>OW240913.1:322461484-322512454 GCA_933207985.1 Pelobates cultripes
CAGGACAGAGTGCTTCCCCACGGGACATGTTAACTCACGGGCAGCTGGCTCATCAAGGAACCACAGCAGCTTTCCATGTACAGGTAAGACACGTGCAGCCGGTAAGGGTTCTCTTCTTCCTGGAGGATACGCTGCAAGCCTGTTGAACGAGGTGACCTTGCTCGGGTCCCAGGTGTAAGGTTCCTAAAATGGCTGCCATATACACGTCCACTGATAGGAGACGCGGAAGGTATTAAACTGATCAGAACAATACTAAACACACTACAAATAAGGTTTCTCTCCTGTATGGCTCCTCAAATGATGCTTAAGATTAGAAGCGGCTGAAAAGCATTTCTCACACTCCGAACAAAAATATATTTTTTTAACATTCTCTCCACTTTGAACGAAATGACGCTTGGGAAGAGATTAACATAATTAAACACAGGCAGTAAAAATACAGTTTTTAGCCATACCCTGTAACTTTAAAACTACACATCCCATCTTCATAATTACATATTTGGAATCAGCACACTTAAAACATAAAACATAACCAAAAATCAGCCAAATCCATCCAGGGGTTAAAAAGTTAGCTGGAGGTCCCTTTATGACCGACCGCAAGCACATTTTCCTGCCCAAAACAGTTCCATAGATTTGGGCTGTGAGGTCGGTCTATTTCAGGTTGAAAAAACGACTAAGTCCCATCGCCGAATGGGACTTAGTCTCTGCAGCTGAAATAAGGCTGAAAAAAACGGCTGAAAAAAAGACTAAGTCCCATCGCCGAATGGGACTTAGTCTCTGCAGCTGAAATAATTTCCCATTTACCGAACCAAGTGGGAAATAGCAAGGCAGGCACAAAGGGTTTGCACCAGGTCTGGGGACACAGGGGACACCGTCTTAAAGGGGCCGTGTCCCCAACAAGTCTGGGGACACGGCCTTAAAGGGGCAGTGTCCCAATCTTCCTGATGTCCCAAAAAAGGTGTTTAAAGGGCCAGCACCAGTCACATAAAGAGTCCATAAGCCCCAATATGCCCACCGACAGTCTTAAAGGGCCATACACACCAAATAAAAGTGCATACATTTTCACAATCTCCCAGGGGCCATAGTCATGCGGGAGGAGGCTGGCAAATAGGCTTCTCCACAACCCAGGGAAGCAGGGCAATTTGCCATTTAAAGGGCCCGTTACAAATAGCAGTTTGTAACAAGGTGTCAATCCATATCTGCCAAGTGACCCTATGTAGGGGACCAGTCCCTATTCTGCTCTGTGTCAGTGTGTATCAGGGAACCTTAGGACAGGTGTCAATCCATATCTGCCAAGTGACCCGATGTAGGGGAACAGTCCCTATTCTGCTCTGTGTCAGTGTGTATCAGGGATCCTTAGGACAGGTGTCAATCCATATCTGCCAAGTGACCCTATGTAGGGGGACCAGTCTCTATTCTGCTCTGTGTCCGTGTGCATCAGGGGCTCTGAGGACAGGTGTCAATCCATATGTCAAGGTGTCAATATGTCATATGTCAGGTGTCAATCCATATTGATTGTGATTTAGGAATGTTAGGTGATTTCTGCCCTTTATGGATTAAAACCAGACTCTGTATCAACTGTGTAATTTTCCATGGGAGTTTTGCCATGGATCCCCCTCCGGCATGCCACAGTCCAGGTGTTAGTCCCCTTGAAACAACTTTTCCATCCCTATTGTGGCCAGAAAGAGTCCCTGTGTGTTTTAAAATTCGCCTCCCCATTGAAGTCAATGGCGTTTCGGGCGGTTCGCCGGTTCGCGAACATTTGCGGAAGTTCGCGTTCGCCGTTCGCGAACCGAAAATTTCGGGTTCGCGACATCACTATAAACAGAGTGAGCCGATCATCTCCCTCAGACCCTTTTCCATAAAAAAACAAGTAATAAAGAAAATAAATAAACTTGGGGTCAGTTGGTAAATAGATAATTTCATGTAACTTTGCTGCAATACCAAAAAACCCTTTGAATTGTAGTAAATCAAACTAAAAGTGTCCTTTATCTGCCTGCATTGGAAAAAGAAAGTTTTGGTTAATAAGTAGTTTTAGACGAATGTAAGTTTGATTAATATTTAGCGTCTCTGTATAGTAGTTTCTATAAAGAAATATGACCCCTTAACAGGTTTCATAACAAAATAGTATATATTTTTGTACAGATGAATTCTGTGAAAATGTTAAATGTTTCAGGATAATACATTCATAGCATAAAGGCAGATATTTATTTTCTTGTATACCTAATCTAACAATAATTTTATATTCTGGTGGAATTTGCAACGAAAGGTGTGTTCGGTACAATTATTGTTGCATGCCAATGCCATCATTTCAGTAGAATGTGGTTTATTCACATACCAGTCGGTTGACAATCTATTTGCAAAAATCTCAGCAATTCACTGCTTACACTTCTGGTGCTGAAATGGTTAATTAGATATCCATGCCGATATGTTAATAATCTGGATGTAAAATGACTGAATTAAATTCTTCACCTACTTCATACAGCCCCGCATTCCATAGCAGCAGCAGATAGAAATACTAATATCTAAGATTCAGATAAAACAAAGAAAGGTATTGTTAACATGGTATTGCATACACGCTGTCACTTTAAAAAAAAAAAAACAACTCTGGTTTTACTCTTTAAAAAAAGGGTTCATTCCAACAAATGGGATTATGTCTTTATGCACTGGTATTTGGGGGTATAAATATTGATGAAGGCAGTAGTGTCATACAATAATACACTTTAAAAAGATAAAAGCCAAAACAAGCTTAAAAGTGTATGTTGCACAAAATATATGAAAACCCACCGTTAACCATTTAAATTGAAACAGGGATAGGCATATATAATATCCAAACATTAGTCTGGGTCTCTATTTCACTCTGTATGTCTTGCCAGGACAGTGACTTTTTCAACAATAGAAATACTGTGCTGTAAATGTAAGACACCATGGGGTTAAATACATTTACATAGTGGTCTATTCACTAAATGCCGAATAGCAACCAAACAGTAGCCAAATACTCTATTGTTGTCACAATTCAGTTCTTTTGATCCATTCAGATATCCACAAATGGCATATTCAGTTATTTTAACTACATTTCCAATTCCATTAGGCTGCAGTTCAGTAGTTGGTGAGATCAATGAAATCATGAGTGATTCAGCCATTCACAAACTGCCAAATTGCAATTAAATTGCCTTCTCTTGGTTGTCCCAATTCCCCGTGATATAGATCATGGTGATTAAACTTAAAATACACTTAGAATTCTAAGTCTTTTAATCTTTCTACATCCTAATGCTTCCCTTAACCACAAAACAATTCCCCAACCCTAAATCCTCCCAAAAATGTTAGTGCTATTTTCTTTTTCTTTCGTTCTTTCTTTCTTTGATTCTTTCTTTCTTTCTTTCTTTCTTTCTTTTTTAATTTTTTTAATTTTTTTTATTAGCAGGGAACATAATTCAATTACATTCAGCCACAATACCTCGTTTGGGTTGAAAAGGCCTTTTTACTGCATCCTGAGCGCCTCAATTTGTAACCTGACAGCTGAATTAGAGAGTTTTTCAAAATCTTTTTGGAATTAAATTTGAAATGAACTTTGAATTCACTTTGAATTCTAACTTTAGGGAATAACCCTGATTGAATCAGCATATCTGGTGCATTTCATCAAAATACATAGTAGATACAAACATAGTAGAACGTTCTATGCATTTGGACGAAACGCGTCAGATATGTTACTTGTTATTAATTTATCCTCATGATGACTGAATGAAGTGGGCTTTTGTAGCCTAGAAATGATTCACTTATTTTGTCAAAGATGTAACTGTTTTCATTGTTTTAAGCTTTTACTGAATAGCGTGCAGGGAAGTGAAAGACTTTATTCATACAACACCTGTGTTCGTTTCAACACAACTGTTAAGGACCTCCACTATAGAGAGCAGTCTGTATAATCGCACAAGTCAAGTTCCCCATTTTCTTTTTTGTTTGCCCTAAGGAAATAATGGGCAAATCATGTTATATAAATGAAACACAGAAAAAGGTTAGAGACTGGGATTAGGTCAAAAACCTCCCACGTCCAGTCTCTTAACTAGAGAGGTCACCTAGACTGGGTAAGAGGGTATAACCCAAAATATACAATAATAGAAAAGTTAAATAATCCCAATAATCACTTCTTATAAAGTGACAAATAGGATAAAGTCCCAGTCTAATCTGAAAAAAAAGTCTTGGAAAATAACAAAATCTTTATTTATATCTCTTTAAAATACTGAAGGGAGACATACAACATAAGGGTAAAATAGTAAATATACCCCAAGAAAAAGGGCAGGAAAAGGGGGAGGAACTTTTTATTAAATTAAACTGTTAGAAAAAAAATGGACACAGATTGCAGAAGGGGCTGTAGAATGAAAACAGTTGCTATATATAACACCCTAAGTCATATCCATGTCTATCATGAGTTGCTTTACTGGACACATGCTGCACAAACATAGCTGTGGTTATATACTAATAGCACCCCCCCCCCCCTTTTTCTGCCCTTTTTTCTTGGGGTATATTTACCATTTTATCCCTGTGTCATATGTCTCCCTTCAGTATTTTATAAAGAGATATAAAAAAAAGATTCTGTTATTTTCCAAGACTTTTTTTTCAGATTGGACTGGGACTTTATCCTATTGGCCACTTTCTATAGAAGTGATTATTGGGATTATTTAACTTTTCTAAATTATGTTATATGTTTACATATGTTTTATTTTTAGAAAAAGTCTAAAACTAGTTTTGACTTAATGCACATGGAGCACTTACCTGTCATCACTTACCTGTCCAAACCTCCTCACTGATGCTGGTGCTGCCAGGACATTCCGCTTAGCACCCACAAATTGAATATACTTATAGGGAGGTATATTTATGCATATCAATCTAAGATGATTGCCCCAGACCCCAGTTATGTAATAATGTAAGCGCTTTACTTTTAAATTGCTTGCAAATTATTACCACCAGGATCTGTGATTTTTATATTCTGAAAAGTAAAATACAGTATATACTTCTTATTCATGTTAACATGCATCAACAGTATGTTATTTAATGCCAAAATAACATCTTCATTAATCCATATTTAGCGGACAGTGCAAAAATAGATACATATCTCTGCTGCTTGTGGATACACGTGTAAGGAAACATGTATGTACGTAGCGGGGAATGTGGTGCGACTAAAAGTAAAGAGACTACCCCACTTATCCCCCTAATAACGACAGACAATGAATATTGGATGAAACAGGCCACAGCATTTATTAAAACTTACAACTGTAGGACACATCCGAACTTTATTCTTTTCCTTTAATTCAAATATAAATAAACACATAAATATATATGCATACCATAATTAACATATAAATTAACACTTATTGCCCTACAGCCTCCAACTTAAATAACTGTCCTTGCCAACGAACATAACCAGGTGCCCATGCATCAAAACTTTACCCACTGGTGTCTTGCCTCCCCCCTCGTCCAAACCAAAATTCCCATCATCTTAAATGCTCTACCACCAGCCGGCTCTTTGCTCAGTGGGCACGTCCTATTCGGTAACTTGAAAGTTTACCTTACAGAGCAGGGGAGGTTGAGACCCACCTTGACCATCTCTTGACATTCCATCTGCTCTCCAACCCTGTTGGCAAGGACACGCTCACCGCCAGCTGTGACAGAACAAACATAAAATTAGGGTGGGTGGGAGGGAAGTTTTTTGCTGGCCACAATCCCAAAAGGCACTGAGGTAAGATGATCCCTGCCCCCCTACAAACACATAACCACTCCCCCAAACACATACAGCCAATCACTAGCACCATCCCCACACTCATACATGTGCCCTTGTCCGTTTAGCTTTGCTGACTCCCCAGGGCCTGCTCGACCACAGTGCCAGGGCTCTGCATCTGGAAAAAACCTCAGACACCGCTGCCAGTGTTTCTCATGCTAGACACTGTAGCCCTGCCACATTTTATGTCGCAATGACGTTATGATGTCATTACCACACCCACTAACATTTTGGGTGGGGGGTCTTTTAAGTAAACACATCAGGCCTGTGTATACTTAAATCTTACAAATGATTAGTGCCCTTTTGTGGTCTCGGAGCCCTTAAGCATGTTACTTTATATTTGTTATTTGATTATCTGTCATTTGACCCGGCTTAGTGATTGATATTGATTTTTCTAGTATTTCCCAGTGTACCTATCTCAGCTATGTTTGACCAGGATCACCTTGTTCCTGTTTTGTGTACCAGATTGCAGCTACATTACAGACCCTGGCTGGTTTAATCTTTAGAATCCCTTGGTCTTGTATGCCTTGTAGACCTGGCTTGTTTGTGACCTTTATTTCCAGTTTTTCTGTACCTGCAGTTATTATTTCTATTGATTTCATTGTTCTCGTCCTCGTCTGAATAAACAAATATATTACTTCTATTACTTCCTGATTCTTGCTTTGCGTTAAAGGGACACTACAGTCACCAGAACAACTACAGCTCAGTGTAATTGTCCTGGTGTTTACAGCATATCCCTGCAGACTTTTTAATGTAAACACTGCCTTTACATTACACCTCTAGCGGCAGTCACTCACAGGGCCACTAGAGGTGCTTCCTGGGTCAGTGCTGCACAATGTGCAGCATAGATGTTCAGCATCTACACGCTCTGCATGATTCAATGCATTCCTTTGAGGAGATGCTGATTGGCGCAGCGTGGTGTTTAGGAGCGCATGTTCAATAGCCTCTTAATGCTTTCCTATGTAAAAGCATTGGATTGGCTGAGATCATCAAATTGGATGATCTCAGCCATGGAGGTGGAGCAGATCCAAAGTTCGCTGCGAGGAGAATTGCACTCTGCTGGAAAAAAGTTGACTAATTAGCCTTTTTACTTGGAGCAAGGAGGGGCCAGTAACCTGAACGACTATTTTAAACCTTTAATGTCAGGAATACATGTTTGTATTCCTGACACTATAGTGTTCCTTTAAGTCTGGCCACTTTAATGTTCAGTAATAAACTTTACTATCTCTCCTTACTTTGCGTTTATTAGGATTGTTGCCTTTATCTTGCTGAGGCGCCTAACGTACTGTGACAACATTTTATTGGGAGTAAAAGGCTTAACATCTGTAGGCAATAGCAGTACTATTATTGTGAAAAAATATATCATAAAGAAATATAATATTAATTCTAAAGTAGATCAGAGCATTGATTATCAGGATGGACAATGCGAGGACACAGTGTGTAAGTGAACAACACAAACTTAAAAGCAAATTATCTGTATACGAATACAGCAAAATCTATTTGCACTCCTCAGTAATTATTAAATGACTAACTACTTCTTAAACACAACAATTATTTCTTTCTCACATTTGCTTTTGTAAATGACAAGAAAATGTTGAATTAAAAGAAAAAAAATGCAAATATATGACTACACGTATTCATCTGCAAATAATACAAACATCATAAAATGCATTATGGAGCCATTTAGAGCACATACAATCATCAATATGAGCAGAACATTTCGTTAGTGTCTGCACACACATTTTTCTATTATAAAAGATGGACATTTATTGATTACTATAATACTTTAACTCATCAAACACACTATATATGCTATTTTTTTTAATACCAGATCATTTTTACTTTAAAATACAAACGATAAATGAGGTATAAATGCTACATTTTTGTTGAGTGATAGCCAAATGTATACTTGGATAAATTACATTTTCATGTTTCCATGATCACAATAACTGAACATTATTCAAAAGTGCAAGAAAGGAATCTAGTCTACACGAGGACAGGGGAGATGTATTGGCCAAACATTACCTTCTGTTTGACTGAAAACTAGACTTTCATTTCATTCATTTACATTAGGGTTGCCCGAATGGTAGATCCCCAGATATTTTAAAACTACAACTCCCGTGATGCTTTGCATGCCTTTAGAATGCCTTTAGAATGACAAAGCATCATGGAAGTTGTAGTTTTAAAACATCTTGAGATCTACCTTTTGGGCAACCCTGATTTACATAGTGGGGTAGATTTGTAAGTGTGTCAACATGGGGCAATCGCCATGGAAGACAGTTGGAATCAGCAGGCATATTCCATTGTCAACACTTTTTTTTAGAACAGAACACTTTTATTAATATTCCGCCTGTGTGTTCTGTTTTGATGAGTCTGCTGTTTATCAATGAGTCCTTGATGTGGTATATCAGTACACTGTGTGTAGGAATCATATATGGGTTAACGAAACAGTTTTTTTGTTGCACATCTGAAAAAGCAACGCTATCAGAGCATGGCTTTATAAAAAAATACACCACATACAGGAGTATAATGCAAGATGTACTTAGCTACTGCTCTGTCTGTATACTTACTTCTTTCATGTAGTTTTAATCTTATTATTGTGAGAAGAACCAGACTTTATGTCTCGGCGTAAACAGCATCAACATTTTAACCATGCACTGTTCTCTCCAGACAAATAATTTGTTTGCAGTATAAATGTACAAGCATTTTATCCTATTCCCTATTTGAAATTTATTTTCCAATAATTGACTTGCATTATTAGTGCTGGGCACAATATTCCAGATTGTTTTATGATATAAATATACAAACAGTTGGTGTAGTGAAAATAAAACACAATTACCTAAATAATATTGATATTTATATTTAAAACAAAAAATAATATATATATATATATTTAAGGAGACTGGCCTTTACTGCCGTAGAGGCCAGACATGTTTTGTTTGAGCTCCGTGCCGTTCTATATACTATATATTTGTCTATATTTATTATTCTGAGACTAATCCCAGGCACTAAACCCTCTGGAGACTTTTGGTAGCCTACTTGGCATTATAAGCCCATATCTCAACACTGTCATCAAGCACGTTTGACAAAACTAATGTGAAACAACATTGTGGCCTACATGAAGGTACGGATGGGAGAGAGGTGGCCAATCATTCAGCCCTTTGTTGCTTGGGAATCTGCAGCATTCAACTTATCCCATTCCCCCCCCTTGCCAGGGTGTGTTATCCAGGCATTTCCACTTATTGGCACCCATGCAAGCAGACTTCAGTGGACCTCCAGCATAAGATCTGCATCTCTCAACAATGACAGCTGTAGGCAACATGGTGGAGAAGGATACTCTTGAGGCCTTTGATGTATTATGCACTAATTTTTGGCTGATGTTGGAGTCCGGGCAGGCGTCTGCCAAGCAAACACTATCATCACAACATAATCTGCAGCAGTAACATCTAGGCACAGGGTCTGGACCTACACTACCAGAATATAAATTACCAGAGATCCTGGAATCTATGTCGCTAACCTTCTCTGGGAGAGCAATTATGGAGCAATCCCCCTGCATCAACTTCACTCTATGAAAACCTACAACTGTAGTGTATGGATCAGAAGGTTCTGTGCTCATGTTCATGTTTTACCCTGGTGGTTGGTTAGTGGCATTACATCCTTCTCTGGTACCAAGTTGTATTCCTGCTCAAAGTTTTGATATAATTTTTCCTGCAGATCTTGCCTTTGACTTTTGATTTAGGTTTCTTAGAAGTCCATGGAGTTCATATGTACATATGCTACATTGCAAATTATAAATGGCAGTTATATAAGTAGTACTACGCACTAGCGTGTAACACTATTTTTTTTTTACATTCTTTATTTTTTTAGTGCAGTGGGCCCTCAATCCCACTGTTCCTGTGTGTCTGCTAGTCCACCCATTGTACAGTGTTACGAAACTTGTTGGCCCTTTATAAATAATAATAATAATAATAAAGTAGAGCATCAAATTACAAAATAAGCTGCACTTTTTTGTATTTGTGAAAAAGAAACAAGATAATTCAGACAGATACAGATTTAGCACTGTGGAAAAATCCGGGAAACACCTGCATATGCACATGTATGTGCAACATTATTAATACAACAGTGTCACTTTACTATATAACAAGGCTATGTCATGTAAATGTAATCCCAAAAGGTATTCCATAATCCTAGCTGCAGTGTGTAAAAACCCATTTTGTACAAAATGAGATGTTTTTATCTGCCACATATGATATGTAAAATTCTATGTTGATATGCTGATGTATACTGGAATTATTTCTGACATGCTTATTTCAAAATGTGGTGCCTTAATCTCTCACTTATACATGTGTTCATGATGTATATTGATATTTTACGCTAAGTGTACCTGCTTGCACCTCAATAAAAAAGTGGTCGGAAATATTTATATATATATAATATATAATAGTAAATTTGGGTCAAAACATCTTGCAGAATCTTTCAGCTTTTATAGCTTAAATTGTAAAATTTGCTGTTAATTTATGACAATTATTTTACATTAATGGAGCCAGTCTATCAATGAAAAAAAAAAGAAAGGTCACATGTTTGATAAATCTGTGTGCATTTTCTAATAATGCTAAGGCCTATATAGCATTACAACTAAATTGGATATTATATATATTTCTTTTTGTTGAGGTTGTGGGCAGTCTGGATTTTTTTTTCAGCAAACCAACTTCTAGATTTTGAATGCTTCTAAACATGCTGATTCACTAGAGCAGGGTTAGGCAACCTTTTAGCAGCACTGTGCCGATATAAGATTGTGATGTCCCGTACCGTGTCGGACCTATTTTTTTAAATTGAGGTGTGTATGTTGCCATCTTCTGCTTGTGTTATTTTTACTGTAATTGCTTTGTATCGTTGTATTTGTGCGTATATGAGCTATTATATTGTATGTGTTCATTAGTAGTTTATGGTATCGTGTATGATACATATGAATGTGGGCTGTGTATGAGGGCTGCTTGTGGAATTGTGTGTGTGAATGGATATGTCAGATTGTGTGTTTGGTAGTGTGTGGGGGCTGTTTGGGGTATTGCATGTGAGAGGCTGCATGTGTGGTTGTGTGCATGTATGTGGATTGTTAGCGGGTTACGTTTGTGCGGATTGTGTGTATGTTTGTTTGTGGGCTGTTCGTATTATTTTTATGAGGGGAGGGTTATTCTGCATTTCTGTGTATAGCTAGCAATGTGGGTGGCTTCCCTGGGTTGCAGTGGGGACCAGGCTGGCCAGGTACAGGTCAAGGACAGGAGCTGCAACAGCAGCTGCAGGCTGCTATACTACAATGTGGATTCCCATTCACAAGTGCTGGGAGGAAGTGATCTGAGATAACTAACTCTATGTGCTGCAATGCATAAATTGAGGATTGTCCTTCACCACCTCTTCGTATTAGCAGATATCTGAAGTTTTACTGGGACTCCTGATAGGCCAGAGCCTATTTGAGTGCCGTGCAAGGCACTAGTGCAGTAGGTTGCCTACCCTTGAACTAGAGCATACCTACAAGTGCAAAGACATAGACTACAACAAATGAATTCCATTGTATTAATTCTTTAAAAGGTAATACAGCTTTAACAAGGCATATGCAAAAACAAAACTGAAGCTAGTTGAAATCAAGCTTTTGGTTTTATAAATCATTATATTTAATGTTTTGCTGTTTCACGAATTGAAAATAAAAAAAAAATTAATGTGGTGTAGTGTGAGTTAAATATCATAATGCAAACATATTCTAAAGTCAACTAAACCACAGCAGTAAGCAAATTGTATTTCTCAATTACACTTTTAAATATAAAACTTCACAGTCATGCACTCTTGTGCATAAAGGTTACATAGTTACATAGGCTGAAAAGAGACATGTGTCTATCAAGCTCAGCCTTTCTCACATTTGTTTTTTGCTGTTGATCCAAAAGAAGGCAAAAAAAACCAAAAACAAGTTTGAAGCAGAATTTTGCAACAACCTAGGAAACAAATTCCTTCTTGACCCCAGAATGGCAGTCAGATTTATTCTTGGATCAAGAAGCTATTACCCTACATTGAAAGATTATATCCTTGAATATTATGTTTTTGCAAGTATGCATCTAGTTGCTGTTTGAACATCTGCACGGACTCTGTTGTTAGGCAAGAAATACATTTTGCATATTCTGTATTGTTTTTACCTCTGGAAAATGCTGCATCTTTTTCTTTGTGGCACTCCGTACAGTGGGAGTGTTCTTAATAATCCTTGGATCTGTGATGGCTGCTTTCTGGTAGACATCTACAATTACAATAGGTTATATAGCGCCAATATATTCAGCAGCACTGGACCCAAATGAGCTTACAATCTACATCCTCTATTACTGGCTGTAACTGCAAGGTAGAAATATTTAAAGTTTATTTTACTGGCTATTACACTATCTCAAGTCAGTCGGAGAAAAGCACATGGCCTGAAAGATTAAAATTGACAAATCAAAACTTACAAAATGCAGCAAAATGTTAATATGAACATGCCCAGGGACACAAGCACAAAAAGATTGCCATAATAATAAAATAAATACAAAGTCAAATATTCAAATATTGCAACATTTTGAAAAGTCCTCACTCATTTTTAATTTATTGTATTTTGTTTCTACAATATATAGACTTTTTTTTTCCTTTATAAAACCATATTCGTACACATACACATACAAAAAGTGCCAATCTCTGTGTGGTTTCAGAAGCTCTGCGAACAGCAGCCACAGATTTTAGACAGATTTGCAGACACTTGTGACATCAGTTCTGTGAAATCTATTGGCACTATCTCAATAAAAATAGTAATTCTAATCAGCACATATGCTTTAGCTTCTCTCGTTCCTCTCTTTACAAGAAAATTAATTGGGCGGGACTTCTTGCCGCTCGTAACTTTTTTCTACATCAAAATATTTCAACAAAAACAACAAAAAACTAGAGACAGTCAGATATAAGCATGGTTTTAGTTATTTAAATTAATGCACGCATATATATTAATTCTATTTAATACATTCATTTTTTTAGGAGATGGGTTCATCCATGGACTGGAGAACCTATCTAATATTGATTTGTTTAAATTAGAGCCAGTCACATTTATGGGCAGTGTATTGGCTCCCGATAAGCTACTAAAACGTTCAGATCAGTCAGGCAGTCCTCCAAGCTAAAAAATAAAGTTAATGAAAAAGGTTTTGACAGTTTACTAAAAAGAAATACTATTAAATAAAATACAAAATGGAGAAATAAAATAAACAGAGTGCAGGTCATGGGTCCGCATACAAGTCAAGGGCTCATGAGCTGCACCACTGTAACCACCTAATACAGAGCTCCAATGAGGGGGTAACCCTCCAAAATATGTAGGTAATAGGAGTAGGTGATGTGTAGAGTCCCACAAGGGGAAACCAACATCAGGAGAGCTGCACTGTATAAGAAATGAGGAAGGGAGGCCCTACCTTTAATCAATCTAAGGATAAAGATTGATTAAAGGTAGGGCCTCCCTTCCTCAGTGGAGCTCTCCTGATGTTGGTGTCCCCTTGTGGGAATCTACACATCACCTACTCCTATTACCTATTAAATAAAATACATATGTATGCACACACATTAATTCTAAGTGTATTTTATTATCAATAAATATATTACTATCACTTGCTAAAATATGTTGCATTTTTTTTAAAAATCCAACGAGCGCCCTAATCTCTTTATTTTCTGTTTATATATATATAACAATCCCAGTAACCCTCATTTACCTGGGTAAATCACCTGGTGCTCAGCCACACTATCCATACCATTTCAAATCAGCCAGCACTCTAAGGATTTCTTTAAAAAAATCTTCTTTCTTTATTAGTAATCCAAAAAAGAAATATACATACAAAAGGTCGACTTTTCGGTCCTCCAAGCAGACTTTCACCAGACAAAGTCCTTGGAGGACTGAAACATCGGCCATATATTTATTTTTTGGATTACTAAAAAGATTTTTTAAAGAAATCCTTAGATTTGGAATGATATATATATATATATATATATATATATATATATATATATATATTAATATCAAAATACACTTAATACCCCATAAAACCTGTGCATGGTGGGGAGGGGGGGGGAGAGGGGTGTCTGTTGTATTTGTGAGACATTGCTGAATACAAATATGTGTGTTTTATTGTAGTGAAAGCCAACAGAATTATGACATTCACATGAAAAATGCCATGCACAACTTGGAAAATAACATTTCTTAATTTCTCACACTTTTTTAGATTTTATTCATTTTAAATTATGTTTCATACATAAATATTTGATGTGAAACAAAGGCTCTGTTGTTCCTGTTCAAAATAATATATAATAAATGTAGATGCACTTAGTATGAAAGAGGCAAAGTATGGTTGAACAGACATATAGCTCAAATTCTAGGGTTTATTTACGTTTTGTTTTGCTGAACTTGTACAATTGCCTCCGTCCTTAAGGGGTTAATGACTAGCTGGGTTAGAAAAAGGTCGATAAGCGCTAATCAGGTTTGGCTGCTTGAATTTCGGCTGCCATTAAATCCAGATGAAATTCATAAAAAAAGTTTAAATAAATCAACTGAAAACATTTGATAATTATTACCTGTTTTCGTCAATAGAAGCTAATCGACGCCTTAGTTTCCATAGCACAAACTTTATTCTAAAACCTAAATTTCATTCTGTAGTGCATAGCTTCGAAAATGTGTAATATTTTCTTATTTATTAAAATAAGCACATACAGAAAAAGTTTCCACTGCAAAAAAAGGAACCTGTTTTTAAAATAAATCTCTCTATTCTCAATTTTTAGGTTAGTTTTTTTTTCCCTGAGATGTCTTGCATAACCCCATATATCTAATTTTTCAGTAAGTGACCAACTTCTTTCATAGCAGCATTAGCATGCATTTGACTTCTTAAGTTGTTTTGATTTATCTATATCTTAGCCTTAGTGACTACTGGGGGGGAAATTATTTTCAGAGAAACATTTCTGTAGAATGGGATTGGAAGGATTTTCCGTCATATAGCAACAGTGACCCCTAGTGTGTTCTATTTAATGTGTTTACTTCAGTACTTTGGGACACCATTTTAACCATTTGCTTGACAGAGGATGAGATGTTATCAGTTCAATTTTAATTTCTGAAAACTAAAATACCTATGCAATTTCATGAATAAAGATAATGTAGTTGATGATTATATTTTAATCATGCAGATTGCATTCTGTGTTGCATAATAATATGCAAATTAGTCAGCTCTTCCCCGAATTTTTAATATTATGTTAACTTATCCTATATTTAACAAATTTATATTTGTGAGATCAGAAAAACAAAATTACATGTAAAAATCCACACCTCTTTATCCTGCAACTGGGTGCTTTCATATTAGCTCCCTGTCAATCATTCTTATATGCTCTGTCCTTTGCACCTGGCAATCAGCATGGAGAAAGCATACAAAGAAGGAGAGGAATGGAACTACAAGCAAAATAGGTGCTATTTTTGGTGCAAAGTACTAAATGATGAGCTACTTTCTATTTGTTTCTATGGTAACTGTTTTTTTAGCACTTTACCCAGAATAGCACTGTGACAAACTGAACCTTGTCAAGGGTTCTTGGAGGGGCCTGGTTGCCAGCCTACTGCCTTAGGACTATGGCTCCCTGCAAAAGACCTGGCTAAAAATACTTTAAAAAGGCTCTGTTCGTGCATTGGTATTATATAGTTCGGTTCCCGAACAGCCGCACGAACCAGAGACCACACGGGAGCTTGTTAAGCTTAATTGACACTTTGTAACACTTTCCATCGCAGTGTTCTAAGTATTCGTCTGGGTGTTTGCTGTTCGCATTAACGACCATGAGGTGGCGGCCATCTTGTTCCCGCGAACGAAGGCAGCGATGTTTGGTCGTCGAGTTCATGGAACTGTTTTCGGATACTGAAACTCCCGAACACCACTGGACTTCAAGGATCACCTGTGTTCGGTTTTATAACACTTAGGAAGGCACTGTTCGGTGGAAACACTCCCATGAACAAGGTGAACAAGCTCCAGGGTAAGAACATTGACTATGTTCGGTAGTTTGTTTGGTTTTTAAAACTACCGAACTAGACCGACCGCAAGCTCTGATTCTCTGGAACTGTTTTGGGCATGGGACCATGCGTGCGGTTGGTCAAATTATGACTCCCAGGAAATTCCTGACCCCCTGAACTGATCTGGGTGATTTTTGGATATGTTGGTCACCCAGATTGGGGCTATCAGGGGATGTAACTTGGGGGGATTTTGTGTGTTTAAAGGTATTTTAGGGGTTTTGTAAAAATTTATGTTTTCTGTGACTGGAGATAATTGAGTTTAATACAGTGCTAACTCAATTATCGCTTAGGCAAAATGGAGAGATTGACCTATTTTGTATGGGATTGTCCTGGACCTGAGAGCCAATGTAATCGTGTGTATGTTTTTACTGTAGTCTACTCTCAGGTACAGGAGGAAATGTCCCTTGCTTGGGGACCTGCATATAAGGCCAGTTGTGGCTGCCATTAAACAGATTTGTTTTACCCTTCATGAAGTCTAGGCTCATGTTTGAGGGATTGGAGAGCTATATTCACTCTGGGGATTGCTATATTCACTATACTCCCTTGGCTTACAACGATTGCTCTTGTAAGAGCAGCCTGCTTTGCTCTCTGGACTAGGAGAGGTCTACCCACTGTAAGCTAGATCCTGATCTTGGGTCCAGGGTGGTGGAGAACAGCGAGACCCCAACCAAGCTGCGGCGGTCTGTGGGGTTTACGGTGGTTATGGTGTCCGATGCCTGTTCTTATGGTACTCAAGGATTACTAGGAAGCAGTGATTGATGGAGGTACCCAGTCGGGGTGCCAGGCAGTCCGTCACAAGCACTAGACATGTGCAATTAGTTTCAGTCCGAATCTGCATTCGGACGAATTTCTGGAAATTCGGACATTCGGATACTTCCGAATGTCCGAATAGCCGGATTGCCAAAGTCTCGAATTGCCGAAGTCCCGAAGTTCCAAAATTGCAGAATTTCCGAAGTGCCGAAGTTTAAATAAAAAGTATACAAACATAGCAAGGATTCAGCTGTAAGCATTTGCAACACTTACAACAATCAAGTAACACACATTCATATAAAATGTAAATTACTTAGCCTGTCAATGGAATGAATAAGTAGATAACTCCCTTTTCCCCACGGTATTAGATAGTTATCTACTAAAAAGCTGAAAGACCTGAATTGGTCTTTCAGCCACATTTACTAATACTAAGTAAAGATTACTTAGTATTAGTAAATTATGCCCCTACTCGCTATACCGCGAGTATGGGCATGTCTATTAAACAGTGAGCAGCCTCTGTAACAGTGAGCTGCTCACTGTAAAAACAAAAAATAAAGTTTCACCCCTCCCGAGTCCCCACCCGTGCCGTGCGAGTGGGGGCTTCTAACGTGAAGGGGGGACCTATTGCCCCCCCACGGCTCCCACCCCTGAACGATGGGTGGGGGCCCTAAAGTAAAAAAAGGGGGGGGGACCTATTGTCCTCCCCCCCGGCCCCCACCCCTGAGCTGCAGGTGGGGGCCCTAAAGTAAAATAATGGGGGGGACCTATTGTCCTCCCCCCGGCCCCCACCCATGAGCGGCGGGTGGGGGCCCTAAATAAAACTTTAACCCCCCCAGGTGACTAGGGGTCCCCAAACCCCTAGTCACCCCCCTCCCAAAAAATTTAACCCCTACCTACCCCCCTCACCCTAAAAATAATGAGGGGGGCCATTAACTAAGTACCTGTAAAAAAATTTAAATAAAACATACCATTTGATGTCTTCTTTTTTCTAAAATCTTATTTTTCAGCCCCAAAAAAGGCCAAATAAAAATCCATAATGACCGTCGCAATTTGAAAAAAAAAATCCATCTTCACCCATGGAAGGCTCTGCGCAAACTGAGCTCTGTAGGGCGCGGGAAGGCTTATAAAGCCTTGCCCCGCCCTGCAATTAGGCTAAGCCAATCAGAGTGCTCTGTGTCATTTTACACAGCGTGGGAATGTTCTTTGGAATTTTGCCACGCTGTGTAAAATGAAACAGAGCACTCTGATTGGTTAGCTTGAAATCCAGCCAATCATAGTGCTCTGTGTCATTTTACACAGCCTGGGAAATCTGGGGATCTACCTTTCGGGCTCCCTTGCTCTATGGGGTGCAATGTAAGAGTTGATGAAAAGCACCTTTCTACTTAACCCTCACTGCCCTTATTGTAATTGAATTGGGAATGCATTCCCTCTGCCCTTTTTGGTAATTTAGAGTCTGGTAGAACCCTACTTATTTTTATTTACATGTTTTTAAAATGCCATTTACTATTATTTACAAACTTCTCACAGCTAAACGTTTTCTTGTTTTTTTTGTTTTTTTTTTGGTGGGAAATATTTTGTTTATAAAATGTCTCCAGATCCATTTTATCTTTTTATGTGAACACTGCAAAATAAACAAACAAACAAAAAATCTATAGACTGGTGACTGCTACTGTCTTTTTTTTTTTTTAGGTTTTTAATTTTTTTTTTTTATTATTTATTTTTTTTTTTTATAAATTTTTTATTGTGTTGCAAAGTTGTAACAATACATCAAAGTGGGTTAGACATAGGGGTTGTAACACATAAACAAGACTGTTCAATATCCATTGGTTAACCCATACCTCATAACCTCTATTTACATCTATTACATCTATTACATCTATTACATCCCCTTCAAGCATTATGGATGCCTGTGGAGTTTCAGCGGGTGTTGGTGTGCACCGAAGGGTGTATGGGGAAAGGTGAACCGTTGTCTACCTCAGGCCTCTCACTCCTTAAGCTGCCGTTACCCATGTTCCCCAATGTATACATTGGCGGCCACAGTAGCCTGGGATTGGGGGGGGGGGGTGGTCAGGTTTTAGTGGGCTACCCGGGTGTATTTTGAAGGTATGCACTCCAGAGTTCCCAGGTGGCAGTATTTTGTGCCTCTTTATTTTGAATTTTTCTGTCATTTCATCTGCAAGGAAGTGAGCAGAAATCTCTAAATATGACTCTGAATGCGTACATTTGTGACATGACGGTGTTTGATAAATGCCTGTAATTTATACTTTGTATAGAATTTACACATTTTGTGAGGATTTGCTTTTTTGGAAGACAAAATCGTGCTATAACTTGAAGTCACACATTCAGGGCAAAATGTCTGAACTGCAATTTCTCAGCCCAATTTGTATCTTACAGAATAATCCTCTAATCGCTTTAAACACATCACAGTGATCAGGAAGTATCTACATCAATCTGAAGTTGAGGAAATAGCCCCTTTACTTCTCTTATTTATAAATACAGGGGCTCAATTATCTGTAAAGGTATATACTTGTATATTTATAAGTGGTATGTGATAGATACAGCAATACCGTGAGAAGATTCTTATTCAGAACCCAATTAGCTTTAAATGAACACTCCAAACACACATAGTACTTCACCATGCTGGATTTTCAATTTTATATTTTTTATGTTTATTTGTAATATTATGTTTACTTATGTCCTATTTTAGAAAAATATGTATTTTGTAAGGTGTGAAAAAAAATGGTGCAATCAACACCTCCTTATTCTGCCACTGGACGCCTCCATCTTCCTACTTCTTTCTTTGCACCTGTTAGTCAGCAGTGAGAAAGCATATAAACAAGAGGAGAAATAAAACGAGGTTTCTCTGTTTAAGAACTCATTTGCAGTGTGTGCCCTGGCTGTGCCTGGACTGAACTGGACTGTGATATAATTTGTTAAATCTTTAATATAAATGTTAACATGGAACATTTCATTAAAAAAAAAAAAGGTTAAAGGGACACTATAGGCATCAAAAACAATTTAGCTTAATGAAGCGGTTTTGGTGTAGAGATCATGCCACTGCAGTCACAATGCTTAATTCTCTACCATTTATAAGACAATATCACTTTCTTTCTGTCCAGAATGGAAAATAAAAAGGTTTCATTTTCAATGAGATCTTAACTTGCTTTAGAAGTTTGTATCTCTTGCTCTGTAAGTTGAAATCTATACACACACAGGAGGCTCCTGCAGGGTCTAGAAGGCAATAATCAGAGCAAGAGATAAGACATGCAAAATTAAACAGAATGTGCAATAAGTTTAAACATTAGATCTCTTTTTACAAAGTCATAAAGGTGTGCTGGGAGGTGTGTCGGGAGGTGTGCCAAGGGCTGCATAAACCAAAAGAAAGAGATTTAATGCCTAAATGGCAGAGTATTGAGTAGTGATACTGCAGGGGCATGATCTATTCACCAAAACCACTTTATTAAGCTAAAGTTGTTTTGGTGCGTATAGTGTCCCTTTAACTCATGATAGATATTCATTAGTTTATTCAGTGGTGTAGTTTCCAGACAATGGACAATTCCTCTTTCAGTCATGCTATCACTGTCTGGACATTATCATTAGTTTTGTGCCAACATCTATTGCTGTCCAGCCTAATACCATTTGCTATTACACTCGTACCAAGGATACTAAGTTTCAGCAACAAAGCAGATTAAGTCAAGGATAGGAACTATGGAAAAACTTGGTCTTAGAAATAACCCCACAGTTCTCAAAGGTGTTTTTTTTAGGTTATTACCTTGTCCATTTGTGTTTGATTTAATGCAACGTTTGATCATCTGAATGTTAAAATAAATAAATAAATAAAATAAAAATCTGCTTTACTTCCATAACAATATTACGTTTAGCACTTTTTTTTTGGGATATCATCCCAGAAAGCAACTTCCCAAATACTTTAAAACATAAATAAGCACAGAATTTGGAACTGTCATGAAATTTCATATTGCACTGTTGTGTGCTTGTGAATAACACATATATGCATTAACCATCTGTTAGAACAGTTTGTATGTTGTATACATCTTTAAAATATATGACATGGGGTGAATTTAGGAATATGTGAATTGTAACACTGATCTAATTTCATTACATATAAAATTTAGCAAAGCAAACATTTATACAGACGCAGATCCCTTAAAAGATTTGTGCCTTCAGCAGATGTAAATAATAACACACAAAAACACACACACACACACACTACAAACAATGCCATAAAGTATTTTATTCACTCAAAATGCAATGGCAGCTCCCCTTTTCAGGAATACAGTTGTAATCATCTTTTATTGGACATAGTGAAACTGGCATTTCTATATAAATGATTAATTATATGTATTTGACAAATGGGACACTCTTCACACATAAAGCATATGTATCACATATTTTTCATATATTCCCACATTACCATAACATGGTCAATACCATATCTCACTCACATTGTAGCCATCGGTGATGGAACTAATAAAGACAGGGTCTGTAGTGCAAGGGTAGATCCTTATCTGTTGTACAACTTCCACAAGTGGCATACCCATTAGCCTGGGGCAGAACAACATTTTGCACCCCCTCTCAATGTACCATCCTCCAGCTCCCATCCACCCTGTCTCCCTGGTAGTAAGACTAATTTAACACATGTAAAGTCTATAGTATACATTGATAAAGTGCATTACAGTTTTTATAAATACATACTTCTTAACACAATAGAAAAAAAATAACTGACAAATGTAAGCATGTTTAGTGTATGTATGTATGTATGTATTTATTTGTGTGTAGTGTTGGCATTTAAATGCAGTAGTATGTTTATATGTACTGTTGCTGTTTGAAAGCAGTGTTTGTTTTTGAATGTGTTTGCATTTGCAGTTGGTGTTTGATTGCTAGGTGCACATACACTGCCCCACACACATTGAAACAAATACAGATACACACACTGACACATACACACACATATATACACACTGGCTCATACACACACAGATATACACTGACAGACACACACTTACTGACAAACACTCTCACTGATTTGAAACACTCACTGACAGACATACACACTGACACACACTCACTGACAGACATACAGAGACACACTCTCACTGATTTTGAACACAGTGACTGACAGATATTCTCACTGACATACACACTGACAGACACACATACACTGACAGACAGACACACACACACACATCGACAGACATACTCACACATTCTTGCACACACTCACAAATGAGTTTATTGTAGTTTTATTTTTTTAGGCCCATCCAGCCTCACTGCCTTTAGGAGAGCTTGTGTGGGTCCTCTCCCTGGGGTCTAGTGGGGATCTTCTCCATGGGCCCAAGGGGGCTCCTGCAATTTCCCAGTTCCTCACACTGCTACTTCTCGTGCTGTTTAGTAATGCCAGGACTGGAGTGACATCATATTCCGGCTCTCAGCATCACCAGAGGGAGCAGTGTGAGAAACTGGAAGATCAGCACTCCCTCGCCACCGCTGCTGCCCCCTGCCCCCTGCCTCCTCCCCCTGGTATATTTTGTCAGAGTAGGCACCTGCCGTCCAGGTAAACAGGTATCTACTATACCTGAGTGAATAAGTGTGCACTTTTGCTGCGATGTATGTACACACAAGCAAACACTGCCACATACATACATACTTACACAGCTATACATACACACGAATATGCACACAGATACACACAAATAAACACAGGAACACATGCACACACATTCAGATACACAGTGACACATACACAGTGATACACATAGATACAGTGATGTATTCTGGTTTTGTGCTGCCCTAGGCACACCCCTCCAAATTTATTTTCCTGACAGACACACACCCTCACTGATGCATGCACTGACATACACTCACTTACAGATACACAGTCATTGTCACACACACTGTTTAACCAACACACACTTTCACTGAAACATACACATTTACAGACATATACACTCACTCCTTCACAGTTATACACATACTCACATTCACCGACAGACACACATATACACTAACTAACAGACACACACTCACTGACAAGACACACATGCATACTCACTGACAAATGCACACTCACTCAGTGTCACACACACACACACACTGGGACACACATATACTCACTGATAGATACACACTCTCAGTGACAGATACGCATACATACACACTCACTGACAAACACATATACACTCTTAGTGACAGATACACACACTCTCACTTACAGACACACACGAGCACAGGCGTGTGTCTGTCAGGAAGAGAAATTTGGAAGGGGGTGTCTGAATTTTGTCATGCCCAGTGCAGCACAAAACCAGAATACACCACTGTGTATATACAAAAAGGCAGACAATAGTGCTCACTGTGACACACTTGAAAAAGCCCTCTTGTTGGCAAAATGTGTCTTGTTTTAAATATTGGTTTTTAGCATTAACGTATATTTGGCATTCACCTAAATGTTTGAGACCATTTATTACACTTTTTATGCTTTAAAGACCTTTTAAACTTTTTGTTTGGTTCCAGGTACATCAATATTCTTATAGAACTTTCCTTACATTAACACCCTGGTGAGGATCATTCCCTGAAGGATCTACTCTACATTATATCCTTTGTGGGGAGTATTCCACCCAAGTGCTAAAGTTTGAGTGGTATAACTGCTCTATTAAATGTGAGTAGACTACTTTTATTTTTTATACTATAACTGTGTCCTGCACCTATCACAGTGAGCATTATTTACTGCTTTTTTTTCATAGAACAACTGTATGTTGAGAGACTGATCAATAGAACGACACATTCATCAGTGTGGATTGTACCGCTGCATGATGTTTTACTCAGAGCTGGTTGTGTGTCCTGCATCTAACACTTCATAATCTGCACTATCACCGGTTTTATTACATATACCTTCAATTTTCCGAAGTCAGGACGGCTACCAGCAAGGAAATTCAAAGGCAAGTGTGGTTCTATTGCACTCTATATTTGGCACAGACTGTATTTGTGTTTTACACTGTTTTACTTTCTCTTTGTCAGTAGGTGGTTGAGGGTATCCCTTCCATTTAGTACTTGCAGCCTGTTTCTCTATATATTCATAGTTGATCTTTTAGCACTTATCCTATCTTTTTATATTGCATATCTGTGTATTTGCTTGAGAGTGTATCTGGAAGTGAGTATCCTTGTACATCTTTGAATGTATATCTGTATCCATGTGTATCCGTGACTGTGTCTGGAATGCATATGAGTGTCTGTGTATCTCTATGGACATGTATATCTTTGTCTGGAACTGTGTGTGTGTGTTAAACTATGTCCCAGTGTGTTATGCTACTTATAATTTTCATGTGTAAGTTGTTTGTATGACTGCGCTGGGTATATTCTGAAGAATAGCGGGTTATATTCGATATTAACAGTTGTTAAATAAAATTTCTTTTTACATATTTTTTACTTTTTTTTCAAGAAAGATCTTTAAAATACACCCACCTTTGGTTTAATGCAGTTAAATAGCAACACAAACAATAAAATTGGTAACAATGTTGAACAATATTCTGGTCAAGTTAAACTTCACAAACTATATATGGAATATTCGTGTGTCCAATTTCATGATATTTAAAACTGGTATCTCAGCAAAATTTGATAATTTATGCCCATTCTTGTCTTTTCCTGGGAGAAGTTAGCCAGAAAATGATTCACCCTTTTCTACTCTTCATAAAATATATTACCTAACATCGTAATTTTCAAAAACCAAAGCAAAAACGATTTCTCAGTAGCTCACCATGTGTAGCATTAAACAAAATATCTAGCTAAGTCAAAATTGTGAAGATATCAAAATATATGAATTTGAATCTGCAAAGTTCTGCTTATATATCATTATAATATATATCATGATAATACCCAATAATTAAACTGAACAGAATTTAGAAAAAAATTAGAAAATATAAATAAATAACAAGGCAAAAACTGGATGAAATAAATGTAACTTTTACAACATGCTTTGAGAGAATTTCTCATCTTAACAAAATATGAAAAAGTTTGAACTCCCCCAAAAATTTCTAAAATGTCAAATGTAATAAAACACATACAAGGATATCCCAATGTTAATGTGGTACACAAACACATTTGCGGGTTTACAAACATATGTATATACCTTTATGGTTGAATTTTCTTTTTTTAATGTTAGTATTTTTTCAAGTTCTCTCAAGTTCTGCTTAGCATATCTGTCACCACAAATACATTTTATTTAATCTGTTTCTACATAGCGCGGCGTGTCTGAATCTCGTTTAATTTTTTTTCCTTTTCCTTATGTATAGTAGTCAAGCGTAATGTGTGTTTCTGTTTCAATTGCCAATCAAATTTACCCACAATCCATCAGTAAAATCAATTAGACAGAAGGGCAAATAGCAGACATAATGGCATGTCCAAGGACCCTGAAAGTATTACTAGTGCAGCTTAGTAAATGACAACAGAATGTAAAAATAATGTCTGTGTTTATGTTTAATGCCCACTGTTACGGTTGCCTCCAGGCTAGCTGAAAGTTGGACCGTAGAAAGGATGCTCCTAGCGCTCACCAAAGGACCATCAGCACCGTAGACACCATAAGTACTGCAGACTCCATGAAGCC
Organism: Pelobates cultripes; assembly: GCA_933207985.1. Classification (NCBI taxonomy): domain Eukaryota; kingdom Metazoa; phylum Chordata; class Amphibia; order Anura; family Pelobatidae; genus Pelobates; species Pelobates cultripes. Next base: position 322,486,697 of record OW240913.1, read on the forward strand.
GCTGCTGGGCTGGGATCTCGCCGTCTGCTATGCACTCTGGACCTATGACCAGGCTCCAGGTTCCACTGGGTGAACCTCTTCCTTATGTAGAGCGAAGCAGGATCAGGAACAAGAGCTCTTACAAGAGCTCAGTAGCTAAGGGAGTATGCAGAGCATAGCAATCCCTGTAGTGATTATAGCTGTCCCCTACAAACACGGGTCGAGGCTGCGAGTTAGAGGGTCCCAAAGGGCTTTCTTTTATGCAGGATTTTACATAAAGTTACCACCCCCCTGGTCTTGTGGAACAGCCAATCAAACACATGATAATACAGTCAAACACTCCCATCCATTCCAGCAAAATCCTCCCCTCTGCCTGTGATAGAATTACTGTACACAATGGGCTTATGTAATTATCACAGGCAGGAAAATACAGTTTTTATACAATTCTTATAACTTTAAAAGTATACATGCAATATTAATAAAAGTTACATATTCTAAATCAGCATACTCCAAATACAAACATACTCAATTAAGAGAATTCCCTTAAGTGGTTTAAAAGTTAGGTGGAAGTCCTTTTTGACCAACTGCAAGCATGGCTTTCTTGCCTAAAACAGTTCCATAGATTCGAGCTGTGCGGTGGGTCTATTTTAAACAGAAAAGTTACAAAGTCCCATTCGAATGCACGAATGAGGGCCATTCTTGCAAATAGCCCAGTATAACATGGCGTTCGAATCATTGAACGCACTTCGATTTCAGTCAAAGCGTTGAAGTTGCAGAGAAGGTAAGGGTCAGCGGTGTTCGTGTCGTTTTGTAGCCGATTTCAGTTCCATGAATTTGACGGCACACACCGCTGACTGCGTTCGAATAAATAAAGATGGCCGCCGCCACGTGTTCGACTGTACGGACGGCGGCCACCCAGCATTTGGCAATTAACCTGCGGTTAACAGCCAGCCTGGGAGGTAAATTGCCTGCACACTTCCACTTGCGTGTGGTCCGCCTGTTCGGTAATTGGTTCGGTAAGCCCCAATTACCAAACCATATGAGAAAAGGATATTCACAAAGTATTTTAAAGGTCTGGGGACACAGTCTTAAAGGGGCATTGTCACAAAAAGTCTCAATATATCTCTTTGGTAAATGTCGACTTGAAAATATACGCCTCTATATTAGCAGACAGAATGAAACCAATTATAAATACAATTATACATTTTGATCAGATTGGATTCATTCCAGGAAGATCCTCAACTAATAGTTCTAGAAGGATTAGAGATATGCTAGATCAATCTGAGAAAAAAATCGATTCCCCTGCTGACCCTGTCTTTGGATGCAGAAAAAGCATTTGACAGGGTTAGTTTGGAGGAAGTTTTGAGCGCTTTTGCGTTTAATGGCTGGATTCATAAGGCAATAATGGTTTTATATTCCACTCCCTCTGCGAGAACTGTTGGTGCAAATATATGTGCAGGATGGTTCGATTTGAAGAATGGGACGAGACAGGGATGTCCCCTGTCTCCATTATTATACATTTTATCTGTAGAACCACTCGCAATTAACATTAGAGATAATAAAGGTATTAGAGGATTTTATACAAAAACCAGAGAGATCAAGATCTCTCTTTAAGCGGATGATACAATAATACAATAATAAAGATTACTTCTCCAGAACAATCTTTATCATGTGTGATTTTAGAGATTAATAAATACATCTTAGTCTCAAATTATAAATTAAATATTATGAAAACAACGGCTATGTATAAAAACATAGAGAATGCCACTGTGAAGAAATTAAGTCAAGAATATAAATTCACTTGGACAAATAAAGAAATTAATTATTTAGGAGTAATAATCCCAGCTAAGGTATCAAGCACTATGGAAATTGATGTGATGAGATTATTAAAAGATACAAATAAATCTTTAAAAAAAAAAATGGAAAAACATTGAGACATCATGGCTAGGGAGAATTAACACCATTAATTTATATATATTATCAAAATGGTCATATTTATTTTCGATGCTACCCTTTAGAATGCCGAAAAGTTGGTTAGATTTGATACAAGCTAGCTTCTCTGCATACATATGGAAAAATAAAAGGCCAAGAATAAGTCTAAAAGTTTTATCTAAGAAACTTTACAAAGGTGGTTTAAATTTCCCTAACATAAAACACATTTACTATTCAAATATGATTAGACATGTATACAAGCTTCACGATGATCAATTGATATTAGAACCCTGGTTCATTATAGAATCAGAGGCTGTGGAAATCAGCAAACTTGAATACTATCTGTGGAATAATAGAAGTAAAAAACATACTAATCACACATTAACTAAATCTATAGTTCTTTCCCAGACAATGCAGGCCTGGGAAGAAATTAAAATAGCCTTAGGAATTACACAATGCACACCAAAATCTTGCAGATTAAATGTACTAGAACATATCATGGAAGATTTGTTACTTAAGAATTGGCCAAATAAAAACTTGTCCAGGCTCTCAAAAATATTATATGAAGACAAGTTGATCTCATTTCAAGATATTATGGATAAGTTTTAAATTCCGAACAAAGAGATCTTTACTTACGTAAGAATGAAAAATTTTTTAGGAACAAAGTTAATGAAAATACCCAAAGACATTACGACTCAACTAGAAAGAATCTTCGATTATAAGCCGGTAAATAAAGTTACATCTAATGCTAACCAGATTATAGATGTCTTAAATGATAATTCAGGTAAAATTATAAAATCCTGGGAAAAAGATCTGAACATAACAATATCTGATAAAGAGTGGTGTTTATCCTTTTCTCAAATATACAAGAATGTTCACTGTTTAAATTTAGTTGAATGCCACTTTAAAGTTGTTCAAAAGTGGTATTTAACTCCTACGAGAATATCCAGGATGCATTAGGGTTATGATTCCACTTGTTGGCGCTGCGGGAATGATGTAAGCTCATTTATTCATATATGGTGGTCTTGCCCTATAGTTAAGCCCCTTTGGTCTTGGGTTTTTAACATGTACCAAAAATTGACAGACCACAAAATAAATAATTGTCCGGCAACAGCTCTTCTGCATATGAAATGGAACCTCAAAACTAGTAGTGATATATGTATAGCTGTACATTGCCTTGTTGCATCCAAGATTATAATTGCCAGGAATTGGAGATCATCACTTCCTTTCAAAATTTATTTTTTTTAAATCAGATTAAATTCCAACTTTCTATGGAAAGGGATCTTCTAAATAATCATATAAAATCTATTAAATCATATAAGAACTATTTGATAAATGGTTACATAAATTATAAAATAAACTCTGAAACTAATATCTCTATATTAACTTAGAAAATATAAGAATATAAACCTGCTCTGATTGTGTGAATGTACTGTATATTTAAGTATAAGGTTGTTTTATATGGTGTTCTCTTATCTTATTGTCTGATGTTTAATGTATTTTTTTTTTAGATAAATAAGGGCTATAAAACAAATAAGTTATACTGTATCATGATTAGAGAACATGTCTTGTAGTATGAATAAGCTGGACTTTGTATGTATTGTTTGTATTTTGTACAAAATAAAAAAAATTAAATAAAGAAATATATTTTAAAAAGTCTCAAAATGCCCATATACAGTTTTTAAAGGGCCATACACCCCAGGGCCATAGTCATGAGGCAAGAGGCTGGCAATCGGGCTTCTCCATAAGCCAGGGGAACAGGGTAGTTTGTCATGTGAAAAACCAGTTTGTCACACCCACATACAGTAAATACAGTTAAATTAGATATTTCTAAATTAGTTTTTTTTTATCCATCTCTGAAATGCTAATGTAATACCAACAATGAAATGGTAAAGTCCTAAAATAGGTATCTTTATCAATCTCTGAAATGCTAATGAAATGCCAATAAGGAAATGGTAGAGCCCATTTACTGTGCCATCTCCCTGACTGTGGGAATGACATGACCTATTGAAACTTTTTTCTTTTTGGAAGCGGAAGTGAGCATACATTTTCTGCAACTTTGCAAATATCAGATAAATTTGTTCCTCTTCAGGTGATTTATCATTCCTAGAGTATTACACAAGGGTGAGTGAGGCTTTATAGCCTAACTGTTGTACTGCAAAATACATGAAAATAGAAACATTTATACTTGATTTTGGTAGTGAAGGGGTTAAATGTAAAATTCACTTTGAATTCACTTTTTTTCTGACAATTATCTTCAATAAAGAACCATGTGAGTAATTTTCTACCATTCTAATAAAGGAAAGTTTACCTAATCTCAACTGTAAACCCAATAAAAAAATAAAGGAAACACGACCTATAATGCCATATTGATCAATTTGATTTTTTCATAAATGTGGATGATTACTTATATTGTATATTATGGTTTTGTAATCATGCAAGCATATTAGTACAGTTTTCATTCCATTTTATATGGTTTATATGCATTCATTGCTACTGCTATTAAAAAGAGCAATGCAATAAAAACACAAGGGCATATCTTTTGTGTTATTAAATATGGTTTATGATTTTTGCTGAACATTTTTTTTTGTACTCAGCCCGCGATGGTACTTAAACTTTATTTTAGAATTCTATGTATGCTTTAAAAAAGTAGCCTTGGTTATTAGGCTGTTAAATTATTTTTATAGTTTGTGTTAATTATGATAAGTGCAATTAATATCCATAGCTATAAAATGCTTAATGAGAAGTCTTCATGAAATAGCTTGCAAAGCAGAACTTTAATAAACAAGCATTGGTAATATCTGTATGTACAATGTAAGCATATGGAGAGAGAGAGAGAGAGAGAGAGGTATTCCTAATTTTGTATAATTTCAATTTAAGAACCTACTTTTCTAGAATATTCTGTTTAAGTGGTCATTATAACATGTTATTTATTCAAAATTTAGTTTAAGAGCACAATCAAGATTTCCAGTAGCATAATCTAATTTGCTTGTAGTGAGGTTTTAACCCCTTCATTCGAGGACTCATGTACACAAAATTCAAGGTATGGTACTTATGCACTTATACTTGATGTTGTTTATACCCAATTTGCATAATTGCAAATTAAATTAATTTATTGCAAATTAATTCTATGAATTCAATCAAATAGTTCACATCACAACTGCACAGAGAGCCATACCACTGAGAGCCTCTGATTGCTGAATACATAGACTAGCACTCTATATACTGCTCTACAATAACCCACCCTTTAGTTGATCTTCCCACTTATTTTGTTACTGCAGACTTTTTTAAAGACCAAGGTCTTTAAAAAAGTCTGCATAGACTGAAACGTCGACTATTGTGTTTATCACTGTGTTTGCTTAATAAAGCAGTAGTTTGAATTTACTTTATCAAGACTCCAGAGTGTTCTCTACTAGGTATATATATTTTGGTTGGAGATTGTGCACCGGAGCACAAAAAGACCGGGAACATCGAGTGCTGGGACCTGGAAATATATATACAGTATATATATATATATATATATATATATATAAAAAATATATAGGAAATAAGGCTTGCACTCACGGTCTGTAGTAAAGATAAAATACTTCTTCTTTATTTGGATATTCTTAAAACATGTCTGTTATCATCGACGTTTCAGCCATCGTTCGTGGCTTTCATCAGGATCAGTTCAAAACAAATAATACATTTACAAACTTCAGCGTTTAAATAGCTAAACAGACTAATTATTAAATCTTAAAAAACACTCACCATCTGTGTTACCGATCGCCCGGCGTCTCTCACCATGTTGTGCGCATGCGCGAACACGCCGACACCCGGAAGTGGCGTGCTCGCGTCATCGTCTGTTGCCTGGGTTACCCGCTTTGTTTACAGGCTCCCCGGCAGCACAATAATCTTAGAGAGCGCCCGGACAGATATGAAATGGTAACACACTTAGATTAAAACATCATAACAATATATAAATTTCATCCACAGATATATATGCCAAGGCATGGTCTAGGCACACCTCCTACTAAGATTTAGAAGATAATTACAGTGCATAATAATTACAATATATGATATGATTAAGGGGCTACAATATAAAGGTACCCTATCCATCATTTAAACAAAGTATATGGATATTATCTATGTACATCTACAGTAATATAGAATTATAGCTAAAAGTCTACTCAGATATTATAATGACAATAAGTTGCCACATATGTATATATTGAAGTACTATTGCTACTCTTAAAGGAATACTACTTACTATTATGTACAAAAAAGTGCCAAGTGCAATTGTATACAACTATATACAATGAAGTGCCGCTGTGACTTTTAAAGTGATACTTACTGCTATTATGTACAACAAAGTGCATAATGCTGTACTAAAGTGAACAAAAATCTTAAAGTGATACTCATGGCAAGTAAGGATGTTTTGTCTCTATATTTACAGTGAAGTGTAATAACACAAATAACAATGTATATAATAAATATACATACTGCACAATGCTGAGTGCTAATATGTTATATACATTAAAGTGACCTAGTGTAGATGTGTTTACTATAAAGTGCTATCATTAATCTACAAAGTGATACTCATTGCTCCTATATACATTAAAGTGCATACTGTGTATACTGAAACCCTTATCAATATTAATTAGTAAAGGTGACAGTGGTGCTCATATGTATAACATAGTAAGTATATGTGATTGATATACATCGATGTTCACCTTATATACATATCATAATTAACGTATATCTGTAAGTAAGTACAACATATCTCTAATTAAGGATAGATAACAAGTTACCAAGTTTTTCAAATATATAGCCCAAAAAATCCCTTAAAACATATATTAACTGTGGATGTTCAAATTACTAAAACATTTCTAAACTCAAGGAAGCTTCATTGTATTACACCATCACTCAAATAAATGGGGTATATGTTAACATTTCATTTAAACCCCGGGGTGCAACTGTATCCAATTCATGGATCCAGAATGTTTCCCTCCGTAATAAGGTATTTCCTCTGTTACCACCTCTTCTAGGTACTGGTATGTGGTCTATTGCTACAAATTTTAATGTAGCCAAAGGATGTTTGTGCTCCAAAAAGTGCTTGGCCACAGGCTTGTCTGACGTTCCATCCCTGACCGCAATTCTGATATTCGACCTATGTTGTCTAATCCTTTCACAAAGTTGTGTCTCTGTCTTGCCAATATAACACAGGCCACAAGGACATGATAACTTGTATACAACAAACATGGATTTACATGTAATGGTATATCTTATCTTGTAACTCTTATTCTTATGTGGATGGGTGAATGTTCGTGCAGGCACCATATGGCCGCACGTAACGCATCCCAAGCAACGAACACATCCACGTACTTGCAGGTTCTGTTGTCTGGCATAACTATCTACTGGGTCGGTTTTCATTAATATGTCCTTTAAATTCTTATTCCTCCGGAAACATATCCTTGGAGGCTCTCTAAATTCGCTAGGTAAAGTGTGTTCCATTGCTAACATGTTCCAATTCTTCTTAACTATATTCGAAACTTTGTGTGCTTGATTATGGAATGTAATAGGGAAGACCAACGCCGGCTTCTTAATGGGATTTTGGGGCTTGGTTGCTTTTTCATATGCTTTTTCCAATGCTCTCTCCAAAACTCTTAACCCATACCCCCGTTCCAAAACTCTTTCTTGCATTTGCTTTAATTGTTGCTGTTTCACACTTTCGTTCGAGTTATTTCTCATAACTCTAAGGAATTGAGCCTGTGGAATAGAATTCTTTAAATTTCTCGGATGGGCACTTGTGTAATGTAGAATCGTATTGCGGTCTGTGGGTTTAGTATACAAACTAAATTTCACTTTACTGTCAATTATAGACAGTTCCACATCCAAAAAGTGAACTAATTCTGTACTAATATCAGCCGTCATACGTACTGGTGTGGGGAGCTGATTAATGGATTCCACCATCTGTGAGGCCTGATCTATTGTACCGCTCCATAATATTAAAATATCATCGATGAAACAAAAATATTTTATGATGTTTTGTCGATATGGTTTGAGTATATATTCCTCCTCAAATATATACATATACGAATTCGCATACATAGGTGCCATAGGAGCACCCATGGAGGTTCCAGATATTTGCATGTACCATTGATCTTCAAAACGGAAATAATTATTCCTTAATACCACCTCTAGTAACTCTAAGGTGTATTCAATAGGCGGACCCTTGTATGTAGTTGAGGCACACAAAACTTGTCTCATAGCCTCTATACCACCATCATGCGGGATGATGGTATAGAGGCTGCTCACATCCATCGTAATAAGAACAGGATCTGGTACATCTATACTTAGTTGCTGTAAGATCGCCAAAAGTGAGGGAGTATCCTTGATGCAGGTATGCAATTGCAGAACTGTTTCCTTAAATTGAGCATCCAACCATTTTCCAATCGGTTCTAAGACTCCACCCACCGCTGATACTATGGGCCTTCCAGGAGGTTCAGTCTGATTTTTATGTATTTTAGGTATTGTGTATAAAATAGGAGTCTTAGGAAACTTTTGGATGAAGTATGCGTACAGATTTTGATCTATATAATTCGCTCTCAGGCCCATGATCAATATCTCTTCTATCCTTGCTTGTATTATACTCGTTGGATCTCCCTCCAACTCTTCATATGTACTTACATCTCTCAATTGTCTTTTGACTTCTTCAGCATATTTGTCATAATCCATTATGACTATACCCCCGCCCTTATCTGCGGGGCGTATAACTATGGATGAATCTTGTGCTAAGTTGTTTAAAAGTACATGTTGTTTTTTGCTTAAATTGTTATATGTCACATATGGCCGTTTCAATGCTTCCGCTGATTCCGATTGAACAGTTGACAAAAAGGTTTTAATACTTGCTCGATTATTTTGCGGATCAAAATTGGATCTTGGTTTAAACCGTGTTGATACTTCATTCCTATTAGATTGGTGTGTTTGAGGTTTGTTAAAGTGATCTCTCAGACGCATAATTCTTCCAAAATTGAATAATTCCACATTCCAAGTAAAACCATTCGGATTGGTCTCCGGTACAAACGACAATCCCAATTTAAGGATATCAATCTCCTCCTTATGCAATACTCGATGTGACAGATTGAATATGGGTACTACCGTCTCAATGGTGGTCTCCCTCGGGAGTTGGTTCTTCCCCTTATGCCCTCTCCTTGTTCTATGCCGTTTGTGCCTCTGCCTCTGCTTCTCGTTGTAGTACCGGTTGCTGCGGTCTCTAAAAAAGCTCCTCCTTCACCTTGTATATCCGTATCGGATGCTGACTCCCCAGACGTAACATCTATCGTATAAGCTTTAGGACGCACAATTCTCTTGCGGGGTCTTCTGTGTCTCTGTTGGTTGGCCCCACTTAACCACTTATCGGCGTGTTCGCGCATGCGCACAACATGGTGAGAGACGCCGGGCGATCGGTAACACAGGTGGTGAGTGTTTTTTAAGATTTAATAATTAGTCTGTTTAGCTATTTAAACGCTGAAGTTTGTAAATGTATTATTTGTTTTGAACTGATCCTGATGAAAGCCACGAACGATGGCTGAAACGTCGATGATAACAGACATGTTTTAAGAATATCCAAATAAAGAAGAAGTATTTTATCTTTACTACAGACCGTGAGTGCAAGCCTTATTTCCTATATATTTTTTGTAATTATTGGCTATGGCTTTTTTTGCACCCGGCATTTTTTGATACTTTAAAGTGTGTGTGCAGGGTACTACTGGATGATATATATATATATATATATATATATATATATATATATATATATATATATATACACATTAATATCAAAATACACGTAGAATGATATTAATTAAATATATATATACAATTATAATTAAATATATAATATAAAATAAATAAATATAGAAATACGTAAAAAATTTAAAATAAAAAAAATAAAAATAAATAATGAATATAAATGTGTAACTTTGTTTTACATAGGTATATATAGTGATATATACATATATATTTATCTATATAGCTATATATATTATTTCATTCTAAGTGTATTTTGATATCTCTCTCTCTCTCTCTCTCTATATATATATATATATATATATATATACTGATATCAAAATACACTTAGAGCATAATAATATATATATCTAAATAGATAAATATATATATGTATATATCAATATTTATACCTATATATAAATAAAAATAATTAAAAACAGTTATATATATACATATGTATACATATATATATATATATATATATATATATATATATATATATATATTTGAATTCTACATATATATTTATGTAATATTTTTACATAATTAAGTAATTTTATTAATTACAATTTGCGGGACCTGCCTGATAACCCAGGCAGAAAGTCAAGAGAATTTAATTTTCTAGCTATATATTTAACCCTGTAACTTTCTAAGACACCATAAAACCTGTACATGCGGGGTACTGTATTACTCGGGAGACTTGAACACAAATATTAGTGTTTCAAAACAGTAAAATGTATTACAACGATGATATCATAAGTGAAAGTGAAATTTTTGCATTTTTCACACACAAACGGCACTTACACTGACGATGTAATTCTTGTGATATGTTTAAGGTTTTGAAACACTAATATTTGTGTTTAGCAAAGTCTCCTGAGTATAACAGAACCCCATCATGTACATGTTTTATGGTGTTTTCAAATGTTACAGAGTCAAATATAAGGCTTGTGTTTCAGTTTTTTCACATTGAAATTCGCCAGATTGGTTACGTTGCCTTTGAGACCATATGGTAGCCCAGGAATGAGAATTTCCCTCATGATGGCATACCACTTGCAAAAGTAGACAACCCAAGGTATTGCAAATGGGGTATGTCCAGTCTTTATTAGTAGTCACTTAGTAACAAACACTGGCCAAACTTGGCATTCAAATTAGTTCTTTTTGCATTTTTCACACAACAACAAATATTAAAACTAACCTTGGCCAGTGTTTGTGACTAAGTGGCTACTAAAAAAGACTTGACATACCCCATTTATAATACCTTGGGTTGTCTACTATTAAAAATGGTATGCCATCATGGGGGTAATTCTCATTCCTGGACTACCATACGGTCTCAAAGGCAATGTAACCAATCTGGCAAATTTCAATGTGAAAAAACCCTGAAAAATGTAACATGCTATATTTGACCCTGTAACTTCCAAAAACACCATAAAATCTGTAAATAGGGGGTACTGTTTCACACGTGAGACATCGCTGAATACAAATATGTGTATTATATTGCAGTAAAAGCAAACAGTATTATGACATTCACAGTTAAAATGTCATGCAGAACTAAAAAAAAATAACATTTGTTAATTTCTCAAATTTTTTCATATTTTATTCATATTAAATTATGTTTCAAAGCTAAATATTTGATGTTAAATGAAAACCCTATTTCTCCTGAATAAAATGATATATAATAAGTGTGAGTGCACTTAATATGAAAGAGGTGAATTACGGTTGAACAGACATATAGTTAAATTCCACGTTTTGTTTACATTTTATTTTGATCAAAACGTGTACATTTGGCTCTGTCCTTAAGGGGTTAAAGACCAAAGTAGCCAAACTGAAAGCATGATTAGGAAAAATTTCCCAATTTAGCTATTTTGATCTTAAAGTTTAGATTCACTTTAAAATCCCTGCAATTCTCACTTTAGTGAATAAACTCAAGTTTCTGACAACAGACAGCCAGACAGAGCAATTTAGAACCAAATGACAAATTTATCCCATAATAGTACAGCAAAATAATTAAAGGGACACTATAGTCACCTGAACAACTACAGCTTAATGTATTTGTTCAGGTATGATCTATAGCTCCCTGCAGGCAATCTAATGTAAACACTGTATTTTCAGAGAAAATACAGTGTTTACATTGATTGATAGGAATACCTCCAGTGGCCGTCACTCAGACGGCCACCAGAGGGACTTCCTATCATGCAGGGCCCAAAAAAGGCCTTGTACACGTCAGACGTATTAAAATACGTCTGATGTGTGCAGGAGAGAGAAGGCACTGTGTGCGCGCCTTCTCTCTCCTGCCTGTCAGCAGAGGAGAGGGGGCGGGCAAAGACTGCGAGCTGAGCTGTCAGTCAGCTCAGATCGCGGCCGCGCACACTGCGCGCATGCGCAGTAGTGCGCTCAGGACTTCAGAGGGCAGCACGAATGCCACCCTCTGAAGTATGTGCGCATGTGTGGCGAAGCGTCTGATTGCTCCCTGCTCGCGCCCGCCTATTTCGTTATTTTGACAAAATAGGGGGCACGGCTTCACGAGGCTTCCGGCGCTGGAACCAGGTGAGTAAAATTCTTTGCCTGGAGAGTCCCTTTAAATAAAAAATCGCCACATTCTCCACAGAAAAAAATTCCTATATTATTGAATAGACTGCATTAAAACATATTGACTGCTAAATAATATTCATATTATATCTGAAGTGTGTCTGATTTATTATTTTGTCATTACCTATTTTGTTGCTGATTTTTATGAAAATTAGGTGGAAATTTGTCATTTATGCATGCTTTTTTAAAGCTTTGTGCAAGTTGCAGAGATAGATAGTTTAATCTCATATTAACATTAAAATTTTACTCTTCTTCCTTAAAATATTCAGGTTGTCAAAAACTGATTTATAAGATTGATTTCTCTTACTGTGTCAATGTCTTGGGGTTATTTTAGGATATCTCATTGCAATCCATTAATTTAATAGGTACTTTGAATGACTTGCTATGGGAGCAGAAGAGAATCAGTCTATACAATATGAAAAGCAAATGACACATTAACTAAATTCCTACATAATATCACCGTGACACACAGCATCTGCTATTTTACAGGTAAATCTTTCATAATATGGAGCCTTTCCAAAGATTCATTTTATACTTTTTGCAAATGACGGAAAAAAGAATATTCCAATTTTTGGAGATATTTTAAAATTCACACAGTTCATCTTAAAAGTCAATGGTTTAAAAATAAGAATCCTTTGAAGTTTAGATTAGATTCTGAATTCATTATCTGACATTAGGGTTTCCATCATTGGAAGTACAAAGGATACTTATTTGATTCAGTAATAAAAAACTCTAAAGGGTACTAATTTAAAGAGACTATTGACTGTTCATTACTATGATGTTGCTCAAATAATAGCTGAAAGCATATGTGGTGTTTAATGTGATCTTAAACATTACTGTCTACTGTAAATCAGAAACAGGGCACGAGTACTATTGCTTCTGTTTAATGATGTATGAAAAAGCTGCTCAGTAAAGTGCACCATTAAGAAAAGCTAAAACCGGCCCGAACAAAGATCTGATGAAATATTGATATTGTTGCAGCCAATACCATTCATTTTTTTATGGCTAAAGTAACTAAAGGTGGGCTCATGTCAGACATAAAACGCCTTAAAAAAAATAAATATATATAAATATATATACAGCATACAGATAGCACTTTAACTTTTATTTGCTTAAGTAAAAAGTCATTGTTTCAGTATTATAAATAAATCATCATGACAGAGCTAAATCATGATACACAGACAATTTTTACCATCTGACAAAAAACAAACAAAACAAATGTACTCACCCCCCTCGGTGTGCCTCGTGAATGTCGAATGTTGCCCTGCACCCAAACCGAGGCTCCAGGTACTCATTATACTTTTCTTTCCTTATACTACCAAGCAGTGTTTGGTATTGGAAGCACAATGACACAATATTTGGTAATACTACCACCAAATTGAAAGGAAAAGAGAGAATAATCCCCTGACACCTCCCCTGCGAAAATGTGGTAAACGCATAAATGTATCCTAAAATGTTATCAAATTAGTCTGTCGTCTTAAAAAGGAAAGAGGAAAAATAAGTGAATAACTTACTCTCTGAGATCCATACTCTGGAAACATCACAGAAACATAAACAAATAGCCTATACTCTGAAACAACTTACTCATTTTACTCATCAGAACTTTTACAACTTTTGCAACAGAGGGCAAAATGCACACTGATTCTTACACAACATTCCTTTTATGCCTATGACAACATAAATGCAAAACTCCTGGCAAGAGCCCTTAAGCAACAATTACAAAAAAGCATATATCATGGCGATAAGGAACGAGGGAGGAGGAGGAGTAAAAACATTGTTGCTTAGGACACAGCTGAATCCTTTCGGAAATAGTATTCCACTTTATATGGATTACCTGCTTCCTCAGTTTCTGCTAAAACCCAGTGGAGGTACCTGAACACACACATTACTTGTAACGTTACTTGTTACTTCACTCAAAAACAATGATAGAAAGATTTGTTCACAGATGTTAGCTGGCCATCTTAAGAGAAAATTGGAAGGGTTGGTAGATCCTGAATAATCAGGCATCAAGAGGCTAGAGATAATACTAAAAAGGTAATATATATTATTCACAAAACAAGAATATATTGCACCCCAATGCTTTTGATTAGTACAGTTGTGGATAAGTCATTACTTAGGGTGTGCTGGCTCTTGCTTAAGAAACACTAGAGATTATGGGCTACGGACCTAAGTGGTTGACCTGATCCAACAGCTAAGATTTGAGTTAATGGTACATATGCAGAACCCATATTAATTACTAATGGGACACAGCATTTGTCTGATTTCACCTCCCCTATTTATTCTCACCTTGGAACCCTTCTTAAGTGCAATCTGAAGGAACGATTGCGTTGAGGGCTTTGGAGTACTGTCCACACACTTAAAAACATCAGCATATGCAGACTATTTATTGTTAACTATTACCAATCCTATTACATGCCTACCACGCTTTATGTCAGCGTTAGACACCTACTCTACACTATATAATTTCTGAGTGAAATTGGATAAGAGTAAGATACTACCTGTTATTGTCCCTAACCCATTACTTGCTGATCTCAAAGCTTCCTTTCCATTCTTTTTTACCGCTTCACATTAAGTACTTAGGAGTAAACCTTACCCCAGATCCCAATGATTTATACTCACACAATTACTCCCCAATGCTACATGCCATATCACAAGACCTATTGAAGTGAAACAAACCCGAATTTTCCTGCTTGGGATGAATAAATGACAGACTTCCTCGAGTCCAAATCTCTGCTAGACCCGCTTCAGTATGGTTTCTGCACTAAGTACTCTGTAGAAACGGCACTGACCAAAGTATCCAATGATCTACCCGCTGCAAAATTTCATAGCCACTACTCTATCCTAATTCTCCTTGACCTTTCTGCGGCTTTTCACACTGTTGATCATCAACAGCTTCTTCTCATCCTCTGCAATATTGGTCTACAAGATACTGCTCTCTTCTGGTGCTCCCCCTACCTCTCCCAGCACTCTTTCAGTATTTCTTTCTCTGGCTCTGCGTCTTCTCCCCAACTCCTCTCTGTTGGTGTCCCCCAAGGTTCAGTCCTTGGTCCCCTACTGTTTTTCATTTATATTGCCTCCCTTGGTAAACTCATTAGCTCCTTTGGCTTCCAATATAATTTCTATGCAGATGACACACAAATCTATCTGTCCTCTCCTGATCTCTCCCAGTCTCTCTTGACTAGTGTCTCTGACTGCCTCTCTGCTATTTCTAACTGGATGGCTGCCCACTTCCTTAAACTCAACTTGACCAAAACTGAAATTCTGGTCTTTCCTCCCTCAAGTGTTGCTACTCCTGAGTCTGTCTGTGTTAATAGCTCCCAATTGAATCCTCTCTTGCAACTGTTATTAGTCTAATACTATCCTTACCTTTTGTGTCACTTTACCCCACTCCCTCTAGCATGTAAGCTCATTGAGCAGGGCCCTCAACCCTTCTGTCCCTGTGTGTCAAACTTGTCTGGTTACAACTACATGTCTGTTTGTCCATCCATTGTAAAGTGCTGCAGAGTTTGTTGGCGCTATATAAATAATAATAATAATAATAATAAATATTATTAAAATATACACTCTCCCTATTGTTTTTGTTTCAGACACTACCTACTCACATTATCCACTCACATCCCAAAACTCTTTTTCACCTCACAACGACTGTTCACCAACTTTATGTGGTTTGCTAGGAGACCCAGACTAGCATATAGCATCCTATCAAAACCCTGAGAGCCTGGGATTATCTGTTCCCTTCAAGTATTACCCAGTGGCAATGCTCTCCATGGTGTTGGGGCGGTTTAGGGGCTGAACCGAGACACTCTGTCTTCCATTAGAACAGGAGTACCAGAGTACCTCCCGATATTACAAAATACAAGCTTTACTGCATGGTCTGGGGGCTGGCGTTGGCCTCACTTCAATATCAATACCTTGGCTTGACTGGGATATGGATCTGATAGGCATACTGAAACCCCTGTCAGAACAATGCACCAAGCAAGCACCACATTTTCTTGATACATTTATTTGCAAATTCCACAGTTTATTTCCTCATTTTCACTCCCACAGATGCCCTTGACTTATACCAGGATGGAGCTCTGGTGTATCCAACTGCTCTTCAAGAAAAAGGCACTTTCCTCTGTGTACTCATGCATCCAGAATCCACTATTATCACACCTACCTAAATTTACCACAGTGTGGCCAGAAGAGCTATTTCACAACTTCACTACTAAGGAGTGGAAAACAATTTTCACTATGTATATTCCCATGGTGGAAACTAACTGTAAATTTATTGCAAGATGGTATTGAAATTCTACTTTTCTACATAAATGCTATCTAACAGTGTCAGACTTATGTTAAAGATGCTGGTTGGAGATAAAGTTGTATCACCATCTCTGGTGGAGTTGTCCAGTTCTCCAGTTCTACTGGAAATCGGTAGTGAATCATATAGTTGAGGTGTGTAAGATACCCTCTCCCACTCTTTTTCAGAAAATCATGGGAAATTAATTATTCAATGTATCAAAGTTATTAATACCTACATATTGGAGACATATAAATCCCAATTCTGTTGCAAAGGGGATAACCAGGGTTGAACACATTAGGACAATTTAGGAGGTTGGATTTTCCATGTCAGCCCACAGCAGTAACTATCAAAGGGTGTGGGGTCCATGGCTAACATTTATCATGGGAATACCTCTGGGTTCCTCTGATGCTAGTGCTTCACATAACACAGTTTCTCATGTAGATCTCTTTTAAGGGGTGCTAAAAGCATCCCTAATGGGCTCTTGTAGCTACACATTTTTTTCCTGGTATTAACCCTACATACCAATGAGTGCAATGCTGATTGAGTAATTTATTTTTTTATATGTTCTAGTTATTTACTTTATGTTTACTCTCTGATTCCCAAAGCCATATACTGAATAGATCTTCTTAATAAATATGGTTAACTACATTTCAGAGTAATAAAGCAATGTGCTTGACATATATTCCAATGCATACTAACTGTGCTGTATCATCAGGAGCTATGTCTTATAATGTATGCTTGTATATGGTATTTTATACAATAAAACTTTACAAAGATTAAAAAACATACACATCAATTTTTACTTATTCTTGATTTTTTTAAACATATCATCATTTTTCATTCTTGGAAAAAGAAGTTGAAACCCCTTGATAATTAGGTTTAAAAAGGCAGAATATGAGTCAGCGAAGTGAAAATCGAGCGGTTTGAGTGACTCTGTCCTATAAAATAATTGCAAGCTTGTTTGTTGCCATTGAAGTCTTGTCATTACAAGGAAGATTTGTGAAACTATTCATACTTTGGTCAAGAGAGGCCCTTGAAGAAAGAAGACATATTTTTTTGTAATGTACTCAAGTCTTGCAAGTGTTAGAAAAGTATTCTTAAAGATCATTGGTCCATGGTCAATAGTCTTGAAAAAGGGAGATTGCAAATCATTGTTACTCTTCCCATGATTCCATGCAACTGAAATCACTGCAAGAGCAAAATATGCATCAATGATGCTAAGCAGAACTCTTTTCAAAGTCTAGAAACATTCCTTAACCTTATAATTTCTATTTAGTCTACAACATCAACAACAATGAATAACAGTTGTGTGCAGGATTGATACCCAGGAGAAAACTGTTCCTCCAAAAGAACAAGGCTGCCAAAGATGGCATTGCCAAAGATGGGTTAGATGGTGCAGGTGACTATTAAATTATTGTACTATTGACAGTTAATACAAAAACATTATATTCCAGTATAGACAAAGTGTACTAATACTCCACTCCTTCAAAAAATCTTTGAAAACACACTTCTTCAGGAAAGCATACCATTTAAACTGTTAGATTATTTTCATCATGCCCCCCCCCCATGACTCATCTCCTGCAACTGTCAAAAATAACCTACTAAGGTCTCAGTGAATACTTTTCTAGCAACCTATTTTACTTATACCCTACTTATACCCTTTGTGTCACTATACCCCACTCCCTCTAGCATGTAAGCTCATTAAGTAGGGCCCTCAACCCTTCAGTTCCTTTGCGTCCGGTTACGGTTACGTGTCTGTTAGTCCACCCATTATACAGCACTACGGAATTTGCTGGTGCTATATAAATAATAAAATAATAATAATAATAATAATAATACTGTGTTAGCTGAAACTAAAACTTGCATTAAAAAAAAAAAAATCTTATTTCATGACATTGGGTGTTTCATAGGTGGGTACTATGTGGAATAACTATCTGACTAATTTACAATCATTGAGGCAAAAACTAATTCTAGATTGAAAAATAACTTTTATAGAAGATTGTTAGGTGAGCATCCTATCTACCATCAAAGAAATTTAAAGAGTAATCATAAAAATTGGGTTCACGTTCTACTGAACATTGTTCTACATACAACCCAGTTCAATATTTAGGTATTATCTGAAATAAGAAAATTATTTAGGTGAAATAATTCGTTTTTCCAGCAAATGCCTAAATATTTATTTAACAAACAAGATAAACACCTGATCATTGTTAAAGTCAATTCAGCGCAAGAATAAAGTGCATTTCTGAAGCGTTCACAAACTATTTTTGACCTCTGTATGTTCTTAAAAATATCTGTAATTTGACTCTTAACTCAATCTAACCAAACATCTCTGCAACTATAGCCCATCCGACCCTCATACCATTTTAGCTGGATCCCCAGAGCTGAACCACATCGATAGATGCCTTTTTTTCACAATCCGAGGCACTCTAAACCGTGGCGAAAAACCGTAGCCTACAGCACACCCCTAAACCTGGGACTGGAGGCACTCCTCTGCGGCAGCACCATGCTCCCCCCGCCGGGATCGGAGCCACTAACCTCCCTACCATAACCGGAACACCGGAAGGCAATGGGGCGACGCTCCCACAAACCTAATACAGTGGCTGACGGCAGAGATATAGGGGACATGTTGAGACAGCCTAAGCAGACTCCTGCTGGAGACCGGAATGAGGAGAACCGGGCACAGGACGGACAGAGAGCTACAACACCCATTAAGGCAAGTCCACTGCATCCAATTGACATCCCAGATGGGACTGCTCCCACAACAAAACAGGACTTAAAACTCCTGCTTAACGACATCCAGCAAGTATGGACAGCCGACCTCAGAGCACTGAGAACTGAGAACTGACATACAGGCCATTAATGACAGAGTACAAACCTCTGAAAAGGACATATTAGCTGCCAAAACCGACATCTCAGCCCTTAAAGAGACAGTACAACACTTGCAAAACACCCAAGTCACACTGACATACCAAATCTCAGCCCTGGAGGACAAACAGCGCAGGAACCACATAATAATCCATAGCATCCCTGCTGCAGTGACTGCAGAGGAACTCCCTCATTACACACGCAGATTACTTGCATCCATACTGCCACACACAACAGCCAAAAAGATGGCTGTGGATGGAGTGTTTCATGTTACGGGCACACCTAAAACACCAACTGGAGCGGCACGAGACGTCATTCTTCGCTGCTTAACGTCACAAGATAGGAACCAGGTCATGATGGCGCTGAAGAAAAAAACACCCCTGACCTTCAAAGACTCCACGTTAACATTCTATCAAGACCTCACCAAAAATACTCTAATCTGGCGGAAATCACTGAGCACAGTAACCTCTCAACTAAGATCAGCAGCCATACCCTACCGCTGGGGGGCCCCAGGAACTCTTGTAGTAACCCGCAACAGAACTAACCACACACTTATGTCGATAGAAGGGGCACCGGCCTTCCTCCAAGCACTGGGACTAACAGGCAGCCATCAGGACCCACAGTTGACCACCCCCAGGGGTACATGGGACCCTGCTCAAGTCACCCCGTTCATCCCGAGAGCCGGAGGCTCACTGGCATCTGACACCTGATGACAAATGGGGACTGGGCCAATACTTATGGCCATGGCACCTGAACAAAAACAACTGGGCTAAAACTCAACACGAGTCGTTATACATGTTTTGATCTAAGTTGCAATTGTATATTTGGTTCTTCTTTTTTTTTTCTTTCCTGATTTCTCTTCTCTCTAGCTCTCTCTTACACACACTTCAGACCACCGCTCTACTAGAGCGCTAGAACCTGCAGAGACGAGAATCTCGAGGCACATTGACACACCAACCCTCCCCCCCCCCACTACCCCTCTCAGTTAGGGGCACACATAAAAAGGAGGACACACATCTCCCCCCAGACGTCCTGGCAGAGCCCCAAACGACACTCAGCCACACGCTCCAACATCTCAGCCACTAGGCAACTGACACCCCATACACCGGGGAATTCCTACAAAACACCAC
This sequence comes from Pelobates cultripes, assembly GCA_933207985.1. Lineage (NCBI taxonomy): Eukaryota > Metazoa > Chordata > Amphibia > Anura > Pelobatidae > Pelobates > Pelobates cultripes. The sequence goes on from OW240913.1 coordinate 322,507,247, forward strand.
AGGCATACACAAGAGATGCCACTGCAACCCTCCATGAAGAACCTCAGTTGACTCTCCCTCACATCACAAGAGAGCCCCTCGAGACACTACACACTCAAAACTCCTCTCAGAAACGCACACAGGGAAGCTATTTCTTGTTATTATGCATACAAAAGAAAATGGGGAAAAGCCTGTTTTAAATTGTTTGATATCACTCATGTCAAGAAAAAAAGTGCAGCACATTTTGACTATGCTAAGTGAAACGCTGTCAACCTCTCTTTAAAGCCATGTCAAATTGCTGAAACGTATACTTAACTCTGCACTCAGAAATAAAGAATTAAAAAAATATATATCTGTAATCTGCTAAATTGTTAAAATATTAAAAATATTCGTTCTCATTTTACTGAGTAAATCTGTTTTAGATAGATCTAAAAGCACAATTTAAATATAATGATATCATATAGTTATGCTGTGTAGGTTTGTTAACGAATACCTGGTTAACATGGAAACCACAGGTAGAGCTCGAAATGGGAAAACAGACTCCCTCAGGCACATTAATCATTTCTGACAGTTGTTCTATTGTTCCGTTTTTTAATTAGGATACAAATATGCCAGCTGACATAAATAAAAAGAAGACATTTTGAATGCTAGTCTTTATGAATTTTGCTGCATAAATTTAAATGTTTATTGCTCTTTTTATCGTACATGAAATGTTCAGCAAACAGAATAAGTGAAATCTGCATTTCTTTCAAACATATCATCTATTTTTTTTTGGTTTCATGAACATTGAATCTGATTAATAAATAATAAAATCTTCATTTTCTTCTGTTTATTTATTAACATTGTTTCGCAACTTTAGCCATAAAGCTGAACAAAAATTAGTAATTACTCCCAATCAAGTGATTACACACAGAACAATAAATAATTTGATATGCAGACATAAAGGGATTCAAATACTCCTACATTCCCTTTCTGCAAGTGTCCGAAAATCCCCCTCTATGTGGACATTCCTTTACTACACTCGGCTTTGACGTCTGTTGTCAGTCTATACTCCTTTAATTCAGGCTCCCCTTAATTTGTATAAATAACAAGTAGGGTACCACCAACCTGTCTCCAAGCCGCAGTCATGCTCCTCTATAAGAACAGCCATTCAATTCTAGTCAATACTGGTCCTAGTAGGAAGGAGCAAGCTGTCTCTGCCTTATCAGATGCAGAGATAGCTTTCTCAACTCCCTCAATATTCTTGATCCTAGACCTGAACAAGTGGAGGATGTGATGTAATCAAATACTGTGACTATGATTGTATGATGCCAATCTACAGAGGAAATGTGAGAGATGACTGTGTGATGGATCAGGCAGAGATAGATGTCTGATTGCTCGAGAAGTAATGCAGTTGACCAGTCCATTGTACGATGTAGGTGTTGTTGGCCGTGTAGGTATTAACTCACAGGGAACCCAGCATTACAGGACACTGCTAGCAACACCAATATCAACACCACTGGAGGTCCATGTTTTAAAAATATTAATGTGTACGGAGGTCTTCCACATATATTACATGAAACATAGGTTGCACATTTTTGTTTGGGGAAACCAGAAGATTTAATAAATATCCACAAAACAAATTTGTTTTCTTTGCCTTCTATATTAACCTTTTTAGAACCAGGGATTTGGCAAATTCTACAATTTCAAGACAGTCTTGATATCAGTTATGCTATTTTTTCTTAGATTAAGTTGACTGTTTATAATAAAAAAAATATTTAGTTGTTCTTATTTAAAGACCCTGATATAAAATATAACATGATTCTCAAAATTGTTTTGGTGTTCTGAATCTTCCCAAATTATATGATGTTCCGATATGTTCCCACAATAAAAGGGTAAAACTATGTCTTTTGTTTTTGGATTTAGTAAATATTTATGTGAAGCAAATGCAAATAAAGCACAAATAAGCCACAAAAACACATCCCTCCTCTGCTTTGTTCTGTTTATAACAGCCTTTGGGTTGTTTACAACATATAATATGCTGTCACTTTTTGTGTATAGAGATTTAGATATTTTTACTTTTCTCTTGCAACCTCAGCTAGAGTTATTCATGAGCTGCATCAAAAACTATGAATAGTTATACCAATGCATTTACATAACTGACACTATTATATATTTTGATGATTTCTGATTTTTTATTTTAATGATTAAGCAAAAGCAACACATATTTTTGAAGCTACCCTTGCTTTTTAACAGGTGTTATAAAGCTATAGTTCTGATGGAACCACTAGTGAAAAAAACAGCAGACTCTTTATCATTTGTATCATTTGAGCAGTCAAGTAACAATTATTTCAATAAGATTATCCAGAATACTACCTATAGAGATTCCCCAACAATAGAAACATTTTGACTAGTAAATATTAAGATCACACTACACGGGAAGAATATATTTAGTTTAAAAAAACGCCCCGGAGTCTGATGTTGTTCGTTTTCAAATTAATTGTACTAATTTTAAGAACCTCTAAAGGATGTAATGCTAATACGACCTTGATAGAAATCAAAATCCACAACTCTGTGATACTGTAGTTGGAGCTCTAACCACTGAGCCACCTCATCTACAAACCTATGAGACTCACGTCACCTATTTATAGCCTTTTATAAAATCATCTGTCATAGTTATTTGCAAACACACATAATTACATGTTAGTGAAATTGCTCTGTGGTCAGTGAGCATTTATGTATTGAGTCTGACAAGACAGGTTACATTGTACACGGAAAATTGAATTATGTCATTGTTCTCGCAGTCTGTTGGGTGCTAAATAGAAACCGATGGCTTTTGTAGAGTTAAATAACATAGATTCCAAGTGCATAGAATAAGAAAATAAATTAATATGCTGCATTAATAATATTACCAACTCTAATTACAGTACAATAAAAATTGTAATAAATACCTCCACACGATAACAGTTTTAAACTGCTCAGTTCAATGCATATATAGCCCTTTGTACATATATTTGTACAAAGTGTTGCCTGTAATTTTAAAGATTCCAGCCTCAGGGAGGTTTCATTTTTCCATTGAAGTCCCCGTGATTTACAGTACGCAATATGTTACAGCTTCCTTATTTGCTCTTTTGGGACAGTTACTGACAGTAAATCTCTATTAAAATATTCTTCCATATGGTTGCATGAAAATTTTATTGCACTGAGCCTTAGGCTGAAGGTCACAGCTGAGTAGCTGCAGTTAAGTATTGCAGTCTATGGACTCTGAGGTACATCTGCCTTGGGAGATGAGGAAAAATTTAAATTTTACTGTCAATATCAGTACTTTAAAACAAGCTACATTTGTTTGCTGCAGAAAGCCCATTCCGAAGCACGTAACATTGTTATTTGTTAGATTTATCATAGAGATTTCAAGTCACAGAATTTAGCATCACTTATTTCGAACCATAAAATATGATTGAAGCATCAGGTCACTTCAGAGCTTCCCTAATGTATTTTTCATTTATGAAACATGAAAAATTTATATTATCTTATATGACCGGACGGCAGCTAACTTTTATGATTCCTGACATGCTCTTCTTTCTTCTTTGTAGTGTTTTCCGGACAGAACGTCAGGTACTTGTAAGTGATACAAGTTCCAAAGCTCAGTAATGTTGCAGTACTAGCAAATAAGAGCACTTTATGTGTGTTTATGAATAATGAACTGTTCTATACTACAGGGGTTCACAAAGCATCGCAAGATCCTTCCTCTTCTAGTAGCAATATAAACCAAGCATTTTAATCATATGAGAGGGCCAGCTCTCTTGCTTTCCAATCTAGACGTTATCTATATTTTGTATGCATACATGTGTATATATATATAAATATGTATATATATATATATATATATATATTTATTTGTATTTATTTTTTTCAAAATGATGGGGTGCACTCAAAGGATTTTCAATAAAATAGTGATAAGTTTATTTTACTCAGAACAATAAAATGTCCTGATCGACGTTTCGACCCCTGTGGGTCTTCGTCAAGATCTTATATATATATATAATATATATTTACTTGAAGTGTTCTTTTAAGTTAAGTATGATATATCTAAAGAACCAAGTTACTGTATTTGAAACAATGTAAACTTTAATGAAATTACTTTATATATATATATATATATATATGTATATATATATATATATATATATATATATATATATTTCTGCTGTATTTTATTTATTGGTTTCATAAGATTGATTATTGATTCTATAATGGTTACATCACATGTAACATGATAAATAAGAGATTATTTTAATTTGTTGGTAGTGAGTGTCTGGTTTAACCTGTTATATACAAATTTTGTATTTATTTTTTTCAAGCATTTATCCACTTTCCTAGAACAAAAAAGATTTATCTTCCAACCTTTTAATCTGATGCAAAATCAACAAGTTAAATGCAAATGCAGCAGACTTCAAACTGGCAGTATATCACAATCGCTGTCAATATCTGCTGTCATAGAGCAGAAAATAACCAGATCTACTTCTCATGTACAGTACGTCACTTACTTTAATGCACACAGACTCCAGTGATGATCTTTGGGCTCGCCACAAAACAATCTTTTGAGCAACAATTAAGTAGAAAATCTAACTCGGCTACTACAAAAAGTGTCATACTGTCCTGATTCAGTATCAGTCCAGAGATACATACGCAATATATTTATTTCACACATGGATAAAAATCATATGGAATTTTCATGGTTTCTACATAACATCAGAATATTAGCCTGGTTGATGTTTTGCAATAGTGACAGCATAAGAATAAATATTGCGGCTAAATAGGCTGTCATTGTAGGGGAGGATTGGGGGCATTTAAACTCACCTCCTTCCCTGATTTTCTCTAGTAATGTAGAATAAAGTAACCCCCTGTATGTTAGTTAGGATCATTAGACCTTATTGGGGAGCCATCCTTCAAGTTTACCCACAATTTAGTTTTGATCCACCTCAACCAATAATTCCAACTTAACACTACATTTTTCTCTTAGGCTTTTGACCTCAACCACAGCTAATATTTATAAACTAGGGCTCAGGTTGTCTAAATGCAAAAGTGACTTAGCTCTTAAAGACACGCTTCCACTTACAGAGAAGTGTCCCCATGTCTCCTCAAACAAGTCAACATTATTACAGCAAACCCTTACTTAACTCTGCTGGACTATTTTCTGGGAAACTCATTAGTCCCATGATGCCTTAGACACACTCATCTATGCTTGGG
>OW240913.1:322512554-322524055 GCA_933207985.1 Pelobates cultripes
AACGAGGTCATTAGCCTCACCTGTAGGGGCTGTGAGCAGCTATATAACTGCAGTTAAAGCAGGGTGAAGTGAGGGAAGTGTTTTGGAGGAGAAAGAAGGTGTTTTGTGGAGAAAGAAGGTGTTTTGTGGAGAAAGAAGATTTGCTGATTCATTGTATCCTGTTACTTCACAACAACAGAAAATAAACAGGCCAGAGGCCTTTTTTGAAACTGGACTTTGTCTTGACCTGGTTTTCTTACCCTAGAGGGCTGTGCGGTTACCAAAAGATCCTGGACAAACACACACAGGAAAGTAAGTTTGTCACATATGGTGGAGAATGCGGGCACTGCACTAAAGAAGCCTGTGGGTATTAACTGGAAGCCAAACAAGCCTGGAGAAATATGGAGGAAATTGTGAAAGTTTTGTTGCAAACTACAGCGGCACAGCAAAAGGCTACAGCTGTACAGCAGGAGGCCACAGCCGCACAACAGGAAAATATTACAGCCCTACAGCAACTGGTAATTACGCAAAAGGCCAACACAGATGCTATGATCCAGCAGGTTATGGCAGCCCAAGCTGAGGCAAACCGCCTGCTCAGAATGGAGCAACATCAGGCCACCAGTATGATACAGAAGGAGATACAGGCTTTGACCAAGGGACTGACCAGAGTCTCGGATGGGACGCAGTCCGAGGTTAAAATGATCAGAGCCAGCCGTTACCTGCAGAAGATGACACCTACAGATGATGTGGAAGCATACCTGCTAGCTTTTGAGAGGACAGCTGAGAGAGAAGAGTGGCCAGTGAGTGATTGGGTAAGCATACTGGCGCCTTTTCTTATTGGAGAACCCCAGAAGGCTTTCTATGACCTGGAACCAGCACAGGCAGGGGTCTACTCCAAACTGAAGGCTGAGATCCTTGCACGACTTGGTGTGACTATGGCAGTTCGTGCCCAAAGATTTCATGCCTGGACTTTCAACCAAGAGAAACCTATCCGCTCCCAGATGTTTGACCTGATACATCTTGCTAGAAAATGGTTACAACCAGAAATAAATACGGCAAGCCATATCATGGAAATTCTTGTGATGGACAGATTCCTGCGGGGCTTGCCTGCTTCACTGCGTCGATGGGTCAGTCAGAGTGATCCACAAACAGCTGATGAGTTAATTGGTTTGGTGGAAAGATATGTTGCTGCAGATGACAGACAGTAGAAAAAATATAGATTCACCCACTTGTGGATAGAACACACTTATAGTGGGTAATAATTAGAAAACTAAATAATTACCCTTGAACTAAATGTATTGCAGATAAGGACTCCTCCAGGTCCTCAATAAATATGAACAAAATAGGGATAAATCTACAATACAATAATAACAGAAAAAAACATAGCATAATACTGTTAATGGTAAAGGAAGAGTGGAAATATAGATGATAATTCACACTCACAAACTAAAATTGATTGTAGGCATATCTTATAGAACGATGAATATACCTGCATACAGAAGGACTTTTTTGCCCCTGAGGAAGTTCAAGGACGTTTGAACGAAACGCGTAGGGCTTTTTCACAGTATTTATAGTGTTTAGAGTTTTTTATTATCTTATCAGGTTGTTTTACTTTATTTTATTCTGACCTGCTGGTTATATTTGATCCTGTTGATCCTGTGATTCATCTTATGATCCCAAGACCGGTGGTTTTTTATATGCCTGTTTGCCACTACAATATTGTAAGTGTGCCTTATTATTAAAGTGTATTTTCTTATTAAGACACTCTGCACTATTATGCTGTTTTATTTCCTTCTATGTACATCCTGACGTTCCACTTATCCTGAGATATTCATCGTTCTATAAGATATGCCTACAATCAATTTTGGTTTGTGAGTGTGAATTATCATCTATATTTCCACTCTTCCTTTACCATTAACAGTATTATGCTATGTTTTTTTCTGTTATTATTGTATTGTAGATTTATCCCTATTTTGTTCAGATGACAGACAGTGGCTCAACAACACAAAGGCTAAGCAGAGAGTTAAGACTCCAGCTGCCGAAAGACCTGGTAAGATTTTTCAAGGTTTCAGAGACACAGAGGAACAAGAAACATATTCTCATACGCTTTTGCCTAGAGGTGTTAATCCTGGAAAAGGGTCTAGGTGGGGGACAGTTGATAATATTAAATGTTTCCGGTGTAATGAACCTGGACATAAAGCTAGAGACTGTCCCTTGATTGATGAACCTATGCAATGCAATATGATTAATCAGGATGTACAATTGTCTTGTTTGCTGAATTGTATGGAATCTGCTGTTGCCAACTGTAGTCACAATCCACAGATATGTTCCATAAGGGTGAATGGGAAAGAAGTTAGAGCTCTATTAGACTCCGGAAGTATGGCGACATTGATAACAAAATGCCTTGTACCTGAAGCCGAGGTTGATGCATTTCAGAAAATTGGTATAATTTGTGTTCATGGTGATAAACGTGAATATCCTACAGTTTTGCTAAAATTTGAAAGCCTTTTTGGTACTGTTACTCATAGAGTGGGGGTAGTGGAAAAATTGGCTTATGATGTGGTGCTGGGAAGGGTTTTTCCCCCCAATTTTTAGACTTGTGGGGGTCTCCAGGAAATGTAGCTCATGATTGGATAGCAAATGATGATGATTCTGGAAATGTGTTCCCTTTTTCTGACATAGAATGGGAAGGACTAGGCATAAGACCAGAGAAGGCTGAAGCCTCAAGTCACAGGACCGCTTTAGTAGGAGATGACCCGGGCCACGATAGTCAGGAGTCCGATAACGATCAGGATCAAGGCATTAACTTCCCTGAATTAGAAGTCAGCCCTATTAACTTCAGGAAAGCGCAATGGGAAGACCCCACTCTTGTAGAGGCCCGTAAAAATATCCAGGTTTCAAGTGATGATCCAGTACAACTAGATAGAGCCCCTTCTTTTCCTTACTTTGAGGTACAGAATGATTTGATATATAGAGTAGAGAAAAAGGGGATGGATGTTGTAAAACAACTACTTGTTCCTAAGCCCTTCAGACATACAGTCCTAAATCTTGCACACAGCCATATACTGGGGGGACATTTAGGCATAGACAAAAGAAAGAGTCTTACAGAGGTTTTATTGGCCTGGGGTATTTGCTTCAGTTGCAAATTATTGTTCTTCCTGTCCTGAATGCCAACACACCGCCCCTTTTAAGGCATACCGCAGTCCGCTGGTGCCATTGCCTATAATAGAAATACCTTTTGAAAGGATTGCAATGGACTTGGTAGGTCCTCTGGTAAAGTCTGCAAGGGGGCATCAGTATATATTGGTGATTCTGGATTATGCTACCAAGTACCCAGAAGCATTCCCCCTACGTAACACGTCTGCAAAGACAATAGCGAGAGAACTCATGCTCATGTTTAGCCGGGTGGGCATACCAAAAGAAATTTTGACAGATCAGGGTACACCATTTATGTCTAAAGTTACAAAGGAGTTATGCAAACTACTTCAAATTAAACATTTTAGGACCTCTGTTTATCATCCCCAGACAGATGGACTGGTAGAACGGTTTAACAAGACCTTAAAAAGTATGTTACGGAAAGTAATTGACAAAGATGGTAAGAATTGGGACTGCTTACTACCCTATCTAATGTTCTTCATAAGGGAGGTGCCACAAGCTTCTACGGGCTTCTCTCCTTTTGAGCTTCTATATGCCCATCATCCCAGAGGTCTGCTAGATATAGCAAAAGAAACCTGGGAACAGGAGTCCAATCCGTACCGTAGTGTAATTGAGCACATAGCTCAAATGCAAGATAGGATGGCGGCTGTCATGCCAATAGTTAAAGAACATATGCAGAAAGCCCAAGAGGCCCAGAAAAACAGTTATAATAAAAATGCTAGACTGAAAGTTTTTCACCCAGGAGACAGGGTACTTGTTTTGGTCCCTACAGTAGAAAATAAATTTCTAGCATCTTGGCATGGCCCATATGAGGTTATTGAACAGGTTGGGGAAGTGAATTATAAAGTGAGACAACCCAATAGGAGAAAACCCGAGCAAATATATCATATAAATTTACTAAAACCCTGGAAGGACAGAGAGGTCTTAACTACTTCAATTGTCACTAATAAGACTGGTAGTGAACTTGAAGTAAATATACCAGACACCCTGTCCCCCCACCAGAAACAGGAAGTAAGGGACTTTATTGGTAGAAACCGGGATGTATTTTCTGTAGTTCCGGGCAGGACTAACGTTATCAAGCATGATATTGTTACAGAACCAGGGGTGAAGATAAGTCTTAAACCGTACATAATGCCAGAAGCACAGAAAGAGGCGGTAGCTGCAGAAATTAAGAAAATGTTAGCTCTTGATATTATTGAGGAATCACAAAGTGAGTGGAACAGCCCTATAGTACTGGTGCCAAAACCTGATGGCTCGTTAAGATTTTGTAATGATTTTCGTAAATTAAATAGTGTGTCAAAGTTTGATGCTTATCCAATGCCTAGGGTTGATGAACTGATAAAGAGACTGGGTAAGGCTCGGTACCTGACTACTTTCGACCTGACGAAGGGTTATTGGCAAGTACTTCTTACAGACAGAGCAAAAGAAAAGACAGCTTTTTCGACATCAGGGGGATTATTCCAATACAAGGTGCTACCATTTGGGTTACATGGGGCCCCTGCCACTTTTCAAAGACTGATTGATAGGATTTTGAAGCCTCACAGCCGTTATGCGGCCACATACTTAGATGACATAGTCATTCACAGTTCCGACTGGGCTTCACATCTTCCCAAAGTGCAGGCAGTACTGGACTCTATCCGCCTAGCTGGTTTAACTGCTAACCCATCTAAGTGTACTATAGGTTTGGAAGAGGCAAAATATCTGGGTTATTCGATTGGGAGAGGACTAGTCAAGCCCCAAACAGCAAAAGTGGAGGCCATACAAAGTTGGCCACGCCCCCTCACTAAAAAGCAAGTCAGGACTTTCTTAGGACTTATTGGGTATTACAGGCGATTTATTCCTGGTTTTGCTACGTTAGCAGCTCCTTTAACGGATCTCACAAAAGGAAAAGCCCCACTAGTGGTTAAGTGGTCATAAGAGGCAGAAAAATCATTTGTAACTTTGAAAGAGGCTTTGTGCACCCAACCGTTTCTGGTAACCCCGGATTTCACTAAAAAGTTTATTGTCCAAACCGATGCATCAGAGATTGGGTTAGGGGCGGTTCTGTCTCAGGAAATTCAGGGTGAAGAACACCCAGTGTTTTATTTAAGTAGAAAGCTGACTCCCGCTGAGAAAAATTATTCTATAGTGGAAAAAGAATGCCTTGCCATAAAATGGGCCTTAGACTCATTAAAATATTACCTGCTGGGTAGAAAATTTAGGTTGGTCACAGACCATGCCCCCTTAACCTGGATGAGTCAAAACAAAGATAATAATGCCAGGGTGACAAGGTGGTTCCTCAGTTTACAACCATTTAATTTTACAGTTGAACATAGGCCGGGTTCTAAACATGGAAATGCTGACAGTTTGTCGCGAGAAAATTTGTTTTCTGTGGTCGCTCACCCCACTAGGTCTGAGCTGGGGGGGAGGATATGTAACAGAGTGTTGGGGATGGTGGTCAGGGGTGTATATCTGGCACCCAGACTTTTGCACAGCCACTATCCTGACATGTGGGTAAGCATATGCAGCCCCAGGGAAAGTTAACCCCTTAAGGACACAACTTCTGGAATAAAAGGGAATCATGACGGAATATTTCCGTCATGTGTCCTTAAGGGGTTAAGTTGAAATGTCCTTAAGGGGTTAAGTTTTTCCTCTGTTGTTATTTGGGTCCCTGGGGTGGAGTATTCGGAAGAGCAGGGTGGGCCGATTCTCCACCCACTGTCAGAGTAGTTGTGCATGAGTCCAGCCCAGGTTTTCCATAGAGTTCTGGCTCACTGCCTAACGAGGTCATTAGCCTCACCTGTAGGGGCTGTGAGCAGCTATATAACTGCAGTTAAAGCAGGGTGAAGTGAGGGAAGTGTTTTGAGGAGAAAGAAGGTGTTTTGTGGAGAAAGAAGATTTTGCTATTTATTGTATCCTGTTACTTCATAACAACAGAAAATAAACAGGCCAGAGGCCTTTTTGAAACTGGACTTTGTCTTCACCTGGTTTTCTTACCCTAGAGGGCTGTGCGGTTGCCAAAAGATCCTGGACAAACACACACAGGAAAGTAAGTTTGTCACTATATATATATATATATATATATATATATATATATATATATATATATATATATATAGACATAGCAGAAATGACCGCACTCCAAGGACTTTATAGAGATTTTCAAATAAAATTTAGCTTTTATTCAATCCATTTAAAAAGTCAACGTTTCAGCTCCCACATGGAGCTTTCATCAGGACAAAACATAACTTACAAGTGCAGACACAAAGAAATATATACCCCCAATCCCTCAAAATAATTTACCTTAATTGTGTACTCACCTAGCCATGAGACAGCTTGCCCTGCATTAGAGAGTAATGTAACTCTGAGTGTGGTGGCCATGTGTGCAAGGCCCAGAAAAGGGGCGGGGCTACAGGTTACTAAGTAACAATCCAACTGGACTGGTTGCTTTCCACTTTGTGTCCTAGTAGCTACAAACATGATTGAGCTCAGGGTAAAGTAGGAGTGGATACAGAGTCTAGAATGTTTCAAAAATGAATCTGACTGTCTTCATATATTTAAACAGTATAACAGGCTGGAAGGGCCATCAGGAATCCAAAATCTGTTATCATACTGGAAATTCACTCTTTGAGTGCTGGAGCAATTCATCCAATGCAGCACTGAAAGGGTGTATCTGTTCCTGTGTAACTGAGGAAAGAGCTGAACTATAAGTCTATTCTTAAACTTGTAGCAAATAGGGTGGGCATATCTCATGGTTCGGATCTAAAAAACACATTTAATATAGACATACATGATTTTAAAAATAAAAATAAAAACAACAGCTCAATGCAGGAGGTGTTACCATGTTAATACATTGATTATGCATAGGGTACTAAAGTTTAATAAATAATATGGACAGACAAAATGACCAGTGTTGAATTGCATAGTGTCCCCTGCATAGTTATTTATGATTATATACAAGATGTGACATGAGTAGTGTAATCTCTTAGGTACATAGCACACAGCATTGGAGTATGGTGGTCTAGTAGGGTATTTAACCCCTATATGATTAGTATGTGTGGCCAAACTATGTGTAATAGCCTAATTACCATGCATGGAATAAGCAATGGAATGATATGCAATGTATGCAGGGGGAGCATAAATCAAATTATAGCAACAAGACAATTTATACACATTGCTGTATAAACAAATATGTTTAGGATTATTGGATGAGATTAAACAGTGTATTTAACTCCTACAGGGAAACAAAAAAATGTACTATAGAAACATAGATAATGTGTACTTCTCGTTCAAGCCTCTGGGATATACTGTGTCCAAAGTTTTTATCCAGAACGTTTCACGTTGTAGAAGAAGTTTACTTCGATCACCCCCACGTCTGAGGGGGGGTATATGGTCTATAGCCATAAATTTCAGGGTGGGTAACGTGTGGCCATGGGCCAAAAAGTGTTTTGCTACAGGGAGTTCAGCCTTATTGTCCCTATAGGCAATGCGAATGTTGGATCTGTGGTTGCGGATCCGTTCCCTCAGTGGGAGGTCAGTTTTGCCCACATAGGAGAGGCCACACGGACACTGGAGTTTATAGATGACAAAATCCGAAGTGCAGGTCAACCTATGCCTAATTTGGTACTTCCGCCCAGTGTGTGGATGCTGGAAGAATTTTCCAGGTATCATGTGGCTGCAGGTGACACAGCCCAGACAGCGATAGCAACCAAGGCTCTGTGCTGTTTGTTGTTTGGTGTAGCAGTGTACTGGGTCCGTCTTTACCAGGAGGTCACGTAGATTTTTTCCCCGTTTATAGCACAACATGGGTGGATTCTGAAAGATTTTTGGTAGTGTTGGATCTTCTGATAGTAAACGCCAGTTGGAGTGCAAGGTGTTCTTGAGGCTGTGGGATGCCGTATTGTAGGTGGTCGGAAAGACTAGTCGTGGTGTATCATCTTTTTTCTCTCTCATAGGCTGTTGGCTCTTATCAAGTGCTTTCTGAAGAGTAGCATCCTTGTAGCCTCTCTGTTTAAACCTATTCCATGTTTCTTTAGTTTGTAAGCATGCTCTCATGGGATCTGAGTTATTCCTTTTAACCCTTAGGAACTGGGAGAGTGGTAAGGATTCTTTCAAGTGTCGTGGGTGAAAGCTGTCAGCCTGGAGTAGGGTGTTACGATCCGTTGTCTTGGTGAATAAAGTATACCCAAGCTTCATCTCTTTTTTAAAGATATGGACATCCAAAAAATTCACTGCATCCTGGCTCACTGTCATCGTTAATTTGACCGGTGTGGGTGCCCTGTTGATGGCCTCTATCATCTCCAAAATGGACTGGTGATCTCCCTTCCATATAAGGAACACGTCAATGAAGCGCCTATAGAATAAAATATTTGCTTCATACGGTTGTAGAATGTGGAGGGTCTCAAATATATACATAAAGCTGTTGGCATACATGGGTGCCATAGCTGCTCCCATGGAGGTCCCCGCTATTTGCTGGTACCAAGTTTCTTCAAATCTGAAGTAGTTAAGTGTAAGGACTGCCTCCAGGATTTCCATGATGTATTCAATCGGGGGGCCTGTGTATGTTGTTGAGTCTTGTAACACTTTGCGCATTGCTTCTATACCATCCAAATGAGGAATGATTGTGTAGAGACTTTTCACATCACACGTTACCAGCAGTGTAGTAGTGTTGGGTAAATTGATGGTGTCCAGAAGTTTCAATAGGTCTGGGGTATCTTTAATGCAGGTGGGAAGCTTGACAACTGTATCTTTAAATAAATAGTCCAGCCACTGAGCCAATGGTTCCAGTACTCCCTGTAGCAAAACACTTTTTGGCCCATGGCCACACGTTACCCACCCTGAAATTTATGGCTATAGACCATATACCCCCCCTCAGACGTGGGGGTGATCGAAGTAAACTTCTTCTACAACGTGAAACGTTCTGGATAAAAACTTTGGACACAGTATATCCCAGAGGCTTGAACGAGAAGTACACATTATCTATGTTTCTATAGTACATTTTTTTGTTTCCCTGGAGGAGTTAAATACACTGTTTAATCTCATCCAATAATCCTAAACATATTTGTTTATACAGCAATGTGTATAAATTGTCTTGTTGCTATAATTTGATTTATGCTCCCCCTGCATACATTGCATATCATTCCATTGCTTATTCCATGCATGGTAATTAGGCTATTACACATAGTTTGGCCACACATACTAATCATATAGGGGTTAAATACCCTACTAGACCACCATACTCCAATGCTGTGTGCTATGTACCTAAGAGATAACACTACTCATGTCACATCTTGTATATAATCATAAATAACTATGCAGGGGACACTATGCAATTCAACACTGGTCATTTTGTCTGTCCATATTATTTATTAAACTTTAGTACCCTATGCATAATCAATGTATTAACATGGTAACACCTCCTGCATTGAGCTGTTGTTTTTATTTTTATTTTTAAAATCATGTATGTCTATATTAAATGTGTTTTTTAGATCCGAACCATGAGATATGCCCACCCTATTTGCTACAAGTTTAAGAATAGACTTATAGTTCAGCTCTTTCCTCAGTTACACAGGAACAGATACACCCTTTCAGTGCTGCATTGGATGAATTGCTCCAGCACTCAAAGAGTGAATTTCCAGTATGATAACAGATTTTGGATTCCTGATGGCCCTTCCAGCCTGTTATACTGTTTAAATATATGAAGACAGTCAGATTCATTTTTGAAACATTCTAGACTCTGTATCCACTCCTACTTTACCCTGAGCTCAATCATGTTTGTAGCTACTAGGACACAAAGTGGAAAGCAACCAGTCCAGTTGGATTGTTACTTAGTAACCTGTAGCCCCGCCCCTTTTCTGGGCCTTGCACACATGGCCACCACACTCAGAGTTACATTACTCTCTAATGCAGGGCAAGCTGTCTCATGGCTAGGTGAGTACACAATTAAGGTAAATTATTTTGAGGGATTGGGGGTATATATTTCTTTGTGTCTGCACTTGTAAGTTATGTTTTGTCCTGATGAAAGCTCCATGTGGGAGCTGAAACGTTGACTTTTTAAATGGATTGAATAAAAGCTAAATTTTATTTGAAAATCTCTATAAAGTCCTTGGAGTGCGGTCATTTCTGCTATGTCTACATGATCCTTGCCAGACCAGCACCGGGCACCACAGGATTACACCAGGAGTGCAAGCCTTCGCTATTTATATATATATATATATATATATATTGACTTGTAGAAATGGCATACTTTAGCCCTCTTACACGCGTTTGGGAGCTGCTGTTGACAGGTACTAGTAGTCTAGAGATTGGGACATAGGGTATATGCTCAGCTATCTGTATAATACAGATCTGTGTGTATATAATGTCCCGGGATAGTCAGTGCTTCCTGCATAGTGCTGCTCTCTGTATAATACAGGCCTGTGCCTGTATAATATCCCGGGACAATCAGTGCTCCCTGTATAGTGCTGCTCTCTGTCTTGGGATATTATACACAAACAGACCTGTATTATACAGAGAGCAGCACTATACAGGGAGCAGTGAGTGTCCCAATTTATTATACACACAACCCTGTATTATACAGAGAGCACTGACTGTCCAGGGATATTATACCCAGACAGTAATTGATAGCTGTGTTGCAAAATGTACTTGGAATTTTTCTTTCAAATGTTGGCAACTATGGCACTGTATCAAGGGTAATGTGTTTGTTTTTTTTAATAATCCCTGGTGGAAAATAATAAATCCTCCACCAGGTATTATTAAAAAAACAAAACACATTGTGTCGGGGGCGGGGCTTAACATGCGACAGGGGCGGGGTTAAATGTGCCCCCCTCCTTTTGTCCCTGGCCCTCCATGTGCCCCCCTAAAAATGAATCCTAGAGACGCCACTGCACACTTTTAATACCTAAACTGGCTAGGGGTTTGTTGAGTGTGACGTTTGACTGCATGCTAAAAAATATGGCTAAGTCAAAAGAATGCTCCACAATGTTAAGAGAAAAAATCATTGCCCTTCACAAACAAGAAACAGGATACAAAAAAACAACAAATCATTATTAAGAGAACCTAAAAGACAAGCATTGGAAACAGTATTCAGTAAGATAACATTTATTGCTGAAAAATAAATCTACACATTGTTGGCAGAACAATTTTTCCTACAATATCTGAACAAAATCAGCAAAAAGACCCAATCTGCTTGGAATAGTCTTGTCTGTGATCCAGAATACGATAATCCTTCTCAAAAACTCCCCATTATTGTCATAATGTACAGGTGATTTTATCATCATCAGATCCCAGATGCTGCTACAATCCTGTAAATATATCTAATGAAAATACAGGATGCATACACTGCCTTGGCTGCATTACTTGTAGCCATATGGTTGCTTACACTACAT
>OW240913.1:322534637-322697137 GCA_933207985.1 Pelobates cultripes
GGGGGCTGTATGGGGGCAATGTGTGTGTGTATGGGGGGCTTTATGGGGGGGCAGTGTGTGTGTATGGGGGGCAACGTGTGTGTAGAGTGTGTGAACACCCCCCCACCCAGCCTACCTGTCACTGGAGGCTGCTGCTGGAGGTCAGGCAGCCATCTTCTGCAGCAGCATGGTCTGCTGCTTTATGGCGGGGGCGGGGCTTGTGTGCATAGGCGGGGCTTGGTTTGGGGGCGGGGCCTGTGCCGGGGAGCTAATCAGTGCTCCCTCCAGCCACAGACAGCCCCCAGCACCTCAGCACTGCATTCCCTCGGGCTGTCACAGACTGTTACAGCCTGAGGGACTATAATTGAAGCACATGGCCAGCAAGTTGCTGGCATTTGGGGGGCCCAAGGGGGGGGGCACAGCATGATGTAGGGGGGTCATGGCCCCCTCTGGCCCCCCCCAGCAACGCCACTGAAAGTGCGTACTCGAGACAACTCATGTTTTGCATATTTATTCTGTTGTGAAGGATTCTACTCACGGGGTTGAACAAATGTGAGACTGAAGAAGTCATTATAATTTGCATTTTCAGTTGAATTTGGGGAAACCACTTGAAACATTTGTTGTGTTGAGCTATTTCAATTGCTTTTTTTTATTTGTTAATTGAAAACAGCTGAAAGTCTATACATTTTAACAATAAACCAGATTTACAATGGGGATTGAATAAGTTTGATTACATTTGCACACCCCAACTTGAGTGTAGGACACCGGTGGGCAAGGTAAAAGAAAGCATGCCAGTTACACAAATCACTGGTCCTGCTCAAATGAGGTGGATCTACCCTGAAAGGGGGGATTTCTGCCTAAATAATTGTCAGTTCAGTCTGGCTTGAGTGCACTCAAGGCTGTCTGCCAGTCAAGCAGACTGGCACATCAAGGGTAGAGCACCCAGAAAGCACTGTTTTTTTAGCTCTTTTTGAATAGTTCTAGTACCATGAGCATAGTGCAAGCTCGTTTTATCTTGTGCTTGCCTTACATTTTCTGGGGAAAGTTCACTGTTTTTTGGGAACACCAAAGTTGGGGACGGCAGTACAGGATCTGAAAATGTCCAACCAAAATTGGAACAGTTTTAAAGCCTGGTTAACTATAAATACTGGGCAAAACTCCAGAGAACATTGTAAATAAAGTCTACACATGAAATATATTCTGACATATTGCTCTACACTTGCTCTTCATTATTTATTAAGATAAAGTTTGTCATTTTACTTGTTTAGAATGGTTCTTACCCAAAGCTAGCATCAAGATAGATCGGGAAATGATTTGGAGAAACATCAGTGTTATTTAAATATCATATCTTTCTAAACAAATAGAATTGCCTACTTATTTCCAATATACCACACAAATTTCAACATTCCTCTAGTCATGTTTGTATACTCAAATGGCCCTTCACCTGTTAGAAAATGCACAGTTAAGGCAAACAGAAGAAAATCTGAACTGGAGATTTTATGCGGCTCGTTTTCCACTTTTCATACATTATTGTCCATTTATTTTAAAAAATTACAATGCATAGGGGAAAAAATTGATTTTATTGATAATTTCATGTATATTGGCTTATTAATTTCTGTACTTTCTAAAACTGAAATGCGCTTAGTGTTAGTAATTATAGTTATATTACGTTTTAAAATTATTTTTTTTAATATATGTATATAAAATCACATGCTAAATACACCTATTAATATTCCATAAATAAATAAATGAAAGGGTAATGTGAACTTGTCTGCATCTTTTATTTTGGCAAGATGAGAGAATTAGATTAGGTTAAACAATGTACAAATGAAAAACAAAGGCAAATCACAATGATAAACTGTAATTGCATTAAACATCTGGCTCCCTACTCCTTGGTGTGTTTGCCACCTGATGACTCGTACTTATGTACTGAAATTTAGGCAATGCCTCCAGCCTCCTAGTCATCTGGCGTCTACTACAAAACACACTGAGCAGTAACTTCCTTTCATTAATTGGCTTAGAAGAAACAGACCTTGGCACAGAAATATATTTTAAAGCACATAGTTTGTCAATTTGTCAGAAGAGACATTTAAAACTGATAAAATTAGTGTTATGGTTTTAATATTATCATGTTTCAATTGGCAATGCATGTAATATATCTTTGCAACATACCATCAGCGTCTCATATAACATGCTATTGATATTGCATGTGATATTGCATGTGACGTGTGCTTGGCATTCCTACAGCAGGTCATTGATGCCAACATACTACATGGATCATGTCAGTGATGTCACAAGCACCATGCGAATGACATCACATGGTACTTGCCATTGGTATCATAGACAACACGTCATTGAAATCACATATAATTAGACATTGATACATAATGACACATTATTGATATAGGGCACTGGCACAACTCACAGCATGCTGTTGGTATCATAGGTTAACATGCCATTAACATGCCATAAAGTATGCTATTGACATAAAACCAGTCAGTCCTTTTCCATCTTCCGAGACTTTGTCTACATTTATCAAGTTTGTAAAATAAATACAATTACCAAAAAAAGTAATAAATAAATCTGCAATCATTTCATTGTGTGAATGAAGGTTTCCAACAAAGCGCATAAAAATATATATATATTTCTTAGTCTATCATCCTTTATTTAGTATTTATAAGATAACAGCATGTTCTGCAGCACCATGCAATATAAATGTTTCATATAAGTAGATGTACAATGAATGTTCAACAGAATATTTGATTTTTTTACTTTTTTATTTTTACAGCAACACAATAATCTGCAGTGCTTATCAAATCCTCTCTTTTATAATGCAATGTTAGCATTCCCAAAAATATTAAAGGGACACTCCAAATACATAATGCACTTCAATAAGTTGAAGGACACAACTTCTGGAATAAAAGGGAATCATGACAGAATATTTACGTCATGTGTCCTTAAAAAGGTTAAGGTCATTATATTGCTGTTTTTAATAGGAATTGGCACTTTTGTATATCCTCGCTGAAATGCCTCCCTAGCTGACAATAAGATAGCCAGAGTGACAATCACTCCACAAAGCTAAAAGAAGTGACATGAGCACTAGTATAGAATGAGCCTGGATTCACCAGTTCTTAATGAGCTGTACTACAGCCCATTGAGATATAATGGGAAACCACGTGGAGGTCACTGCTCCAACACAGAAGCTTCTCAATGAGAAGCCTCAGATTGGTGCCATGGGTGGAGCTCCGAATACTAAATGTTTGGCCATCGCGCTAGTCATTCCCTTGATTATTTCTCTGTTTGTTGCTTCCGAGACATGGAATGTTGATTGGTCCAAATTTAAACGAGACACAATTGAGACAATCCAAATGAACACATCTAGTTTAAATTGAGGTTTGGGAATTGGGGAGGGGGGCATATGTTTATGAATAATTCACCTTGAGTTGTGAAACACGACAAGCTATGTATTTAGGATTGCACGCTGGCATACATTGATTGACTATATGCTCCTGTCTATAGTATTTTAATGACTTGTCAATAAAAGTATAATTTCTATTTACATTGCTTGTGGAGGCAGTTTTATATTTGGGGCATCTTCTGTTTAAACCATGTACTGGATGCTATGTTGCAATTGGTTGGTTGAAATACAGAATTTATGGGAATTTCCCACATGGCAAAAGTGCTATGAGTCAAGTTTGTTTCCCCTTTCTGATCACTTTCTCACTTGCTTTAAAATGGAACTGATGGAAACTGTAAATTTTAATTAAAGTGGGTGGGTAGCTTTGTCAAAATGCTGTCTAATGTTCTGAACAAAGACTACATTTATGAAAAAATCAAACAAGCTTTACAGTTCCATATTAAACCAGGAGACACAGAAACCCAGGGGATAATTTACCAGAAGTCTCAAATTCACTCCAGTATCTGGCTAACACCAACTAGGTTATCATTAACCCTTTAGGGACCAGACCGTTTTTCAATTCTCTACTGTTAAGGACCAGGGTTGTTTTTACATTTCTGCGGTGTTTGTGTTTAGCTGTAATTTTCCTCTTACTCATTTAATGTACCACACATATTATATACCGTTTTTTTTGCCTTCAAATTGTCTTTCTAAGGATACCATATTTTCATCATATCATATAATTTACTAAAAAATAAAATAAAAAACACACTTTTTCCAACTTTGACCCCCAAAATCTGTTACGCATCTACAACCGCCAAAAAACACCCATGCTAAATAGTTTCTAAATTTTGTCCTGAGTTTAGAAATACCCAATGTTAACATGTTCTTAGTTTTTTATTGCAAGTTATAGGGCTATAAGTACAAGTAGAACATTGCTGTCTCAAAATATATATTTTTAAAAATGATCAATAGTGACATTGTAACACTGTTTCTGTCATAAATCTCTGAATCACACCCCACATGTACATATTTTTTTTAAAGTAGACAACCCAGGGTTTTCAAAATGGGGTATGTCCATGCTTTTGTAGTAGCCACTTAGTCACAAACACTGGCCAAAATTAGCATTCATATTTATTTGTGTGTTTAAAAAGCAAAAAAACTATTACGAACGCTAACTTTGGCCAGTGTTTGTGACTAAGTGGCTACTAAAAAAGATTGAGCATAACCCATTTGCAATACCTTGGGTTGTCTTCTTTTGCAAATGGTATGCCATCATAGGGTTAATTCTCATTCCTGGGCTACAATATGCTCTCAAAGGCAACATAACTAATCTGACAAAGTTCAATGTAAAAAAAAGGAAAATCAAGCCTTATATTTGACCCTGTAACTTTCAAAAACACTATACTACCTGTATATGGGGGGTACTGTTATACTCTGGAGACTTTGCTGAACACAAATATTAGTGTTTCCAAACAGTAAAACATATCACAACAATGATATCATCAGTGAAAGTATTGTGAGTGTGTGAAAAATGCAAAAAAAATCACTCAAACCGACAATATCATCACTGTGATATGTTTTACTGTTTTGAAACACTAATATTTGTGTTCATTGAAGTCTCCCGAGTAAAACAGTACCCCTCATGTACAGGTTTTGGGTGTCTTGGAAAGTTACATGGTTAAATATAGTGCTAGCAAATTAAATTCTCTGGACTTACCACCTGTCAGGCAGGTCCCCCAAATTGCAATCAATAAATTTACTTAATTATGTACAAATATTACCTAAATTTGCATGTAGAATTTAAATATATATACATACTTATATATTTGAAGTCTACGTGTATATTTATGAAATTAACTATGTAATTATGTATATAAACATATGTATATTTCATATTTTTTTATTTATATATACATATTTCATTTTAAGTGTATTTTGATATAAATATATATTAATATCAAAATACAGTTAGAATAAAATTACATATCTACATATAATTTTTTTAATGTTTTATTATTTTTCAATTTTTACATTTATTTTTAATTAATTATTATTTATTTTTTATAATAATATATATATATATATACAATATATAGCTATTATATATATTATATATACGTGTGTAATTTTACACTAAGTGTATTTTTATATTAATATATGTATATATTAATAAAAAATACACTTAGTATGATTTTATATATAAGATATATAGATATAATATAGGTATATATCTTATATATATATATATATATATATACACACACACATATATATATATATAATTATATTTTTATTTAATAACCTATATTTTTTTTATTTTACAGATGCAGGGAGACTGCCTGTCAGTTCAGGAAGTCCCCTTGCAGGCAGCACTATGGACGTCTGTTGCGGCCATGTGACCGCTCTTTCAGAGCGATTACATGCACTGCGGGGGCCTAATTTGCCAAGGGGGGACTGTCTGGGCTTTCAGACAGTACCCCCAGACTGAGAGGAACACAGATCACCAATGGGGGAACGGCGCCAATTGGGTAAGTAAGTAGGACTATGAAGAAGTACTAGGTATGTCTACGGCCGTTATGGACCGTTTTTTGTCGGACGTACCTAGTACGTCCTCTGTCAGGAAGGGGTTAAAGTAAGAACTGTTAGTAAATCAAAGTAAATTCAAAGTGAATTTCAATCTAAAGGTTAAAATAAATACAGTTTGACTATCAAATAACAATAAATTCCTGACAATTCTCACTTTTGTGATAACCCTGCAAGACTTCAAGGATGTCTCTGGTTGACTTTTGTTTTCCTAAACTTTTCAAATTAACAGACCCAACCACATTTTGTTAGTGTTCAATATATTTCCAATGTACTGTAATGGTGGAAGAACCATGCACATTCCTGTACAGCAAAGATAAAGAAAATAAAAATTCTACTCAAAATCTATTTATTATCACAGAAGGTAGTAGACACAAATACTCCCGGGGGAACCCCGTAACATAATGTGGAATCCCAAATTACTGGAAAAATACATCTACAAAGACACAAAATAAACACAAAATAAAACCACACTGTCTCCTACGGACACCTCTAATACCCTTTCCCAGGAATATAGAAGATCACAATTATATAATGTGGCAATCCCACACTGGTAAATAGTATTAATATATGGCTTTACTAGCTGATGATCCTTATCACAAACGAATATGAGGAAATTGATTGTTCAATGTAGCTTTTCCTTTGTGCTAGCCCATCAACTTAATGAAAAGCATACTATTGGGCAATTACACACTGAGTCCAAAATTCCAAGATGCTTTGCCTTTATGTATCTACCTTGACCACCTAAAATGCACCATGACTGTTTGTATAAGAATATGTGTCTGTTCAGCCCCTAAACATGACTTTGCTACGGTGCTTTGTTCAATCAAACACATGGACAAAAGTCTCAAGCTGTCTGCCAAGTTATTATCTGCTGGTAAAAACAAAAGCCGGGAGGAACATTTTTTTCTTAACTTGTACATTATTGAGTTTTTTTATGAGCACAAGGAACAATTTTATCAATATAATTCATCATTATACACTCAACATACCACATAGACTGCACAACATGCTAAAAGTAAACATGACCAAAAAGTTAGGTCGAAAAAGTCAATTGGGAGAATTAATGAACCCAGCATTTTTTCCTATTTAGTTGTTTGACTTAAAATGTGAAATTTTATAAGGAATTCTCAATAAACCTTGGATTAGAGAATAATCCTACTTATACTCATAGTCAAACTTTTAAGGAGAAATTTAGTGAAATATTCCCAGTTCCTCTTGTTTCATGCTGTAATGCCTGAACATGTATGATATAATATGTGTAACATACAGTATTTTACTACAGCTGTTATTTTTTTTCTCAATCCATAAATGCCATTAGAAATAGTAAATAATATCACAGGACCAGTTTACTGTCAGAATTGGTTCAATTCTTTGTGAATTTGAATAAATTTCATATATTGTTTACAATCTATGAAAATCTGATAGGTGATTATTCACTTTAGCAGTGGAAAATACATTAAAGTTCCATCACGTTTGTGATGTCTTCAATTAAAATGGCACGTGAACATTTTGATATAAACAATCAACACACCAATAATCAAAATTTTTATTTTTTAACCTTTTGCAATTAACCTGCATTTGTCAATTTTGATATTCGTATCTTTCAATAATACTATAATCCTACAGGTCCAAAGGCCAATAAGTACTACTACTTTTTATTTTAATATGTTGTAAATGATCTCAAAGACAAACATTTACCGCTTCGGGATTGTCCTTTTCTAAGGGTCTATTTGCTTGCGGAGAAGAACTCATTCAGCAGTTTTCTAGGCACTCTCAGATGCATATCATGATCGGACAAAGTCAAATCAGTGTTTCTTAATTAACACAATTGTGGGGACTTCATTTCAGCTTCACAATAGCTTTTCTGACCTTGCGGAGGGATGCATGCACTCAGCATTAACTATATTGTTTCCTATAAACATATGAAGTCCTTGCAATAACAATTCCATCAGTTGAAATGAAGTTATCTCAGAGCAGAATTAAACTCCGGATGACCCTTTGCACTACTCCGTAGACCCCTATTAATAATTTCTAATCTAATCAGCATGGATAAATGTACTGTTGCAAGCTATGCCAGGCACTCTGCCAGGAGAACCAATTGCAGTCCATTTGATTCATTCCAATCCAAAGCTTCTCTAGAGAAGATTAATATTTTACGGAATTCTACTGGCTGATTTTCCTGTTTGTAATCTTCTAGTGGAAAAGTCATGTCCTTGTAGCTCATAGACTTGTTTCTTTCTAAATATCCTAAGTAACTGATAAAGTCCGTGCCAGGAAGATGTGTAAATAATATCTGCATTACTCATGCCAGGTCCGCAAGCGCTGTGTCACCAACAAATTTATAGTGCATACGAGTTAACCACTAGCACAAATTTATGCTTTTCTCTCTCACATTTATTTAATGGTCTGTGCTGCTTTTTAGAAATGTTTGCTCATCACCCGTACATTGTTTGGTTTGGAATATTGTCAAGATTTGTTTGTCAATGTAACCATTAAGCTTCAATCATTCAGCAGATAAACAGATGCCACATCTCCAGATAATATTTTTCATTAGTAATGTTGCTAAATAATTGAAACATTGATATATGTTTGGTAGTTCTATTTTTAATCATTTTTGTAAATTTAAAATAACGTGTTTTATTTTGATATGTGTTCTATCTTATTGCCTACACATATAATTCATTAATGCAATCCAATGCAGTGAAAACAATTAATTACTTTGGCTTTGATAAAATGTGTCTATTTGGGTTTCTAAGTTAGAAAATAAACCAATACTGTTGGTAGTAGAACCTCAGACATAATTCTCAAACAAAATATTGAAGACGACTTTTGGAAAACGGCCTCTCTTGCCTCGGTGCCCAGAATCCTGACCCAAAATCAAATCATATATATGAATCACAGACCCGCATGTTTTATTAGAAATCTCTCTGTCTCTCTCTCTCTCTCTCTCTCGTCTTCTGCCTAGTATCGAGAAGTATAATAATGAGGTTTATAGAAAGACAGTTTTATTCATTCTCTTTACATGTCTTTTTACACTTGTATACATGTTATATCCTATGCACTTCAATCAAATTGAACATATCTATAACTAAATTTTGGAAAAAAGATAAGGTAATTTGTGCACACAGAAAGTGATATTTTGGTTTACCTTACACTCAATGTTTCTTTGGTAACCAATACACATGAATTTCTTTCACCTATATTAAATAATTTTAAAAACACATGTAGTGTAATCTGTATATGTGAGGGTATATATATATATATATGTAAGAATATTTCTTCAAATTCACAAATTCACAACATTAAAAGTTGGCTCAGTAACTATGGCACTTTTCATTTCATAAGAGAGATATATGATATGACAGTTGGTTAAAATAAATTAAAATAGCACAACGCGTTTCAACCTATCAGAAGTTCTTCCTCAGGTGGATGCATTTCTCCAGCTGAACAAGTATGTCTATATATATGCCAAGAAATAAGTCAGACAATTAAACAATTCAAAACATCTGTTGGTAAATACCACCCACAACCAAATATGGTCATGACCGGATGTATGCCACAATCCTCAACATGGAGGTACATCCTGTCCTGAGCATAGCATCCATTCGCACCCCAAGATGTCCGCAAAGTTCGTACAGCCTCTTTCTCTATTTTCAATTTATTCCATCATTTCGTCACTTCTGATGATGGCCGCGCAATGATCTTAACATCTTCCGGTCATTATCTCCCAGATACGCCACTTCCTGTGATGTATATGGCATTGCACATCTGGTGGGAGGTGATTTAGTTCATATTTCCTAGATGGGAGTGATTAGACCATAATTCTCCTTTTGTCCGTTTTGAAAGAGGGCAGAAATGCCCATAGTTCATACAATATGTTGGAATATATAATGTAATAGGAGGAAAAAATGTATATTAAAATAAACAAGCATAAATTTGATATAAAGACTGATATAAAGTGCATAATTTATTTTATTTAAACTGTGTATTTAATACACAATTTTATGTTTTTACCTGGCTTCTACCTATTGTATCGTGTGACTACAAGTTTATCCGAGGTGGGAATCATACCACCAATGCTGATATCATAGTGCAGTTGGCCTACACTATACTTGTAAGTACATTTTTATTCACCTTCATTTTCATATCCTGTATACACTGAAAGCACTGTCAGTTGTTTTTTATATACCCTTCTCCTGAGTGTTGGACACCACCTCTTCCAGAAGACTACCACCATCTATCACATAAGCGGGGATCATACCGCTGTACGCTCTTCACACCTGAGCTGGCTATAGCTCTTCCAAATGTGAGTTGAATATATATTTTCTATACATGCTATACAATTGGTCCCATTCACATTTTGTCTTTCATACAAAGAAAACAATTGGATTACTATAAACACTGAGGATATTAC
Organism: Pelobates cultripes; assembly: GCA_933207985.1. NCBI lineage: Eukaryota > Metazoa > Chordata > Amphibia > Anura > Pelobatidae > Pelobates > Pelobates cultripes. Next base: position 322,545,017 of record OW240913.1, read on the forward strand.
ATCTTTAAAAGCACATTAAAAGACATCTATCTCTAGAGTGAAATTCTGAATACGTTTGGACTATTTATTCTAATTCCCTATATTGCACTTAATTTATATGTTTTTTTATCTCTTTGTTGTCATAAGATACAGTGCATTGTGTTATCTGCTGATACATTTATAAGTACATTATACTGTTTTCTGTATTTCACATTTTCCTTTCGGAGGGTTAGAGGGTTACCGTCTGCTGGCCCGCTGCCTATACATTCTATTTCTATTGATACATTTTTTATTCATTATAAGTTACATTTTCAATTGAATTTGGGGAAAACACTTGAAGCATGTGTTGTGTTGAGCTATTTCAATTGCTTTTGTTCGATTTGTCCATTGCAAACAGCTGATTTTCAAAGGGGGTAAATAATTTTGATTCTAACTGTAAAAATGGGTCAAAAACTCTTCTTATGGATGTTTATAAAGAACCTGATACTATTGCTGGTAATAGTGAATCCAGAAGCTTTCAGAATATACAATAATAATATACAATAATATACAGTCTGCAGACTGCAACAAATCTGGGGGTTTAAAGTTATTCCTAGGATTGAATAATGTATTTTGGGTGTTTTCTTCCTCCTGTCCCAGTAATGTGGGTTGTGGTATTTGGGGGGACAGTGTGACAGAGAATGTGAACAATTTCAACGAAATAGCGGTTTTGTACAGACAGTGTTAGGGCAGGCAGAGTGGACAATGACTGCCTGTTCTGTGAGTGCAGAGTAAGACCTGTTTCTGAAGAATCGTTATGATGGTCTCTGGTGCTAGAGGAGAAAGGATAAACAATGTAGCAGGACAGGCCTGGATCCCAAGCTGGAGATTAGTCATTCTAGTTTCATGTACAATTGGTGGTAAATTGTGGTATCCCCCTTCTTATAAGGTTTCCAAACCACCACTGGGTCATTGACTATAGATCTACAGTATGTGGCTGCAGAGGAGTTGTGTGTGGTTGCAATACGGCTATGTAAGGGTGCAGAGGGGGGCTGTGTGTATATGCAGATGGGCTATATCTGTGGCTTCAGATGGACTATGAGGGGGGACAGAGGTAACTATTTGTTAGTTATCTCTGTCCCCCCTCAGCCTGCCTCTGTCATGTGACCAGATGTCGATAAATTTAAAGAGGCAGTCACAAACACACTTGACTTTTGCTCAAATGATGTGGGGCTAAGTAATCATATACACTCAAGGCTTTACAGGCCCATATTTGGGGTTTCAGCCCCTGTAGCCTCTCCAACAATGTGTCAGCTAATAGTAATGATTAAAAAACATCTATATCATATTAGCTATTTGTTTTGGAGAAGGGGTTATGGGAGATGATCATAACACACTGGGTATATTTGTACTTCAAATTTGGACAGTAGTGAACCCTGGATGCTTTATTTCAGCAGACAGTGATTTACTTAACTTAAATAGTCTGTGCACATATTCTGAAACCAGAAAATGTTCAGTACTGAATAAAATCAGGTTTGAGCTCATAATATAGTCACAGGAGTACTTTAGAGCACAATGCTTGAGATCAATAAGGAAGCTGTAACTACATTTTCTGTCATCTGAGGATATTGATGCGAAAACATAATGGTCGAAATTATAAAATCAATTTCATAATTTAATCAAATACGTCTATTGATGCTGTTAAAACTGAATTCAATGAAGTAAATTTCCTACCTTGCAGAAACAAAATATGTAAATTGTATATGCAATGCTACATTATAAGTAATACTGAAAGTAAAAAAAAAAAAAAGTTATGGATACTGATTAAAGAAAATGGTTTTAGTGGATGAAATTCTACATTTGACTTTATATTTAATAATATGTATTTTAATAGAGCTGATATATATACATCATAAAACAAAACATTATATAACATATAACATTATAAAACATTTTATAATATAGGTAACAAACATAATTAGGAGCGAACATTATGACTGTTTGTTCAGTGTGAGTCCACATCCACTACTGCATCGATATTCCCTGGTTTAAGGTGTTTCTAATCTATAAACCTTACAAATTACTCCTTACTCCGCTAATATGAAATCGGTAGTAATTTCTGAAATTTCGTACAAAACTAGATTTGAAACATGATTTGCAATAAACTCTCCAGAAAACAAGATACCATTTGTTAATTATCTTATCACCCACAGACGTATCAGATGTTTAAGTTTCTGATATATCCTGCAGATTTTAAGAAAGGTGATTAATTAGGGTGTTATAATGCGCAGTGAAAGGTTTCCCAAAATGGGTTTAATTAAAAAGCATGGCAAACAGTGTTTAAATTATTTTGGTTAATATAACAGCATCAACTACAGACAGAACGTCACTCAGCATGAATTGTCCAGATGTGGGATTTTCTCAAATGAAAGAGTGATAGTCTCTATCCCTATATGCACCTCTTTATTTTTTTTTTTGCATAATGTATTTGTAACCAACTTTTGTTTAAAGGAATACACTAAGCATCAAAACCATTACCTTTTAATGTAGTGGTTTTGGTACATAGACCCTGTCCCTTTGCTCTTGCAATGTAAAATGTTGTTACTTCTGAAGAACATGCTTCTAGTGCAGGCATCTCAAACTCTGGCAACTCTGTTGTTGCTGAACTACAACTCCCATAATTATCTGGCTATCAGTTGCATTCAATGAATTATGGGGGTTTTAGGATATTTTCATCTGGAGGGCCAGAGTTTGAGATTCCTGCTATAATAGTAGTCAGCTACATAGTAAAGAATCAGATTGGTGGGGCATGGTGATTGCCATGTATGGACCATACGTCCATAGAACTTATCTATGAGAAGTATGTGGTTGAACCAGAGATCATCATAACTAATGATCTCAGCAGAGTTTTTATATGATTTCAGAAAAAAACAGGGAGATCTAATAATCTAAAAATAAACAAAAACATCTGATTTTTTTCTTAATTATAGTGTCCCTTGACACATTTTTAATTAGAAACGAAAGTGGTGACATTAAAACATTTTGCAAGCTCTACCATAACATCTAAACTAGGAGAGTGCTTCATTTGAGTTTATTTTCTGAAACTGGTTAAGTAAGTAACTTTATATATCATTAATCAACAAGTTAAGCGTTATCCCTGAAACCAGTCATTTTTACAGCTTTCAAAGCTGGTACAGATTTACGTTCACAGAAAATAAATGCATGATGCACGCTATAAAATGTTGAATGTCACTGCTAATAAATCAGTAGACAGCGGGATCAGTTTTAAAAAGATGTGCTGTAATCAGAGAAATCACAGGAACCCAACGTATGGGGATCCGAAAATGGCCATTGGTAAAAAAAAAAAAAAAAAAGGATATGATTTACAAATGATTTTATATCACCGTTTTTAATCATTGTATCATGTTTAATGGTTTGGGCTGCTAATCTTTTAGGAAGAAAAACTTCTAAACCCCTTTAAAGGAACTCTTATACTCCCAGGTTTTTCAATTTTATGTTTTCTTATCCATATATTTAACAACTATGAATTTGTAAGGTGTGAAAAATAAATAGAAATACACATATTTGTATTCTTCAACTGGGCGCCTCCATGTTAGCTCCCTGTCAGTCATTGTTATTCTATGTATCGGGTTTTATTTATTTTGTAACAACAAACAGCAAAAGATACATACAAAACGTAATCCTTGGCAGATACAGAGAATTGTAAAGTAAAGTATTACAGTTTGCGAGTGAGTACATGCTTACCAAAGATACAGAATATTTTATCAAAAGGCTAAACTCCTCACAAAAAAATAAATAAATGAAAAGCAACCTCTATCCCCTCCAGGCAGCAACTAAAGATTAACCCCTAGAAAGCAGAACCATGGAGAAAATATGGAATAAGATACACAAAATCTGAGATAGACCACTAGAGAATTTTAGCCTCTTTTTTTAATTTTACAAAAAGTACAGATTTTAATCAAAATTGATTACAGTACGGAATGTGGATACTCTTATGAAGTAACCTTGTTACACCCCCTGGCTGTCAATCAGTTTAGCTAGGTGGAGTTAAAGTCAAATGTCCAGGGCTTCTACCTGCATTGGGAAGCCTGTGGTTGGACAGTCACAGAAAGTGTGGGCGGGGTTAGAAGGGGAGGGCTTGGAAAGGCTACAGAAAATAAATCGGTATCTTTTGCAAGCTGTTTTTCATATACTCCTAATGAAAAAAAGCATAATATAATGCATGCATGATTTCAATATGGTATATCTAGTAAACTGTGAGATTTAATATATTAATGTAATATGTATATATATATATATATATTTTTTTACTTGGACCTTGGACAGTGGAGTGTCCTTTTAATGTTAAAGATCTCTAGAAGACCAAATATGTGTAACCTGTTCCTACCAAAACACAATACAATATTTTATGCAAATGTCATTATTTATAGGGAAATTATTGCAACATCAATTTGAATGTCAACATTAAATATAATAATTGTTAACTTTTTATTTTTAAATCAAAGAAGATACATTTTCTATTATTTCCATTCTATATTTTTTGTGTTTTGAACAATATTTGCAATAATAATAATGACTAACTAGAACAAGATGGAGATATGCCAGATGGTGTTTGAGGCAATATCCCTACACCTTTCTAAAATGATAGTAATTATTATTATTATTATTATGATATTTATAGAGCGCTGTCAAATTCCGCAGCACTTTACAATGGGTGGACGAACAGACATGTAGTTGTAACCAGACAAGTTGGACACACAGGAACAGAGGGGTTGAGGGCCCTGCTCAATGAGCTTACATGCTAGAGGGAGTGGGGTAAAATGACACAAAAAGGTAAGGATAGTATTAGACTAATGACAGTTGCAGAAGAGGAATCAGTCAGGAGCTATTAACAGTATAATTGATACGCTTTTATGAAGAAGTGGGTTTTTAACGATTTTTTGAAGGAGTGGAGACTGGGTGAGCATCTAACGGAGGAGGGAAGCGAGTTCCACAGGAACGGTGCAGCCCTCGAGAAATCTTGAAGGCGAGCAGGTGGGAGTACGGACGGGAGTACGGACAGAAGATAGACGTAAGTCTTCAGCAGATCATAAGGGCCTAGACGGGACATACTTGTGTATAAGGGAGGAATAGATAGGTGGGAGCAGCATTATGTAGAGATTTGAAAGCAAGAACCAGAATTTTAAATTGAGCTCTATATTTTATAGGAAGCCAATGTAGGGACTGACAGAGGGGTGAGACATGGGAGGTGCGGGCGGACAGGAAGATGAGCCTCGCCGCTGCATTCATTATGGACTGTAACGGCGCAAGTTGGGAGCAAATAAGACCACTGAGAAGTGGATTACAGTAGTCAAGGCAAGAAAGGACAGTGGAATGGACCAACACCTTAGTCGCATCTGTGCACCTAATTTACACAGGCCTTTATTTATTGTGTCTTTCATTACTGTGACCAGCCAAATGACCTCTCAAAACTCAACATAATTGGTTGCACATATATTAAAATATAAACTACATATAAAATACATATGATACTGGGTTAGAAAGGAGAAATAATCAGCAGCCGTGAGTATTAATTTTATTTATATATGTGTATGATATTTATTAGCGTGCTTTTCTCAGCCTTCACACCAGAAAAATACTCCCCAAGCAGACTAAGGTATTTGCATATGTAAAATCCTCCAACAATATCACCCGTGGCGATGGTTATGTCTTTTTATTTTTATGGTTGCTCTCCTCATTGAGTAGTATTTGTAGATTTATTTGGACCTTCTTTGAGTGAACACCCTGTCTTATTTTTTGGGTGAGGGGTGGTAACACCCATTAGATCTGAAATCTAATGGGTGTTACCACCCCTCAGGGGGTGGTAACACCCATTAGATCTGAAATCTTTTTCGTCTTTTGGTGTTTATCTTTGTATGGTGGGCTTTTAGGAGTACCCATAGAGTGTAAACAGCAGCTAAAATATACTGTTCACATTAATTACTCAGCGCCACATATTCCACACCTATTGTTAATATATTCACCCTGTCTTATTTTTTATTTATTTTGTTTTTGGATATTTCCTCTGATAGCATTTGACTGTGTGTGCCTTCCTTTTCCTAATTAAAATTATTTATGGTTATGTCTAAATCAGGGATTGGCAACCTTTGGCAATCCAGATGCTGTGGACTACATCTCCCATAATGCTCTGAGAGCCATAATAACACCAAAGCATCGAGGGAGATGTAGTCCACAACAGCTGTAGTGCTGAAGGTTGCCTACCCCTGGTCCAAACTTTAAAAAAATCCCCAAAATGAACAACACAGAACTCATTAACTTATTCAGCACTTACATATCTACAGTGTAACTACATCAATACATTTTTAAATATAACAGCAATCTTTGGCAACCAGGTCTAGGATCAGAGACCATGTGTATATTACTCAAGAGTCAATCTATTTGTAGTGTTGGAACAAAAGTTAATAGAACAACTGTGTTCCTCACTCCCTCTACATTACTTCCCAGAGATCTTCCTCACTTCCTACTTCCTGATCTGGAACCCCCACCTGTACTTCTCTTGTCTTCAACCCTCTGTTAGGATTGAATACAACCGAGGAGGCAAATGTAGATCAGAGCAACTAAAGAAAAATATAAAAGGGATAAGATGCAGTAGTTCAATAAACCCTACCATTCCAAAGTCCACATGGGTACTGGACCTTGGAATGGTAGGATTTATTGAACTATTGCATCTTGAACATAAAAAACACAAAATTGTAGAACCAAACAATGAGCTGTATCAATAACCAGGAAAATCACCAAAAAACTCACTGTTACCCTACTGAATGTGCATACATTGTTATGAAAGATCAATGTTACCCCATGGCTTCCAGTCTTTTATAGGGTAGATTTTGTTGGGAATTAGTGTAAATATGGTGCAGCAATATTTACGTATACAGAGCTTAGTATAAGACTTGTTATTGGGGTGAGCAACATTGGACAAGCAGCAGGCCATGTGACGAGCAAGAGGTGGAATTAAGACGGCAAGGCGGGAAATGACGCGGAAGGTGGATCGAGAGAAATTATAAGTGTGTATTATACTGCTATTCTAGTATTCTATACAGACTTCAGTTTACACAAATGTACATAAGATTTTCATTGTCATAGAGAACCATAATTTGAATGAGCATTAATAAGAAAGAATAATAAGAAAATAGATGGAAAAAATTATGTTTTTTATTGATTGAAATATAATTTTGTTTTGAAAGAAATTTTGTCTAGGAAGAACTTCTAAACTAACAACGTGGAGATTTCTAAATGTGTACATTATTGGTTTTGAAAGAATTTTAATGCTTGTTTTCACTGTAAAATAGGACATGCTTCTCTAAAATGAAAAAGTTATACAAAATTGTAAAGAATGATGGCATTGTCTAAGAATGATACTGTTTTGAAATCACACATTTCTTAAATAATAAAAACAGTTTAATTATATTTGCTCTAAAAATCACATCCTTCCATTTGTATTTATGTATCTTGCAAAACATATCATGTTAATGCTGTTTTCAAGACAGAAAAAAATCATGATAAAACATGTTCTGCCGACATGACTTGCATCATTAGAGAAATTCAGTTATTTGACCAATTTGATCTATTTACAGGTATACAGACAAACAAGGTTAAATAATCAGACCGACAGTAACAAGGTTTGAAAATCATAACACAGTCAATCATTTCATGTGATCACAATTATGTTAATGTGCAGAGAGGTCTTTCTGTTGAACTTATAAGGCTTTGATTGGTAAAGAATAGAATTTAATAGATTTCAGTCCCCAGGGTCTTGTAATAAAATGAAAGAAGAATGTTAAATTAGAAGAAAGTATGCCTTTGACCCTTTGTCCTTTGCATGTAGATGCAACGATACTGTACTTGGAATTTAGAACTCTGTAACAGGACGTTGGGGAATCATGGCATTTCGAAAGACAGTTGGTATTTTACTTTTTAAACATGACTTTACTTGAGATCTAGTGCGATAACTGGTTCTGCCTAACACTATGGCCTTCAACTCAATTAGCTATTTCTTCAAGGATATTGAAAAGCATTTTTAAGTCATAGGGATTCGTTACTTCGTAGCTCTTTCATGGCATTTACATTTCCGTATCACACATACTCATAGTTAGATACATAGATAGACAGACAGACAGATAGATAGATAGTGTTTATATATATATATATATATATATATATATATATAAACTGAAAAGTTTTGTAACAGTATCTTCTGTGTTTTATTCATAAGTAGGACATCACAGAAATATCAATGTTTCAGGAGGTCCTGAAAAGGGTCTTCATTAGGCAGTAAGCAAACAGTCAATTCTTGAATTTATTTTGTGTTGGAAGCAGGAAAAGTAGGCAAGTGAAAAATGAGTGGCTTTGACAAGGGCCAAATAGTGAAGGCTAGATGACTGGGTCAGTGCATCTCCAAAACGCCAAGTCGTGTGGGGTGTTCCCGGTATGCAATGGATAGTACCCACCAAAAGTGGTGTAAGGAAGGACAACCAGTGAACCAGACTCAGGGTCAGAAGCTCCAAAGGCTCATTGATGCACGTGGGGAGCAAAGGTTAGCCATCTGGTTCAATAAAACAGAAGAGCTACTGTAGCTCAAATTGTTGAAAAATGTATCAGAACACACAGTGCATCTTAGTTTACTGCGCATGGGGCTGCATAGCCACAGACTGGTCAGAGTGCTCATCAATACACATGCACATGCATTGTTTATATGAGAAGAGATGGCAGCAGGATGCACTGTGGGAAGAAGGCAGGCCAAAGAAGGCAGTGTTATGCTCTGGGCAATGTTCTGCTGGGAAACCTTGGGTCCTGGCATTCATGTGGATGTTACTTTGACATCTAGAGATTGTTGCAGACCACGTACACCCCTTCATGGCATTGGTTTTCCTTGGTGGTAGTGGCCTCTTTCAGCAGGATAATGCACCCTGCAATACTGCACAAATTGTTCAGGAATGGTGTAAGGAACATGACAAGATGTCAACTTGTTGCCTTGGCCTCTAAATTACACAGATCTCAATCTGATTGAGCATGTGTTGGATGTCCCGATATAGATTGCTAGAATGCTACTAAAAATTACTGTTTAAAGATGGACTGTGACTTGATTATTTTCATTTCACAATAAAAACCACTACTTAACCATATAACAAGGTGAGATGTGCAATGGAAGACTCTCTAACTGGTGCCTCTCTCCAGGGATGCAATGTACAACAGTCATTTTTCTACCATGAAGCAGTGGAGGTTTGTGGATATTCCAGTGTGCATTATGGGATTTCAGTAGTTTGAACAGTATGACAATGTATATACAGTGACAGTCTCACATAAAAAATTCAATATATATTAGTGAAGGAGACACTCTCTCAAAGCTGATAAAGACAGTAGAGCCATACATAAAATAGATAAATATTATCTTATAGATAAAACACATACAAAAAAAATGTTTTATAAAGAAGTAAAAATGCTACTTGAGGCACATATGTCAACCAGATACCAACCAAGTGCCCCTGCCTTAGGAGGAACAGTCCGCCAAATTTAAGACCTCATTTCTATCTTAATATCCCTCTTCCAAAGAAGCTTCATATTTATGGTGTGTCTGAATGTATAACTCCACAGCAGTAATACTCCCAGTAATGTGTCTTTAAAGGGACACTCCAGGCACCCAGACCACTTCTGCCCATTGGAGTGTTCTGGGTGCCAACTCCCACTAGCCTTAACCCTGCAACTGTAATTATTGCAGTTTTCATAAACTGCAATAATTACCTTGCAGGGTTAACTCCTCCTCTAGTGGCTTTCTTCCAGACACTTCCTGCTTCATAGCACAGGTTTTAGCACTGTGCCAGAGCGTCGCTGGACGTCCTCACGCTGTTTGAGGACCTCCAGCGTCGCTCAATTCCCCATAGGAAAGCATTGAAAAGCGTTTTCAATGCTTTCCTACGGAGAGCTCTAATGCGCATGCGCGGCATTAGGTCTCCTCAGCCGGCGGGCGGGATCAATCTCACCCGCCGGCTGATGTGATGAAGGGGAGAAGCCGTGGCGTCTCGAAACCACCACTGATGGTCATCGGTGTGGGTCTCAGATAAGTCACTGAATGGGTTTTCACCCCTTCAGCAACCGGGGATGGGTGGTGGGAGGGAGAGGGGACCTGCAGTGCCAGGAAAACTGATTAATTTCCTGGCATTGGAGAGTCCTTTTAAACAACAATACTGTGTCTATAAATGTAAATAATTACATTTTATTTGCATAAATTATAAATAGTAAGTTAAGTAAAAAAGAATCAAAATAGCCCTGCTCCTGGCCTCACCCCCACTAACACACCCTAAAATTAAGGTGCCCCTGCTTGTCCATTAGAAATGTTAGGTGGCATGCAACCGTATCTGCACACAACCCTCCACCAAGGGTCTAGCAGTGGTATCATGTAATGTGACAAGCCAAGAAATTCCATATCCATATTATGCATTGACAAAGGGGTCACTTTGTACCTGTAGTTTCCATTTAAACATTGGACCTCTATGTATTAGAAATCACAATTCGCATAATATGCAAGATTGCAGCAACTTACTGTGTTTATAGGGAATGTAGTCATCTAGCATCTGAAGATCTGGAATTAATTTATTCCTGCAACCCCTTACTGGATTTCTAAGATATCACCCTATAATCTTCCACTGGAAACAGTAAAGATTGATAAAATAAAGGAATTCCAGAATGCTTGGGATGTGCATAGTTCCAGTCTAAAGAACAAATAAGCAAAATCAGTCTTAGATTTCATTGTGAGCGAACTAGAACGGTCTTTTACATCTTATCTGCCATGAAAATCTACATCCGTACATGTAAGAAAAACTGTACGTTTGTTTTTTATTTTATTTTTTATTTTTTGTGGAACATCTAACAATTGAATTGAAAATAAAATGCTAACAAATGTTTATAAAAATAAAAAAATATATATTTATATAGTTTATATATAATTAGTTTAATTTATGTTTCTGTTCTATTTCAGGATGTTAACTATTAAGAAGTACTAACTTTAACCAATCTTTTAAATGGCAAGCTTGTTTGGACAGGGTCTTTTTCACCTACTCTTAATGTATGTTAACATGTTTTGTTACAATCGTTTGACTTGTTTTATATGTTGTACAAAGCGGCAGTATATGTTGGCACTATATTAATAATTGTAATTGTAATTTTATGAAAGAAACAACGAGATATAAAAAAAATTTATATAAAAATCTGATTTTCAAATGTACATTTTTCTTGCAATTATCATATATACTTTTATACATAGCTTAGCCTACTTTCGAATCATATTGATTTATGGAATCACTTCATTTAGAAGACTGCAGTAAGAAAGTTCAGTATGAAACTGCTAATTGTTTTAATTATTGCATCGCAAACCAACACAGACTTACCAAACCCCAGAGCGAATTTAAAAAAAAATAAAAAATACAAGCCTTGTCTGTATGGAGAACAAAGAGAATTTTATATCAAAAAGTCAGGCTGTCCTTGAAAATTAGAGACTGCTGATTGTGTGGTATGTACGTAAGTTCTATTTAGGATTTTGCTCAGACACATACAGATAGATTGTGTCATGATAGCGCTAAATAAACTGCTTGGAGTCAAGGCCTTATGCTTTGGAAAGTCGCTGCAATCGTAGCAGTCCTTCAAATACAGCTATGTTGCACTTTAACAATGCAGTCGATTTTTTCCATGACCTGTGAAATGACCATAAAATAGATTTGAAAGAACCCGATGCTGTCAGTACTCAAGAGAAGATAACTTGATAAAGATGACTTTCTGTCAAACCCACATGCTGGATTGTAAAAGTCAAATAAAAGCAGTTCTAAAGGTGGATTTATTTGTGTGGCAATCATCTACACTGTATAAATAAATCATTTGAAGATTAAATGCCAATTTAAGTTTGTCTAACTAAAGATGTATATGACAATACAAATTGTAGTGTGCCTTTAAGACGCTAGAACCCCATAACTTAGCAAACAAAAGCGTTGTTTGGCTCGGGAGGTTGACAGGAAATGCTCAAATCATTCACATTGATAGAAATTTATTAATACCAATGTTGTGCTAGCTAATTAAATCGTAACCTAAAGGAGAAATACAATAAAGCTATTACTCCCTTTAATTAGTGAATTATATTTACAACATGCTCATAATTATAGGGCAAGCCTGGGATCTCTCTAATTATTTTTAACAAAAAAGAACATAAGTAAGGTTTAGTAGGAATCTATGTCTGTCTATCACCTGTTGCTTCAAAGTAAGCTCAGCTCCTGAAACGGGGGCACCACTATGGCGTAGTCTCCTAACTTTCAGTGCAGGATTTAGAGGAAACATGTTGTAAGATTTTATTATTCATTTTTTTTTAATTTTGTGTACCTTGTCCTCCATGTATATACATTTGTAATGCATACATATAAGTTAACCCCTTAAGGACATATGACGGAAATATTCTGTCACGATTCCATTTTATTTCTGAAGTTGTGTCCTTAAGGGTTTAATATCACTTTTCAGTGCATAACCTGGCTTACTGCTAATTCATGGGGGCAGTCATGTTTCAGTCCTCTTATGAAGCTTGTCATCTGGCAAGGTATATGCATTAACAGTGACAGTATATGACGTTTGTCGGCACATGCTTTGAGCACTTCCCAGGTTTTTGCTCAAAATGTTCATGTTTTTTGCATGAAAAATACTCAGTAATCTATCACACAGGACAGCTTCAACACAGTGGGTGTTGTGAGTACAATGCCCATTCACTATGTCATTCATGATGCAGGACATGGTTCCTGTATCACTGCTGCCTTGAAGAGGTGCACTAAAGTAACGAATCATGAAAACACACTGTCCTTGAAGTCTACAACAGCTAAAACAATAGGATGGCCATCGTGGATTTATACTTCTGCTTGCTTTTTGCTCCCGGGAAAAGCATGTTGAGGGTGCATGCATCTTGCTATTACTAAATCAATAGCAATAAAAAAAAGAGAAAATACACTTAGTAAATCATGGTAATATTTCTCATGGGCACCAGGAGGCAAGGAACGTGTGTAAAGTTTTTCTTTTCAAGGAAAAAATAATATACTCTACTTTTGCTTGAAATAGAAGATTTGTGGTGTTCTAAATTGGCCTGAAATACTGCAATAAGATCCCAAAAGTATGAAAGGGAAGAAGTAATATGAAAAGTTTTAAGGAAAAATATTGGTAGATCACATGTTTTTTTCCACATTGCTAAAATCTAAAAACACCACCACGTGCCTGCTAAAAAAAAAAATATTCTAAAAATAACTGCATCTATTCATTAAGGTAGAACTTTGCAATTCATTAAGATGAATATTGAAACACGTGGCATTATTTCAATTGTAAAAAGTTCATACAAGATTTTGGACAAACATAGGCAAAAAGAGAAATTATATTAGTATACATTTGCTGCTATTATCAATTTTAATAGAAATTACATTGAGATTTTTCTTACTGCTATGGTAGAGTGACTCACACTTATACTGATACTTTTAAACAGTTTTTGTTAGGTATATTGCTGGGGTTAATAAAACGACTAGCGATGAGCAAAAAATAATTTCACGCTCTGTCGTACATTTTGTTTGGCACAGAATGACAGTAATAAAGAACATGTTTTTTTTTTTTCAATTTGCTGCCAGCTTCTAAATGCTTTGGCACTTTAGAAAAGTCATAACACCTTGCAAATAAATAGATGATAGTTATGATTCTGGTATAAAATCATTACTGGGAAAAAAAATAAATAAAATATAATATGTATGTATAACTACATGTATGTGTGTGTGTGTGTGTGTGTGTATATATTTATAATTTTTTATTTATTTATTTTTAATATTTTTTTCCCCCAGTAATGATTTTTTTGCCATAATCCTAATGCTCATCTCAATTTCTGACATCTTAATTTTTTTATTTATTTATATATATTATAGGACAGACAGGAGTGCCTTAAAAAAATGAACGATCAATCTTCTATGATGTAACTATAAGTTTGACCTCTCGACGGTCAGTTATGGTATTAATTTTTTTCGATTGCTTGCACGCTGTAAAAATATTCACCCATCTTGGCATAAATCTGTCATCTATTTCTGACTTTTACAATGAACTCACTTGGTAGGAAAAGACTAGAGCAGCCAGATGCGTAAATCTAATCTTAAGAAACAGCAGCAAGCTTGTCCAGTTTACAGCGTCTTCTTTAACCCCATTGATATAGAACGCATTGTCTTTAATTATAAGTGGCTTTGCCTGACCTGCCTGAAGTCTCCCATCCTCTGTACATGATAAATGCTGTGCCAAAACTATGGTGAGTCACACATTAAAAGCAATGAGGCCAGAGACATTATGTAAAAATAAAAAGTTGTGTGCTCCACCCTGTTAAGACAGTCGGATATTTAGTAGGGTCATGTATGCTAGTGAAAAGAAAAAAAAAACATTACGTGTGAACTATTTCAGTTACGCATTGTGTCATTTTTATTAGTATCAGCGTGAGAATAAAGTAAAAGAGAAAGGCAGATGTCATTTGGAGCACCGGCAGTAAAACATACAGCAGTCCATAGATGACAAATAGACAATTGTTTTATCATTTTATTATATATGTCGAATATTATTTGTTTTTGTAACATAAATAAATCTAATGAAATTAGAATTGTTTTTACCCTTTAATGAGTTTTATTTTTTAAAGGGACACTCCAGGCACCCAGACCACTTCTGCCCTTTGGAGTGGTCTGGGTGCCAACTCCCATTAACCTTAACCCTGCAAGTGTAATTATTGCAGTTTTCATAAACTGCAATATTTACCTTGCAGGGTTAAGTCCTCCTGTACCAGACAGCCACTAGAGGGACTTCCGTGTTCTTAGAACGCGAAAAGTGTGTTATACGACGCTGGACGTCCTCACGCTATGAAAGGACCTCCAGCGTCGCCGAAATCCCCATAGGTCTTTGTTATGTAAGCTTGGAATCCAGATCAGATTCCCATTGGGGTTAAGCACCCTGCCCAGCCCCAGCTTCAGAAGCTCCTTTGGAGGTGACCACCGATATATATTTGGGGAATATTTGGATAGTAATGTCACTTTAATTATAATTCTCATTGAGCAATATATAATTTGCATTGTAAATATAGTCATTAAGCACTATCTCTTTAATTGTTTCATTTTTACACTGTTTTTAATTGCTTTTATCACATTAATTTTGCATTACACATACTCACAATGCTCTTACAATAGATTAATTAAATGCACTTTAGCTTATTTAGCACTAGCACCATGTAATTTATCTACCACGTTTGAATTATTGTAGGACCCACCGATGGTACTGTGAAGTAGTGGTGGGCTTAAGACAATACGGCCATATGGTGGAACGAAATCCCCATATTTTTTCACTGAGACAAAACATTTTAAGTAGCCTTATAAGATTTAGAAATTTATTTTTATGTTCCTTAATCTGTGATAAATATTGGCAAGGTTGTCACGGCACAGCAATAACTGGGGTGGGTAAATGGAACCTTTTCTCAAAGACAATTGCTCCACTCAAACCTCTTCACTACCAAGGTTTAAAAAGATATAATGACCACCACAGATATATAAAAATATAATGACCATAGATATAAAGATATATATAGATATATAAAGATATAATGACCACCATAATCTTTTTTTAAGGTTATTTTATTTTATATATATATATATATATATATATATATATATATATATATATATATATATATATATATATATATATATATATATATGTATATATATATATTTTTTTTTATTATTTTTTTTGTATGTAATTATTTAACATTTTAATGACATGAAAATCACCGCTGTTGAATCTTGTGACTGTAGAGGAAAATAATCAGTTACATAATAATGACATTATAGATCAGAAAACAATATTTTGAATAAATAATGTCTGCTTGTATGTAAGAGAGTTTCAACACTGCATACTCAGTCTCCAGAACTTCCCTAGTAATACTTATCCACAGTCACACATTTACCTACTTATTTTGGTGTCTTCCTTTGGGCAGAATCAGTTTCAAATCCTGATTGTAGTTCAACATTTGTTGTAAATCTTGCAATGCACTAGCTTTGACTTGTGAGTGACCCACCCATCCTCAGTGAGCAAATTCTGTCTCCATTAAACACATTTAATTTGCATTGGGACCAGTCATGTATGCATAATATGTGTGTATATGTGTGTATGACATTTTTTATGTACACACTTGGTAGGGATTAGGTTAAAAATGCTGCTTGATTATTAAAAAATATATTAATAGAATCAGTGCACCAATTAAGAATGGTGAAAGCAAGAGGAGACAAAATGAAAATGATACAAAGTAAGGCACAAAAAACCCCCAAAACCTATAATTATAAAATCTGAATAGCAAAAATCAGTATGTCAGCTGGTTTATTTCTGACTCAGAATATGAATGTTCAAGTAACATTAGCTGGTGTATTAGACTTAGTGCATGGTGAACAGATTCACTCAGTCTGAATCGATTTATCCCAAAAAAAACTGATTCAGGCTTTTATGAGGAGTTTCTGTTCGGGCAAATTTTGTCCATGCAATCATTTTGGAAAAGGCAATTTGGATGAACCAAAATGGAGTGAAAATGTGCCCATCAGTGTTCTGCAAATATGTACATAATATAAATACAGGACATTGATAGGTGCATTTTTCTCTTCATTTGGTTTACAGAAAAAGGGAAAATAAGAAGTAAAAAAAAAATCTATATTTCCATATTGTAAATTTATTACAAAATAGAGTAGGGGATGATCTGCTAAATACAGATAGAATGGAAAAACATAGTGTTTAACTGTGTGGGAGTGAGTAACACTATATTAGTTGCAATTGGCCACTCACAAATTTTCAGATGGAAAACAGCTTTAAGTGAAATCCTTTCTCCAGTAATCACTGTGTTTTCTCCTCTTCACACTCCCATCAATAGATTTGGAATATAAAACTCAAAGAAAGAAATATATAAAAAATGTAGTGCACTTCCAGAATGTAGTAAAAAAGAAATGTAAAAACTTACATAAAAGCTTAAAACAAATATCACCACTGGGCATCCTACGCGTTTCGTCCTGGATTCGGACTTCCTCAGGGACTCAGTGAATCAATAACAACAAGAATATAAAAACTTTTCCCTCCAACAGTTCATTTATATCCCCTGTAGAGTTTATTATTAAATAATTTCTAGCCAGTGTTCCGTTTTCGCCGGGCGGTACTTCCTGCTTGTTTGGACGACATGACGTCATCACGTACGCCGCATGCGTTTCATCTTGCGTTCCAGAACCCGGAAATAAATAGCGATCATTCATTTTGTACTGTTTCAATTACTCCAAAGAGTACATGGGTAGACAAAAGAACAGGGGGGCAATTAAAAACACTCTGGATGGCACCACATAAATATATTTCAACGGAAATCATAATGCATTGTATGAATATGAAAAATATATATCCATTGTTAATTTGCTTCTCATTAAATATATAAAAAAATAAAACATAAAAAAATATAAAAAAATATATACATAAAATATATATATGAAAGAAAGTGCAACCCCAATTTATACTGCACTTTTTCTTCTATCTCTTTATTTATTATATTTTAATATTCCCCCAAAAAAATTGTGTCTAAAAAGATATACAAGATCTAATTTTGGAACTTTTTTTTCCCCTTAATTCTAATATATTTAGAAATAAAGAAAAAACGCAATATTTACACAAATAAATATCCGTAAAGCTAAAAATCAATCTTCAAAAAAACTCCACAAATCAATATCCATATTTAAACCAAAAGGTTGGAGTGTTTTCAATTTATTTATCCAAAAAGTATAAATTGGGGTTGCACTTTCTTTCACCCAGTCACCTATGTACTTCAAAAAGGATGCTAAGATGTTTTTGCTGTTTATGTGTACATATACATTTTTTTGTACATTTTTTTATCCATTAAAAATATATATCCATTGTGTAAACAAGGTTGTATGTTTCCTGCAATTATATATTTTTTATATTATTTTTATTTAATTACATTTTTTTATATATATATATATATATATATATATTTTATGTATATATTTTTTTATATTTTTTTTACGTTTTATTTTTTATATATTTAATGAGAAGCAAATTAACAATGGATATATATTTTTCATATTCATACATTACATTATGATTTCCGTTGAAATATATTTATGTGGTGCCATCCAGAGTGTTTTTAATTGCCCCCCTGTTCTTTTGTCTACCCATATACTCTTTGGAGTAATTGAAACAGTACAAAACGAACGATCGCTATTTACTTCCGGGTTCTGGAACGCAAGATGAAACGCATGCGGCATACGTGATGACGTCATGTCGTCCAAACAAGCAGGAAGTACCGCCCGGCGAAAACGGAACACTGGCTAGAAATGATTTAATAATAAACTCTACAGGGGATATAAAAGAACTGTGGGAGGGAAAAAAATGTATATTCTTGTTGTTATTGATTCACTGAGTCCCTGAGGAAGTCCAAATCCAGGACGAAATGCGTAGGACGCCCAGTGGTGATATTTGTTTTAAGCTTATATGTAAGTTATTACATTTCTTTTTTACTACATTCTGGAAGTGCACTACATTTTTTGTATATTTATTTCTTTGAATTTTATATTCCAAATCTATTGATGGGAGTGTGAAGAGGAGAAAATACAGTGATTACTGGAGAAAGGATTTCACTTAAAGCTGTTTTCCATCTGAAAATTTGTTAGTGGCCAATTGCAACTAATATAGTGTTACTCACTCCCACACAGTTAAACGCTATGTTTTTCCAATCTATCTGTATTTAGCAGATCATCCCCTACTCTATTTTGTATATATTTGCTGAAGACAGGAGGAAGTCTTTGGGGACCTATCTGGATACTTCACCTAATACAGGGAAGTTCCGGTTTGTTTTAAGTTATACACTTTTTCACTGGGTTTGTGTTCACATATTTTTTTGTATATCTTGTAAATTTATTAAATAGATTCTCTTACTGCAACTCATATCAACATCTAGTGGCTGTCCCCTAATAATCAATCATCTGTTTTTCCATTCATCATTTTTCTTTATCAGCAATAAGGAGGAAACTCAGAATCACAAATCAATCAAAATGGTTTGTTCATTGCCCATTTTGTTGGTTTTGTAATTTAGTCCAATGGCGATTCAGATTAACGTAATTCAGATTACTCGCCAATGAATTGCGGTTTGTTTGAAACCAAATGCACCAGACTACTGCTCATATATTTTAGTCACACAAAAAGACTACGCATACCTATTGTTTTTACATTACACATCATGGAGAAAGACCCTTGGATAACTGGAGAGCTGGTGAACTTAATGGATATACAATTAAATTATTATATAAATACTATTTTGACATATACAGTAGATGTGACCAAATATACATAGAAATATTAATGAGTAGTAATAAGTACTAAGTAATAAGTACTTTTTAGCATATAGTTATACTAGTCAGGACTTTGTGAGTTGCTATAGAAGCCCCCAAATGATCTATGTAGTGCACCAAAGGTTTTCAAAGTCCCCTTTCTCACCTCATTGGCTGTTATTATATAACAATAAACTTTCTAATTGAAATGTGCATAATGTATGGGAGCAGTAAAAGGGAGACTTTAATTTTAATTAGTTTTGCAGAGATCCAGAAGGACTAACTTGACCCCCTGGCAGATAAATGTGTTTCTTTAAATAACTAAATGGAATTTTTGAACACTATAGTCACCAAAACAACTTTAGCTTAATTGAGCAGTTTTGGTGTATAAATCATGCTATTGCAGTCTTACTGCTTAATTCCCTCACATTTAGGAGTTAAATCACTTTGTTTATGTAGCCTTAGTCACAACTCCCTGCATGTGATGTACACAGCCTTGCTAAATACTTCCTGTAAAGAGTCATCTAATGTTTATACTTCCTTTATTGAAAATTCTGTTTTTCCCTGATTTGCTCGCTAGACCCTGCAGGAGCCTCCTGTATGTAATTACATTTCTATTTATAGAGCAGGAAATAAAAACTTTTAAAGTAAGTTAAATCTGATTGAAAATTAAAAATTTTGTTTTCATTTACGCTGTGTCAGTCACAGCCACAGGAGGACTGTATAAAGAGAAAAAAAAGTGCTTAAACTAAATGGCAGTAAACTGAGCAGTGAAAGTCCAGAGGCATGATCTGTACATAAAAACTGCTTCATTACGCTAAAGGACCAAATTTCTGGAATAAAAGGGAATCATGACATGTCACACATGTCATGTGTCCTTAAGGGATTAAGTGCTGTATGGGCTAAATTTCAAATTCAAATACAAAATGAAAGTTAAATTCTGTATACATATCATTAGAAGGCAAGGAGGTTAAACATATTATAAGTAATTGGTATTTCTAAACCAATTATTATATTTTTTTATATTTTTATGAAAAGTTAATATTTAGCTAAAGTTCAAAACTAATATTTCAATCAAGTTTGGTTTCAGGAATTTAAAATACAAGTTATATAATCACACTAACACTAGCATATAATATGTATTGATAAATATATTTTTATTCAATGGTAAAGGGAAATTACACGGAACACAAGACGAAAAACACTTTGTAACGTTAGAGTTCTAGCTCTTTTTCTGACATTACAAATGTAACATAGGTTGTTGGAGTTGAACATTAATAATAAAGTAAAATAAATAAGGAACCTGAACAAAAATATTGTTTAAGCTCAAGTGGAGACATTTTGATTTGGGCTGCGTGTGGTTGAACATGGGATATAGTTCCACATTGGTCAGTGTAATTTTAACCACAAAGAACACTTTCCAATGACAGCTTTGCTTGCCAAGTCTAAGCCAAAACACACTGCTTCCTTCATGTCGACCACATCAAGAGAAGCTGACTTTGCAAAATTGAATGCTATCAGTACACATTTTACTGAGAATATTTATATAATTTCAGATTGAGTAAGGGAACCATTCATAATAATCCACCTGAAGAAAAGGTCTTTGGGATCACAGTTGACATAAGAACACATTGTGAATCTCTATCCAGAACTTTTACTGCAGGGTAATAAAAGCGATGCCTTTACCCTGTAGTAATAACGTTAGAATTTATACATGAAGCAGGTGATTGTTAATAACAGTAACAGCAAATTTCAGACTGGCGTTCAGAACTTAGCTTAGTTTTGGAAAAAATGAAGAATGTACCTTGTGTTTTAAGTAAGTCAAAGGAAAAATAATTTCTTTGGACTACCCCGCAGTTTTGTGAACTTACTTTAATATGCCAGCCTTTAAAAAAAAAAAAAAAAAAACAGGGTCAGCTTCATGGAAAGACCCTCTGATATGGACTTTCCATGGAGCTGACCCCATTTTAAAAAATATATATTCTGATAAAAATATGAAATACATATTCTATATATCATCTATCTATCTATCTATCTTATATATGTCACTGACAGGTGACGTGAATAAGATTGATTATATTGTTATAATGGCACCTGTCAAAGGGTGAGATATGTTAGGGAGCAAGTGAACAGCCAGTTGTTGAATTTCATGTGTTGGAAGCAAGAAAAGTGATGGCTAGACGACTGGGTCAGACGGTCTTCAAAACAGCAAGTCTTGTTGGGTATTCATTATATGCAGTGGTTAGTAATTACCAAAACTGGTGCAAGTTAGGGCAAGCAGTGAACTGGCATCAGGGTGGTGGGCGCCCAAGACTTATTGATGCATTGATTGAAGGATTGAAGCATGGATTGAAGGTTTTAAGCATGGATTGAAGGCTTGTCTTTTTGGTCTGTGGTTCAAATTGCCAAAAAACCTAATGCTGAAAATGACAGAAAGGTGTCAGAAAACAGTTTTCTGTGGGATGTGCTGGAATAACAAATCCAATCCATTGAGGCCCCACCTCACAAATTGCAGGGCAATTTGCACCTTCAGCAAAGTACCTGTGTGACTGAGTGCTGATAGCTTCTTTGTGTCTCTTGACCAATACAGTTATCCACCTTTGTCCTCCATTGAGTAAGTAGCAGTGGAGATTAAGAACATCCCAAAAACTCCTGCTCAGTTTTAGCACTCAACAGCAGTTCCATTCATTGGAGGATGTGAATGGCACTTCTGCCTAAGCTGATAACAGTTATTCTATGTCTGCTATCTTCTTACTGATGTCATTCTTAGTTCAATTACATCATCCTAATCAAATATTTACTATTACTTACAGAGACGATGCCCCCAGTAGTGACTTGCTTTGTAGCTACTCGTGGGACAAGAACAAATGTTCCGCAACTTCCCCTTTCTCAGCAAGTCTATATCAATATCAGCTGTCATATTGATACCAGCTATACTGAAAGGTACTTCTTGCTTCTCAGAGCACTACGAACTTGCTTCAATTGTAAGTTTTATAGGCCCAGATGTATGTGTATGTGTGACAGGCTTGTTCTCAATAACAGCAGTAATAAACTATATAGTATATTAAATGCAGTGTATCAAACTAAACTGGCTCAAGTGGTGTGCTGATATAGAATATCCACATTATTACCTAATATAACTAATGTATGGTGATGTCAAGATTATATTGTGAGTTCGAACAGGCCTCCCATCCAATGCCAATTGCCAATTTTGGCAAGACTTTCCCTATTTTATTGTCCATACCTGTCGCCCTGACTTTGTTCCTTGGTGTTCTGCTCTTGTGGACAGTGGGGAACTCTGTAGTGCAAGTGCATCACTAAACAGCACAGGGTGCTAGGACCCTGCACAGCGTGCTGAAACAGCCTTTCTACATGGTCTGCCCTAGGTGGGCCAACCTGATTGATTGGTAGACAACCTGGCTTGTATTCATGCCATTGACCTATTCCATTTTATCATGTCCCAACTGACGGGACACCGATGTTGGTGGGTATGGTTGCAGAATTTCATCTCACTAAGGCAGGGGTTCCCAATTCAGTCCTAAAGTACACCCTACAGGGCTGGGATTTAGGGATTACCTTGTTGTGTCTAAAGAGTTTTTTTGTTTTATTTTCTAAAAACACCTTAGACACAAGGCACTAAGGGCAAAGGTTTATACTGGATGAAGAATTCAATTTTAGGTTTCTCAATCTAAAAATAATAGATAACAGAAGAACTGAATTTTATTATATGCCTAAAAACCCAGATTGAGTCAGAAGGGAATGAGTACTGAAACATATTTCTCTTTGGTTGTTCTTTACTCCATTCATTGCAAACACAGCATGTGCTAACAGACCTGCAGTGAGAGTGTGGAGGGGCAGAGGCATTGCCTGTGAGAATTTCAATGCAATTAACGTCAAGGACACTATCTCTCCCATGAAACGGGCATGTCATCCAGGTGCACTGGGTATACACTGGTTTTGTAATTAGTATTTTAATGTACTGAGCAAAACTACAATTTAGTTATCACAGTTAATTTAAAGAGGAAATGCCATTTCTTAGGAAATTAAACCATACAAAAAACTATTACCTATAGCTTCTGTTAATCGTTCCTGTAATGCAAATTGCATCACAATCCATCTTAGTCCAGGCACAATCAAGGCACAACTAGCACATAAAGAGGAAAAACAAAAAACAGTTCTTTTGTTTTTTTTCTCTTTTCCATTCCTGTACTTTTTTCTATGTACATAGGACAGACCTTATTACAGTGATTGACAGGGCGACTGAGATGGAGATATTCAAGATAGAATGTTCTACATTTTAATACATTTTTCATACTTCAGGAAACATATTTGTTAAATATAGGGTATAAGTAAACATAATACTAAAAATTGTGGGTTCGCCTTTAAAGCAATCTAATGAACCACTTTACTTGTTTCTACACAGGCTAGTCAGCAGCAGACAATTTATAAGAAACTCAAGGTCAACAGCAAAGAAGCTCAGAATAGCTCATAAAATAGGCTAGCAATCAGAAAGTGACAACTCCAATGATGTCTTGAAGTTTAAGAGTCTTTAAACAAAATTGCTTTTCAGGGACCTTGTCTAACACATGTTTAAGTAAACACAAACTAATGAACAAGCACTTTTCATCACTATTTTACACTATAAAATTGTATATATAAAGTTGCACGATGCTGTACATTTTATGTTTTTGCATGTTGCAGATCTAAATATCTAAATAGTATGAAGCAAAAGGGCAAGGATTGTGAGATTGCAGAATTAAAGTATTTTTTGGATAATTTAGTGCATAGTGCTTTAAATTATACCTTATACATTTGTTTCGTGGTTAAATTTGAGGGTGAATATCGGAGTAGATTTATGATTATTGTAGCAGCTTGTGTAATACTGATTTCATATTGATTTTATTTATAGCTTTTAGAATCTTGGCACTATAGATTACGTTACACCACTATGATAACTCAATAATAGTGATCATCTAATGGTTCAGTGGTTGTTCCTAAGCAGATGCTTAATCAACTCATTTGATAGCTAACCACATGCTATTTTTTTCTCTAGAATCTTGAAAGTGCATTTACGCTGTTTATATTGGGGATAGGGTCCAGTATTTTTACATGTGGTTTTATGTCATACTGTGGAAACAGAATTGTGCTTTTTCCGCCTCCCCCACTCCTGTCCTGACTTTTCATTATCTTCAGTAGGCTGAATTAAAATGGCACTCACTAATCTCAGGCAGGTATGCCCCGGAGTGACAAGGGAATTCTGCACTGTGATTGTGCACTACACAAAATAAAGTACTGATAATGCTACCCATCGTTTATTGCAATCTTTGAAAACATGATCGGTCTGCGAAATAATGAATGTAATATATATAGAAATGGTCTGTACAACAGAGTTTCCTTAAAAATTAATGGTACCCTTTAGGATGCATTTTTTTATGAGCTTCCTCCCTTAAAGGGGAAACCTGTTCACCTTATGTTATGTTAATTTTCCAACTTGTTATTAATATTTCAATTTCTTTCTTTTGGCTTATCATAATTAGATTCTGTTTTGCTCATACAATATTTTCCTTTCACTTGCATTAGATGTACTTTATAATGGATGTTCACCAGACACAAACTATGCAATACGTTAAAGTGTACAATTTTTACATTTTGTTTTTGAACATTTTTTAATATGACAGCCACATATATAAGATTGTAGATATGTTTAATATATATATAATATATATATATATATTTATATATTATTTTTCTTTTTTTTTTCTTTTTTCTTATTATTTTTCCGTTATACACATTGGTTCAGTGCATGATTGATATACCTGACATAAACTCGTACCTGATGAAAGGCAGTATAATTTCTCAATTTTGACAGCTTCAGGTGAATCTCTGACCCGTTTTTTTTATATGCCAAGAAAATCTCCTTTTGAGTATTCAAAGACTAACCCTTTAAGGCATATTCTCATATTCTTTCATTTAATTGAACTGTTTTGTTCTGGTACATTATAGCTATTTAACCTTTCCAGTGTCAAAAAGAAATCCACAGTATTAATGCTTTGTGAAATATCAGATTACTTTATTTAAAAATGCCTACATGTTATTTTAAAATACAAGGACAAGATTGTGTTTTTATTTACGTTTTATTGACTAGTTCTGCTGCTACAGAATTATGGCAAACAATAAATAGAAATTTCTACTGAAAAAAAAAATGAACATATATTTTGACAATTAGCACATGAACACCAAAAATCTAAAGCAGGCATATGCTCAAGAGAATTGCTTGATAAATGAAGTACCACGCTCTACCATCTGCTTTACAGTACCCTAATTTAAATCCCAGCGCCCCTCTGACTAGGTCAGCACTTTGAAACGCTGAGAAGTAACTTTGCAGATATTTACTGGGCTTGCATTTCTTTTTTGAAGTGTAAGAAATAAATGATCCATGGTGCTTCATTAGGTTTATAAAGAAAAAAAATAAAAAAATCCAGAAATGTCTAAAACATTGATGCAAACATTTTTTTTTTGTTGGGAGCCTATGGCATTTGTAATTTATTTGTGAGGGAATTATATTTGCATGCATGTAATTAGAAACACATATACATATATATATACACACACTAAATAAACCGTCATGTGAAGTGAATATCAACATGCTTACACAGCCTTAACTAAGCAAGCTTGAATTTTCTAGACTATACGTAGATGTTGAAAAACGTATAGATTATTTTACACTTAAGCAATCTCTGTTGTCCAGCTTTTAGAGATGCAAGGGAAGTGCTCCGAAGCTCTGCTCATAAAACTGTGCTATCTGCATGGTCCATCCATGGTGGTTTCCACCCATGGCCCTAATGAAAAGAGAAGATTGATGGGATAACAGATGATTCATAGCTAGACAACATTGACTAAATGTTGATTTTATTCACAGATCACATGAGATGCAACAGAGGGGGAAAAAGAAGAAACAGTAAAGATATTTATAAATATAGTAAATAAAATGAGTTGTTTTTACTATGTTTTCTCACATTATCTGTGATTCAAATGGCATGAGAATTCTTGCATATTATTATATTAGGTACCTATTTTTCAGGACTCTGATTGGCCCATTTTTATGCCCAAATATTTTGTACCGAAATTCTGCCAAGCAAAACTAACATACAGACAAAATTCAGGCATTCCCCCCACAATATTCTGTTTTTGCATAAGTCCAGAAGTAATCCTACCCTAGGCTTCCCAGATTTTGCTCAAGCATCTTTCAACAGTGTTTTACAAAGGGTAATCCTCTGTCAGGTCTATTTTTGATATACCACATCCACCTTTCACTTCCTTTTACCTTCACCAACATTGTTTGACTTGTAACCACATATCCAGGGCCACCATTAAAGGGTGAAAGGCCTGACTTTGTCATGGGCCCGGCAGTACTGGGGGGTCCCCCGCTACTACCACTCGTGCACCTGTACCAGGGCTAACATGCTGGGTTGGCCATTTTTACTTAAGTCCCCCAGATGGGTACTGATGAACAAGGGCCCAGTCGGGTGCCGGGACACTTTAATAGCACAACCGGACCCCTTTAATATTGGCCAGCAGGGAGGAAGTGACAATCGATCACTTCCTCCCAGAGAGAGAGAGAGCACAACGTGAAAGGGAGAAAGAGGCAAAGCATAAGGAACAGAATGGGGATATGGACAGATGGAGTAAGCTTTTGCAGTGCCCACACATATTAGCCTCAGACAGCAGCACCCCAAGCAAGCCACCATTCATGTTAATAGGAGGGTGACTGCAAATATAAATACTTAGGGGCCCCAAAATTTCTGATGGCAGATCTGCTTATATCTAATTTGTTTGATGGACCAGTAGTCACAGTAAATATAGATTAAACACTAATCATTCAAAATAAGCTATGGCTACAATTACAATAAGTTATAGCGATGACTTACCTTCTCAGGTGGTTAAGAACTATACTTGTGCATTCGGTGAAATTCTGACAAATTGTGATCCATCAATATTTTGGGAGATCGGCAGGTAGTTCGAATTCCATAACTCTGAAATTCTTTACGGACAAATCACAAAGCAAGTGAAACAGACAATGGACGAGCCATTTTGTTTGCTTCATGATTCGGAGTTGCATCTGTGGCACCAAAAAACAGATGATTGAGAGTTAAGTACAAATAAATGGCCTTTTATCTTTTCAAATGCTTTTTATTATGTTTAAGAAGTAATAATAAAAATAATTATACACATTTGTCAACATTTAAACCATCAATAATGTGTAAACAGTATAATATGTGGACATTAACATGACAAAGAAAAAAGGATCCTTAGTGTGGAAACATGCCAATAATACATGTAACAGTATTAAGATCAGAATCAAAGAAAAAACTAAAAAGAGAAAAAAAAACTGGGGAAAAATGAATACATTTTACATCCATAAAATGATATTAAATATAAATAAAGGAATGTATATGCATAGATGAAAAAGTTTTTTTAAGTTATATATATTTGCATAGATGTCAAATAGTAGCTGATATACACAGTGAATAATGAGTCAAACATAAGTAAAAAGAAAAGAAAAGTTTTTCGATCAGGTGGAAACATTGTCAAGCTTATACTTACTCCTCATTGCTTTCTACTATTCAGACCAGCCATGTCTGAGCAGCACATTGGTAGCAGATGGTACCTGAAGAGCAAGCTCGCATCTTTTGTTTTCAAACAAAACTAGTAAAACATCTTTAACAGAGGAAATGGTAACGGATTTCCAATTTCTTGGTATGATTGAATTGGCTGAGATAAGGAGGTGACCTAACATTATTCTTTTATGTGCAGATAAATTATGAGGGAAATGTTTGAGTAAACATAATCCAGTTGTTAAATCAACAGGGAATTCAGTGATGGTTATGCTTAATTCTCATATTTGCTGCCAGTAGTTAGCTAATTTTGGGCATCACCAAAAAATATGGTATAAAGTACCAGTCTGCCCACAGCCTCTCCAACATAAATTAGATGTGGAGATGTGGAGAGGTGTAATCTTAACATTTTAAACAGGGAGAAATACCAGCGTTAAATTCATTTACAATTGGTTTTCAAATGTGAAATACAACAGTTAACATCTTTCAAAGCTAATAATAATGAATGCCAATCTTCCACTATGAATACCTCACCCTGATCACTCACCCACTTTGTCATATATGGTAGTTTTAAACCTACCTCGCCTGCAAAAAAGGCATAGCAAATGGAAATGGTTCATTTCCGGCCAGGATCTGAGATATAAACCTTTTCTAATTTTGATAATTCCAATTTTCTAGAACTCAGATCCTGGTCGGAAAACCCGAAATGCTCCCTAATCTTTTCAACCACATGTGCAGGGGTGTCAAAAATACTCAGTTGGAATTTCTTTTGTAGATGTTCAAATGGTAAAAAATTAGAGGACAAAAACAGGTTGTTAATATACTTAATAGAGTGGGATGACCAATATTCTACATCCAATTCAGAAATGGTCAATTTTAATACAGTTAGAGGAGTGGCTCTAGACCAGACCGCAGAAGGGTGAATTTTTGGATATAGCATATTTCAAGCCTTAATAGTGGTGAAACATGTCCGCCAACCTTGTGCGCTGAGACTGAAGCAACCATAAAATATATTTAACTGAATGTGGAGAGAGTTTGCTGGCCTCCATCTCAAGCCAAAGGGGACAGTCATGTTTTTGGTTGAACTTTAGCGCTATCACTGCACAAGTTATATAATAATAATGAATAAAATCTGGCAAACCCACACCCCCACTAACTCAGGGCTTATGAAATATGAATAGTTTAATCCTAGATGGTGTTTTATTCCACATAAATTTCAAGAGAGCACAATGTAACTTTAGAAAAAAAAGATAAGGGAATCGAAAGGGGGATGGCTCTAAGAAAATATAAAATTTTGGTAGGGGGTCATTTTCACTGAATTAACCCTCCCTAGCCATGAGATTACCAGACTACACCACCGCTTGAGATCATTCCTAACATTGGATCAAACCTTACCCAGGTTATAAGAATGCATCTTGGACAGGTTCTTGCATAATTATATGCCCATATAAGAAATATATGAGTCCCTCCAGTCGAAGTCAAAGCGACCTTTCAGAATATCTAGGTCATACCAAGGTATGAAGAAAGAAAGAGCTTGAATTTTAGCTGTATTTAATTTGTAGAACGAAATTTTGCCAAATTCTTGCAGGATCAACATCAACTGAGTAAGTGAAGTCATTGGATTTTTAAGTGATAACATGATGTCTGCAAAAAGACCTATTTTATGTTCCTTTACCCTAACTACAATACTTTCGATATCTGTGCTGCAGCGTATCATCTCAGCCAGGGGTTCCATCGCCAACACAAACAGGAGTGGAGACAATGGACACCCCTGTCTGGTCCCATTAAACAACAAAAAGTTTTCGGAAAAAAAAACCATTCGCAGATACTCTAGCAGTTGGTTGACAGTATAGTGCAAACACAGCACTGATGAAGGGATCTGGATTGTTAAAACGTGATAGAACTTCCCTCAGCTAATCCCAGTGGATCCTATTGAACGCCTTCTCCGCATCCAAAGACAGGACCAAAAAAGGCCTACAGGTAGATTTAAGATGATTAGTCCAATTGATGAAACGCCTGGTGCCATCCAGAGCCTGACAGTTCATAAGAAAACCCACCTGGTCTTTGTCAATTAGGGATGGAAGAAGTCAATCAAGTTTGTTTGATTAAGAATGGTCTCTTATCTGCATGGTACTCTCAGATCTCTGTGTGGATAGACCTACTAATGTGGAACATGTGACATATAGATTTGATAGATGAGGACATCTGGAGTTACGAGGTGTGACCTGATATATTCCTGCAACCTCCATCAGTATGAAAAGCACACCATGTGGAGGTACTCACAGAGGAGAGACAAAGTATCTATTACTATATTACTGTGTTGCCACCGATAACAACTGCCACATGTTTTATTGCCATGAGCACTGTGGTCTGTGGTCACTTTTAAACTCCTCTAAGAACATCATACATACTCGTCACAGTCTGGCAGCCTAAGCTAGCCCAGATACTGCACTGCAGTGGACCAGTCCAAGCCTAGAGAACATTAAGAGTGTGGGTCACCAGCCTATAAATAAATTCACACAGTAGTGTGCTAGGAAATGCCCTGTACAAATTCTGCCTACTGCCTTACAGACAACCCAATGTACCTATTTTGATCTACAGAGAAATGATGTGTAGGCTGCAGCCCCTATATGCTAATGTCTCAGGGGGGCAATTTCCGCACTGCACTTCCATGATAACACATTACGGTTAAAGAGATAAAACAACGGAATACATATTTAATAAAAAGCAAACTGTCTTTAACCCCTTACCTATAGAACATAGGGACTGTATCAGACTAATTAACCATTCTGAATTATCTCTATCTCTTAGTTATTATGAGTAAAGAGGGGCCAAAATATGGATTGTGATTACTAGTAAACAGCCCATCCAAGGTCAATGCCAATCACTGTCTAGAGGACTTAGTACCAAGGACAAAACAGGAATCATTCTGATAATTTTATTTTTCCTGTGATTATTTTTACGGCTTGATGGCTTTTAAAAACATCCAAATGTTTACTTCTTAACAGAGTGTAAATGTTAGCATTGAGATTTCATACTTAAAATAGTACAGTGGGTTCAAAATCATCTGAAGAGAGATATGTTATCAACCCCATCAATATTATAGATTATTACTCCAAGTAAAAATTCTAGGGACTTGGAATTTGTGTTT
This sequence comes from Pelobates cultripes, assembly GCA_933207985.1. Taxonomy (NCBI): domain Eukaryota; kingdom Metazoa; phylum Chordata; class Amphibia; order Anura; family Pelobatidae; genus Pelobates; species Pelobates cultripes. The sequence goes on from OW240913.1 coordinate 322,576,210, forward strand.
CAAGATCTACAAAAAGAATACCTACATGCAACAGAATGTGGTATATGTCAACTGTGAGAAGTTTCTGCATAAAGAGGTGCCTGTCTTTAACAGTATTTTCTTGCATCATATATATAGATAAAAGAAAATATAACAATTTTTATTGCAGTAATCTTTAACCAGCTAATGTACAAAAAGTGAATTTCTGAAGTAGTGTTTTCTCCATACATACTAAAAAAACATACTCACTTTGGCCATTGTCTTATTCTGGCAACATTTTTGTAAACTCAATTCAATATTTCCACAGAATAATAAACATGACATTTTTCAACCCAAACACATAATTTTCAGCACCATAAATGTTTGTTAAAAAAATTAAAGTATTTTTGTGAAAAGTTCTGCATTAGGGTACATCATTATGCCATTCATACTTTTAATAACATAGTTAATGCTTGCTCTGTAACAATATAAATGCTTTTAGATATTGGACTTTGTTTATGGGGGACATGTATAGTAAGTAGTAAGACAAGATTAAAAAGACAGAAGGGAGAATAGTCAAAAACAAACCCTTAGGCAAGCAACAACAAAAACAACTAAATCAAAGAACCAGACATCAGTAAAATTATATAGAAAAAAAACAAATCACACACAATGCACTACTGTCAAAGGGTAAAAAGCTGCAGGCTTATATAGGCTGGTGTGTGTTATATACTGCTAGTGATTAAATGGGTGTGCATACATGTAGAATATCAATGTAGTGCTCAATTTTACAGCATGATGCTGTAGGTTGGACTGTGTCACAGGACGACAAGATGTGAGAAATGGCAATGTTGTCAATGGGAGTAATAACTGTACTGTTAACGAGAGTTAAAAGTGCGCACCTAGCATCATAAAAACTGTGGATATGCATAGAAAAAGGATGACACAGGAGAATGCGGGTTATGTCACAGATTCAAAATCACGAGGAATCCAAAAATATTATGCAACTGTAGTCATGTTACTTTCATAGTGAATAAATGACTTTCTTTTTCCACTTTTTTCCCTTGTTCGAATAATGCTAGCAGCATTACACATATAATTAATTAAAGGGTCACTCCAGATCCTTAAACAACTTTAGCTTGCTGAAATTCTTTATGTGTGAAGAGTGTGCCCTCTTTTTTTCCATTTTGCAAAAAGTGCAGATTTCAATAGAAATTTACACTTTTATAAATTATACTTGTTACACCGCACTGGCTTTCAATCACACAACAGGTTCTGTTACTTCCTGGTTTGGTTAGTTTAGTAGAACTGAGCTCACGAGGTAATAATAGCCCAGAACACCTGCCCTGCATAGACTTCTCATTGAGCTGCCTTGGGAAGTCTGTAATTGGACAGTCACAGAAAGTCTCAGGGGGCTTAGAAGGTGAGTGCTTTCAAATAAAGCAGACAAGTGATCTGCAGGTTTTGCAAGCTGTTATTAGATATATACCCAATGAAAAGACGGCATAATTAAATTAAGGTATATACTCCATTTTCATTTGGAGTATATCTACTAAACAGAGATTTTTATTTATTTTGTATTTTGGGTAGTGGAGTGTCCCTTTTATAATAAAAATGCAACTAATATAAAAATTATTTCTTTTTAGTGTTCATAGGGACATATAAATACACATTTCAGGATTCAAGTACGCTATTTACTGGCTGGATCAAAAAGGGCATGCTTTCCTATCCATATTCTTTCAACACGATATTGTGATCTTCATTTCAATATTTAGATTGTTACATTGTTAACATAGGCATCTCTACATACGCACAATACATTCTATGGGTCCCTTGTTCATTTGTGACCTTAACATTTTAATAAATTAAAAGTTAGCTTACATAACAAACAGTTATTTAATGGATATGGGACCTCTTTAACGCGCATTAAGAGCAATGGCATTAAACAGAGGGAAATAACACAAAATACAGGAAAAAAAATGGAAATAAGACATTAAACACAAGAGACCATCAGCTTCAGAGTACACAGTTTCCACTTTACTTTGTGATGATCACATAACAAAGGGCTATGTATTTACATGCTTTTGACTTCAAATATGCTGTACATGATCTCAAAGGAGGCCACTAAGATGAAACCGGGGAACGCATACTAGATTTCCATAAATGTTCAATAAACATTTATCCTTACAAAGAAGAAAAGCAGCACGGAAGCTCCATATAACCTTCATCTCTACTCCGACTTGCACCATTCAACTGACCTGGGGAATAAGTTAGCAAGCATTTTAAAGGAGACACGTTTCCCGGCAAACTTTAGCTTTTTTAGTGGTCTCTTTGAGTGCAAAGTCAATCCTAGGTCACTGTTCCAATGTATTTTCCTTTGTACTAAATCCTACTCTCAAGAACAGTCTTGCCAAGGTTCACTTGTGTTTAACCTATCATATAATATCTAAGTTTACTGTGTTAGAAGAAGCAGAACACTATTAAGCTTTTCCCACAAGACTGTGATTGCATTTGACCTGGTAACCTGTATTAGATTAACATTTACTCGACAACTACACAGCTGGACCTGGCCGTGTTTGAGTATACAAAGAACCTGGGCCATTTTTTGGTACGAAAAAAAATAGAATCTAATAATTATGTTTTTTTTTACCACATTTATATATTTTATGTGTGAAGTAACCAAGCATAAATAAACATGCAGCAAACAATGGTTCTTTAAATAAGGCATGATAATAAATCAAGCAATATTAATCATGTTTTTTTTTTTATAAATATATTTTTAATAAGTGTAATGAATTAATAATAGCTTTTCTCATTGTTATGATCATTAGTGTTGTAGAGCAAAATGCACTGCTTTTAGAAGCTGCCAATGAAATTAAAAATTTTGTTGCATAAAGGTAAAATATATATTTCTTAAATGTCATGCTTTGAGTGATAAAAAAAACATGACCTTCAAAGTTTACAACACCTTTCTCCAAAATTGTCATGGGAAGGGGGTGAGTCATAAGAAGCTGGACTTGAGAGAAAAAAAACAGGATAGCAACAAATGGATAATAAATTGCTGTATGCATGGATCCAGGAGTTGCAGTGAGGGAAAAAAGTATTTGATCCTCTGCTGATTTTTAACGTTTGTCCACTGACAAAGAAATGATCAGTCTATAATTTTAATGGTAGGTGTACTGTAACAGTGAGAGACAGAATAACAAAAAGAAAAAATCCAGAAAAACGCATGTCGAAAAAGTTATAAATTGATTTGCATGTCAATGAGTGAAATAAGTATTTGATGCCCTATCAATCAGCAAGATTTCTATCTCCCATCTGTCTTTTATACCAGTAACGAGCTGAGATTAGGAGCACTCTCTTAAAGGGAGTGCTCCTAATCTCAGCTCGTTACTGGTATAAAAGACACCTGTCAACAGAAGCAATCAATCAATCAATCAGATTCCAAACTCTCCACCATGGCCAAGACCAAAGAGCTATCCAAGGATGTCAGGGAAAAGATTGTAGACTTACACAAGGCTGGAATGGGCCACAAAACCATCTCCAAGCAGCTTGGTGAAAAGGTGACAACAGTTGGTGCGATTATTCGCAAATGGAAGAAGCACAAAATAACTGTCAGTCTCCCTCGGTCTGGTGCTCCAAGCAAGATTTCACCCCTTGAAGTTTCAATGATCATGAGAATGGTGAGGAATCAGCCCAGAACTACACGGGAGGATCTTGTTAATGATTTCAAGGCAGCTGGGACCAAGTCACCAAGAAAACAATTGGTAACACACTATATCGTGAAGGACTGAAATCCTGCAGTGCCTGCAAGGTCCCCCTGCTTAAGAAAGCACGTGTACAGGTCCATTTGAAGTTTGCAAATGAACATCTGAATGATTTAGAGGAGAACTGGGTGAAAATGTTGTAGTCAGATGAGACCAAAATCGAGTTCTTTGGAATCAACTCAACTCGCTGTGTTTGGAGGAGGAGGAATGCTGCCTATGACCCCAAGAACACCATCCCCCACCGTCAAACATGGAGGTGGAAACATTATGCTTTGAGGGTGTATTTCTGCTAAGGCGACAGGACAATTGCACCGCATCAAAGGGACGATGGACAGGGCCATGTACCGTCAAATCTTGGGTGAGGACCTCCTTCCCTCAGCCAGGGCTTTGAAATGGGTTGTGAATGGGTACTCCAGCATGACAATGACCCAAAACATACAGCCAAGGCAACAAAGGAGTGGCTCAAGAAGAAGCACATTGAGGTCCTGGAGTGGCCTAGCCAGTCCCCAGACCTTAATCCAATAGAAAATCTGTGAAGGGAGCTGAAGGTTTGAGCTGCCAAATGTCAGCCTCAAAACCTTACCTGACTTGGAGAGGATCCTCAAAGAGGAGTGGGACAAAATCCCTCCTGAGATGTGTACAAACCTAGTGGCCAACTACAAGAAACGTCTGACCTCTGTGATTGCCAACAATGGTTTTGCCACCAACTACTAAGTTGAAGGGGTCAAATACTTATTTCACTGATTGACATGCAAATCAATATATAACTTTTTCTTGATTTTTTCTTTTTGGTATTCTGTCTCTCACTGTTACAGTACACTTACCATTAAAATTATAGACTGATCATTTCTTTGTCAGTGGACAAACGTTAAAAATCAGCAGGGGATCAAATACTTTTTTCCCTCACTGTATGTACTTACAATCAGTGACAATTAATGGGTTTCATTAATTAACTTGATGCTAAAGATCTTAAAAAATGTGTTAGCTTTTGCAGAGTTGGATTGTCAATCTCAGCTCCATGTATTTTCTTATTCACATCCAGTCATGATTGGGACCTTGCAAGGCATCTCGATTGATTCTGAGTGCATACACTTCACACACTCAGTGGCACTGTTATTCTGTGATATTCGCTGTAGTCCAGAGTAGCCCAATGAAAATATGATGGTGTAGAGCATTTGTAAACTACTTAACCCACAGAATCATCACAGACACTCAAGATAGATGATCTGCTCATTATACACTGTAAATGAAGCAGCGAGTTTTGGTGAAAGAGAGGATTTATAATAAAGCCAAGTGACCTGGAGAGGCCATCACATTAAAAATTTTAATCCTCATAATAATATTTATTTACATAGGTTATTTTTATAATTTACATTTTTGGATTTATTTGAAGTTACCTACCGTACTGGGATGTGTTGATAAAAGGTAGGTAGGATGCACCCGGAAATTTACAGGTACCAGAGACATGCGCTACCTGCCCAAATATGTTGGCTACTAACATACAGGGTTTTGTTTTTTAGAATATAGTTTTTATTAAAATAGACACAAAACAATATATCTCACATTAAATAAAAGTAGGAACAATATAGCAATCATACGTGTACAAAATATTTAACCCAAGCAATCAGTACCGCCAATACAATATCAACGAAGACAGACTAACTAATCACCACCTTGATTATCTAATGTAAAAGTGAAATTGATGATAACAGGTCAACCAAGTGGACTAATTAATCTAGCAATCCTAGCTGCAAGGCCAACATCATTAGTATTATTCCCAAAAAAGAAACACTAGCATAGTGAATTAGAAAGGTTCTTTGTAGTTAATTCTGTACCCAATCATTTTCTTATAGAGTGGTTTTATTTGAGCAAGATCCAGAACCCTGTTGCTTCTTAACAATGCTTGAGTTTTGTTTGCATTATTTGTGCCGTGGACGATGATACATAAAAAAGGAGCCAAATAGATAAATTCCTACATTGGAACTGAGAAGTCTGTGAGGCTGTAGGACACGCCAAAACTACGAAAATGTATTATTAATAACTATTACTGTAAACGTTGACTGAATTATTATTGACAATAATTTTCTCATTTCTCTTTTTTTTTGGGTTGTCAAACTAAAAATAATATACATATAGGACAGTAACACACGACCATATGCACAACAGTGTCTACGGTTAGACAGTTGGTTGCAATTTGTAACTGTGAATAGGGAGCAGAAATCATAACAACATAATTAATGTGAGAATATGCTGTAATCCCTGTGCACACAAAAATAGAGTTAAACTAATTAACTATTTTTGTATCTCACTAATAAAAAAATACAAAAAAAGAACACAAAATAAAATCTTTAGAGACTAACAAGAAAAACACTAACAGCTTCTCACAAAGATGTTTCATTTCATTATGTTTGTGAAATAACCATAATTTGCATTTACAAGCACTCAGATAATCAAACTCCTTGTAGAAGAAGTAGTGATAATAAAATATTGGTATTCTTACTGGTATTCTTCATTGGTAGATGTACAATACATGATTTTGGTTCTCAAATATATTTTTTTGTTAAAAAAAATAATTCACATTTCTTTTTTCACACTTTAAACATTAGACATTTTTTCTTACAGAGCATTACATAATCATCTTTTTATACTTAAATATCATTTCTGGTCGATGACTCCAAATTGCTCTGTTCTTATGTAGTCTGTAGACCTCTATGCCCTCAAGTCTGGCTTTAAAAGCGATTGAAAACTGAATAGCAATGGTCAGGCCAAAATAGATCAGGTGGAAAAATTATTCAACTCATTTATTTCCACATCTTGAATAATGTTGGAATTTAGCCATTTGAATCCCAATCTCCACACTTTACAATTTAGTAAAGAAATCCTTCTGGCTTTTAAATGTACCTCTAAGAAGAAATAAGTGGAGAAAAAGGTTTTTGCACTGTCTGTTCAAAATGACAGTTGACTATACAACAAAATTTATCCACTTAAAGGAACACTCCAGGCACCAAAACAACTTCATCTAAATGATGTTGTATAGTGCCAGGAGGCCAGTGTGCATTCTTATCTTCAGAGGTTAATCCGTTTTTGAATGGTTTTACCCTGAAGTTGCCTCCAGCTCCTGTCTCATCTCCCCCCGGCAGCACCACACTTTTGAAATTTCAGATACAGGAAGTGCTTAGTGCCTCTGGGCAGGGGCACCGCTGATGGGCAGCAGTTGCGTCGCTAGGGGGGGGCCAGAGGGGGCCATGGTCCCCCCTACATCATACTGTGCCCCGCCTTGGGCCCCCCAAATGTTGGCAACTTGCTGGCCATGTTCTTCAATTATATTCACTCGAGCTGTAACAGTCTGTGACAGCCGGGGAGGGAATGCAGGACTGAGGTGCTTGGGGCTGTCTGTGGCTGGAGGGAGCACTGACTGGCTCCCTGGCAAAGGTCCCGCCCCCAAACGAATCCCAACCTCCCACACATAAGCCCCACCCCCGCCATAAAGCAGCAGACCATGCTGCTGCAGAAGATGGCTGCCTGACCCCCAGCAACAGCCTCCAGTGACAGGTAGGGTTGATATGTGTGTATGGACTCAGCAGTCTGTGTGTGTGTATGGACTCAGCAGTCTGTGTGTGTGTGTGTGTATGGACTCAGCAGTCTGTGTGTGTGTGTATGGACTCAGCAGCAGTGGCGGATCCAGGGAGGGGATCCTGAGAAAACCGACGGTCTCCCTCTCCCCTGCCGGCACATGCAGGTGCTAGCCCAGCAATGTGCCTGTGGACCAGAGGGGAGATCAGTCCGCAGGCACTGTACTGACAGCCGTCGGGGTATGGTAGTGAGAGAGGACCCGGGAGCTCAGTCTGCAGCTCCTCCGGGTCCTACTCTCGCGAGCACGGAACATTGCCGTGGTAACCGTGGCAACGCTCCAAATCTCGGGAGAGTGATCTCTAGCCCTGGAGCGCGGGCTAGAGTTCACTCCAACTACTGGGACCACCAGGGATTCACCACCGGACCACCAGGGACTAAGAAGTGCCCCCCCCCTCCTTCCAGTAAAGGTAAGAAGGGAGGGGGGACATAAATATTTATTTTAAGTAAATAAAAAATATATATATATTATAAAAAAAAAGCCCCCCTACCCTTATCACACACACTCTACACACATACACTGCCCCCATACACACACACATCCCCCCATACACACACATTGCCCCCCATACTGCCCCCATACACACACATTGCCCCACACACTGCCCCCCATACACACACATTGCCCGACACACTGCCCCCCCATACACATTGCCCCATACCGCCCCCCATACACACACCGCCCCCATACACACACACACACACACCGCCCCCATACACACACACATTGCCCCCATACTGCCCCCCATACACACGCACACTGCCCCCCATACCGCCCCCATACACACACACCGCCCCCATACACACACACATTGCCCCCATACACACACACACATCCCCCCATACACACACACATTGCCCCCCATACTGCCCCCCCCATACACACACACACACACACTGCCCCCCCATACTGCCCCCCATACACAGCCACACTGCCCCCATACACACACATTGCCCCCCATACTGCCCCCCCATACACACACACTGCCCCCCATACACACACACACACTGCCCCCCGCTACACACACATTGCCCCCCACACTGCCCCCCCATACACACACATTGCCTCCCATACACACACACACATAATGCCCCCCATACACACACGCTGCTCCCCCATACACACATAGGGCTCCCCCCATACACACATACTGCTCCCCTATACACACACACTGCCCACCATACAATATCCCCATATACACACTGCTCCCCATACACACACACTGCCCCCATACACTGCTGCCCCATACACACACATTGCCCACACTCACACATACACTGCAATACTCACACACACACACTGCAACTGTTACACACACATACTGTCCCACACATACACTGCATCCCTGACATACACTGCCGCCCTCACTCACACACTACAACCTTCAAACACACACACTGCTCACACACTGCCCCCCCCACACACACACACACTGCACCCCTTACACATTGCACCACTAACACACACTACTGCTCCTATGCATACTACAGCCCCATTTCCCAGCAGACCTCAGGTAAGTTGTCAAACTGTTCTTAAACGGTTTGACTACTTACTCTGGGAGGGGGTCCCGGCACTATTGACACCATAACCACTACACTGAGCTGTAGTGGTTATTGTGTCTGGATTATTTCTTTAAATAATCTACAAGTGCCCCTCTGGATCCGCCACTGCTCAGCAGTCTGTGTGTGTGTATGGACTCAGCAGTCTGTGTGTGTGTATGGACTCAACAGTCTGTGTGTGTGTATGGACTCAGCAGTCTGTGTGTGTATAGACTCAGCAGTCTGTGTGTGTATGGACTCAGCAGTCTGTGTGTGTGTGTGTATGGACTCAGCAGTCTGTATGTGTGTGTGTGTGTGTATGGACTCCGCAGTCTATCAATAATTAAAATTCCTGTGAGTTGTTGTGTAGGAAGGGCCCCAGTGCATTGCTTTGCCCAGGGGCCCTTAACTCTGTTAAAATGGTACTGCTTGTGTGTGTCAGTGAGCTTCTATTTAGTGAGCATGTGTGTGTCAGTGAGCTTGTGTGTGTCCCTGAACTTCTTTGTAGTGAGCCTTCTGTTTATAGAAGTGAGTTTGTCTGTAGTAAGCTTGTGTGTGAGTCAGAGAGTTTTGTCTGTCAGTAAGCCTATTTGCGCATGTCAGTGAGCTTGTGTGCTTACTGTACTATATATATATATATATATATATATATTGACTTGTAGGAATGGCATACATTTTTTTTTTCCAGGGCTGCTTTAGATTCCCAGGGATTCCCAGTTTGGCTCTGCCAGTGAGTGCACTTTACCACTGAATCATCTGTGTGAGCTGCCGCACACTTTAGCCCTGTTACACACGTCTGGAAGCTGCTGTTGACAGGTACTAGTAGTCTAGAGATTGGGACATGCGGTGTAGCGGAGATGCAATATTCCCCAGGTTATCTCCGCTTATAATCCAAGTGAGGCTCAGGAACAAGTAAATAGTAAATCCACAGGCAAGGTTTCCAGCAGGTAAAATACAGCAATATCCCAACAGCAATCCCAATAACTGGACGACACACAGTTTCAGGAGCAGAACTCAAAGCTTTAATCCACAGTCTCCTTTTAAAGCATGCTCCCATGCAAGGGAGGGATTTACAATCATTAATACAGTAGCCAATCCTGTCCTGGTAACCTCCCACACATCTCCTCCCCTCAGCCAGCATCATAATCCCCTTATCCAGTCCAGTAATTCCCCCTGTTTCTGGATGTACCCCTAAACATAGGGGTACCCCTTTAAATCATACATCCCCGGATAACCCTGATCTGGGTGAACAACATATCCAAAAATCAGGAAAAAGAGAAAGAAAACAGCGCTAAATTGCCACAATAAAATTATAAGAAAGGCAGCAATCCTCAAAGGGGAGTCCCCAATAATCCCCTAATGATATCATATATCCTTGAAGTGGGGATTATTCCACTTTACGCGAGCAATATCAGAGCTGATCCTAGCTCTGAAAAGTGTGAGTAAGACTGATTTTATACCTTTATATTTATTTTATACACCGATCTACTGTGCCATTGGAGTCCTGTTTTTATTTTTCTCTCCACATATGCTGAATTCTCAACATTTGAAGATATGATCCCACCTACACCCTAAAGAATATTCCTTTACAAGTGGGACCTACCATCACGGACTGTGATAAGCCTATTTTATTGGACTATTGTTTTATTACTTATTTTATTCTGTATTTTATCTGACTAATTTAGTCTTTTATTTTATCAAGTTTTAGGCGCATCCTTATATCTATGTTTGTTCTTGCTATTTGATATCCAAAAATCACCCAGATCAGACCAGGGGTTCGGGAAATGTATGGAGGGAATAAAATGACCGACCGCACTAACTGAGACAGCCGAATGAGGTTCCATGCGAATGGGCCCTGCGGTCGGTCCTGGCATAAGGGAACAAAATACACGAAAGCCTCTAGCTATAGAGGCTAGGGAGGGTTCGCCTGAATCCCCTCGTTCGGTTCTTTCTATCTACCGAACGAGGGGCCATTCGGTAGTTTGGAACCGAATGGACCGGGCTTGTGGAGGTCTCAGCGGTGTTCGCCTACTCGAGTGTCCGATTTTAGTTCCAGACACTCGACGGCAAAACACCGCTGTTCGGGAGTTTTAAAATGGCCACCGCCATGTGTTTGTTTGTCGAATGGCGGCCACCCCCGAGAACAAAGGACGGCTACTTACTAGTCAATTACCCGTTCGCAACAATGTTGCAACGGGTAATTGAGGACACACTTCACACAGGGGAGGTCTGGTTGTTCGGTATTTTCATTCGAATAAACTAAGGGAATGAAACTACCGAACAATCAGAGGAATACAATGCTTTTAAAAAACATATAACACAGCAGATCACACGAATGCAGTTATGTACAATATATTTGCAGGACAGCCCGGTGCCATCCGCTACATGCGGTATATGCTCAGCTATCTGTATAATACAGATCTGTGTGTATATAATATCCCGAGATAGTCAGTGCTTCCTGTATAGTGCCGCTCTCTGTATAATACAGGCCTGTGCCTGTATAATATCTCGGGATAGTCAGTGCTACCTGTATAGTGCTGCTCTCTGTCTTGGGATATTATACACAAATAGAACTGTATTATACAGAGAGCAGCACTATACAGGGAGCACTGAGTGTCCCAATTTATTATACACACAACCCTGTATTATACAGAGAGCACTGACTTTCCAGGGATATTATACCCAGACAGTAATTGATAGCTGTGCTGCAAAATGTCCTTGGAAATTTTTTTCAAATGTTGCCAACTATGGCACTGTATCAAGGGTAATGTGTTTGTTTTTTTAATAATCCCTGGTAGAAAATAATGAATCCTCCAGCAGGGATTATTAAAAAAAACAACACACCCTTTGTGGGGCCGGGGCTTAACATGCGAAAGGGGCGGGGTCAAACTGCGGCGAGGGCGGGGTTAAATGTGCCCCCCTACCTTTGTCCCTGGCCCTCCATGTGCCCACCCTAAAAATGAATCCTAGAGACGCCACTGATGGGCAGACAGCGGTCAGCTGACACTCTTAGCCAATCAGTGACTCCCCATTCACAAAACTGGCTTGGAAAATGTATGTTTCTTACAAAGGTATGCAGCCTGAAATGTCTAAATTGAACAGCCAACAAGGTATTCTCAGTTATTTTACAAGCCACAATAAACTTGACACGGGTAGTGTCGATTGCGTTTATGGAGCCTGCCCTACAAGCTTATTTGGCAAAACAAAACAAGCAACTAAGAGAAAATGGCAATTTCACTGTATTGTGAAAATCAGTTGTAAATTCATATCAACTCTTCCTTTAATAATGTATAGTTCCATAGTAACTATAGAATGAGTGACAGATTCATAGAAATAATGCATTGAATATATTTTTCCTCTAAGATGTGTGGAAATTGGATTGGAATATTCTATTATATAAAACAACAGAATCCACACTTTGACACTAGTATTTTACAATGATGCAATGCATTCCCCCCCAAAAATCCATAGGGTTTGAATAAATAGTATATAATTCATTAGAATACTGAAGCAAATTATGTTTTATGCAGCAATGTCTTTAGAAACAATGGGATTTCAAGTAAGGGAATCTACAAAACTTTACAGTGACCAGTGAAATCAATAGGAAGTTTGGACTGATTGTTTGGTTTTTAATAGGTTTTTGTCGATATACTGTAAAAAAGTTATCTTCTACTTCATTCATACCTCAAGGGCACAATAAACCAATCACGTACTGAAAACTCTCAATCAGTTTCCAGACTTAAAAATACAACTTCTCCTTCTTTGAAAACACAACAGTGGTAGTGCCCTGAATCTTTGAGATTTCTTTATTCGCATTTTATGAGATTTTACCTAAATGTTCTGCCATCACTGTTCAATGTAAAGAGTGTAGACTCTACCCCCCTTGAAAATATAATGAGAAGTATCTCACTGTACTTTGCTACCCAACCTGTTCCTTTGGACCTATACCCTGCCATTTATGATATCTATCACAGTCCCCTTGTTCCCTAACAAGTGTAATTCTTGTTTCATTCTTGAGTTATTCCAATATTTTTATTATAAATTCAAAAGAGATCTTCACATCAATTCTGCTTACTTCCACTTTTGTGGCATCATTCCAACAAATATTACCTTAGCATTTTGTTAAATTCTACTAGTTAGTCTATGTCTATCCTCTGTTCGTACTCCTACATCTGATGCTCACCTTAAAGACTTCTCTAGGGCTCCACCATTCCTATGGAACGCCCTTCCCTCCTCCGTTATCCGCTTACCCAGTCTCCACTAATTCAAAAACATCTTTGAAAACGTACTTCTTTAGGAAAGCATATTAATTATACTGTGAACAGCTTTCTCTCCCTGCACCCTGATTCCTCTCCTAAAATGGGCATCAAAACAAAACACTAAGCCCTCAGTGAATACTATCCTAGCAACCTACTTTACTACCCTACCCTTACCTTTTTTGTCACTATACCCCACTCTAGCATGTCAGCTTATTGAGCAGGGCCCTCAATCCCTCTGTTCCTGTGTGTCCAACTTGTCTGGTTACAAATACATGTCTGCTAGTCCACCCATTATACAGCGTTATGGAACTTGTTGGTGCTTTATAAATATTAATAATAGCTATGACCTCTGAAACAACAACAAATTCTAATTATATATCTGCCAACTTGTCTGACTGTCCATCTGTCTATCTACCTATTTTGCCACTGGAATAGTTGCTCCAAATTATGACGGGTAATAACGTTCTCCTGAATATTTACTCTCTTGGAACCCAATCCACTTTATAAACATCATCCACCAAACAGAAGATATATGTTGTTTCTTTACATTATGTAAATGGTTCCTGTACAATAATATAAAATGTAGTCTTTCATAAAGCATTATCTGTTTTTTATTTTGTTAAGCTATTTTCCTCTGTAGAATTTCTATAAGGAACTTTAGATTCAGCTGCAGAACTAAAGTTAATGCTTTTCCATTTAGGGATCTGGTCAATTAAATGTTGGTGAAACATTCTTGCTTACACTGTGATCAATAGATGTAATTTTGCAGCTGTCAGTTCTGCGTTAATGCTGGGCAATATAGCCACTATCCCAAATGAGAATTGCATTATCTGTATCATATGAAGGGCAGGTGAAGCATTGGCTCCAGGATTATACAGCCTTTACTTTCAACCTAAGTCAAAGCTTTAATTTGCGATTTTTGTACAACCTAGTAGAGAATAATGAACCTGCGCACACCAGGTATGTTTTAAGTGTGCTGTGGAAAAGTGTTCTCAAGTGGAAAATGCCCTGAGGATGCTACCTATATAGAAGGATAAGCACAATATTAAAATGTTGCGTCATGTTTCTTGTCAATACAATAACCATTCACCATCAAAAGAACGGGATCAATTGTCCTACTTAAACACTGTGTTCAAATGCAGTAGTAGTTAAATAGAAAATTTTTAATTACGGCTGATTGTAAACAGTGAGGTTGGCATTCAACAATAATCCTTTGCTTTGCAATTGTTTTGTTTTTTGTTATTTGTTTATTTTTTGTTGTAAATTACAAATTGAATGTTGTTCTTTCCAATTTACATGTTTTATTTGTATTTATACAGTTTGTTATCACATTAAAAGGTCTTGCTTTATGACTTTAAATTAAAACAATATATAAAACGAGAGGACATCATTTGTTTCTTCTTTATTGTTATTTACATTCTTAAAACCAGTAAGTGCGTCTACACATCTACTATATGTATTTTGCACAATTTGCAACGATACAAAAAAAGAGTATTGTGAGTTTATTATTTGTGATGATTACAGTGCTCATATTTCTAATGCTGCCAAAATGCCCTATTTACATGGGTGGCTGATAAATGGTAATGATGAACACCGTAGAGGTGGCATGTGCATTAATTCTGCTCATTATATTTAATTTTGTGTTTTATGTCTGGTTTACTAAGTACAGGCACTTTCTTCTGAGTTTCAGGTCTCTTTTAATGCCCTCCTTGTGAACTTAGTTGTAAGATTATTCTACTTTGTACAGAATGTTCCTATTGTATAGCAGTTCATTTGTTTTAAGGGGCTTTCTCTGCCTGCCATAAGTGTGGTCAATGGGTATTAAATAAGGATGTGAGAATTTGGCAGCTTTCCAGACTGCTGGAAAAACTTCAGCTTAACAGCAAAGTTCTAGAATTATTTTATTGATTACTGTTTAAGAATGTGGTCTGGTTAAAACAAGCGTACCGATTTAAGCTCACCTTCAAGAAAAACGCTGAGTGCAAATTTATCACAACAGATTTCATAAATATTTTTTTTAAGGCAATTTAAAATATGTCACTGTTTACATGAACTGAAAGTACATTATCACTGTTAAAATGTACGAAAGTGTAGGAATAAAGCAAATGTCTACACTAAAAGAACAGACAAGTAGAGCCGAGTCCAAAGGAGGTCAAATATGATGCATTCATTTAAACAAGGCAGAGTAATGCTGCACTCTTAATTAGATTGATTATTGTTAAGCACCATACTCCAAGCACCATTGTATAGGTTACAGTACAAGGATGTCCCCTGTCCCCTGTCTCCCTGTTTACTGTTGCTTGGTCCTGCAGCAAATAGCAAACATCTCTGCAGTTGTAAGCCAAGCCCTTTATGTTAAATAGCAATCTTTGGCCCTTGTGTAGGCGCATAATGCTCAAGTCTCAACCTTCCACTGACTTTTAGGAAGACATAGACAACCACTATATACAGCTCCATTCACAAAACTGATTATTCAGAATAATAAACTGATTATGAATATGGACAGGAATTAAAGTATAATATCAGACCAGAATGGGAGACTCCTTATTGGTTGAGCTTCTTCCTGGTCTCGGCAGAACTTGTTGCTGCCTGTCACCTCAAAGAAAAGGCTTTAGAAACATCAAAAGTGAGTATCTCAAATTATTTTTCATTAATTTTTGCCTATTTTTCATATATTACACATATACAATTTTAATACTATTATTGCATGAGAAAATTAAGTAGGCTACACCATGAAGTAAGAACAATGGGGAAAAAAATTGAATAATCACTATTTTTGGTTGTACTCACATTAATGTGAAAATGCAACACACTAAAGACTGGATGAAATTGTTACAGGGAATTGACATAACATTGAAGACAGTCATTCTTTTCCTGAGTGTGTAATTGATTTTTGACATTGACAGAGACTCCAGGCCTGTAATGATACACAGCCAGCACACCTTACTGGGATAACGATGACATATCAAAAGAACTATCCTTTTATCCTTTATTTTCTTTGGCTGTATTTGATTTATCAGCATTTTATTTTATTTTTTGGCTGTATTTGGTTTACCTATTTTGTTTAGACGTGTTTGTTCTGAACAGTGCAAACACTAAACTGCATTTTATAGATAAATTAAAAAAAAAACACAAACGGTATCTGCGCCTTCATTGTTTTGAAGTCACATACATGCTTTACATTCATAGACATAAATATTATGTGGTTTTAATGTAGCATCGGTTTCTAAAGCCTCAAACTGTTAGTGGTCTACTGAAAATTACCAACATGAATATTTATGCTGTCCCACACTCTTAAACCCTGTGGTAAAAGAAACCGAAATGTTTCCATCAATACTCACTGTTCTACAGATGAACGCTTTGTGTTGCAATTGTAAAAGATACAGTTGCAGGGAAATTAGAGAAGGCAAAATGTGGTGGTGAAAAGTTTGGTTTTAAATAAACATGCTTGTGTCTTCGCCATCTATAGGTAACAAATCATCCACTTTGGATTTGTTAAAATGCCGTACAGAAGTTCTTCGAATCAAATGATATATCTTCATATACAATCCATCTAACTCTCTTTGTACGGGACAATTCAAATTATTAAAAGAAGAAAAAGTGATCGGAAACTTTGGCTATGATGAACTACAGTTTCCTTGATTTTCTGGTCATTTATTGCATCCAAAGAACTCTGTCAACAGTAAGGTGTAAACATTTGGGAGAGGGGGGCAGCGTTTAAGATCCCTGATCTAGAATGAATGATCCCTAAAGTATCATCATCATCATCAGGGTTTATTATTAAAGTGTGAATTATTTGGGATGAATTTAAATCGAATTTCAAATGTGTTGGCTAAAGTAACCAGACTGGAAAATGTCTTTACATTTTCTATGTTTCTGCTTCATATATTCTGCATTCATTGTGTTAATTTTACCCTGCATTCTCTTGTCATGCACCGGGAGATAGAATAAAATAGATACAACAAAAAAAATACAGGCACCCAGGCAAAATACAGGTGCAATCCTCCCATGCCACCACCCCATCACTTCCCTTTTTTGTGTCCCTGTCCTTCCTCACACCCACATCCTCCAATTCGGTTAAAACCTAGGCTTCAATACATTGAGTTCTCTTTCTTCTCTAAGACCCCTCTAGGGCCTCGGTATGCTAAGAAAACCCTTCGCTCAAAAAGGGACACGTTACTAGACTAGCTCACAGTAGGACCAACAAGACTTCCCTTGGGGACGTAACACATGCAAATACACTTACTATCCCTAACAGGCAGCAAGTTCTTTTGATTCCAACTATGTATTGAGTTCTCATAAGTTTATGTCTGCCTTTGCCAATGCTTTGCCTCCCCTGATTTGTCCAATAGCAAATACGTATGTAATTGTGCTGCACTGTTCTTTTTCCTCCCCTGTGCGGGATGGCAGTTTTCTGGGATTGAGACAATAAACGGATTTCAAACAAAAAGAGATACAGCCACTCCTAAAAAAAATACAAAATTATACATAATAGTGCAGTATAATTAGCAACAATCAAATATGAAGATTTTAATATTGCATTCACAAAGATTAACGCATTGTACTCAATGTAACTTTTCAAATTTCATATGTCTTGCATCCACCAAACAGAGATCGTGCAAGTGTTTCTCATGGTCCAAATACCAGTGTGTACCACAGTGGACCCTTGTGAAGGACAGTGGTATTTGGACCACGTTGTTCTAATGACATTGCAATATGCTCTTAATTTCTCCTTAAGTTCCGTGCAATAATTTATCTCTATTTCTTCTGTCTACTATCTGCAAGGTAGATATTATTAAGGGAAAAGATCCCAAATGCATTTGAGTATACATTCTTTGTATATTTTTTTTCACTGGGTGTGGGTGTGGTTGTGTTTAGTTTATGTGTGTACACTGGTTTACATATCGTGTTGTCATGCAGTGAGCTTGCCTTATACATGCCGTACTTCATTAGTAAAACAAAATTATAACTTGTGCTTTGGCATAATATGATATAATAATTATTATTATAAAAATAAATATAATAATAAAATGCATTTTACTAGACAGACTACATTCAAAACATCCATCATTTTATTTATTATACTAAAATGAAGATACATTACAGAACATTATACCACACATAATAAAAGTTACTTAATTCCAATAGTGTAAAAAGAAATGTTCTACTTCTGCTCTACCGAGTTCTTTTGATAAAGTTATTTTCATAAGCTATCACCGAAAGCTAAAGATATATATGAAATGTATGTAAAATATGATTTAAAGATAAAAAAATTGTACTTGTAATTTATTCTTTCATGCCTTGCAAAATAAAAAAAATGTAAAAAGGTTTAAAGATTAGAAATTATGCCCTTTTCTGCAATAATTCTAGTACACTGGTTCCTAAAAATAAGCATGGAGGCATGCATTTAATTTTTATCTCATACACCTCCTGGTTTGACAAAAACTATAAATGAAAACAGTAAAATCCCCTGCTTTATTAGCATTTAAAATTGTCCTGCTTTATATTACTCCTCTACCCAATCTAAGTATAAGAAATCAATTTTTGCATCATTTATTAAATGCAGCAAAGTCACTCTCTGCAATACCCTCTGAATACCCTGTTCCCCTTGGAACACATATTTGTCCAGAAGCAGTGGAGTACTAAGGGAGGTGCGGGGGGAGGGGGGGGTGAGTTCGCCCTGAGGCGCACTTTCACTGTGTCCTATGTAAAGGGACTGGGCCGCTTACAAGAGTCACCACGCTCGCATCCAGCAGCAGGTCCTCTGTTCTCGCGATCTGCAAGAGCGTTGCCACGGGTTGCCATGGCAGATGTGTGTCTGTGTGTCTGTACATCTGTATGTGTGCCAGTGTGTGTATATGTGAGTATATGTGCATACATCTCAGCATTTCACCTATATGACACACAAATACAACCCTGCATCAAAATGTCAACACTACATAAAAACACACCATATTCAAAAACCCCACTACAGAAAAATGCATGCCTTCATTCAATGGCCAATACGTGCAAACACCCCTGTACATTCACTCACACATACTCCATAAAAAAAAATGGGGTGCCAAATATAGGATCCGCCCCAGGTGTCAAATGCTCCAGGTACGCCCCTGTCCAGAAGGTTCTCTTCGGGACATATATGTAAGTGTCACATGTTCCTTTATCTTGTTTAGATGGAGTGGGTTGTTTGGTGCCCGGGAGGAGCTCCTGGTCCCTAATATTTATTCTCCCCCTTCTCACTGTGTGGTTTGAGTCAAATTGCTTGGAGTTCATTTTTGGGTGATGCGTGTGGGAGGTGCTGTAGTGGCATATTGGAGATGACAACTCTTTTCTCTTTCCTTATGCTCCACACAAGAGGTACATTACTCTGATTTACAAGTTGGGTACTCCACGTTAAGAAATGCAGCTGGACCTGTTGGCCTACCATAGGTGTCCATTATTATCTTGTTCTTACTTCTTTATTATCTTGCTCTGTATCTTTCAATATATGAAACGGGGTGTGGGGAGGAAATATATTAAAATAAAGATTGTGATAAACAAAACGGTCAAATATCTCAGTAAATGTATTTGTAAGGATCCTGCTTGCAATTTCAGGAATGCAAACCCCTCACGTTAAACTGACTATAAACATCATGCCAAAATTCACATATAATGCCAAAGTCTGTTACACACAGTTACCAGGCCCAAACCAAACATCTGCATTTAAAAGGGCATTGCAACGGCTATTGGAGAAGGCTTTAAATGCGCCCTGATCTGTACTGAGAGCTTACTCCCTCTCACCTCATGGCTGCTAACATGTTGTACTTTGTAATACATAAAGGCTCTAATAAGCTGTTGGCTGGAGTATTGGATAGGGAACTCTTTGCGAGGCAGAACGTATGATTAGATCTGTGGTGGATCACGGATGACAAAAAGGCATCTGTTTTTATTTCAACATCTTTTGTGCTGCTAACTATAAATAGGGTTATTTACTAAACTCTGGATTTTAGCAAATACAATCTACATTGTAAAACTAAGGCTAAAATAACGAATTCGGGAATAGAGACGGCTTGTACAAGTTTTCCTAATAAGCTAATTTAGTCTCAATTTTTCCATCTGGAGTTAATTTGTTAAATGCAGAGTTTAGAGCATAAACCACGGCAGTGTTGGGAGTGCAACAGTTAATATTCATGTAATGCTGGGTTTTTTACCACTATTTTTTAAGTGCAAAAATGTAAAATCTATGATCTATGATGTTCCAAATGCAAGTAATATCAAGTGCTTAAGAATAAAATTAAATGGGGGGAAGTATTAGTTTACCAATGCACCATTCTCTGGCCGTTTCATTTAAGATCCCTACAAACACATAAACATGTAAAATGAAAGAAAAACAGATGTATCATTATTTTTATCTTTTCATGGAGAGTGCTTGAACGAGACATAAGGTGAACTTATCAGCCAGCTTGTTGTTTAATGGCCAGAGGGATCTTAGGCGTTTGCTGAACTAATAACCAGGTCATTAACTGTAGTAACAACCAATTTCACAGCGATTATTGTTATTATAAGCTGTAATCAAATTTTTAAACATGTTTCAAGATTTTATTCAACGTAAAACTGGGGCACCGAAGCAATTGGAGCAGCTGGGCTGAGAATTATTTTCTCTCCCAGACTAATATCTGATTTTCCATCAGGCAGAAAGCGAGACACATTGTGCTTGTGATATATAATTGTATCAACAATAAACCTCTACAGCGCTGAAATATGATCACCAAAATTTTTCTTTTAAACTTCCTATGCATGAGCCATCTGACTAGATGGACTTCAGCAAAGGCAGTTAAAGCAATTTGTTTCACTTACAGAAAGGAATAAATCAGAGCAAAATTACTCTATCCATAGTTTACTCAGAACATATGCATGACTTCATTTTTTAGTCCTTCCACCACCAAATAGGCTGGCACTTACAGGGTTAAGTAGAAAACCTTGGCAAACTGTACATGGCTTTTTGATTCTCATTATATTATAATTTGATTAGTTCTATAACATTCATACTTTAATATCTTCAAACTTTATCTTCTAGGGGAACTTTATGCCTTCTACTTTAAAGAAAAAAAATTAAAGAAAGGTAATTAGGTAGTTAATTAGTTTTACCCTCCTCCCACCTGTACTTGTAAAGCAAATAAAACTAATAAAAATGGCTATAAATAAATTACCTTCTCTCAAGTGCCGAGTCTCCCTCAAAGCTGCTGCAGCCTCCTCCTCACCTGACACCTCCCAGATGACAGTCCAATTAAACGCCCTCTATGCTCCTTGTTGCAATGCTACTATAGAGAACCAGTGCATGCAGACTGAGATGGAACTGCGCATGTAACAGTCCCAGTCCATTTACCCAAAAGACTTGGGGACATGGCTTGAAGCAGTGCTTCCAAGCTTTCTTTTTAGTATAATACAGTCATTTGAAGCAACTAAAGAGGGGGCTACCGTAGACATGATAACAACTTCATCTAGATAAACTGCAATCTTTAAGTTTGGATTCCAATATTGTTGAATGGGTAAGGCAGTGGCTGAGTGACAGACAACAGAGGGTTGTAGTTAATGGAATATATTCGAAGCTTGGACTTGTCACCAGTGGGGTACCTCAGGGATCTGTACTTGGACCCATTCTCTTTAATATTTTTATTAGTGATATTGCAGAAGGTCTTGATGGTAAGGTATGTCTTTTTGCTGATGATACTAAGATATGTAACAGGGTTGATGTTCCAGGAGGGATAAGCTAAATGGCAAATGATTTAGGTAAACTAGAAAAATGGTCAGAATTGTGGCAACTGACATTTAATGTGGATAAGTGCAAGATAATGCATCTTGGACGTAAAAACCCAAGGGCAGAGTACAGAATATTTGATAGAGTCCTAACCTCAACATATGAGGAAAGGGATTTAGGGGTGATTATTTCTGATGACTTAAAGGTAGGCAGACAATGTAATAGAGCAGCAGGAAATGCTAGCAGAATGCTTGGTTGTATAGGGAGAGGTATTAGCAGTAGAAAGAGGGAAGTGCTCATGACATTGTACAGAACACTGGTGAGACCTCACTTGGAGTATTGTACACAGTACTGGAGACCGTATCTTCAGAAGGATATTGATACCTTAGAGAGGGTTCAGAGAAGGGCTACTAAACTGGTTCATGGATTGCGGGATAAAACTTACCAGGAAAGGTTAAAGGATCTTAACATGTATAGCTTGGAGGAAAGACGAGACAGGGGGGATATGATAGAAACATTTAAATATATAAAGGGAATCAACACAGTAAAGGAGGAGACTATATTTAAAAGAAGAAAAACTACCACAACAAGAGTCTTAAATTAGAGGGACAAAGGTTTAAAAATAATATCAGGAAGTATTACTTTACTGAGAAGGTAGTGGATGCATGGGATAGCCTTCCAGCTGAAGTGGTAGAGGTTAACACATTAAAGGAGTTTAAGCATGCGTGGGATAGGCATAAGGCTATCCTAACTATAAGATAAGGCTAGGGTCTAATGAAAGTATTGAGAAAATTGGGCAGACTAGATGGGCCGAATGGTTCTTATCTGCCGTCACATTCTATGTTTCTATGTCACTTAGAAGGCCAGTAGAGGTGCTTCCTGGGTCAGTGCACACGCTCTTTATAGAGATGTATTGATCAATGCATTTTATGAGGAGATGTACTTGGAGATTCACCATATCTCACTGTACTTGGAATCTACTCTTTTATATATATATATATATATATATATATATGTACATATATATATATATAAAAATCACAATAGTTTCTGGCACTCATCCCATAACAAAAGCATTAATTCAGCAATGACCAGGTGCCTCTCCCTGCAAAATATACAAATGGAACAAATTGAGAGCACTCATTGGATTTAGTAAACAAAAAAATATATTAAATCAAACGCATATAAATCAACGTTTCGACCGTCTAGCGGTCTTTATCAAGATGCTATGACATGTGAAAATCTCAAATATATACAATCTAATGTGTTAAACTTACCCAATCACCAAGTCCACCCTGTTTGTCCGGTCTGCTCTGTGAATAGAGCCGCAAACCGAGGACTGTCAAGATTGTGGAGAATTGCAAAGAAGTCAAATGTGTGAGATGTACGATAGTGTATGAAATGGAAAAAAGAAGAACTGTATCAAAAAAGTCTATGTGATCTGAATAGACTAAATATGTAACAAAAATAAAAATGCGTGCTGCTGGAGATGTATGTGAAACGGACAAATGAAATGTGTGGTGAACTGACAAGAGAGTAGTAAGCTGAGGTAAAGATGGTCTACAAAATGCTATGTGAACAGAATGAGGAAAATGATAGTGATGCAACCCCCATACGAAAATATTATACAATGTGTAACCAGTGTAACGAAAACCAAATGTTACTCAACAAACTAATATGTGTAAATATGCTGGATCATGAAGACTCATAGTGGAAAGACTATGTTTTGTGAGGCAGAAAAATGTACTGGTCTAAGACAGGTATAGTGTGTTGTGAAAGCTAAAAACTGTAGCTATAATACATATGAAATATGAAAAATAAAAATACATGAAAAATTATAATGTATGCAGGTGAAAAAAGGATGTAATGAATAAATAAGCACGTTATACTAAATGATGTTAGGTCCAGAATGGCCTAAATGAACTAATAAGCAGAACAAAAAAAGGTGATTGTGACAACACAAGTATCATGTTAACATGCATGTTAACATGCAGTGTTAAACCAAAGTGAAGATGATGTAAAATGAACCAGACTGCTGCCGAAATCACAAACCACCACCTCAATATAAACGAATATGGAATCACAATCTATAGACACAAATAAAGATTTTATCCAAATTATACATGACCATCATGCAAGCTAACATCCCGTGAGTGAATCTAATTAATTTAGAAACTATGAGCCCCACAGTATACGTTATCAGCGAATGTTCAAAAAACAGCCAAAGGAATTATATTCATTAAGTCCTTTCGGTTGAACTGTGTCCAAATGTTTAATCCAGAAAGTCTCTCTCTGTAATAATAGCTTCGATCTATTGCCCCCTCTGATCAGCGGTGGAATATGATCTATCACAATAAATTTCAAGGTGGGTAAGTGATGTTGAAGTTCAAGGAAATGCTTCGCCACAGGCTTGTCGGTTTTTCCATCCCGAAATGCTGTCATGATTCCTGATCTGTGGCCTCGGATACGATCTCTCACTGTTAGATCCGTCTTTCCTACATAATATTTGCCACAAGGGCATGAAATGAGATACACCACATGATCACTCATACATGTTAGACAATGTTTTATCTGGATTCTTTTACCTGTATGTGGGTGTGCGAAAGAGGATCCTGTCAGCATGTGCCCACAGGTGACACAACCTGAGCACTTGAAGCAACCTTTCTTTACATTGTGTGTTGTGAGGTAGAAAAATGTACTGGTCTAAGACAGGTATAGTGTGTTGTGAAAGCTAAAAACTGTAGCTATAATACATATGAAATATGAAAAATAAAAATACAACGAAAAATTATAATGTATGCAGGTGAAAAAAGGATGTAATGAATAAATAATCACGTTATAGTAAATTATGTTAGGTCCACAATGACCTAAATGAACTAATAAGCAGAACAAAAAAAGGTGATTGTGACAACACAAGTATCATGTTAACATGCAGTGTTAAACCAAAGTCAAGATGTAAAATGAACCAGACTGCTGCCGAAATCACAAACCACCGCCTCAATATAAACGAATATGGAATCACAATCTATAGACACAAATAAAGATTTTATCCAAATTATACACGACCATCATGCAAGCTAACATCCCGTGAGTGAATCTAATTAATTTAGAAACTATGAGTCCCACAGTATACGTTATCAGCGAATGTTCAAAAAACAGCCAAAGGCCAGTAGAGGTGCTTCCTGGGTCAGTGCACACGCTCTTTATTGAGGTGCTGAACTTTACCTATAGAGATGTATTGATCAATGCATTTTATGAGGAGATGTACTTGGAGATTCACCATATCTCACTGTACTTGGGATCTACTCTATATATATATATAAATTTAACACTTACTAAGATATTAATGTGCATAACAAATCAGAGCCAGTTTACAAAATTTGACATGAATCAACCAGAACTGATTTCCTTCAACCATTGGTCTTTTGAAATTATGTTGAAAGGTTGGAGCTTAATGTATCTAGTTCTGTATCACTCATGTATAATTATTACATTCATATTTCCCTCTTCACCTTACTTATTTGTTTTGAAAAATAAAATGTAGTCCTTAAAGCCTCACTTAACATCATATACCTGGGTTGAGTACTATGTTGTGGATGTAGAAAAACAAATGTATCTGCTAGAAACCTCTTCCATCCATTTTATGTCTGCACATGGGCTGTAAGTGACAGCCCCCCTCCTTCCAAACTGTAAAAGAAGTTTCAAAAATCCTATTATTCCTACATTCAGGGTTGAGGTGGAGTGAAAAACATAATTTATATCCCAATTAGCATCACAAAGATTGAATTATATTGCTAGATGACTTATTAAAAACCTATTTAATGTATTTATGTGTTTTAACTGTACTTACTGTATGTGGACATACACAGTATGCTTAAATTTATACTTTTGTTTTATATTCTTTTGCAGTTTTTAGTAAATTGTATCACTAATACTGGCATTAGGGTCCTTGCAAATACACATAAACTGGCTATTTCACCAAGGTAATTTTTCTACTATATGTAAAAAAAACAACATTATTTTATATTAATATTTCAGAACCTGTGTGAAGTTTACCAAGGTAACACATAGTCTAAAGCTTGTCATTTCTCCAATATGCATATAAAGAATGAAAAAATAATTAAAATCTTCATGTTTTTCTCAAGCGAAGTCTCTGCACAAAATTGCTGTTTTGTTATACCTTGATAAACCCTATACAGGTGGTCCTCATTCCGCGACCTATCTGTTTTATGACGGCTTGCACTTATGACCAGATGTAAGTGCGAGCCGCCTTAGGGATTCCCTGCTCTGGTGCGCATGTCTATGTTCGGGGAAACTTTCCCGAACATAGAGACGAACGCATGAGAGCAGGGAATCCCTCTAATCTATGTCTATCTAGTGAGGAGTTAAGGGATTCCCTTCTCTGGTGCATTCGTTTATGTTCGGGGAAAGTTTGACGAATGCACCAGAGAAGGGAATCCCTTAACTCCTCACTTACCGACCAATTCGTTATACGGCCAGGTCGTAGGAACTGAACCCGGTCGGTAAGTGGGGAGTGTCTGTACCTCTTTTGTACCTCAAGTCCCACCCACAAGGAACTTACCAATCATCAAGTTTATAAAAATACAAACTCTTTACAAATGTTAAAACAATACATTTCAAAATTTGGTTTGTACCTTTTTTTCTCTTGGAATGGATAACAAAGACTTTTTTAAAATGAAATACAGCCTTCTATGTCTCAAGTCACACGCATATAAGGAGTTGGTAAACCCAGCAGAACAGTAATTAACCACACAGTTAAATCAGATTTTGATTAATAAAAAAAGTTTACTGTGAAATGGATAAACTCCTGTCAGGGTTTATTAACTGTTCCAGATTTCCCATACTTCTCAGCACACAATTACTTTTATAGTCTCATAAACACATTTCTTAAGAATAATACCCTCTTGAGCTGCCACACACAGAATGTATGAGTAATTCATACCAGCAGTGCCTTGCACAGCATCGCCGTCAGACCAGATGCACTTGTTTTTGTTCATATTTTAATCAGGTATTATAATGTAAAGAAGAAAAAAAAAGAAGCAAAAGCAAAAGTACAACCAATATTATTACTATTTGATATAACATGTCTCCTTGCATCGCAGCTCAAACTGTTTTGAGAATTAAAGGGATAATTATAAATTCCTCATTGAATATTATGCAAAATCTGGTTGTAGCCACAGGGCATCATTACTAAAGGGGATTTGCAGGAAATACATACTACACGCAGGCAGAGAACAAATCTGTTCAACAACTAACCATAAGGAGTCAAACATGGCTAATAGAAGCATGGAAGTCCCTGATTGATATTGTTGTTACTTAGTATGTGTAACCAAATTTCATTATGTTGCTTGATTAAAGGGACACTAGAAGCGCCAAAACAACTTTCATTTTCATAGGAACACTATAGGTCCAGAAATACAAGTGAGTATCCTATGACCCTATAGTGACCCTATAGTGTTAATACCACTATTTAGCACTAGTGATGTCCCGAACGGTTCGCCGAACGCTTCGCCGAACGCTTCGCCACGAATGTTCGCCGTGGACTCCAGTCAGCAGACACATTCCAGCCAATCAGCAGCAGACCCTCCCTCCCAGACCCTCCCACCTCCTGGACAGCATCTATTTTGAAGCTGCATTCTTAGTGAGCTGTCCAGGAGATGGAAGGGTCTGGGAGGGAGGGCCTGCTGCTGATTGGCTGGAATGTGTCTGCTGACTGGAGTCCGTGGCGAACCGTTCATGGCGAACCGTTCGCGAACCGTTCGGCGAACCGTTTGGGACATCACTATTTAGCACCCTTACAGCTTTTACACCCTTTAAATAAGAAGAAAACTCACCTATATTCCAGTGCCATGGGGGTCCGCTGATACTGGTACACCCCCGTTCCGCTTCCTTCGTTGAAAGCATCAGAATTGATGATCTCAGGCAATCCAGTGCTTTCCTACAGGAAACGATTGGGAGGATAATTTCTTTATTTTATAATAATATATAAATAAAAGAGTAGATCCCAAGTACAGTGAGATATGGTGAATCTCCAAGTACATCTCCTCATAAAATGCATTGATCAATACATCTCTATAGGTAAAGTTCAGCACCTCAATAAAGAGCGTGTGCACTGACCCAGGAAGCACCTCTACTGGCCTTCTAAGTGACATAGAAACATGGAATTTGACGGCAGATAAGAACCATTCGGCTCATCTAGTCTGCCCAATTTTCTCAATACTTTCATTAGACCCTAGCCTTATCTTATAGTTAGGATAGCCTTAAGCCTATCCCACGCATGCTTAAACTCCTTTACTGTGTTAACCTCTACCACTTCAGCTGGAAGGCTATTCCATGCATCCACTACCCTCTCAGTAAAGTAATACTTCCTGATATTATTTTTAAACCTTTGTCCCTCTAATTTAAGACTATGTCCTCTTGTTGTGGTAGTTTTTCTTCTTTTAAATATAGTCTCCTCCTTTACTGTGTTGATTCCCTTTATATATTTAAATGTTTCTATCATATCCCCCTGTCTCGTCTTTCCTCCAAGCTATACATGTTAAGATCCTTTAACCTTTCCTGGGAAGTTTAAGCCCACAATCCATGAACCAGTTTAGTAGCCCTTCTCGGAACTCTCTCTAAGGTATCAATATCCTTCTGAAGATACGGTCTCCAGTACTGTGTACAATACTCCAAGTGAGGTCTCACCAGTGTTCTGTACAATGGCATGAGCACTTCCCTCTTTCTACTGCTAATACCTCTCCCTATACAACCAAGCATTCTGCTAGCATTTCCTGCTGCTCTATTACATTGTCTGCCTACCTTTAAGTCATCAGAAATAATCACCCCTAAATCCCTTTCCTCAGATCTTGAGGTTAGGACTCGATCAAATATTCTGTACTCTGCCCTTGGGTTTTTACATCCAAGATGCATTATCTTGCACTTATCCACATTAAATGTCAGTTGCCACAACTCTGACCATGTTTGCAGTTTACCTAAATCATTTGCCATTTGGCTTATCCCTCCTGGAACATCAACCCTGTTACATATCTTAGTATCATCAGTAGTAATGTCCCGAACGGTTCGCCGAACGGTTTACCACGGATGGCGAACATATGCGCTGTTCGGTCCGCCCCCTATTCATCATCATTGAGTAAACTTTGACCCTGTACCTCACAGTCAGCAGACACATTTCAGCCAATCAGCAGCAGACCCTTCCTCCCAGACCCTCCCACCCCCTGGACAGCTCACTAAGAATGCAGCTTCACAATGAATGTAAAATGGATGCTGTCCAGGAGGTGGGAGGGTTTGGGAGAAAGGGTCTGCTGCTGATTGGCTGGAATGTGTCTGCTGACTGTGAGGTACAGGGTCAAAGTTTACTCAATGATGACATAGGGAGTGGACCGAACAGCGCATATGTTCGCCGTCAGCGGCGAACCGTTCGGGACATCACTAATCATCAGCAAAAAGACATACCTTACCATCAAGACCTTCTGCAATATCACTAATAAAAATATTAAAGAGAATGGGTCCAAGTACAGATCCCTGAGGTACCCCACTGGTGACAAGCCAAAGCTTCGAACATACTCCTTTGACTACAACCCTCTGTTGCCTGTCACTCAGCCACTGCCTTACCCATTCAACAATATTGGAATCCAAACTTAAATATTGATAAGCCTTCTATGTGCAACAGTGTCAAAAGCATTACTGAAATCTAGGTAAGCAATGTCTACTGCACCACCCTGATCTATAATTTTATTTACCCAATCAAAAAAATCAATAGGATTAGTTTGGCATGATCTCCCTGAAGGAAACCCATGTTGTCTCTGATCTTGAAATCCATGTGTTTTTAGATGTTCAACAATCCAATCCTTTAACATGATTTCCATTACTTTCCCCACTACTGAAGTAAGGCTTACTGGCCTATAGTTGCCCGACTCCTCCTTATTACCTTTCTTGTGAATGGACACAATATTCCCTAACTTCCAATCTTCTGGGACTACTCCTGTTAACAATGATTGGTTAAATAAATCTGTTAATGGCTTTGAAAATACACAACTAAGCTCTTTTACTAACTTTGGGTGTATTCCATCAGGTCCCACTGACTTGTTTGTCTTTACTTTTGACAGTTGAAATAGAACCTCTTCCTCTGTAAACTCACGTGTAATAAATGACTCATTTATCCTTTTTCCTAACTGAGGTCCCTGTCCTTCATCTTCATCTGTAAATACCGAACAAAAAAATTAATTGAGGCAGTCAGCTAGACCTTTATCCTCTTCGACATACCTTCCTTCTTTTGTTTTTAATCTAAATAATCCTTGTTTTACTTTTCTTTTCTCATTTATGTATCTAAAAAAAGTTTTGTCCCCCTTTTTCTACTGACTGTGCTATTTTCTCTTCGTGTGTGATTTGGAAGCTCTTATAACTTGCTTAGCCTCTTTCCTCCTCTTTCAGCCTCTTTTCTAATCTTATAGAGCATTCTGTCTTCCTCACTGTGTGTTTTTTTATAATTACTAAATGCTAACTTTTAGTTTTTTACTATTTTGGCAGAGTACCACAGTGGTTTCTTTAATTTTTTGTTTTTACTAACAAGCCTAACGCAATTTTCTGTTGCCTTCAGTACTGCAACTTTTAAATAATCCCATTTCTCTTGGACTCCATTTAAATTGCTCCAGTCTGATAATGACTCCTTTACACATATTCTAATTTTAGAAAAGTCTGTTTTTCTAAAGTCTAAAACTTTTGTTTTTGTGTGGTGTGACTCAGTCACTGTTCTTATATTAAACCACACTGACTGGTGATCACTGGATCCTAAACTTTCACCTACAGCAATATCTGATACCAAATCTCCATTTGTTAACACTAAATCTAGTATGGCCTCTTTACGAGTTGGCTCCTCAACGACTTGTTTTAGAGACAATCCCAGTAGGGAGTTTAGAATATGTGTGCTCCTGGCACAAGCAGCTATTTTTGTTTTCCAATTCACATAAGGAAGATTAAAGTCACCCATGATGATAACTTCCCCTTCATTGTCATTTTAGCTATTTCCTCAACTAGTAGATTATCTAACTCTTCAATTTGTCCTGGGGGCCTATAACTCACACCTACACGAGTTACTGTGTGATTACCAAATTCTAACTTAACCCAAACGGACTCTATGTTCGTATCACTAACTTTTATTAGGCTAGATTTGATGCTATCCTTCACATAAAGGGCCACCCCTCCCCCTTTCTTGCCTTCCCTGTCTTTTCTATATAAAGAGTACCCTGGTATTGCTATGTCCCAGTGATTTTTCTGATTATACCATGTTTCTAAATCTACACTATCAGTTGCCATTATTGCCACAAGTTCATGGATCTTATTCCCTAAACTACGAGCATTTGTAGACATGACTCTAAGCTTATCATTTTTTAACACACTTGCTACAGACACCTTCTGTCCTTGTTTTGGGGGGCAATTGGATTGATGTTTTATCACCCTTTTGCCTCCCCCCCTCCTAGTTTAAATACATCCTAGCAAAACCTCTGAACTGCTCACTGAGAACATTTGTTCCCTTTTGAGAAAGATGCAAACCATCTTTTTTGTACAGTTTATTTCCATTCCAAACAGAGCCACCGTGAGAAATAAAGCCAAATCCTCCCGACACTGTTCACCAAGCCACAAGTTAAAGTCCCTAATACGCATCCGCCTGTCATTCTGAGTGTTATGCACAGACAGAACTTCAGAGAATGACAGTGTGGAAGCAACCTGCCGTATATCATTGGCAAAAACACTAAAAACTTCCTTAACCTCATTGCAAGCCAAGTCATTTGTCCTTAGATGGACAAGTACATCCAATTCCCCTTCCTGCTTTTCTCGCTTAACAATATTACAGATACGTCTCCTGTCTCTGTGAGCAGTAGCTCCGGGAAGACGCCTCACAAGACCACCATTGTCCATGTCCACGCCTCTTATGATGGAATCCCCCAACAACAACTGCTTTCTATTAGGCCTCACCATATTCTCCAAGCCTGTCTCCACAACACCACTACTCTCAGTGCTTGAGCCTGTCTCGACAACACCACTAGCCTCAGTGCCTTAGCCTGTCTCCACAACACCACTAGCCTCAGTGCCTGAGCCTGTCTCCACAACACCACTACCCTCAGTGCCTCTCTCCACAACACCACTACCCTCAGTGCCTGTCTCCTTAACACCATTACACTCTGAAAGTGCAGAAAATGTATTATGTAGAGCAACAGACTGTGCAATATGCCTTTTATCCACATCTCTAAGTCTACCAGATCCTACAGTAATCCATCTGCCATTCCTAGTATGTCTCTGTGGCAGTGGCTTTGCAGCAGTTCCAGCCTGAGTTTGTTTACCAGATAATTTACAAATCTCAGATTTCAAAAATACAATCTCCTGCCGCAATATAGAGAACTGTCTACAGATTAGACAGCATCCAAATCTCCAAAAAGTAGAAAGTGAAACAAATGCATAACAACTATTACACTGAACTAAGTCTGCCATTTCAATGAGGTGAATAATTTAAATCAAACGAATCTTAACTTTTTTTATTTATCCTCCTGAATACCTCAGATTACCTCCAGGTTATCTCCAGAATATCTCCAAGCACACACAGAAGCAGCATTTAGATGAAGCAGCCAAGCTATATTAGCCAAGCTAATGACAACAACCCTTATATAACTCCTAAAATCACCACCCACCACCCACTATGTTTAACACCTGGGTAGGCCTCTGCTTATTTGCAAACACTAGCTAATTAACCAGCTAACAATTAAAGAATACAAAATTAAGAATACAAAATATTTCAGAGGCTATCGAACAAGACAAAATGTAATCATTTATAATAGAGCTCATTAAGGAGTTGGGAATCAACCTGGATGAGAAAGTAGATTTCTTTGAAAGATGTCACAGAACGGCCAAACCTAGAAACATACCAGAAGAGGTTCCAAGAGACGTATTGATATGCTGCCACTCATATCTCTTTAAAGAAAAAATCATACGAAGCACAAGGCAAAAGACAATAAAAGATGGGAAATTCAAAGATATAAATATATTTTCAGATTTGTCCTTCCAGAAAAGGAAAATAAGAACACAGTTCCTGCCAGCAATTGCTATTCTCAGAAAAAATAACTTAAAATACAAATGGGGATTCCAAACCAGGCTTATAGTAATGAATGAGGGGAAGATGGAATATTTTGACTCATTGGAAGGAATACTGTTTGTTTGTTCGTCCACCCAATGTAAAGCGCTGCGGAATTTGTTGGCGCTATATAAATAATAACATAATAAATAATAACATAATAATATTGAATTGGTTAAAACAAGGGACATATAATTGAGGGGATTGAGAATGAGGGAGGACTCGGAGGAGCAGAGGGAGATAAGACATTTATACAAAAAGGAAGCAAATGTAAATATAAATATAATTTTTTTATTTATTTTTTGCTTTTCTTTATGACCTTTTAAGAGTATGGAGAAAGGTGGTAGGAAATGAGAGGGATATAAAGGAAAATAATTTGACACTCGGAAATAAAATAGAGAATTTCAATAGAATCTATATGGTTATATAACATAGATAAGTGGGATCTTATACAGCTAGAAGTGGAGTTTAATAAATAAGATACTGATTACACAAGAAGGGAAACAAATAAAGGAGATATGAAATATAGACAGCAATTAAGAAGCACATAGAAGATGTGAATAGAATACGGATAGAATTTAAATACATAGAATAGAAACCAGTTTAAATAGACAAGAAAGAGTAAATAGAGAACTGGAAATATAAGGTAATTGAAATATAGAAAAAGAATAATGTGAATATTTAGCACTGATTATGTAGGAGGGATAAGAATCAAGCACTAATTAAGAAGTAAGATTACAGATAGAAATGAGTATAAATATAGTAGAAGAGAAAGAAGATATACAAGTATAAAATAATTTTGTTTTTCTAAGAGGAAAAAAGTAAGGGAAAATTGTCTTTTTCTTTTCCTTCTCCCCTTATGTATTCTCCCACCCGCAGATCAAAGTAAAACAAGATGTCGGGGAGCAGCCAAGGCTCAGCGATTTTAAGCTCCATCCAGTATATGCATGGATGGGACTTTAGACCCATGGTTAGGGTCTTTCTCAGGACATTTGGTCTATGGAATTGGAGTCCAAGGACAAGTGTCTTTATGTAATTTCTTGTTGTGTGTTAGTAAGTATGGTTTACAAGTTGCTGGGTGTCTTTTGATTGGGAGTCCATAGACAAACCCCTTTTTGTAATTTTTTATTTTGTTAGTAAGTATGGTTATTATGAAGCAAGGTTAGGAGGCTTAACTGAGACATGTAAGGAAAAATACCAGAGAAAACTATTGATTAAGAATAGTTAAATGTATCTCTATTAACGTACAGGGACTTAATTCTATACAGCTAGAAGTGGAGTTTAATAAATAAGATACTGATTACACAAGAAGGGAAACAAATAAAGGAGATATGAAATATAGACAGCAATTAAGAAGCACATAGAAGATGTGAATAGAATACGGATAGAATTTAAATACATAGAATAGAAACCAGTTTAAATAGACAAGAAAGAGTAAATAGAGAACTGGAAATATAAGGTAATTGAAATATAGAAAAATAATAATGTGAATATTTAGCACTGATTATGTAGGAGGGATAAGAATCAAGCACTAATTAAGAAGTAAGATTACAGATAGAAATGAGTATAAATATAGTAGAAGAGAAAGAAGATATACAAGTATAAAATAATTTTGTTTTTCTAAGAGGAAAAAAGTAAGGGAAAATTGTCTTTTTCTTTTCCTTCTCTTCCTCTCTTTTTCTTCTTTATATAAACACTAAGCACTAAACATGTAGTAGGGATACAAATAAAATATGGAGTGATGACACAAGAGTGATATTAATAGAGATATAGTATAGAGAGAAGAGAATAGTTCTTGCACATATTTGGAGATAAAAAAAATTTGAGGATTGGATTGTATATTTGTTTTTATCCCTTTGAGTTGTTGATGAAACTGAAAGATGGTCAATATTGAAATGGACTATGTATTGAGTAAAAGAAAGGGAAGGGAATTACGATGGTGGAGTGGAAGAGACAAGAAAGAGATAGGTTTATAGGAATTCACATATGTTAAATGTTAGAAAAGGGAAAATCCCTTTTCTTTCTCTTCCCTCTCTTCTTCTCTCCCTCCCCTTCTTCTCTCTTCTCCCCTTATGTATTCTCCCACCCGCAGATCAAAGTAAAACAAGATGTCGGGGAGCAGCCATGGCTCAGCGATTTTAAGCTCCATCCAGTATATGCATGGATGGGACTTTAGACCCATGGTTAGGGTCTTTCTCAGGACATTTGGTCTATGGAATTGGAGTCCAAGGACAAGTGTCTTTATGTAATTTCTTGTTGTGTGTTAGTAAGTATGGTTTACAAGTTGCTGGGTGTCTTTTGATTGGGAGTCCATAGACAAACCCCTTTTTGTAATTTTTTATTTTGTTAGTAAGTATGGTTATTATGAAGCAAGGTTAGGAGGCTTAACTGAGACATGTAAGGAAAAATACCAGAGAAAACTATTGATTAAGAATAGTTAAATGTATCTCTATTAACGTACAGGGACTTAATTCCCCTGAAAAAAGATCTGTAGTATTTGATTATATTAGGAAGGAGAAAGCGCAGATAATTTTTCTACAAGAAACCCATTGGAGGAAAGTAGACAGCCTAAGATTTATTCCTAGAAAATGTTCTACAATGGTATGTGCGTCCTTAGAAAAAGAAAGGAAAAGAGGGGTGCCATCTTGATAAGTGATGTTATAGAAGTTAAGATAAAGTACCAAGAGGCCGATGATGAAGTTAGAGTTATCATATTAATACTAGAGATACAAAAAGAACTGTTTACTCTGATTAATCTCTATTCCCCCAATAACCCACCAAATGATTTTTTAAATTGAATAAAATAGATAAAATAAGGCAAGGTAAAGTACTCCTGGATGGAGATTTTAATCGTATACTGGATGGAAGTTTAGATAGAAAAACCATGAATGACGGGGCTAAAAATAAAAATAATATTTCCCAAGCAGCACATATCCAGCTTATTAGAAAATTTGGTTTGGTGGATCTTTGACAAATACACCATACAGGGGGAAAAGATTACACATGCTTTTCTAGATCTTTTATGTCATATTCAAGGATAGATCTGTTTTTGGGAAATGAGATAATAGCAAATAGGTACTGATTGATGAAATCACATGGTCAGACCATAATGCGTTTAGATCTATTACTAGATAGTAAAAAAGCTAAAAGAACAGACTAGCGACTAAACAATAACATTCTCTCAAAAAAAAGAAAATAGAGAATACATAATAGAAATAACAGAAAATTATTTTTCTGAAAACGAAGAGAAAGGGGGTTTTTTTGCCAGTCGTTTGGAGTGCCTATAAGTGTGTTATGAGGGGATATTTTGTTAAATTAGAAACAATTGCAAAAAATAAAAGAGGAGCATCTCTTTCTGAAATCTCTATATTTTTTTTTATAAATTCTCTAAAGAAAATAACATTTTTCCTACTGAGGAGAAAAGTATAAAATTAGTATCAATAAAAGATGAAATAAATGAGCTTCTAATAGAGTAAAAAAATCTACATTACTTAAAAATAAATTGGTACTATAAGAGCAACAGAGCCAATAGGCTACTCTCAAATAAACTAAAAAGTAGAAAACAGAAGAAAAAGATACATATGATCAGGACAGAGAAGGAGTTAGGTATGACCCCCCCAAAAAAAATATCGGAGTAGCATTCAATGATTATTATAAACAGCTATATCATTTAAATATAGATTTTTTTTAAAAAACTCCTCTTTAGAATATTGCCAAAATTATCTGAGGGACAACTTGAAACTCTCAATACCCATATGACACAAGAAGAAATAAAAATAGCAATTAATAAATTAAAAATAAATAAAGCAACAATAACAGATGGACATACAAACAGGTTTTATAAGATATTTAGGGATCTGCAGTTCATGATGCTATTATGGCTTTGTACATGGTACCCTCAGCAAGGACAGTGGGACCAAGGAAAGAAGCAGAATAGTTTGCAATAGCTAATGGCTCAAGGCAGAGGTGCCCTTTGTACCCCTTGACATATGTCTTGGCAATAGAGCTTCTGACATAGGATATAAGAGAGAACCAGAAGATACGAGGCTGGTGATGAAAAAGGGGGAGCATAAAATAGACCTTTATGCTGATGATGTACTGATCACTGTGGAGAGACCTAGGATCTTGGTACCTGAATTGATTAAAATATTAGATCAATATAGTAAATATTTAAATGATAAATTTAATGAAAGTAAGACCATAGTAAGAACAAACAGAGTTAATACAAAATTTAATTTTAAGTGGGCAAAGGATGATATTACCTTTTTAGGCATTACATTTCCAAGAAACCCAAATAGGATAGTAGAGGCAAACTTGCTACCACTAATAAAATTTACAAATAAAATTTTAAAGGGATGGGCTACTAAGAAAATCTCATGGGTAGGACATATAAACACTATAAGATCTTACATCCTACCAACATGGAACTATACATTTAGAATGATACCAGTTTAAGTGCCGTTGGTATTGCTGAAAATGATCCAGACAGCATTTTCAAAATTTATATGGCAAAAAAAGAAACCCAGAATTAATCTAAAGCTGTTGTCAAAAAAGAAAAATGAAGGGGGTTTAGCTATCCCAGATATAGTAGACTATCATAAAGCTGTATGATCTACCATGCTATTATCACTCAGAGGGAGAATTCTAGAGAAGAAGTGTGTTATCAGTTAGAATCAGAAATGATAGAATGTGATTATATGATTTTGGTCTTTTGGACAATGGGTAGAAAGTACAGCAACAAAGCAGATCCTAAAAAATTGTTGGTTGTAGAAAATTTTCTGAGCATGTGGAAAAGACTTAAAAAGGATTTAAAAATAGAAAACAGATTGCTTAACCTTCTGCCTATAGAATTAATATCAGGAAATATAGTAGATATAAGTATAAGAACCTGGAAGGAGGCAGAAATTAGGAAACTGGGGGAATGTATATCGGTAACAGCAAATAAAACCTTCAGTCAAGAGGAATACAGATGGCCAAACAAAGAAATCTTCACAAGTTTAAGAATTTAATTTTTTTTTGGAAAAGTACTTATTACCCAACAAAAAATATGAAAATTAAAGATTGAGAATAATGCTTAGAGGTCATGATTTCTTCCTGTTTAGAAATGATAAAAGAAATAAAAACAGAAAATAATTTTAAAGCAGAAAGAGCATAGGGAAAATATCATAGAGATAACAGAGGAAGAATGGATAAAGGCTATTAAAAATGTGAATGCAACGGTACATTGTTTAAATATTGTGGAGAATTTCTATAAATTAATAAATCGTTGGTATAGAAACATAGAAACATAGAATGTGACGGCAGATAAGAACCATTCGGCCCATCTAGTCTGCCCAATTTTCTAAATACTTTCATTAGTCCCTAGCCTTATCTTATAGTTAGGATAGCCTTATGCCTATCCCACGCATGCTTGGTATATTGGTATATTGTATCTGAAAAATTAGCTAAAATTTATAAAGACCGACAGGATTGTTGTTGGAGATGTGGCAGTGCAAAAGGCAATTACCTACATATTTGGTG
This sequence comes from Pelobates cultripes, assembly GCA_933207985.1. Lineage (NCBI taxonomy): Eukaryota > Metazoa > Chordata > Amphibia > Anura > Pelobatidae > Pelobates > Pelobates cultripes. The sequence continues at coordinate 322,614,763 of OW240913.1, forward strand.
GGGTTGTGAGCTAATTAAAAAGGCATGGAGAGATATTGGAAATCAGATATATACATTATTGGGGGTTATATTACCTTTCACACCGTAGAGCTTCTTATTACATTTAGACTGGCCTAAAATGCCTAAAAGGTTCAATATGATGATAACACACATTCTGATGACCTCAAAATTGGTACTAGCAAGAAACTGGAGAAGTAATAAGATCCCAGAATGAAATGTAGCTAAGGCTCAGGTGCTGTATCAATGTAAAATGTAAATGGGTATAAATAGAAAACATTCCTACAGTTTGACAAAAATAAATAAATGGAAAACACTTATAGACACACTACAAACATAATGGGGGGGGGGAGAAAAGAAAGGGGAAAAAAGAAACTGACCGATACATGTCTCAGTATAAAGCCTCCATAAATATGGAAGGGGAAGACATAAGGGGCAAATTAAGTTATGTTAAGCTATGTATAAAAGAGTATGTATTTGAATGTAGTAGTGAATGCTCGTGTATATTTAATAGTATGGTCAATATGTAATTGGTTTATATGTATCACATTTTCCAAAAGATAAAATATGTATTTTGATAAAATTTGATAAATAAAAGAAATGTAAAAAAAAACTGTGTTGCTGGTTTTTGTATTGTTGATATTTTTTAATTTTTTTTAAGAGAGCGATTCCAAATTTATTTAATATGGATTCCGACCATGAAGTATTCATTGTGCCATGAGAATTGTGTGGGAATTCATCTTTTTTTCAATCGACACCGGATTTTGCAACCATATTGGCTGCACACACTATTTAAAAATCTGCAGATTCTGCAGAACCACAAATAAACAAGTTAAATGACTCAGCACTGCATTTCTGGAACGAAACCGCATGTTAAACATCTGTTTTACACACTTTCAGAGTTTTGTTCACCACTAACTCTTTCAGTGCCTGACGTGTGTGGACCACTGTACATGCTATGCTCGGATTTAAGCAGAAACGTGTTTATCACCATGTATATATTCAAAACAACTTTATTAAAAAAAAGCCCCACAGCCATATTCAACATAATGTCGAAATAATTACATTGGAGAATCTGCGTAAAACTATTTATAATATAAACTTTTCTGTACACAAACTTGGTTCAACATTGCAGCTCACTTAATGTATCAAACTGTTATTCTAAAATACTGAATTGTCTTTCTGGGATATTCTTAAATGCGGTGTTACAAAGGTGTTTTACGTGCGGCGCCACTAGTCAGTGAGAGCATGAGAACATAATGTACTTGCAAAGATTAGACTAAAGTAGCCAAGATTAAAGTATTTTCACCTCCAGCTTAGCTAAAAAATATGTTTTCCTAGCCAGCAATTTTGTATAGTTGTCAGATCGTGAGAATTCACTGTTTAGTGTATATACACAATAAAGAAGTCTTTGACAGGATAATTATTTCATCCCCATCATTCTGAGTAACTGAGGCCAACAGTGATAAGTAAAAAAAAGCTGAATATTTAAGAAAATGCTAACATATGCAATAATTGTTTAGCTATGTTGCATAATAACAAAAACAAAGAATAAGAGACATTTGAGGGCAAAAACTGAAAGAAACTCAACAGTTTGCCCCACGGAAAATCCACGCTCAGGCCTCAAAATAGTTTTTGGTCACTTGTGCCGATACAAAGAGAATATATTCTATTTGCATAAGAGCAGTCCAGGCATTGCCAGCAAGTTCCCTCTACATGAGAGCTACAGAAACCCTGGACAATCATTTCGGCCTTCTTTGGGCATAATCAACGAGGGGTAGCTGATACCCCTCTAAGTACAATGAGCACAGGCTCCACGTCTAGATTACCATTTTAATTTAGGGAGAAAGTTAATGCATTACAACAAAAACAAAGAATATGAGAACTCTGAGAAAAAGCTTAGAGAAACTCAGTAGCTTGCCTTCAGTAAACTCATGCTCAGGTCTCAAAATAGTTTTTGCTAACTTGGGCAATTACAGAGAGAACCTTTGCACATCAGACTGATCCCACCCATAAGGGCAGTCCTGAACCGAAATGTCGGGAAGTTCTCTCTGTATGAACTGCAATTTTATCACGTCACATGATTTGTAAAGGAGGACAACTAATATTTAATATGAGATAATTGGAGTGTTTTCACTTGCCAATTTCATCACCAATTTTTATCAACTTTAGAAGTAAATTTTACTTGTTTTCACATAGATATTGGATTTTAAAGGTGGATTTTATAAGCCTTGTGTATCATATTACTTCAAAGACCCTACATATGTATTTTGCTGCACTCACAAGTATAACAATCTCCTACATGTATCCACCAGGATTTAGGAGAACTTATGGGATCAAGTGAGAGACATGCCTTAATTCTGGCATACCGTTATTAAAGGGATTCTCTAGTGCCAGAAAAACAAAACTGTTTTCCTGGCACTATAGAATCCTACAGTGCCCCCCCCCCTACTGCCCCCCCTTTCAGTCATTCACCTGAATCCAGCATCGATGTCCCTCGGTGCTGGGTCAGGCTTCGCCCATGCTGCTCCCTCGCCGTCATCAGCCATTGCGTTAGACCTAATGCCCATGCGCGGCAATGGCCGAGCGCACATTAAGATTTCCCCCAAAAAAGCATTATTCAATGTTTTCCTATGGGGAGTCCGGGGACGTTGGAAGTTCTCATGCATAACGTGAGGACATCCAGCGTCGTTTAGACGACCAAAAGTCATCTAAGCGCCTGGACGTCCCTCTAGTGGCTGTTTCTAAAAACTGCAATAATTACCACTGTAGGTTTAAATGACATGGGAAATTGCACCCAGACCACTTCAACGAGCTGAATTGGTCTGGGTGCCTACAGTGTCCCTTTAATGGAAGTACTGTATTTTCTGGCGTATAAGATGACTTTTTAACCCTGGAAAATTTTCTCCAAAGTCAGGGGTCGTCTTATACGCCGGGTATAGGATCTATATGGCTGCCGGGGGTGCCCTGTGCCCCCATCGCCGGCCCTTCTAATGCTGCAGCCACCTGAGTGCTCTATAGAGAGCGCTCAGACGGCTGACGCACTGCATCTCTTCTCACTTCCCCTTCCCTGTGCAGAGTGGGTGGCCGAGCTCCTCTTTGTCCTGTCAGTCCGGCCAGGTACCGCGCGGTACAGGAGATTCAGTTACCTGTTCCCGGCCGGACTGAAAGGAAGTGCACACTGACAGGACGAAGAGGAGCTCGGCCACCCACTCTGCACAGGGAAGGGGAGGTGAGAAGAATGTAGGGAGGATTGGGGGGGGGAGTAAAAAGAATGGGGAGTAAAAAAGAGGGGAGTAAAAGAAATGGAGGGGGGGATTAAAAAGAATGGAGGGGTGGGAGTAAAGAGAATGGAGGGGGGGGGGAGTAAAAAGAATATATCGCAATTAGCCTCCTGTGTGTTAGACCAGCAGGCATGGATTATATGCCCAAACAGCCTGGCACATACTTGGGCTTTAAATGCTATTTCAGATTATCATTATTTAATGTCTTGCTGTGTAGCTCTGTCTGCTCACTGTACATCATGGCTAATTTTTATTTGGTGTGCAAGAGGGGTAGTCTTATATGGCGAGTATATCCCAAACTCTATATTTTAACTGGAAAAGTTGGGGGTCGTCTTATATGCCCAGTCGTCTTATACTCCGGAAAATATGGTAATAGGAAAGCATAGATTTTAATGCTCTCCTAGAAGAAGCATTCGGAGGCACATACGGCGCTTGCCATGTTTACATATCAGACCCCAATTGGATTGGACAATCTGTGAGTGTTAGGTTTATATTCCTAACACTTTAGTGTTCCTTTAAAACAGTTTCATAAACTTTTATAAACATATAATTTATGCAGATATGCATAATGTGTGTGTATTTAAGTTAATGTTTCCAAAATAAACATATATCTTTAAATAAATAATACATTTATTGCAAGGGTTGAATTATTATTTTTTAGGCAATTTATTATTTTTGTAATAAATGGTTTTTTTTACAGAAACATTTAAACGGATGCAGAGTCAGGCCTGAAAGCATTACATTAATCCAGTAAACTATTCCTTGTACCAAATATAAGCGTTGATTTCGTTTTTAATATTTTATGAAGAAATTTTAATTTTTCAAAAAAAATATTTAACCCAGAGGATCTAGAAACTAGATTATTATTGTGTAAAATAGCTAGTTATTTGTTAGCGAGTAATATCCCGTGTGCATACTCTCAAAGTAGATGCAGCCACATGCTGTACAGATGGGATCCAGGCTGCATCATTATGTTATATAGATATAATACAATACCACCTGTTTCTTTTAGGGCTCCTGCCAACATTATCCCATAAAACATTTATTTTGCTAATATTTTAGTTGGTCACCGCAGAAGGGCACTTGAATTTAAAGATTTAGCATGTGTATATCCACTCGGAATCGTGCAACAAAAAATGGTTAATGCTGCAAAGTGTTAAACAATGAGGCATTGTTTAAAATCGATGCTCATATTATGTAATAATTAGCCGCGTGTCTCTTCCTTTTGAGTTTATAAAATTAGACCCCATTTTTTTCTTGGCAGACGGTAGCAAATGTATTAGCATAATTGCACCACTGCATACCTTTGTTATATTACATATATTGATGTATATAATACAAGCTTTGAAAATGTAACTTAATACACAACTGATTCATTTTAGATTTTTTTTTTTTTTAAATGTAACTTGTGCTGCTGTATAAGAATTACACAGATTAATCTGCTTTGCTAAATTGAAAATAAAGGCTTCACTGAAACCAGTGGAAAAGAACCGGAAATATTTATACACTATTGTAGGGCTGCAAAGTAGTATTGGGAAAAAGTGGATATGTTTATGTACACATATACACATTATTCATAGAGCGATAGGCACATTCCATGTAAAACAAGCTATAGATAGTGAGACACATTTTATGGCCCTAATAAGGTAAGCTTATGTTTCAACGTACTCATTTTTGCAGGGGGTTAATCTGCACTAGTGTGCCTGACGTCATGTGCATGCGCCATGCATCTCAAAAAGGCATTATAGGAATTTTTTCATACATTCAAACTTTGCACAGTGTTAACAGATTAGTGATGCTTCTGACCAGACAATGTTAAAAGAACACAATAGCGTTAGGAATACAAACATGATAAAGATATTTATTTTTTTCAGCACCGCCACCTCCCCCACTCTAATTTTTTTTTTTTTTAATGAAAAAAAGCAGTTTAATGTTTACTTACTTTTACTCTTCCCCTAGTACGCCACAGTTACCAATGCCTCCACTGGCTAAGATCAGCTGATCCAATGTTTCCTGACAGCCGCTAGTATTAGGCAGCAATGTAAACACTTTATTTTCATAGAAAAGGCAGTATTTACACTGCTTGACTGCAGGGACAGGCTCTTTATTTGCAACCAAACCCCTAAATTAAGCTATAGTGGTTCTGGTGCCTATAGTGTCCCTTTAACTACTTAAGGACCAAACTTCTGGAATATAAGGGAATCATGACATGTCACACATGTCATGTGTCCTTAAGGGGTTAAAGATGGCTGTCTCCATGGAGCAAGGAAAAGCAAGGAAATGCATTAAAATGTGTTAATTTATTATCAATACAAAATAATACACAACAAGACTATATAACATGATATTTTTTTTTCAGTACATTTAGGGACAAAATTGTTGTTTTCCATTAATGGTGTAAGGTCTGGCATTTGGTTTGCTCACAGCCAGCTTTCAAACATTAGCCAAAATGGTCAAGTTAAATCAATATTTTCAGCACAACCTACTTTAGCCTGAACTTTCCAAGAAGCTTGTCAACTCTTTAGTGAACAATTTTATATTTTAAGCATATATTAAGGCAGAAATAAAACTGATGTAGAACTTTTGCTTAAATGCATTGCAGGTTTAGTTATTCAAATACATTCTAAAGAACTAAGAAAAAAAAATGAAGGGCAAACATATTGCATTTTGCAGATGGTAATATTTAATGTCTGCTGTGATAAGCATTCCAGGTTATTAAAATTAAAATACATATATAGTGTTGCTCTATTTAATAAATGTTATCAAGGGTTATGTCAAGGTGATTGAATAGGGCAAACATCAGTGAGTGACAACTATATTTCAGTGTTCACATTGTCTGATAGCCTATGAATAATAAGCAGTGCATCTGTGAATTGCATTCTGTATTAGATATGATAGGTAAAAAATATAGTTTTAATTAACTGCTAACAAACCATTAAAATCCATATTTATTGTATTTTTTTTTATAATAGAAGAATGCCATATACTTCACCATTACAAAACATTTTTGTATTGTTTCCAAATGATTAAATGAACATTGAAATACTTTTTTTTTGCTTTGCTTTTTTTGTGATACATTGTGGGTTCTACATGTCAAGGTGTTTTGCGATTTTTTTCTGCCATTATCAATTACTTGACTGTGCTGAAGTGGTATGTAAGAAGGAATAAATTCATATTTCCAAAGTTCTAAGTAAGGAAATGCTGTTTTAGTGTCTTTCTTATGCATGTGACTGTAATTAATACAGTAACCAAGCTTATTTTTTTTAAAACATTTGTTGAAGGGCAGTGCAGAAGCATTTGGTAAATAGGCATGTGGTCCACCTTAAGTGTTTCACAGTGGTTCATGATCACAGCCATAGGCTTACATTGTGTTAAGACAATGTGACATTGTTTTAAGACAATTATAACTTTGTTAAAGCAAAGACTAAGTTCCATAAGCCAGTTTTAGTTATAACATATGGAGTTGCATTCTAAGTGAGGGTCTGGGGGTGATCAGTTTTGAGTGACAGCCAGGAGAGGAGTGCATACAGTAACACAATGGATTAAGTGGGGTATTGAGAGACACACAGGTGGTTAAGAAGGGTACTGAGATTAGTTAGGTTAGTATTAGGGGATATACACAAGATGGATGATTGCAGAGACACACATAAAAACATGCATGTATCACAAGTTTCAAAAAGCCCATTTGATTGTACTTCTATTGGTCATTTGATTATATTGTTTGCTTGTTGCCGTTTATAATTGTGTGCTGTATATCTTTATTACCAATACATTTTTGCACTGTCCATTTTGTTGCATATCCATGCTTCACAGGATTATTAGTATTTTTTATATATTTTTTTTCCTTTTTTTTAATCTTTCTCCCTCGATATTTGATGCTGGCGTAACACAGGATTTTATGCTGTGGTTTTAAATTTTGGACTACAATATGAAGTTTTTTTTGGTGACTTTTATACCAACTTTTAGAGCATTATTCAGTAGATAATTCCTTTAGTTGGACATCTATTATCTGGAACAAGTTTTTTCCTTGCCCTAGACTGTTTGCATTATTTTACTCTTCCCCAGTGTATAGTGAATACTTGGCCCCCTCCTCTGCTGCGGAATTTATCAAGGCTTCATTAGAACAGCTTCAGACTCAGAATATTATAAACAATCAAATTTACTGATGTAAACAATCTATGTGAAACACGAGAACTCTTGCATGAGTTCCACAAAAAAAACCAACACATATAATAATAGTTCTTTATAGTTTATTCATTGAATTTCTAGAGAATCATTGTGAAACTTGTTTTTTCTAAAAATATGGGAGCAAGTTTGCTAATTATTTTGTCACATAGTTTGTTTGTAAAAGTATATAAATATGCAGTACAGATGCAAAAAATACCACAAGGAGAAAACAGGAGTTTATTCAGTATTTATTCAGTATATATCAATATATATGATGTCTTGACACTGTATTTTTGCATTTGACTGATGGTAAAATGGTGGTATGATAATAAAAGACCATCTTTAAGCATTATAACAAAGTCCTGTGAGTGTTCCACAAGTTCAGGCAACAGCACACCCTTCAGAATCCCTCCCACGTGATACCTGGAGATGGAGACCGTTTCCAAGGAAGTATGTGGCTTTATTTAAAATAAAAATAAAAACTTGAACGAGAGCATCAGAGCCATGAAGGGAGTGTCCAAAGCCAAGCATCAGGGCAGGCAGCAGAGAACTAAAGAGGTAGTAGTCAGGACAAAGGACTGGATATTTTTAAATATTCACAACTCTCCAGTTTTTTACGGCGGAATGTTTTACCAAAATGGAAACCTAGAGAATTCTCATTATTTGAGTAATTGTGTGTTTTTGGAGAAGCATGAGATTATGTCCATATCAATAACATATGCTATCATAATGAAGGGGACAATAGATAAAACACTTACGCATTTTCAGAAAAAACGGGCAGCAGCCTTACAGAAACATATAACAGTTAATGATTATTCTTATGTCTTTCAAAACGTGACGCAAAATCCGGTTAGTCAAGCTAAAAGGAAAACATTTTATAAAAGAGTAACACGTTGTTATAAAACTCCATCGCAACTCCATTCATATTTTCATAGCACCGATGATAAGTGTTAGAGATGCAGACAGGAAGTAGGAACTTATGAACATATTTGGCCTATGTTGCAGCATTTTTCTTATTTTTCTTTTGATAATATCATGATAATCTCATTATAATGGTGAATATTTAGAATTAATGGGAAAATTTAATTTTTTGATATGTTTTATGGATGTATCTGATTTCTTTTTTATCTTTTGTTCCTCTTCTTTTACTTTTCCCATTTTCTTTAAAAGATGCAACTTTCTTTAAAAACATTTTTAAAAAGGTGGTAAGTCAGAAGACTGAACCAGACCAGGGAGGTAAGGATAGCTAAGGATAGCAGGAACAGAATGCAAGTTGCTAGGACTTGGAGCTACAGAATAACTGAGCTCTGTGTCATGGGTGCCTTGGGGATTTAATAGGCAGAGACTGCCCAGGGATGCATGCACCGTGCAGAAAACTAGGTGACAAGGTGGCAACATCTTGGTGGGTCCAGTTGTAAATACAGAATGCATCTGGGTCATTTCTGCACAAGTCTGAGGACACTGCATCGTAACTGATGTGACTGATGCAATTTGTATGTCAATAATGGTACAACTGATGTTGCACCTTTGCTCCTCGTAGCTTGTACCTCCCCCAGGTAATACCAAGGACACTGAGGACGCCATGGGGATACTAGCATGTATATAATAGTAGGCCTTGGTGGCCATGACATTAACAGGCTGGACTGCTTATGATCAGGAAAATAGCTTTTTTTGTGTTGTATGTCCAACTAAGGCAGGGGTGGGAATCCTTCGGCCCTCCAGATGTTGTGGACTTCATCTCCCTTGATGCTTTGCTAACTGTCACGGACTCCGGGACCAGACACGCTGACAGAACACAGACACAGGAAGTGCAGAACCGGTTCTTAGAGTGGCCGGGCTGTGCACATAGAGAGAAGTCAGAATACAAGCCAAAGTCAGAGGGAACCAGAGAGACAGAATAATCGATAAGACAAGCTAAGGTCAAGGGTCAGAGAAAGCAGGATAAATGGTGAGACAAGCCAAGGATTCAGTAATCAGACAATCGGACAGAGTATATGCGCTATTGGGCTATCAAAAGACCACAACAGGGCAACAAGACACGGAAACGCAGGATTTAAGTATGCTTAGGAGGCTTCTGATTGGCTAACTTTCGATTGGAATTAATTATGACACGTGGAAGGCATTTGGGCCTTCCACTTTGACCTGTGACATCATATTTGCGAGGCAAATCATGTGACTGACTAGGGCCCCTATTTAAGCATGCTTCATGCAAGTGTGCAGCATCAGAAATGTTGGGAACTGGGTTCAGCCACGAGCGGCGGGCAGATATCAGAAACCACCGCTCGCGGAAGGGAGTCAGGTGAGGGTACAGCGAGCGGCGCACGGCCAGGGGAAGCCGCCACTCGTGGGAAGCCAGCACGGGTCCTGACACTAACATTATGGCTGTAAGAGGATTATGGGAGATGTAGTCCAAAACATCTGGAGGGCCAAAGGTTCCCCACCCCTGAACTAAGAGCACTTAGAGCATGGGTAGGCAACTTTAAGCACTCTAGATGTTTTGGACTACATCTCTCATGATGCTCTTATAGTCATAATGCATTCAAAGCATCTATATATATATATATTTTTTTTAAATACACTTACATAGGCTCTAATGAAAACAAGATAAAAAAATTACATCTATTAGTATATTCAATGCTCCAAACCAGGATTAGACAGACTTTAGCACTCCAGATGTTGTGGCGTATACCACAACAACCAATTTCAATTTCACAACAACTAGCAAAAACCAAAAAGGTTGTGGTGGGGAAAATATTGTGATTGAAAACCCCTTCCACCTGAAGTCTGTAGATATTTAATACAATGTTAAACAAAAATCTGCACACGAGTCAAGCCATAAGACTTGCTTTTCCCACAGAAATCACAAATCTGCAGTGGTTACTACCGCAAAGGATTTTGGGTGGGTATATGCAAATCAGTTTAACAGAGAATCACATTTTTGCCTCATTTAAAAAGGAATGAGGCAAAAATTTGATTATTTGTTAAACTAATTGTTCAGGAGAATGCAGCCCACTTGGTTTTATTGATATTTACATATGCTCACATTATATATATATATATATATATATATATATACATATACATATACATATACATATATACATATACATACATACATATATATACACATATATATATTTATCCAAAAGATATTCACATATATAATGGTGTGTCTTAAAATATTCTGCTAGAGTTTATGTGAACAGTATCATCTTGTGTTTAGATAACTAATTTAGATTTTATATACAATTTTTTTTGTTCATCGACCTTGCAGTAAAGGTTATTCTCTCTAGTTTTCCATTTAATGGTATTTTATTATTATTTGCTACACTACCACTTATAAATTCTTCCAACCATGAGCTGTTTTTCCTCAAAATCCATTTTAATTCCCTGCAGTCCCATTTTTTGCAGACAGATGCCCAGGATTAATTTAATTACGCAATGAAGAGTGTTAGGAGCGCTAGTGTCCAAATGGTTAAATTATGAGCTTCATGTATCATATACAGTAAATTCAAACCCGGTTCTAGAATAATATTTACTGAAAGCAAATTAGGAATATAATGAGCTGTGAAATACAATGTGCTTTATTGTAATTCAAAGTTAACATAACTGCATTTTTTATTGGATTATAACCAGTATTCTGCTAAAAGACAAAAAATAAAACATTACATATATTCAATGTGAAATATAACAAAAGGACCATTATTATCTTTTAAAAAATATTACCAAACATCATCAATATATTAAGATAACATCTGCCCAGAAAAAAACATACAATATATGTATAGAAAAAATGCATTTTATCTAAAATGCCATTTTATTTCAATGTTTGAATAATTTTTAAAGGTATAACCTTGCTTTTAAAGTGCGAGTAGATACCATTAAAAAAAATCTTAAAACATTTCATCCTGTAGTAATATAAAAAATTGTACCCGTCCACTAATGTTTTTTTACTGTAAGAACAATGAGGATGTGGAATTCTCTGCCTGAAGAAGTGGTTTTATCAGAGTCCATACAGATGTTCAAACAGCAACACGATGCATACTTGCAAAAACAGAATATTCAAGGATATAATCTTTCAATGTAGGGTAATAACTGATTGATCCAAGGATAAATCTGACTGCCATTCTGGGGTCAAGAAGGAATTTTTTTTCTAGTTTTTTGCAAAATTGGAAGTGCTTCAAACTGTTTTTTTTTTTTTGCCTTCTTTTGGATCAACAGCAAAAACCAAATGTGAGGAAGTCTGAACTTGATAAACGCAAGTCTCTTTTCAGCTATGTAACTATGTAACTATGTAAGATGTGCACAAAAACAAATGCATTTTCTGCTCAAATAAGGGCTACAAATCCATACATTTTGGCAGAATGTTTTTACAAACCAAATTGCACAATGTTCATCTAGAAAATGCCACCATTAATAGTCTGGCATCAGACTCTAGTATTATATTCTTGTTTTTCAGTAGAACATGTATCCAGTCTACCTGTTGAGCAATGGTTTTTGAGATAGCTACCTGCAGGGGCAAATAAGCCTTTTAATCCCTTAGCGACCGAGGACGGTTCAGGACGGTCCTGAACCGTCCTAACGGTCTGGGGGTACTTACCTGATCGCCGTCGTTCCCCCGGCGGCGATCAGCGTTGCTCCAGTTGTGGGGAGACTGCCTGCAGCCCAGACAGTCTCCCCACACTGATTTAGGACCCCCTGTGTCCATGTGAACGCTTAACACAGCGATCACATGGTCACAATAGGTGTCCATGTGTCTGCCTGCAGGGGGACTGTCTGTGCTGACAGGCAGTCTCCCTGCTAGTGTAAAAAAAGTGTTAGTGTTAATAAAAAAAATGAAAAAAATTATATATGTGTATAAATATGATATATAGACATATATTATATCTATATAATATATGTCTATCTATCATATATATAATGTCATACTAAGTGTATTTTTATATTAATATGTACTTATATTAATATAAAAATACACTTATAATTAAATTACACACGTATATATATAATATATATAATAACTATATATATTGTATATATATATTATTATAAAATATAAATAATAAGTAATTTAAATTAAATAAAAATTTTTAAAATAATAAAAAAATAAAAAAAATTATATAGCTATATGAAATTTTATTCTAACTGTATTTTAAAATTAATATATATATATTTATATCAAAATACACTTAGAATGAATTTGTATATATATCTATGTATATAAAAATAAATAAAAATAATAAGAAATATACATATGTCCATATACAAAATTACATAAATAATTATATAAATATACACGTAGACTTCAAATATATAAATATGCATATATATTTAAATTCTACGTGCGTATTTATGTAATATTTTTACATAATTCAGTAATTTTATTGATTGCAATTTGAGGGACCTGCCTGCCAACCCAGGCCGAAATTCCAGAGAATTGAATTTGCTAGCACTGTATTTTACCCTGTAACGTTCTACGACACCCTAAAACCTGTACATGGGGGGTACTGTTTTACTCGGGAGACTTCGCTGAACACAAATATTAGTGATTCAAAACAGTAAAACATATCACAGCGATGATATTGTCAGTGAAAGTGACTTTTTTTGCATTTTTCACACACAAACAGCACTTTTACTGATGATATAATTGTTGTGATACGTTTTCCAGTTTTTAAACACTAATATTTGTGTTCAGCGATGTCTCCCGAGTAAAACAGTACCCCCCATGTACAGGTTTTATAGCATTTTTGAAAGTTACAAGGTCAAATATATGGGTCAAATATTTTTACATTGAAAATGGCCAGGTTGGTTACGTTGCCTTTGAGAGCGTATGGTAGCCCAGGAATGAGAATTACCCCATGATGGCATACCATTTGCAAAAGAAGACAACCCAAGGTATTGCAAATGGGGTATGTCCAGTCTTTTTTAGTAACCACTTGGTCACAAACACTGGCCAAAATTAGCGTTCAATTTAGTTTTTTTACTTTTTTCACACACAAACAAATATGAATGCTTACTTTGGCCAGTGTTTTCGACTAAGTGGCTACTAAAAAAGACTGGACATACCCCATATTGAATACCCTGGGTTGTCTACTTTAAAAAAAATATGTACATGTGGGGTGTTATTCAGAGATTTATGACAGATAATAGTGTTACAATGTCACTATTGATAAATTTAAAAAATTTATGTTTTGAAACCGCAATATTCTACTTGTACCTATAGCCCTATAACATGCAAAAAAAAAGCAAAAAAGCATGTAAACACGGGGTATTTTTAAACTCAGGACAAAATTTTGAATCTATTTAGCAGTTTTTTTAATTCGCTTTTGTAGATGAGTAAAAGATTTTTCAAGTAAAAGTCAAAAAACATGTATTTTTTTCAATTTTTCATCATATTTTTTAATTTTTTTAAAATTAAAATACATGAGATTATATAAATAATGGTATGTAAAGAAAGCCCCTTTTGTCCTGAAAAAAACAATATATAATTTGTATGGGAACAGTAAATGAGAGAGCAGAAAATTCCAGCCAAACACAAACACCACAAAAGTGTAAAAATATGCCTGGTCGCAAATGTACAACATCGCAAAAACAGTCCAGTCCTTAATGGGTTAAAGATTACACTATATTATGGATATTTCTAAACCAGTTTTAATTCTGATGGATTACTCGTCTAATAAAAAGACTATAATCAACATGAACATTCATATATATATATATATATATATATATATAAACAAATAATAGCAGAAAGAGCACTCTTGATAAAGACCTGCGGGTCGAAACGTCGATTTTTTCTGCACTTTGATAAAAAATTCAACAAGTCCCCTGGAGTGCTCTTTCTGCTATTATTTGTTTATTTATCTACGCTCTGCAGCACCGAGGCTTTTTCTGGGATTATTATTTTCAAAGGTAGAGTGCCGGACTTTGTACATTTTTATATATATATATATATATATATATATAATGGTTAACTGCAACATATTTTATCATTATATATTTTACAGCTGAATGAACTAAAAGATTGAGTGTGAATAATGTCAAATATGAGAACAAGAGGTGCTAGCAAAGGTCAGTGGTAACAATTCATTTTAAAATCAACCCTTTTAAAGATCTGGCATACAGTGACTCAGTAATCACACATTGCATTACAAATCTCTACCATCTTCTCACAGCAATCACCATGGACCAGACCCTGTCTTTCATAGGCAGATGTGACGTGTCCCTCTACAGAATCTGTCCTGCTTCTGAATGGCAGAATACTTTTACATCACTGTTATATAGTGTCAAAACACCAGGAATTACTATATAAACTGCCTACCTTTTGGTACCATGTACTGATGATGATGATATCACTTGGAAATTGATCCCACATGCTGGAGGTGTGTAGAAGTCACGGGCATGTTTCATCATATCTTGTGGGACTGAATAATTAAACTACAGGTTTAGTCTAATGATTCAAAACACAATATGGAAAATATATGGGGATGAATTGGTCTTCCAATTTGGGCCTTGATATAATATGTTTGGATACGTTTCTTGAATGACTTAATGTTGTTTGGATAAACTTTACAAATGATTTATCTACAAAAAAATCCCATAGATTTTAATGGTGACTTCTGTGCATAATCATTTGAAAGGGTTATCCAAATATATTAAATCATATAAAAATCTCAACCAAAACTATTAAGTTGAAGCCCTAGTAACTATCTCCTCCTTAATCTTTGTTTATCTGCAAACCGCTTCAGATGCCCTTTTGCTTGTCATAAGATTATTGTAGCACGTTCATTAATTCCGATACACTGCAAACCTACTCATGTATCATCTTTTAAGGAATGGGTGCCCCACATGAAGGTGGTGTGATCCTTCGAGGGGCTTACTGCAGCTTCTAAAAAACCTCGTTTTGGATACACTATTATGGGGACTCAGAATATATCAAGCATAACACATGCTCTCCTCATCTGTTTTTGCTTTGCACTGTTCCTAGTTCTTCTTTTCTTTCCTCTTCCTCCCACCCATCTAACCTTCCAACTCTCCCCATTTTTAACTGCTGTTGGATGAGAAGCTATTCCCCATAACACCCAACATTTGCCTTTTTCCTTTGTTTAGCTTTCCTACCTTCCCTTTGATTATTGATCCTTGTTAACATTGTATTTGTATTTTAATATTTTTTACATTTTCTTTACATTTTGATTTAAAAACATTAAAATGAAAAGGCTATAGGTCTGTAGTTTGCAGGACAAATAACACATTAAGGATGTGTGTGTAATCAGACAGACTAGTTGGATCAGGGAAGATCAGGTTAAATATAAATTGTATTAATTAAAATTAATTATTGAACAGAAAAAAGGGACAAATCAAGCTCTACACAGACAAGATAACCAAAAAGAAGAGAACAGGAAGTCATTCCAGGCTATCAAACTAGATGGGGAAGGATAAACTCAGGAATATAAAATAGAATATGACTGTTCCGCATCACAATGTACCAGAACATTACAACCACATGGCATAATAAGGTTGTGATGAGCAATGCAGATATGCAGATATGCTGTGCATGAAACAAGATATGAAATTCGAGAACTATAACGCAGTAAAGTCATGATAACATCAAATATCAACAGTAAGTAAATAGCAAACTCACTTTTTGGAGGTTTGTACAAATTGGGGAAAACAAACTAGCAAATGGCAGATATGATTCAAAATGACAGAGCGTTTATATATTTTGAGAATGAAAATAAACTAAATAAAGACATACCATACAGGGTTGCTCCAGGGGAATTCTTAAAATATGAGACTTTTCAGAAAATTGTAACCTATACATATTTTAACTTTGTTTAGATTCATTCAGAGTGCACAAGGGTTGGAAATAGAGGATGATCTATGAAAAAGACTACATTTAAAATGTAGTTTTGGACACCACATTTTCTAAAAGATGTTATGGAATAAAGGAAACTGATCATTCAATGATTAAGGCTATAACAAACAGTGTTTAGAGATCTGCTCTTCAACACAAAATCACCTCTTGGGAATATCTGAAAAATGTCAACACACAAAGCTCTTTACAGTGAAAAACAAAGGCACTAATTAATGAGGTTCTGTTATCAGAATGCAATTAATGCATGCATGCAGAAAATATTGGTATATAATTTAGCAAGACACAGTAAAAAAAAAAATTTACAACTAACATTTTTTATTTGTAATTTTCTAGTGGTGGAGGTGCTAACCATTTGAGTGTCCACTAGTGATGTCCCGAACTGTTCGCCGAACGGTTCGCGAACAGTTCGCCACGGACGTTTCGCCACGGACTCATCATTGAGTAAACTTTGACCCTGTACCTCACAGTCAGCAGACACATTCCAGCCAATCAGCAGCAGACCCTCCCTCCCAGACCCTCCCACCTCCTGGACAGCTTACTAAGAATGCAGCTTCACAATGAATCTTAAAATGGATGCTGTCCAGGAGGTGGGAGGGTCTGGGAGGGAGGGTCTGCTGCTGATTGGCTGGAATGTGTCTGCTGACTGTGAGGTACAGGGTCAAAGTTTACTCAATGATGAGTCCGTGGCGAACCGTTCGCGAACCGTTCGGCGAACAGTTCGGGACATCACTACTGTCCACCAATGTTTCCAAAATTGGGATTTTTTAATTGCAGAATGTATAATATAATACAAATACAAACAATATACATGAGACATACTATAAATTTCCTTTTTTTCATATTGATGACAGTGTCTTGGATTGTCTTTGTGACCTTCAATTTATCATGTCCTCTCCATCACTACTTGTACATTTCTAAGCAAAGGACACTTACTCAAAATTTTTATTTTAATGTACACATTTCCCTGGCATGCAAGTTCTGCATGTTTTCAACAAACATACACTATCAGGAACATCAGTAGACTTGTAATTTTTGTAACCTTTTCAAAAAAGGGAGATTTCCTGTGGGCATGAAGTGTGCAAAAATGGGTATACTTCAAAGCAGAGCGTTTGAGAACAGTCTGGTTCTAAAGAAGCATGCAACTGATCTGTTTCTTTTTAAAATCTAAAAAGGGTTTGAAGAGGATCTACACAAGTTCTAAATGAACCTTGCATACGGCGTCTGTATCTCATCATACCTCCTAGTTCTGCACCAAATGTCAGGCTAGACATTTACTGCTCGTATCATCGGTCAGTGTGTCATTCCTTTCCTGTAATTATTTCCCTGCCTTTGAGAAGGTTGAAACTTGCACAGCTCTTATCATAATGAACATTAATAAAAATGACAGTGTTGTGCAATGCAAAAACGGTTCTGTTTATTTGGAAATTCATTATTTCTACTGGTGTTGTTTTACGTATGTTTAAACCTCAGTTTTATTCTTTACAAATGAATTTTTTAAAGCTGTATTTATAAAAAATATGAGGATGTTAGAGTAATTATATGTAAATAGAATGTAGCATTATTAAAATTACCAGTATGAGCGAAAAGTCATTAATGCCTAGTCTCTAGGCCTCTTTCTCTTTATTTCGAAAGACAAATAGTTGGATGGACAGATATGCAACAGCGCTGTACAATAGGTAAACAAGATAAACATTTCATTCTAAGAACACACAATATACAAGAACGGTAGATGAAGAGAATTTACAATCTAAAGTAACTAGAGAATCATCATGCGTTATTATACCAAGACTAAGTGTAGATAGTGATTTAGAGCTAAACAAATATTCAATTCATAGTATGTGAGATTAAATAATATAGATTTAAATAGATGAGTTACACTGAGAAAAATATAGATAGAAAAGACAGAACATAGGAATCAGGAAAATGATAGAGTTAGGGCCTGTAGGAATAGCTCTCAACCATCTGCCATGTAAATAATGCAGCTGAACGTAAGGGGTAGCTCCATAAACTTCAAAGGGCTTTAATCTTAATGCACTGCGATATTCTCCATTCTGAGTCGAGATGGCTAAAGCCCAGGGGCCCACAGCTGGGCTGCTCAATCTGGCATTGTGACAGTGTATGGCTGGATAAAGGATTTCTGAACTTAAACTTGCTCGAACTTTTCCAGATCTATAGTTCAAATATATCTGAAATCCATTCAAAAGCCCCTGAAGGCAAATTCCCCTTGGTAAATTTAGCTGATATCAAAAGGGATGATTACGACTGCTCACCACCACCACATTTTACAATATTTTTAGAAATGTACAAAACAAATATAAATTTCAAGGCATTTTGTGTCTGCGGAGGTAGAAAGTGTAGTCACACTGCAAGACTCAGCTTGGAAGTGCTAAACCACGACAAAGAAAGGCTTTTAAAAAAAAATATTTATTTTTTTAAACAGGAGAGCAGCAGTAGTAGCAGCAGCAGGAGTCATTTAGTTTGAAAAAGGGGAATAAAAAAATAATAAATGAAAAGGTGAAATGGGTGAGTGCAGTCACACTGCAATACTCAGACAAGGCTGGGTGAAACCATTACAATATAAGGCAGCATTTCCCAAACCAGTCCTCAAGACCCACCAACAGTCCAGGTTTTGTTAGTATCTCCATTGGAATAAAACAGGGAAATACATAAATCCTGGACTGTTGGTGGGCAACGAGGACTGGTTTGGGAACCACTGATATAAGGCATTTGAAATCAATCACCATCACCACAACATTTTAGAATACTTGAAAAAAGAATCACCACACTCACATTTGCTGCAAACTGCCACACACTGTTTATTACTCAAGAAAGAAGCTTATAATTTTGCAAAGTATAAGCATTTGGTTGAGTAACGCATTGCTGATGGAAAGAGTAGTAGTGGTAGTGTATGTGTTGGTGATGGTGGTGAATAGGAAGAATAATAGTGGGTAAGCTATGTGTGGTTGTGGCCCTGATGGCAGATGCTGTTACAGTTGTGGATTTACTAGTACAACTACTTAAACACTATTGTCTCTGACTTTAAGATTAAACATTACACTGCACACACAGTGGTCACACGCTTACACAGGACGTAGGTAAAGAAAAAATTTAAAAAATAGGGTGTGGCTAGCCGCAGAGCTGAATGGACATGCACTAGTTTAGCTCTCAGAGACCCGGGCATAAATCCATTCTAATCGGAGACTTTACCTGAAGATGGGTAACCCTAAAAGGCAGAATCATACCCAGTGAGCTCCTTAACCAGATATTTTAAGGATTCCTCGGACCGTGAGGTGGAGACAGCAGAAATCAAGATGGCCGCGATTGAACAACAGGCCGACTCCGCACCCCCAAGTCTGATACCATCTGAGGGATCATCCAAATCAAAGGACAAAGTGATGGAAGCAGACATTCAAATACTGCTATGAAACATACCTTTCAAAGCTGACCTCGCGAATCTGCTAGGGAAGCTGGAAGTGACATTCCAATCTAAAATGGAGGCGATGGGCTGGAACATAAACCAAGTAAGTCTCAGAGTCAATGACTTAAAGGAAGAATGGGAAGTGATGCAAGCCCAGCTGACTAATTTAACTTTGACATTAGAGACCCAAACATACTTTATGTCCTCATTCCAATGCCAGATGGATGATATTGATAACCGGGGCCATAGAAACAACTTATGAATCTGAGTTTTTGAACTTCCCGACACGCAAATTATGGACTGGAGCTCCCCCCAACCTAGCCAAGAAACTATGCCTCCCGCAGCGCCAAAGGTGGAACACACCAGCTAAGAAAAGAAGACCGGACCAACGTTTCTTCTCCCCACTCTGCAGAAAACCGCAGAGTCAAGTTGGAAACCATTGCTTATGGGTAAAACTCCCAGAGATGAGACAACTCAATGAGGCTATACAACAACAACCTCACCACACTTACTAAACAGATCTGATATGGGACTGAATGACTATGCCCACGACATCGCTATGCCACTACATCTAAGATTCCAACAGCTACTCAAGGAAGAACCTTCACATGCACAACAGACTGAACATAGAGGTACTGTCTAAGAACAGACAACAAAAGTTACAGGGACCTCTCCATTACAGCTCTCTAAAAAAGCATGAATCCCACAAGACAAGGAACTGTAATTTCTTACCGAGGGCACGCAGACAATGTGGAGCACTCTGATACTCTACAGGTCATATACCACCATGTCTGATTATATGTTCACATACTGTGTCTGCATTAGTCACAACCAACTACCAGGTACCAGGTAGAATCAATGCATAGGCAAATAGCAGAGGCGCTAGTGGTTTAATCTCATTAGACAGTAAAATTCCCCCTAATTGTACCCCCTCTCCTCCTTCCTTCCACCACGCCGTCTCCTTTTCCCTCCTTTTTTTCCCCATATAACCAGTCTACCAAAACTTCATAGCCATGAAATGGATAGACAAGCCGAGGGTTTCGAACTTGTCACAAACCCACATAGATATTTGTTCTGTCTTCTGCACGGAGATAGACCACTATTTCCCAAGACATATAATTAAATAACTGGAACTATAGCCCACCCCCAATAACTCTTACCCAGGAACTAGGAGTCAGTAAATAGAGCCCGTGCGTGGGTGACTAACACCGAAGCGCATACAATTTCCCACATCTTGTTGAACCACCCGAGCCGAGTGTTAACAGAAGTAGTTAATATGAGAAATATTGTTTTCTATTGTTCATAACTGTTACAGCAAATCTTTTTCTCCTTATATAACACAAATAGCCAAGGGGTAACTCATACCCAGCAGTACCACAGACTACTCTAGGAATAGCAAGGACTCAACACAGTCATAATTAACTTAGTCCAGGGCATGGGTACCTAGCACTGCAACGCATACAACCTCCCACATCTCACTAAACCAAACGAACTAAGTGACAACAGACGTCGTTAATTTGAGAACTATTACTTTCTATTGTTGTTCATATCTGATACATTGTACTGTCTTTTCTTTATAGAATTATATTATTCTGTAGTGGGTACGCAAACGCCCACATGGTTACTCATGCATAGAAGTATCTAATTTACCATTAGTAGGGACCATACACACTCATAAAATAACACAGTCACCTGAATAGGTACTCACAATATGACCACACTAAGGATCCACACTCACAATGCCAGGGGATTGTATACCCCAGAAAAAAGATCTTTGGCATTGGCAGACTACCATAGACACAAATCAAAAATAGTCTTCATCCAAGAGACCCATTTTCGCAAAGACTCAGCCCCAAGGCTTTGTAACCGTAACTACCCGACAGGGTATTTCAGCTACTACATAGAAGCTAAATCTAGGGGGTTGGCGATGTTAATGGGGAACCATGTCCCATTCACCTACCAAGAATAATTGTCAGATGACTCAGGCAGATTTATATTTGTAAAAGGTAAAATGAGCAACTCACAAGTGACACTAGCTAACATTTACCTTCCTAACAACTCAGGCAGATTTATATTAGTAAAAGGTAAAATGGGCAACTCACAAGTAACACTAGCTAACGTATACCTTCCTAACAAGAAACAGTCCCAAACCCTTAAAAAGATCCTACACAAGTTAGAAGCCTTTCAAGAAGGCATACTAATCCTGGGGGGGGACTTAAACATCCCCCTGGATGGGGACCTAGATACTTCTTCTAACTCAACCTAATACCTCACACAAGCACGTACATGCATGAAGAGCACCCTTCACAATGCCCAACTGTACAACGGGTGGAGGGCCCTTCATCCAACACAACAGGACTATTCCTACTTTTCACCACCAACAGGTACCTACTCTTGAATTGACATGCTATTCCTCCAACACAGATATCTTCCCCTTCTTAAAACAGCCAAATATGGAGCAATCACCTGGTCCGACCATGCTCCCTTATCCATTGAAGTTACTATCCCGTCATGGCATGCCACCTCTCTCCAATGGAAATTAAATGATCTCATACTCAACAACACAGAGGCCATAAATCAACTTAAGGACTCAGCTGTAAAATATTTTCTAGGCAAGTCACACCCGGACACATAACCAGCCTTGTTATTTGAATCCCACAAATGTGTCATGAGAGGGGAATTAATTAGGATAGCCTCTAACCTGAAACGCAAAGGAGAAAAGGAAGTCCAAACACTGACCAGTGAAATCTTGATCCTATAAAATACGCATCAGAGTGACACCACTTTAGGGAACTATAAAGCACTGACGGCAAAACGGGCAGAACTAACGACCTTACTTCAACTACATGCCAAACGCAAAGTACATTTAACAAAACACACATACTACTCACAAGGGGGTAAAGGGGTTAGACTACTGGCACAATCACTAAAACAAGACAAGCCAACTACCTTCACCTCCACTATAAAACAAGCAGACGGCACACACACACATTTAATGACAGATATTATCAAAACCTTCCATAAATTTTACACCCATCTTTACAACCTGAAGCAAACACAACCCTCCACTGTAGAAATTGCTCACTTTCTCACTCGAAGATTAAAAACTACCCTACCACCTAATGTGACGACGTACCTGGATGACGCAATCACAGAGGAAGAATTTTACCATACGGTTAAAAGCATTTCCACAGGCAAGAGCCCACGCCCAGATGGCTTCATGGGAAAATATTACAAAATGATGTCCCAGACACTAACCCAGCCATTTATCAAAGCATTTAACTCACAGAATCTCTCCTCCGTCATCCCCAAATCCGCATTAGAAGCAACCATTGCTTTAATCCCCAAGCCAGGCAACGACCCCACTAACTGTGGTAGTTACAGGCCCATCTCACTGATTAATATTGATTTAAAATTACTGAAAAAAAGTTATGGCCACCAGATTACAACCTCTTCTTCCAGGTCTCATATCCAAAGACCAATCAGGATTCGTTCCAGGTAGACATACTCCTGCAACAAAGATTTCACTTTTCTTGGGCCATCAGTTCAATTAAATATCTTGGGGTCCCCGTGGGGGGGATCGGGGGAGCCGGCAGATGGGGGGAGACGCTGCCTACGAACACGAATTTACACTAAATGTAAAGAACGGCACCAGCACATACATCACACAACAACTGCACACTCAACAGAAACGTTAGGCAACAATACATGATTAGAGGGATGGCTCAAGCACCGTTGAAATGAAGGATGGGGGGGAGGGATGGGGATGAGACACAAGAGGTCTTCATGTATAAATGCCAGGCTATATATATTTTGCGTTTCTGCACCTACCGAAGCACAAAAGGTCACTGATGGGCATACTTCCATGACCAAAAGGGTTACAATGTCAAAGCTGGACATTAAAACCTGAATCATAAAAAAAAGGGAAAAACCTGTGATAAGGAAAGAGGGACAAAAACAGGAACTTCCTAAACGCTTTGGAAAAACATGTCACAGTCTATGTCAACACTTCTTCATTACTACATTTATTTTTTAGTAGACATGTCTTTTTGACATATATTAGACCATAGTTTATTATGTTAATGTTGTATTCCTTAACAGGGTGTGTCATTTTGCTATACTCTTAACC
The DNA here is from genome assembly GCA_933207985.1 of Pelobates cultripes. Lineage (NCBI taxonomy): Eukaryota > Metazoa > Chordata > Amphibia > Anura > Pelobatidae > Pelobates > Pelobates cultripes. The sequence goes on from OW240913.1 coordinate 322,638,633, forward strand.
AGTCAGTCCATGGTACACTGTATATGTATGCTCTCGGTTAGGGGCACGTTGAAACCTTTTGAGATTCAGGCTAACCCGAAGAGAACACAGACTCTGTTATGTATGTCTTTTTTTTTTCTGTATTGGCACATTTACTGCTTAATAAACTCCTATTGAATAAATATATTGGGACACACCTGACAATCAAGCTAGACCTGCTATACGAACTACATTTTCTCCCACTGACTAGGGCCATTTCAACAGATACCAAACGTTGGGACAGACCTTGCTTCAGTTGGTTCTGTAGAATTCTTAAAATGAACATCTTACCGCACGTCCTTTATCTGCTACAGACTCTCCCTATCGAACTCCCGAAAAAATTATTTGGTACACTCAGGGCGATGTTCACATCTTTCATATGGTCTAACACACACCCTAGAATAGCGTATTCAATATTAACCAGGAAATGAGAAATGGGGGGACTGAACCTACCTGAAATTGACATGTGCCATAAAGCCCTTCATATGACAAGGATATATGAATGAACCAGGGAATCCCCAGCTCAACAATGGGTTACCATAGAAGAATCATTCTTTGACATACCATTGCAGACAATACCATGGCATAAAACAAGTCAGGCTTATCTCAAAAACAAAAAAAACACCCTACCATAGCAGCAACGCTGCGAATATGGTCACACCTATCACAATCCATGGCTCTCTTGCCATACCCTTCTTCGCTATACCCCCTCACACACAACCCACTTTTCCAGGAAGGGAAATTAGGGAAAGTATACAGACTCTACCACGACCAACCTTATTTGTCACTCGGAGATATGACCAGAGAACATAACATAAAACCATTTAGTGAGTTGTTCACCATAACAACACCCACAGGCACTCAACAACTACACTACAACCAGATTATGCATTTCATTAGGAACCTAGCATTTCTACCCAAAGGAACAATTGTGTAACACCCACCCACTGAAAAACAGACTACTATCCAACATGTGGAGAGCAAAAACGGGTCACAAGATGTATTCTGAGAACAAACAGCAACTGAAATAGCCTGCCCTTTGGTGAATATCCGCTCATAACTTGAGCTGGTTTTAGCTCATCTTGTGCAATTACAGAGAAAACATATCTGAAGCATATCAGACTGGTTCCACCCATACGGGTAGTCCAGATCCGAAATGCCAGCAAGTTCCCTCTGCACAAGACGATCATTTCAGCCTTGTTGGGCATCGTCAGTGAGGCATAGCTGTTATCTCTCTAGGCACTGTGAGCAAGGGGTCCACGTCTGGATTACGTTTTAAACTTATGGAGAGCAAAAAACAGCAAAAAAAATAGTCTTGCGATCTGTTTTTTTGCTCTCCATTAGTTTAAAGGGTAATGCAGACATGGACCCCTTGCTCACGGTACCTAGAGAGATATCAGCTATACCTCACTGATGATGCCTTACAAGGCTGAAATGATCGTCTCGTGCAGAGGGAACTTGCTGGCATTTCGGATCTGGACTACCCGTATGGGGTTGCTGTGTCTCTTGTGCAGAGGGAACTTGCTGGCATTTTGGATCTGGACTACCTGTATGGGTGGAACCAGTCTGATATGCTTCAGATATGTTCTCTCTGTAATGGCACAAGATGAGCTAAATCCAGCTTGAGTTCTGAGTGGGGACCCACCGAAGGGCAAGCTATTTCAATTGCTGTCCGTTCTCAGAATACTCTTACGACCTGTTTTTTTGCTCTACTATCCAACATCCTCCTGTTCTCCCTCAGTTTGTGTCTAGGTGGGCAGAGGAACTAAACATAGACATAACATGGGAACAATGGCTGAACATTTTTATAAGGGTGCATAAGGTAACCACCTCCACCGCGGCGCAAGAAAGCAATTACAAATGCCTCACGCGCTGGCACTATACGCCCACCAAGATCCATGAGATATATCACAGAACCCAGGATGAGTGCTGGAGATGTCTCCAAATGGGGACACACATCTGGTGGCAATGCCCGATAATCTCAAAATTTTGGGAGCGTATCCACATGCTCATTCAGATAATCACAGAGACAAAAAATCCCATTATCACCAGAATATTTCCTCTTTCTGACACCTCCACCTCACCACAGGAAACATGAATCACTATTAATCTCTCAATTTATAATGGCAGCCATTTAGCTAATCCCCCTTAAGTGGAAACAGCTAAATCCACCATCCATTAGGGAATGGATACAAAGGGTAGACAGAATCAAGCAGATGGAGGAAATTACATATGCACTATCAAATATTTTTAGCACATTCACCAGAATATGGAAACCTTGGAATGCCTTTATGAAAGCAGGTACGGGGGCCTACCAAACATTATCAGTCACATGAAATGGAACACTTGAGGTAATTCGCACAGTGCCTTGACCAGCACTAAAAGGTGGCTTGACACCCACAGGTGTACAGGTGTACAGGTGTACAGTATTCCATCCACATAGTTAACGCAACGTTTTTCTGACTCTTGATTGGACAGGAAATATAGCCCCTATCATTGGGCAGACCTTTTATCCATCATCGCAAACTAAGCTGCTTATTTACCCCTCCCATGTGTCTAGTTGTCCTTTTCTCCTTTTTGTTCTTCTATTAGCAAAATATGTGTTTCAGACTGCAGCTGTTGGCAAACAAAGAAGGGGGGGAAGACCATCTTCTTCTACAGCGTGTTATCTCTAATAACAAATAAATTCTTACATGCATTAAATGTATTAATTACTTTGCAAAGTTCACTCTTGCTACAATATGGCACTTCAGAGTTAAGGAATTCGGACACCCACTAATCAGTCAAAATTCACCATTCTTCCCAAGAGCGAGCCATGTCGCGGGGTCACCTAAACCGACAACCTGTACTCTGCAAGAGCTCGGATGCTCCACAAGTGCATTATAAATAAGAATGCATGTTGTAGACTTCTGTTCCTCATGATATTATTTTATTTATTTAAATTCTTTATTTTATTTGTGCATGAAAATTCACATATAGCACACCTTGCCACAATAGCCAGAGTATGCAGAGTCGAAGGTTTACTTTAGTTAGGCAGTGGAAAAAACTTTGCACATTTTTAAATTATTAACGCTTAACATAGAGTTATATCTAGGCTGATTATTAATAAAAATAAGAAACAGGATTAGCGTAAGACAGGTTATAATGGTGATAGAGAACATTGCAGGCTAGTTGTTCAAGCTTACGTTACTATGTAATAGATATGCCAGTGATTAGCTGTATCTGGCTAAACATGCTGAATAGATCAATATAAGCTTCACATGCCAGTATCTAAGTTTCACAGGCTAGGAAGTCCAGCAGAGATTAGCTTAGGCAGGCTAAGTAGACCGATATTGCTAAAGAGACGAACAAGATGCCTCCATTGAACAGATTAGTAGATAGGGCAAAAAAAAAAAAAAAGGTCACAGGCAATATAACAAATACAAAAAGCGAATGCCATGTCAAAAAATATTGTGGCTGCAGGATTGTGGCTTGAAGGAGATATGAGTCCATAATCTGTGGCATTGTCTCATGTATTATGAGTGCAGGCCTGTGTTTAGAGTCCCGATCAGCTCACGCCTGATCTGGTCGGTACATAATAAACGAAGGATAAGGAGCTTTTCTGGCTAAAGTTATCAAAGTTAGAGGAGGTAATCAACGTATGCACCAGTCATTTCCCAGAGGCAAGCGGCATCTGTGGGGTCCCGCCATTGGCCCTTTTAGCTGATGCCCATGAGTGGGGGGTCAGTAACCCAGGAGTGCAAAAGTCTCGGGTGTCGTGGTCCTAACTGGGGCATGTAAGGTCAGTCCCACTCGCACAGCAGTTGACAGGTGTTGTCAGTCCTTTAATGTGCTGGTTGTTTCTTGCGCTGTCCGGATGTATGTGCCACCGCTGGGTCCCGGCATATCGGTGGGAACGGCTCGGATCTGTTCTCAGAGCTATTGCAGAGGTTCGGTGTGTCGGCAGTGGTGAGGATTTCTGCCTTACAGCTCTGGGTGCACCTCCGCTGTGCCTGCTGGTATTATCTCGTGAGGTGGGTGATCGTGGTGCCCCGTGATGTGAGTCTGGGCTCTGTGTTTTCCCCTTCTTGGGGGTTCCCTGCTTCCGTGGTGGATAAGGGGTCCTATGTAGGTCGACCCCTGATGCTCTCTGCCCGAGAGGGCCCCGTGTTCGGGGGGTTGTAGCTGGAGGTTCCCACACTCCTTGAGGAGGTTTCCCAAGTCTCCCCTCCGCTTGCTTTTTGTGTTTCATAGTCTCTTTATGATGTGGCCCAATTGGCTGTAAAAGTGCCAGCAGTTTGGCCTAAAATACTTAAAATATAACATCAATGCAGTCTCTCTCGTTGGTGCCTTCGCCCAGTCCAGTGTTAGGTTGCTTGTTCGTTATTGCCAGATCTCGTGCATTCGCCATCTTGGAAGCCCCAACTCCCACTTTGCTTGAAGAGATTGCGGGTGTATTCGAGGGCCGTAGAGCTAGGGGTTCTCCGTCCAGCGGGGACCGGGATATCCCCCACCGGTCCATGGGGGGTAAGTGTGGTATACTCACATTTGGCTGTCCGCGCTCGGTGGGAAAGCGGTCGCCTTTCCTCACCGCCTCCTGTGGTAGGCCTCATTTGATGTTGCGGTGCCCGGTTTCTCCGGGTGTCGTGTTTGGCGTCGTTGGATTCCGGCACGTTTCCACAGTGCCGTGGGCTGTTCCGTCAGAGGTTTGTGGTTCAGCAGCTCGATAAAACCGAAGGTGTTTTTGTCTGTTTTGCAGGAGCTCTAGCAGTGCACGTCCAGCTTGCTCGCTGGTTAGGCTCCGTCCCCCCTCGTGATATTATTTTATGTTATAGTTATATGTTCGATCCCATTTATACCATTATTTTAAAGCAGACCCATCCACAAATCTGCTAACATGTCTCATTTGAAATGTACCTCCCAACTTGCTCATACTCCCCAAAAGAAAGCTGTTCCCAATAAGCAAATGCAAACTTGCCCTAATACCACTATGCAACTGCAAGCTAGCAATTAATTGTATAATTATCTATATGACACCACAGAATATATGCTCTACCTAGGCTCTTTTATTCACCTGTTATCTGTAGTACTGTTCGCAAATGTTGCATTTAAAATGTAGCCAAAAGCATTGAGAAGACAAATGTACACACTGCTATACTACAATAAAAAATTAAAAATAAAAGAAAATTAAAAGAATTCAGACAAATTGCACTTCGTTCGAAAACCACTGCACAAGTAAAAGAGAGACTGAACCTATTACTAGTGTGGGCTTATTAATTAGAAAAGCACAGAATTAAGGGTTCTACTTAAACTGCAATTGTACTTTAGAAAGTGCATCTTTCTAATACTGGCTTTGAGTTTACATTTGCTCAAAGAACAGTCTAAATATGTATTGACACAAATTTACAAAGGCCCTGGAAACACCCCTTAGAGATTCTGACCCATTATGACATCATATGATCACTTCAAATTTCCCATTCCTCCTCTTTACAAATTGTACTTTTGGATTACAATATGGTGATTATGGAGACAATTTGGATACAGTTAGTTTATGGCCATGTTCATTGGATCAAACTAAATGATAAGCAGAAGATAGGTAGATCGAGATGAACATTGTTAGCAACACATACATTATGAAGCATGATTAAGAGCCTTATTTATACCAGGAAAACGTTTCCTGCATTAATACCCCCACACCTCTTGCATGCACCACTGACTCAAGACAACTCTGATTCATTGATTTGGCTTAATGCTAAAATCTGACCTTACAATTTCATGTTGCAGTAGAAATCACAATTTAATAGACCAGGTTTTTGATTATTCAGTTTTCTACTGTTTACCATTGATTTGCTGTCACACGGTTGGCTGATTTCATATTTGCATTAACTAACAAGTGTATGTAATAAAGTGCTTGGCCAGCTTAACATAGGGGTTATTGGAGCTGAAGCTCCAGGTCCATGACTTGCAATAGACCCAAGTTACATGAAATATTTTTTTTTTTTGCTTCTGCCCTGAAATACTTGGTGCCATGTTCATAATGTTTGTTCAAGGTGGCAGATATCTTCCTTGGCCTAGCTGAGCATCAAGGGAAATACGGTAAAAACCCTGAAGAACAAAAAATAGCCTTGGCACTGTATATACTAATCTGTATTTAATCTGTGCCCATAGTAAAATCAAGAGGGACACAAATACACCCAATGGCCATTGCATATAGAAGTGGTCTATCTCCTCTTCAGGGTCCATAGGACCTTCTGTGCCCCATTGCTGCATGACCCACAGAACACACTGTTTTCAGTTGTACTCTTTGTTTTCCCATCTAATATTTTGGGATCAGCCGGCTTGTGAATGTAGATTTTATATGCTTGAAATTTCCAGTTTATAAATGCATGTGGTGTTTGTGTTGTACATGGCTGCAAAGTCTAGCTGCAGATAGGAGTTCGTGGTACCAGCAAAACTAATTCAAATTTTCTATTTTCTATTTTCTATTTTCTATTTGGGCACTGAATATTTTTCAGCTCCAGTCCCATAAAGCCCATAATACAGCAGTCATAAATTGGCCCCTGAGTGTATATTATACATTGTTTACAGTCTCGTGATATTTATCACATCATCAGCTATATTCCTGCTAGGATTTAAACAGTATCACAACTGGATTACTCTGCATTACGTAGCTTGGCAATTAAGTTAACAACATGTTCTGTGTAGCAAGGAATGACTCCAAAATGTACACAGCTAGTTAAAAAGCTTTAGCAACTTTCTATGCATCTTTATATATCATTTTTATTTATGGTCTTCAATATAGGACATCAGTTTTAGTTAACAGATCATTAGGTTTGTATTCTGTTAAGATATTTATATCACAATCTGTTCCATTCGCAGGTGTCTATCATTCAACACATGCCTCTACATATGTGCAAATGTATCTCTGTGTTATATAGCACGTCCACTTTATGTTAATTAGTGTTGTTATCACCCTAATTTATATCAGAAACATTTTTTAGGAATATGTTCATAAACATTATAGAATAAAAACTGTCATTGGACACCCTTTCAACGTGGATTATATCAATTAAAGGACAACTGTCATCAAATTTTCTATTTTCATTTTTAAAAAAAGTTTATTGCAGTTAATTAAACCTTTTATATATATTGTGTATTGATTTTTTTTTTTTATTATTACCTTTTTCTTTTTTTTAGAAAGTTTCACTTTTTTAATCCGGCTGACCTAAGTTACCTGATGCTGCAGGTTCACCCAGAGAACATAGAGCAATTGCAGCAACAGGCAAATTTGGTTGAGCATCAGTTGGTCAGATAAGAGTAGAATCTGACCCAATATGGCTGCTCAGCTATTAGATAGTAAATTGAAATGTTCTCAAAAAAATCAGTATAGATTATTTAAAAAAGACTTTTGTTTCATTAAATGTAAAAAAACTTTTTATAATTGAGAAGAGAAAATTGGATGACAGTTGTCCTTTAAAGAGGCTCTTTCATGCCTAATATATATATATATTGTAGCAATTTGCAGAGGTCATTACAAATTCACAGGAGTTTCCACATAAGTGAGAATCCAAAGTGAATTTAAAAATTTTGGATCGAAATAGTCCAATTGGCCAACTATGCTTCCAGTTCGGCCACTTTGGCCTACAATTTAAAAATGTAAGTTTCAATTCTCACTATAGTGAATAGCCCTGTAAATGTTATCTCACATATTGTTCAAACCTGTCAGCAGAGTTTAGCATAGGAAAGACCCAAGAGCCATGCCCTTCATAAGGTATCTTATATGACCTACATTTGTAATCAAGTCAAAGAGGAAATCATGTGTGGCATTGGAACAAACAGAATGCATGTTCTAAGCTAGGGAGGAAGGGAGGCGATAAAATGAAAAAAAATATATCCAGGGAAATGATAAGCAATACAGGGAGGCTGGGACCTTGGGAGGGCTGAAATGAGGTAGGGAGGGGAGATATAGGCTTCACCTTGCAGGCACACTCCCAGCGCATCATGCAAGAGTAGAAGCTAATTATGTCCGTCACCAACACGCAGTGCATGCTGACAACAGAAATAATGTTTGCACAGAATTAACATTAGGCAATCCGGAACAGAGTTCTTTGATGCCTACATGTGCTGTTGGTGTAATAAGTCCCAGACTCAAGAGTGCACACATCTCTGTATTTGCTCAATATTTCTTGCTTCATGACCACTTCTGAAAGCAGAAGTGGTCATGGAGGTTGGAGTAACCCTTTAAGCTTCTAACATGGTCCAATGTGTTTAAAGTTCAACAAAGAATATATTAATGTGTTTAATAGCAGGTCTGTTTTAATATTTCAGAAGGTTATGCATCCTATATTTTAATGTGTGTATAATTGTGATTTTTTTTCTCCTGTGCAAGGGTTTTTTATTTTCTCCCTGCAACCTTTTCTCCCAATGAACAATTCCCCAATAAGCTCGCACGCAGGGTTTTTCCATCTTTTGTTTCAGTGGGTATAAATAGTTTTTTTCTCCTGCAGCAGTAGGGATGTATTTTAATTATGTGTTTTGTTTTTTTTACACCATAAGTGCTGGTAAGTGGAGCACGTTCGAGCCCCATATATAACAAAAATAAAACAGATCTTGAAATAAACACTGCTGAATTGCATTTTTTTTCCTTCTTCAATTCTGCTGTTATAGCTAAATTCTGCAATGTCAGGGCTGTGCACTAGACTGGATCCAGAGGCTACTGGTCCATACAATACCACAGTAGGATAGATGGAGGTTGTCACCTAAGCAAAAACATATCCCTTCAGGCTACATGCTAGGGTAGTTACCTCAAGGACTTCACCTGCTACATGATGTCACAGCGCACAGCAGGTCACTACAAGTATAATCAGAAAATATACAGTATGTCAAGACTACTTGGTTAAACAGGTAATTAGGATGAATGTACGCATAGTCAGTTAAAGAGGCAAGGATAGATACTCACAAGAATATTATCAACAACTTTCAGTAAAGTACTATGCGGAGATTGATCAAGTCAAAACAGATGTCATTCAAGGAGCAAAGTGCTAAATGTTGATAGTCTAATAGGTTACCGTGGTGATTTCTCCTTATTTAGCACTTTGCTCCATTCTAGACGTTGTTTTTACCTGGATAAATTTCCCTTGTGCTAGAGAGAATTCTTTGCAAAAGGAAACAACAAGGTTTACAGTTTAAGCTTCTTACTGGTACCGGATATAGGTCTCTAGAGATTTCACACTGGATTAGAGCAGCATAATTAAAGCACTAAATGAAATGGGCATTCTGGCATTATAAAGGGAGGCATATCTGCTCATGCAGTTCATAGGAAAATGGTGGAAGACATGCTAAAAACTAGCACCTGATTCATGCTGCACTTTTTTGGTGGCCTTATTTTAGTGTCCCCGACCACCCTGAAAAAAAAAAAAAAAAAGGACTTGACCAAAATGAACCTGGGATGAGAGAACAGAGGTCTTGAATTAGTGCTGCTCAGTTATCAAGACAGCAGACTTTATCTTATGTTAGTATTTGTAGATGTGTTTTTTTTTTTCGTCCAGAGAAAAGTAGAAAACATGCCGATAGTTTTAAAACATGCAGATATAGGGATTTTCTAAAATTTTAATTTTACAAGCAAACCTTTGAAAGCCCGGTAGAACTCCTCTCATTTATGTTTATAATGGTGGCTCTAACAAAGCTCAATTCTCGGTTTATTAATATGATAAAGCACCACCAAATAATAAAAAAACAAAATAATTACTTCTCTCTGAGTAGATGTCAGTACCTGCCTACAGTATGAAACATCTCTTCCTTCATTAGTCAGAATCCAAATATATGTTATCCACTACTTTCTGGATTACTTTCTGCACTATACCCGTTACTTCTGATGAGCAGACTCTGACTGACCATCGGACACACTGGGTGAATAGTCAACAGGGGAGATAAAAGAATCCTACTCGAGCACCAGCCAATTTGACCCACTGGCCAGCCCACACTAATGCCAGGGAGAGGAGGGAGAGGAGGGATAGGAGGGAGAGATTGTGCTGCTGTGGATTTCATATCAGCGTTGAAGTGGAGCACCACAACAGATTCCTTTCCTAGCACCAGCTTGAAGTAGCTGTCCGCATCCAATTGGGATGCAGACAAAGTGCGTTTCCAACAGAACCACTAGGGTACAACATACCAAGGAAGCCATAGGGAGGGGAAAGAAATGTTGGGTTTTAATTTTATTAAATATATTTTTTATTTTTTGTAACTGCTCCTCAACCTTTGCCCCCTCACACTTTACCCATACCCTCCATATATGACAGTCATTATGCCACACATACTGCAGCCCTTGTCTCTCCACCAAATTCAGTCCATATCCCCACATACACTACAGCCCTTATTGTCCCCAAATACTACAGCCCTTATCCATAACACACTGCAGCCCATACCTCCACAGTACACTATAGCTCCTAACCCGCCATACATACACTATAGCTTCTAACTCCTTACACGTGCACTTCAGCCCCCATGTTCCCCACACTCTACAGCCCCAATCCTAATACACTTACTACGCTCATATACAGACACACTACAGCAAATATCTACACACTACACCACTAACGAACCTCTCCGCACGCACTAGATTACAAACAGTCCATTTCACAAACAACAATACAAGAAGCCTACACCCTCACACAAACATGTATCCCCAAACATATAACCTCAAAAAAAGAATATCCATACACATGCAACCTCAAAAGCAGCTTCAAATGCATACAAAACCACAGGCAGCCTCCCCATAAACACACACACACAACAATGTCACGCAACTCTGTCCCTCTTTTGTCTTTTGGCATGCCACTAAAGGCAAATTAGCAGCAAACATAGAAAAGTGTGTAGTTAATTCACGTGTGCTGTGCTGAGCCAACACAGGGCATTTTTCCTATCCCAGAGCTTTCCAGCAGGGCTCTGCAAATTGGGAACTGACATGCCCACTTTAGGTGTGTGTCATTGATCATGACACAACACGCCCCCTCTCTTCCCCAGCCCCATATTGGGCTGCACTGTCTTTAAATGCCCTGGCCAAATTTTGTCCCAGTCTGTCCCTTTTGGTGACATCTACAATGTTACAATAGACTGTGCCTTTTTATCAGAGCTTTTGATTTTCTCAAATGTTTGTGCACTTAAACCAGCACCTATACTAATGTCCACTACAATATCTAGCAATCTCAAGCAATACGTGAGTTGCCCAAGCAATATTTCTCTTCTCAGGAATGAAGAGAAGGATAGGAGATATCTGTGTTATCAAAACAGATGTGATGGCGCCCAGCGGTCAGGAAGGAATACAGCCAGGGCCAGATTAAGAGCCCAGTGGGCCTGGTGCTGACAATTATAATGGGGCCTAATTACAGAATTGTCACGGCCCCCGGCTCGCCGTGAGGTGCAGTTGCACTCGAATTGAGCTTACCTGCTCAGCGGCGAGTTGGGAGCCACTCTGCCGGGTTCTCCTGGCCGCCTGCCCCGATTCAAGATGGCGCTGACCACGCGGTTGTGGGTCATATATAGCTCTGCCCTCCAGGGTCACACACACATACGTTCTGGGGTCAGAGGCCAGAGGGATATTTTAATCCCTAAAGTTCCCTAGATTATTGCCCTGTCATGGTTTCCGTTCCTGAGAGTGCGCTTTCTTGTCCTGTTTTTGATATTTTGACCTTGGCTATTCCTGACTATTCTGATTTCTGGCTTCCCTGACTTTGCTTGTTAAATGGTATTGTATATTTCTGGCTTCCTTGACCTCGGCTATCCCTTGACCATTCTCTGTTTTTAACGTATTAGTCTGGACCGGTTTACGTTTTATCATTTTCTGATCTGTCTATGTAGATGTTACATGGTTCTGCGTGCTGGACCACACTAGCAGTCATGACAAGAATCTTATCGACCAAAAATACTAAAACAGTCATACCTCTCAAGCATCATGTATCTGATGGAGATGGCGTTGGAGGGAAACTCAAAGGATGCAGCTTTAAGAAAACACATACTCTATGCTAATCTCTCTCTAAGTTATGCTTTCATCTTTCAAGTAAATCCATACCCACTAACAGCAGTGTCCAGTGAAGCAGGAAGTCAATGGGGACACTCGGAGAAATTGGGACACAGACACTAGGGACACAGAGACATGGGGACACAGACACTGGGAGACATTGGGACACTGAGACACTAGAGACACTGAGAGACATGGGAGACTAGGGGACACTGGGAGACTAGGGGACACTGGGAGAAATGGTGACACTGATACACTAGGGACACTGGCTGGGAGGCATGGAGACACTTGAGGACACTGGGAGACATGGGGGCACTTGTGGACATAGACACGGGGACACTGGGAGACATGGGGACACTGAGACATTTGGGGACACTGGGAGACATGGGGACACTGAGACATTTGGAGACACTGAGAGACATGGGACACAGACACTGGGAGACATGGGGATACCGAGACACTAGGGACACTGGCTGGGAGACATAGGGACACTGAGACACTAAGGGCACTGGCTGGGAGACATGTGGACACTGGGAGACATGGGGACACAGACATTTGGGGACACTGTTAGACATGGGGACACTGAGACACTAGGGACACTGAGAGACATGAGGACACAGACACTGGGAGACTAGGGGACACTGAGAGCCATGGGGACACTGAGAGCCATGGGGACACTGAGACACTAGGGACACTGGCTGGGAGACATGGGGACACTGGGAGACATTGAGACACTGTGTCCCAATGTGTCTCCCAATGTCCCTATGTCTCACAGTGTCTCCATGTGTCTCAGCATCTCCATGTGTCTCTCAGCGTCCCCATGTCTCACAGTGTCCCCTAGTGTTTCAGTGTCCCCAAGTGTCTAAGTGTGTCCCCAGGTCTTCCAGTGTCCCCTAGTGTCTCAGTGTCCCCATGTCTCCCTGCTGTCTTTCCCCTCCATCCTTCACTTACCTGAGCTTTGGGCTGTCTCTGCAGGCTGGGAGCTGCTGTCTGGACTCTCTGTGCTGTGTAGCTGCTCCCCCGCGGATCAGTGAGTAGAGATAGGCAGGGAGGGATATGCTGTAACTTCCTATCCCTGCCTCTCTCCACACACAGTGACCCCTAATGGCTGGTGCTGGTATTGTGGAGTAATCTCCGTTTATACTGAGAAAAAGATCTGCATTTGTATTGCCGGTATTAATGCAATTCCGGCACGGCCAGGCAGCCTCAAATAATGGCTATGCCAGTAAAATACCAGTCAGGTGGCAATCCTAAGAGTAGAGTTTGCAAAAAAAATAAAAAAAAAATATATATATATATATATATATATATATATTATTTATTTATTTTCTTTAAATGGGCCTATTTCAGGGCCTGGGCTTGGAGCTGCAGCTCCATCAGCCCCTATGTTAATCCGGCCCTGAACACAGTTAATCAATGTAGCCTCCAAAAATGTGTTGCATATATTTTTATCTAAACTCTTATTTTTTTTTATTAATTTCTTTCTTTTTTTATGTATTGGCTCCAGTTGCACTTCATAGACAGAAGATCTGGTAACATATTTACAGTACATATACTTTTCTGTCATCAATCGATTTCCTTGACTTTATAAAGCATATCGCTGTTCCAAAAGTCTGTGTAAAGGTTTCTCAATATCAGGTTTAAGAGGAACATGCCGTGTCTCCAAAGCAGATTTAAACTCGGTTTAAATCTGAATAGAAGTGACCTTTTAAATCAACTTTCCATTTAAAAGCTCTGTGTTGCCTGGCACAGACTACTCACATTTTAGATTAAGAGCATATAAGGTTGAACCTGAAAACTTAAAGGTGAGCTTTTTTATTTAATGGCTGCAGCCGACACACAGAACAACGGAGAGTGTGAGAAAAAAGCCATAAGGGAGAAAAACAATAGGTTAAATGATTATAACTCAAGAAGGCAGAAGCAAACCAAGGACATTATGAACTAAAATGTCATAGTAGCATTAGATCAAGCTGCTACGTACATCAAGACAATATCTACGAAAGGTTATCAGAATGCTGAACCTAGCTACAATTTCTAGGCATTGGCGCTGAAGCATATTAAGTCAGAATTTGTTTGGTTTTGTCAGCATGCCTCTGACCCTTAACACTATTTTATAACATAGTGTTTTTCATTTCATAAACTCTAATTGGACAAAATGTCAATGTTAACATCCCCATAATTAAAACGATTGCTGACTAGTGATCTTTTCCCCTCTGAGTCATTAAACCTGAATCTCAGTTGCTGTGACCTTTTATTTCTGCAGTGGGACTACAATTTCAGTCCAAACTGCAAGCTGTAATCCGTTATCCTTTTATGAAATTAGGTAGATGGTAGGACTCTGTCTTTATATAAAATGTGTTGCAATTTAACCTATAGTATTTAACGTCAGTGTGCATAACATTATCTGGGCTGTCCTTGAATCACACAAAACGTATACTTCAAGGTTGATAATATTATAAACCAATGATAGTTAGCCTTGCAAAACCAGACTTAATTTAACATAATACTCAACCAACAACAGGCATTCTGGAAAATATAGTTGACAATAATATGGTGTGCGAAACGTTAGCGTTGGGTGCAATAGGTGGTGATATCTTTTGCTTTGTAGTTTCTCAACAGTGTTCAATGAACTTGTTATCATTGCATTGTCAATCCGCAGAAGTCATTTAATCTGTTTATAGGAAAAAAACATGTTTTTGATAAGAATCAATTGTTTTAATATCTTTTTCATATTAATTGATTTGTTGAATATTTTCCAGATTTCTCCCAGAATTTTATATATACAATATAATTGTTACTCGCATATTAACAGGATTGTCACAAAAAAATATAACAACATTTCTTCTTGGTGTTATTATTCATTGTGTTTCAAAAACTATTATCTGGGTTTTTTCCCACTATGCAATGAAATGTGACACGCTGACAGCCAAATTTGTCAGCTAATAATTTGACAAAGGGAGTCCTGGAGAATGGGGGGAGGGAGGGTGCTGCGACCCCATGTATATTTTTGAAACCCAATCGTTAAGTTAAAGTGAAGGGGAAGCAGTAGTTAAAGTGATCTACCCAGGTTGTATGGGCACCTTGAGATAACTCTTTATTTTCCTTGCCTCACTCACCTACACATTATGAAATGATTTCATGTTAATGTTTTGATCATGCTGCCAACAAGCTTTTTTTGTTATATATATGCTAAAAAATACAAAGTTAAGCTCACTTGATTTAAAATCACGGTTAAGTTGCCTGGCAGAGATTGTTAAACAGCCAGCTGACTTGGCAGAGATTGTTAAACAGCCAGCTTGCTTTGTTTGATAGCAGGCTAAATGACCCAACCTGACTTAAGCTGAGTTCAGCTGTGCAATTCACTTGTAACTGGCAACATCAAAACTTCAGTGATTAGACGACCTGGATCTTCTTCCCATTGCAGTTTAGTAAATATTCCCAAATAACAACATGCATTAATTTAGTTATACAATTGTTTTATTGGGGATATATTTAAAGCAGCTTGCAGGTGTCTTGTCTGCTGTCTTTGTAAGCTCTCCCGTTCTAACCCTACTTAAACTTTCTGTGGCTGTCCAATCACAGACCTCCCAATGCAGCTCAATGAGAAGTTTTTGCAAGGCTCTGGGCAATTGCTGCCTCTTGAGTTTAGTTCAACTAAGCTAAACTAAGCTAACTAAACCAGGAAGTAACCATCTGTTGTCTGCTTGAAAGCCAGGGGGTTGTAACAAAGTTAATTTATAAAAGTGCTATTTTCTATTGAAATCTTCACTTTTTTTAAAATTGAAAAATAGGGCACACTCTTCACACATAAAGTATTTTAGCAAGCTAAAGTGCTTCAGGAGTCTGGAGTGTCCCTTTAAGCTCGAACCTCTAGCTACAGGGTATATGTAGTGGCTGTAACATTTTAATTTATGGATTCCATTTGTGAGCATCTCAATGAGACTACAGATAATAACATGTTTCTTCACTCTAGTATACATTCTCTCCCCCTTTCAGTTCAGGGGATATTGAGAATTTATTGAATTCATCTAACATGACTGAGGGATTTCTTATTGCAATCATAACACATATACACCCATCCAAACCATAATCCACCTTAAAAATGCTTATGTTAATAAAATTAACCAGTGATTATTCAAAAATCCATGTAATGTTGGTTTCATGACTATCGAAGTGTTACTGAAATGTTGCTTTCAAGCAGGGAACACCTATTCCCTTAAATAAAATAGCCACATCAGACTGTTTTACCGACAGCCGATCCCAAGCCAATCCCTTGGTATAACATTAGCAGAAACAGACAGAATTGCTCTTGACTTCTGGAAAGTGTTAGATTTTGTTGCGGTGTTTTATACATAAATATTTTTATGAGTTCCAAGAAAAATCGTATGCACAATTCAGTATCTGTGTGGAGGCCAAAGTTTTATATCATTACATACTTGTGGGATAATGTATGTCAATACCCGTACGAAGAAGGGGATTTTCAAACCTCGACTTTTATTTTTTGCCTTTTACACATTTTAGATATTTCTAGCTCCTCTTTACCAGCATGCAATTTTCTACTGCATTTACACATTCTATAATTATCACAGATCACTGCATTGGCTGAGCTTTGCATTAATATGTTTCCATCCCAGCAGTGCTACATTACTGTGGTACTA
Source organism: Pelobates cultripes (assembly GCA_933207985.1). Classification (NCBI taxonomy): domain Eukaryota; kingdom Metazoa; phylum Chordata; class Amphibia; order Anura; family Pelobatidae; genus Pelobates; species Pelobates cultripes. The sequence goes on from OW240913.1 coordinate 322,655,304, forward strand.
TGCTGGAGCAATGGGTGTTCACATTGCGTTTACAGCATCTATTGGGGGGTCCGAAAATATATAAGCACTATTGTCCAGTGTATTTAGAGCAAATACAGAATATGAGAGACCACAGATGGAGTGGTCCTCCTCTATTATGAAACTGGAATGATGCACAGTCATTATGAATATTGAAATGATGCCAAGATCGAGCAGGTAGATTGAAAAACAAGTGGTTTGCATCAGTACTGATGCTGGAATGGTGTATACCATCGCATCGATCACTGGAATGACACCAGGATGATGCAGGCACCCTGACACCTATCTTGGTTCTCGGAAGTAGCCACCATCACAACTGCTTATTCACGTTCACTGCTATGCTTGCTATTTTCTGTCCTTCTCTCCTGCTGTATGTGACGGACCACCATCACTGAGTACCATGCCCACTAATGCCTACTTGCTTGTCCGCATTGTTTCAGATCCTCATGTTGGGGATCTCCCTATCTAAGAGGCAATGTATTGGTTGTGGGGTCCCCTTGTTCGCAAATCATGTTTGGGCTGTTTTTTCCTGAAAGCTGATGAGCATTAACATGTTAAAGGACTTCCTATTGAAGAGACAAACCAGGCTTCCAGGGCACTTAGGTGTCCCTTCTCACACTTTACCGAATAGCTCTGTTGGAGTCCCCAGTTTCAAAGTGTAACTCAGGTTGTAAGCTATGTCCTTTCATACAATCAATTAACCCCTTTTGTAATGTTAAAATGTGTGTGGGGATTTGGAACTATTGTAGACTTTGCTGGACCTGAGAGGAAACTTTATTATCTCTCAGGCATAGAGGATCATGGGATGGATTACCCTCTGGACCTGAGAAAGAACTTGATTATCTTCCAGATACAGCGACGTCGGTGCGGGCTTATGTTTTGGGTTACTTTGAATGGAGACCCCCTGTGGGGGTTTGTGTATAAAAGCTGTGTGTTCCAAATAGAGATTGACAGAGTTTGTACCTCCAGAACTGTGTCTTGTCTAGTTACTGGAGGGGAGGAAGATTTAACCCCTGTGTCTGCTGTTTCAGCTTGCAGGGGATGCAGCAGAGAAAGTCCTTGTAAGGACTAAGAGCTTCCAGGACTGAGTGCCGTCCCTTCCTGGGAGCGCATAGAGCTAAGTCCCCTAACCATGTAACCATGAGTTCCTGATCGGCTAAAGGAAGGGAATTAGTGGAGGTAACCGGTGTGGTTACCCGAGGATCCGCTATAACAAGCATGTCAAACATGCGGCCCCCGGGTCACATGCGGCCCACAGTGAACATATTTGTGGCCCGCGTGCACTGGGGCCGATTTCAACTCTCGCTGCGACCAGCAAGTCAGGAAAAATATTTCATGACTCTTGCTCTCCCGGCCACAAGAGGGCAGAGTGGCTGTGTGTCTGCTGAGAAGAGAATGTTCAAGAATTCCTTGAGAAGAACATGGTTATCAGCAAAAATCAGCACGGTTTTATGAAACACAGGTCATGTCAAACTAACTTGATTGCGTTCTACGAAGAAGTAAGTAGAAGTATAGATCAGGGTGTTGCCGTGGATGTGATCTATTTGGATTTTGCCAAGGCATTTGATACAGTTCCACACAATAGATTAGTGTTCAAACTCAAGGAAATCGGTCTAGATGAAAATGCTTGTTCTTGGGTAGAACATTGGCTTAAAAACAGAGTACAAAGAGTTGTCATTAATGGTAAATTTTCAAGCTGGACAGAGGTGGCAAGTGGTGTCCCTCAGGGGTCTGTTCTGGGACCCCTTCTATTTAACATGTTTATAAATGATCTTGAAGACCGCATTGGAAGTCATGTTTCAGTGTTTGCAGATGACACAAAACTTTGTAAAACAATACAATGTGAGCAAGATATTACTTTGCTGCAGAGGGATTTAGATAGACTGGGGGACTGGGCACTCAAATGGCAGATGAAATTTAATGTTGAAAAATGCAAAGTTATGCACTTCGGCGTAAAGAATACACAAGCAACGTATACCCTTAATGGAAGCGAATTAGGGATAACAACACATGAAAAGGACTTGGGAATTGTTATAGACAACAAACTATGCAACAATGTGCAATGTCAATCAGCAGTGGCCAAGGCCAGTAAGGTATTGTCATGCATGAAAAAGGGCATTCATTCTCGGGACAAGAATATCATTTTGCCTCTTTATAAATCACTGGTAAGACCCCATATTGAATATGCTGTGCAAATTTTGGGCACCTGTTCTAAAGAAGGATATTATGGCACTAGAAAAAGTGCAAAGGCGGGCTACAAAATTAATTAAATTAAAAGGAATGGAACATATCGGCTATGAAGAAAGGTTAACAAATTTAAACCTATTTAGTTTAGAAAAACGTTGCCTGAGAGGGTATATATTACATTATACAAATATATTCGGGGCCAATACAATCCATTGTGTGGAAATCTATTCACAAACCGGACTTTACATAGGACACGAGGCTATGCGTTTAGACTGGAAGAAAGAAGATTTCGTCTAAGGCAAAGGAAAGGTTTTTTTACTGTAAGAACAATCAGGATGTGGAATTCTCTGCCTGAAGAAGAGGTTTTATCAGAGTCCATACAGATTTTCAAACGGCTACTAGATGCATACTTGCAAGAACAGAATATTCAAGGATATAATCTTTCAATGTAGGGTAATAACTGCTTGATCCAAGGATAAATCTGACTGCCATTCTGGGGTCAAGAAGGAATTTTTTTCCTAGCTTGTTGCAAAATTGTGCTTCACACTGTTTTTTTTTGCCTTCTTTTGGATCAACAGCAAAAAACAAATATGAGGTAGGCTGAACTTGATGGACTCAAGTCTCTTTTCAGCTATGTAACTATGTAACTATGTAACTAAGACCAGAGCAGCCACTCCCCGTTCCCTCCTGCTCGCAGTGCCAGAGGAGCGTCTGGCCTGCTTGAGCATGGCTGGAACTGGAATTGAAGGACAGACAGCAAATCGTAAGGTAGGATAAGAGGGACTAGGGGGAGGGAGTGTAATAATTTGAGGGAGGGGTCACTGTATTAATTTGAAGGAGGGGGCACTCTATTAATTTGAGGGAGGGGGCACTGTATTAATTTGAGGGAGGGAAGAGCACTGTAATAAGTTGAGGTAGGGAGGGGGCACTGTATTAATTTGAGGGAGGGGGCACAGTATTAATTTGAGGGAGGGGGCACTGTATTAAGTTGAGGGAGTGAAGGGTGCACTCTATTAATTGGAGGGAGGGAGGGGGTACTCTATTAATTTGAGGGAGGGCAGTGTATTAATCTGAAGGAGGGGGCATTGAATTTATTTGAGGGTGGGAGGGGGCAGTATTACTTTGGGGGAGGGAGGGGGCAAGTGTATTAATTTGAGGGAGGGCCAGTGTGTTAAATTGGGGGAGGGCAGTGCAAAGTGGTGGGGGAAGGGCAGTGTATTAATTTAAGAGAGAAAAGAGGCAGTGTATTGACCTGGAGGAGGGAGGGGAGCATTGTATTAAATTGGGGAGTAGTGGCAGTGTATTAATGGGAGGGAGGGTGCAGTGTATTAATTTGGGGAAGTCAGGGAGCCATTGTATTGAATTGGGGAAGGGAGCAGTGTATTTATTTGAGGGAGGGAGACAGTGTATTAGAGTGGTGGGGGGCAGTGTGTTAAATTGGGGGGAGGGCAGTGTAGTAAAGTAGAGTGGTGGGAGTGGTGACAGTCTATTGGATTATAGTGGAGGGAGGAGGGGCAGTGTATTAGATTAAGGGGCGATGTATTAGATTGGGTGAAGGGGGAAGTGTATGGTGGAGTGGATGAGTGGAGGGTTGAGGGGTAGTGTGTTAGATTGGGTTTGCGTGGAAGCGCTGAACGCTCTCCATGGAGATGCTGATTGACCGCGCAGCTTTTTGCCACACTTCAAAATCAACAAGAAAACGTCATTTGTGTTTTACAGTTGTGCAACATCATGCATTCACCATTTCAGTCCCATTACCAAGCATTCCTTAATATGTCAAGGTAGTTGGACTGAAACGTTGTTTATATGCAAATACAATTCTTAAAATAAATTTGCGCTTTTGTTTATTTTGAAGCCCTACGGGCGCAAGGACGTCCAGTGTTAGTTAGGCAACTTTTTTGATACTGTACTTTTATAAATAAACCTACGTTTCTATTGTAACTGAAGTTTGTTTGTTTTTGCGGCCTACATAAATGTAAACCTTGTTTATTTGGCCCATCTTAGCCTTTGAATTTAACATGCTTGGTGGTATTCTTTAAAAAAAAATGTAATAAAAATTTGGAGGGTCCATTCTGATACACATTTACTTTCTGTGTCAAAGTCACCTATTGCTGGGTTTTATACCCTCCACACGCTTTTTTTTCCTTATTGCAGTTAACAACCATAAATTTACCAACTGCCATATTTTTTTAGTTATAATTTAAATGTTTTTGGTGCCAACATTAGATATTAATACATTCTATCTAAACCTATGACACCAGATACTTGGTTCTTTTTCTTGTTAGTGATGAGCACATTTTATGTATTCAACTCTCCGTCTAATAAAATATTGGTTTAAAAAGCTGGTCCATTTAAATTTAGGTGGGTTATTGTCTTATGTCATACTAGATTTGGTTATAAATTGAAATTTTATGGGGCTCCCTCCTAGATTTATAGAAGAAAATAGTTTCTTTGGCTTTTTGGACAAGTCACACGGTAGAAACCAATAATATAGCTAATTTTTATTTAGTCTGATTAAAATGTTTAAATTATCAATGTATTTATATCGATACCCATCATGTAATCGTGAGCATGTGCAATCATATTTGATTAAATAAATTACAGAGCACGTTTATATTTTAGTGGGAGATTTTTAATATGAGAAGAATATGGTACATAAAAAAAGATACAAATTATAAAAACATATGGTATGTAAAATGTAGCAGTTAATCATGTTCATAGAAGCAGAATAAATTGTGGTTTTTTTAATGCAAAATAAGGTTATTTGGGATATTTGTGTTAGCAGTGCGACTGATCTCAGCTGCTGTTACAGTAATTATAGTGTTGCATCTGACTATTTTACTAAATAATGAGAGAAGTGCACAGTTGGTTTTATTTACAATGGTGTCATTACAAGAATTTATGGGAAGTAAAGTACGTCATTATTATTTATTACTATTGGCATGTATATAGCGTCAACAGATTCCGAGGTGCTTTCCTATATTATTATAGTATAGGGGAACTTTATAACAAATGAGACAGATTAGTACAAATTTTGAAAGGAACAATAGGTTGAAGAGGACCCTGGTCAAATGGGCTTACAATCTAAAGGAGGTGGGGTATAAAAACATTATAGAAAAGGCAGCATGGAGGATAGAAATCAGTTGACAGGGTGGGAAAGTAGAAGAAATGGAAGGTGAGAGTTAAGTGGACAATGGACTTACTAATTAAGTTGAAAAAGTAATGACAGTTACCAATGGAGTCCATAGTCTATTTGTAAAAGAGGGGGTATTAGCGACTTCTTAAAGGGTTGAAGAGTAGGGGAGAGTCTTGTGGAGGGTGGTAGACTGTATACTTTAATATAGTGTATTTAACTCTTGCAGGGATTGACAAAAAGCAGCTTCTGTTTATTAGAAATGACTTGGCGTTGAGATTAGTGACAGTCCTGGAAATACAGAATTATCCTTGTAATATACAATTCGATTTACGACATAAAGTTGCATAGATATGTTCAAAAACAGCTCACATGGGATAAAACATTTTAAATCACATTGTAACTATTTTTTATTTATTTTTTTAAAATCCCAAAAGATATGCTAAACAATAAGTAAATGACAATGTGACATATATCGTATCTATCCAAGAGAAAATATAATGTGGAAAAAATGAAGTGTATGTGTAGGTCGAAGCAGCACAGAACTGTGCGACATTATTTTGCTATACCTATTGTCACTATTGCTTTTGGAGTTTGTTATTGGTGACTTTTTTTAGTCACTTGTTAATTGTACGCTATATAAATGTGTGATGTTGTATAGTAGTCTATTTTGACTAAAGTCCATCAAATTCAACCTTGAAACCTTTCTTTTATGCTGCTGATCCTAATGAAGGCAAAAAACAAAACAAAAAACAATTTTAGGCATTGCCAATTATGCCATAAAAAGGGAAAAAAAACCTTCCTGACTTCATAATGGCAATCCGCTTTCCCCTTGGATCAACAACCTGTTCACATACATATTAATGATATATTTGGTTTTATTGTTATCTATATAAAAGGAGCACTACGTATATATTGATGCTGAGAATAGGCAGATTCTTTTTTCAGTAAGGAGGAGATTTAGGCATTATTCAGATTTGGAAAGGTAACAGTGATTTCAACAGCATTTGAATGTAATCCATTATTTCTACTCCAGTAATACTCTCACTATTTTGTCTGCTAACAGCTTAATATCTACTAAGGGTGCCAGAAAAAAGATAAATCAGGTGCCATTTCTTATTTAGAACCGTTGAAATGTCTTTGCCTTAACTTTGGCACTAAGTATTGAAATAAGAGTTGTAACTACACGCAATATTTATTTCCTCAGGCCAAAACCTCGAGTCTATTCAAGGAAATCCCAACTTACCCTTGTGAAGCAAAAGTTTATTTAGTCTCTATCTTGGTCTAATCTTAGCTTTCCTTTGTTCCTTCAGTTGCAAATGTATCATTCTTTGACCTGAACAAACAGGTTTGGCTATAGTCATTTTAAAAGATTCTTCCATTGCACCATTTCTGGCTTATAAACGATAAAGACATATTGCAATATTTATTCTTATTTTAGTGTATATAATACCAAAAACATTCCACAGCTCTAGATACTTTCATTAATAATAATGTTAGAAATAAATGTCTGTATTTATGTAAGATTGTCAAGAGATGATACAAAAAAAGGGGAGCCAGTGTTGACTGATCTATAATGGCAGGCGAGGCAGTGTGTATCCCCTCAGTTTTTGTTGTTGAAAAAAGAAACCAGATCATGATAAGGACTAATGATACGTGTGCTGAGTGGCTAAGCAACTAAATATATCAAGATATTTTTAGGAAAAAAAGCCAATTACTATAATTTATGATATCAGCAGCCTGTGCATGGGGTGGCATATCTTTAATGCCCGCAAAGACAGTCTCTATATTGTTCTTGGGTAACTACATTAGTAGGTGGGGTTGGAATTCTTTAAAGGACAGGTTTGGGCACCAAAGGAATGGGGAGCTACTGATTTGTTTAAAGCATCAGCTGACCACTCTAAGCCAATCAGCGGCACCTCTGCATGATGCTGCCTGAGCTGTCCATTACCTAGGATTTCAGAAAATGGAAAGACAAGGGAGCAATGTGATCCGGCACTGGAGCAGACTTTGGAGTTAAACAATTCATGAACAGTTTAACCCGTACAGGTGAACCAACACCAGGAACCTCCTAACACCATAACAACTAGTCCTTTAAAGAAGACCCAGTCCACCTACTGATGCTGATACCCAATTATGGCCATAAAAGACAGGAAAACATGCAGACATGTCTTCTAGGGCTTCCAAGATATGACACCCCATGCAAAAGGGGATTCTATGGCTGCAAACAGTCTAAGGGACACATCTGGGTTCTGACAAGACTCTGACAGAGTTTCCCTGCATACCCCCTTGCCGATTGTGATGGTGGTGGGCTTTGTCAGTTGCCCAGCACTGTGCACAGGGAGATCTCCCTGTCATGCTGAAAACAGCCTGTAGATGATGGTTACAGAACACACTCAGTTTAGAAATCACTTTGCTAATATCAGTACTGATATCAGCTGATATTAGCAGAAAGGGACCCTTGGGATTAGGATTGGGGGTTAGGATTAAGCTTTTGTTTAGTATTAGAATAGTGTTTAGGATTAGGATTAGCAAGGGAATACCTCTACTGACATCAGTAGGAGGAATCATTCTCACAATATTGCTAGGATTAGGTCAGAGTTCTAATTATTGATAGGATTTGGTTTGTTATACTCGGAAGTTGTTGCTAAGTACAGTCAGTTGAAGTTCACAGTCAGGTTATTAATTCAGCTCTCTATTTTCACAAAAACTTGAGAAGAATATGCAATGGGGGACATCTTGCATAATTTAGTGATTTTTATTATAGTAGCACGCATCAAGTTTACAAAATAAACAACAAAATTTCAATGTGCATGTAAAAAAAAATTAAAAACATAATAATAACATACATTTTGATGGACATTGGTGCAAAATGGCTGCATAATAAAGTTCACAATATACCTTATTAAATACCTTGTAGTATCTACTTTTGTAAATCCATTTATCACAAATCTAACTGCAAAACTAAATAGTTAGATCTCTTACAAAGCACTGTAACTTCACAAGATAGTGTTATATGTGTGTATGTAAAAACAAAACACAATTTTATAACAATTTTTAGCAGATATTGGTAGTTAAATATAAAGAGTGTCAAAATGACCTTGGGTAAATAGCCTTTCATGCCTATTTTATATTGATATATACTTTTGTGTGTCAATATGGTGTGGTTTTGTTTTGATGGATATTAAATTTAGAAAACAAACAGACTGAAATCTAAAATCTTTCCACATCGAAATATTTTACTCCTCGTATAGTTTTATTGTTTTTTTTAATTTGAATTTTATTTAAGGAATTTATTTTAAAAAAAAGGAAGGGGTACAGAAAAAAGAATAGGGTGGGGGTGGGAAGGGGAAGGGATAAAGGTACAGTGATATTATGAACATAGAAACAGAGAATGTGACGGCAGATAAGAACCATTCGGCCCATGTAGTCTGCCCAATTAAAAAAAACAAAAAACATTCAGTATGCATTGAAAAGACATTCAAAAGAGAGGAGTTCCATTTACACTTCTAGTTGTCCCTTCTGGGATCCACTTCCTAAGCATATTTTAGTTTGATAAAGCCATATAAAAAAAAAAAAAAACAAGGGGACAGCCAAAATCGGCTTAGTTTTCTCCTCTCCAACGTCCTGTAGGGTTTCTCTATCTCCATCCAAGCCTCTGCCACTTGTTTGTTAGGTGGAGAGTTGGCATAATACTGATTGTTTATTTCCAATAAAGTAGAAAGAGAAGGGATAATTTGTGATTTCCAAGCTCTGGCTATTACGCGTTGAGCTGTCAAGAGGATATACAGTATTCATTTTTGCTTAGATCTCAGTAGAGCTTTGGGTAGATCCGATAGGAGAAAAACGTGGAGAGATGTATTCGTAATTTCTACAAGAAGTTTGTGGATCGAAGTCCACAGTGGTATTATGCGTTCACACTCCCACCACACATGCAACACTGTTCCATTATGCAAGTCTGAGAAGAAGTTGAAAACATTTTATGTATACGAGTCAGTACTATATACTATCTATAAATCATCTTCCTCTGATGCTCTAGAAGAGGGGCAGATTTAATAAGTTTTTTAGAGGTCAAAAAGATTTCTTTCCATCTATCTTGTGTGATCTCTTGTTCAAAATCTATGGACCATTGATGCACTGGTTTTGAGTCAGCGAAAGGCATATACTCTATTAGAGATTTGTAACACATGGAGATAGGTACACCATTTATACATATCGTTTCCTAGAATGTGAGGTTACTCAGTTTAGGGACCGAAGTTCTAGTGCATGCGAAATTTTGTGCTACAAAAGATTTTAATTGAATGTAGGAATAGTGTGAAGCCACAGGGAGGTCATATCGGATTCTCAATGTATTAAAGTCTAAGAGTGGCATATTAGCATATATTTGATGTAGGAACTTTAGTCCACAATCAAACCATGGTTTGGAATGGAATGTAGGGATACAAAAATGAAAAGCCCTCAAAGGGGTTGCCATGGACAGACTATTAGTTGTACAAAGTATATCTCTGTACCTATCCAATGTGCGAACAGCTAGTTCTATTTTTGCCGAGGTTATCTTGACTCCAGGCCTGAGCTGCTTAGGAAGTCACAGCAGGCTAGAGAGCGTATATAGTTCCAGTATTCTCCTTTCCAAGGATACCCATTGTGATGGGGATCTGTTTAAAAAATGCGGGAGAATCGAGGCTAGGATTATAGCGTGATAATATTTTTTTACATCAGGGACTGCCAAGCCTCCTTTATGTAACAGAGTTAATAAAATTTTCAATGGCGCTCTAGGCTTCCCCCCGGCCCAAATAGATCTTTTTGTACTGTTCTAAAAAATGACATGGGAAGGGTAGGTGGTAGATCCTGAAAACAATTATTGTAGCCTTGGGAGTATAGACATTTTGAACGCTACTATCCGTTCTATCCAAGTAAGAAATAAAGGGCTCCATTTGTGTAATAGATGTTGACCCTCATTCCAAATTTTTATGTAGTTTGTGGAAAAAAGGTCTTTAATTTGTTTCGTAAATATAACACCTAGATATTTAAAGTTGTCTGTTCTCTATTCAAAAGGATATGTGGAGCATAACATGGTAAGAACACTTTTATCAATTTATCTTGTGTTTTAGAGGTGTTAAGCGAATAATAAGAGTGTTGTCCATATTCTTGTATGACTTCTAGAAGCGGTGGTAGAGAAGAAAGGGGGTCAGTGATGTATAATAATATGTCATCCGGGTATTATGGATTTTTATTTGGCCTTTTTTGGAGCTGAAAAAATAAGGTTTTTAGAAAAAAGAAGACATCAAATGGTAAGTTTGTTTTATTTACAGGTATTTAGTTTTATTGTTCCCCTCTCACTATTTTTATGGGGTAGGTGGGGGGGGTAGGTAGAAATTTATTAAAACAAATTTTGGTGGGAGGGTGACTAGGGGCTTGGGGACCCCTAGTCACCTGGGGGGTTACAGTTAGCTCCCACCTGCCGCCCATGGGTGGGGGCTGTGGGGGAGGACAATAGGTCCCTCCCTTATTGTAATTTAGGGACCTCACCCACTGCTCATGGGTTAGGGCCATGGGGAAAGGACAATAGGTCCCCCTCTTATTGTAATTTGGGGCCCCCAACGACCACTCATGGGTGAGGGCCAGTGGGGAGGACATAGGTTCCCCCATTTTCATTTAGGACCCCCACCCACCACTCATTGGTGTGGGTCGGGGGAACGCTTTTTTGTTGTTGTTTTTTTCAGTGAGCAGCCGCTATATCGCGAGTAGTAGAAATTTTACTAGAATTTTGAATAAGAATTTACTAATACTAAGTAATCTTTACATAGTATTAGTAAATTTGGCTAAAAGACCAATTTAGGTCTTTCAGCCTTTTGGTAGATAGCTCACTAATACCGTGGGAATTAGGGAGTTATCACCTAAGCGGCTGCAAGATGCAGCCGCGGCACGAATCAGATCGTAATTTCATTCATTATAATGAAATTCCGATGCGAACAAAGTCCTGAATTGCATCCTAATACGAATGGAGAAACTGTTCTTATTCTGTTAGGACGAGATTAGGTAGTTTCCCGGGCGTTCTGTCTAAAATGCAGAACGTTTGGGAATACTGATAGGAAGCATCGCAGAGGAAAGGTAAAAATTGTGGAAAAATATCTCTGACCACAGGAAATGGAGCAAACTTTGGTCAGAGATGGTCAGGCATAGGAAACCTCCATTAGACAAATAGTCACTACTTTGTCTTATGTTTTAAAGAAAACTAGAGTAGACAGGAAGAAATGAAGAACAGATCCTGACAGAGGGAGAGAAGAGGAATCAACTGGGGAAAGGTAAGTTCGGCATGACAGTGCCGCTTTAATATGAGAACCGCATTGCAGCTATCAATGTACTGCAGAATATATACTTAATATTTATACTTTGCAGTACACTGATTGGTCCTTTTTCACACCCTTTTGGTTCGTCTGATTCATTTCCCTAATCAGTTTTTGCTTACTGAAATTCTGCCAAGCTGAACCGACTTGTGGCCAATATTTAACCATCCTGAAAAAATATTTTAATTGATATTTCATTTTGATCTATAATTAAATGCACATTTTGATGTATAATCTTGTTGAGACTTTTTTGTCATTTCTCTTTAATATTGACATATGTTTCAATCAAACATTTCATAAAACACTTAAACATGTTTTCTACACATTCATTGGCTATTTGTTATCTAAATCTGTTCTACCTAAAAAAGTTTTTCTTTTTTTGTATAACTTATTGAAACACACCAGATAAAAATGTATTTATTTATTACTGGCATTTATGAAGCGTCAACATATTCCGACGCACTGTACAATTAGAGGAGAACGTACAATATAAACAGACAAATAAAAAAGGTGCCCGTAAGCTGAGATCTAGCCATTGAAGCTCTTTTATACAAACTGCTTAACTAGATAGCTCATGAGCTTACAATCTAAAGATATACGCTTGTTTGTATATAAGCACGTGTACAATTCTTTATATCTGTATAGTTGCAGTGTTGTGGTAAACCAAAAATAAACACATTATTTGGATGGTAAACCTTGATTAAAGATTCTTTTAACTCGTCACACTAACAGTCAAGTAAAATATATTTATTACAGAAATCTGCTAACATTTAAGTGATTGTTATACAGCAATGAAATCTCTTTTTATGTGCTACGCATACAACCATACAATTTTACAATTTTCTTTGAGTCTGAACAGTTTCTAAAGCCTAGCAGATAGAGATCTTTAACAGTACAGCAAGTTTAGGAGCCTGAGGGCTATAAGCTTAGTTCTCAGGACACTCAGAACGGAAAATTAGCCTTAATGTGGTCTAGAGCTAGGCCTGCTGAAAACAAGTGTGAAACTCTGGGCATGCCTCTACTTTATCCACGCATATTGCCATCTCGTAGCTCATATTTACTTTAGTAATAATAAGATGACAATGTTTTGAGAACTTGGCCCAACTTGTTGCGAGTGAGGCTTACACACCACCCCTTAGGAATATTCAAAAGCTACTTGATAAATACATTAAATTAAAATCTCTTGCAAAAGAAACAAAAAAAATCCTCTATGCTGTCAGCACAAACGCTAAACTCTTTTTTTTTTTTTGTCTTTATTTCCCCCTCTGGATGGGCGATTTTAGTGTGAAAATGTGCTGTTCGCTCAATAGTAGTTAATTTCAACTTCAAACAAAAAGCCTTGTGCGAAGAATTTCTTTAAGCAGAAGCCAAAAATCAGAAATTCTTTTTCTTTCTCCTCCTTTCTCTCTCAAGAGGAGAGGCCAGTTTACAATGTGTAATTTTCTTGTGCTGTACAGGTGGCAAATATTAAAACCAGTACAAAGAACACCTCTAGTAATTCAAGCAAATAAACATCTGATAGTCTCACACTGCCCCCTGCAGTTTTATCATCTCATAAAGATTTAAATGTAAGGTTTGTGTTTCTTCATTTTCAACTGGAAGCTTTCGTATCAGATAAACTAATTTAGTGCAATTGCAAATATAAAAAAAACGAAAAAAGTTTACAGGTATCAATGTCCCAAAACTGTGAGCTGTGAATTTGGTGCACCACTGTGTGTTTAAAATTTCCAGGTATTTGAGCAATGCTAAAATGGAGTTTGCTTTAAAAGAAAGCGACACCAGTACACCCCTCATCAAAATGGCTCCTTTTATAATGTCACCAGTGAGACTGAGGTTAGTGAGGGCTTATTGTGAGTGCTGGATAACTTAGGGTCAAGAAAGATTCAGGGATAAGAGGTACCATTATTCCAGTCTGTCTAAATATTTATCACCTGTTATACATTTTGCCAGCGTTGTTTTTTAATAAATTTTAAGGTACTCTGTATAACAGCGCTAAATAAAACCTGTTGAATAAATAAATGATACTATAGACTGTAACTCCCATCATCCTTAGCCAGCTGACAATCCCTTATTAGAGATGTCGCGAACCGTCCGCGAACTTCTCGCGAACGGTTCGCCACGGTTCGCCACGAACCGTTCGCGGCAAACTCCGGTCAGCTGACACATCCCGGCCAATCTCCAGCAGACCCTCCCTCCTAGACCCTCCTACTTCCTGGACAGCATCCATGTTGAAGGCAGCTTCAACATGGATGCTGTCCAGGAGGTGGGAGGGTCTGGGAGGGAGGGTCTGCTGGAGATTAGCCGGGATGTGTCAGCTGACCGGAGTTCGCCACGAATGGTTCGTGGCGAACCGTGGCGAACCGTTCGCGAGAAGTTTGCGGACGGTTCGCGACATCTCTATCCCTTATTCTCTAGTCTCCAGTGTTTTCAGTAGCAGTGGGAGAATTTAATTGATTAATAGGCAGTTGTAGCCATTTCTCCGACAGACGCACACATTCGGCCTTGGAGATCATGAAGCAATGACATCATCAGCTGTCAGAGCACTGCATTCATTAAACATCATGTACTTGAAAAGATACACCCTGCTTTATTTCCTGGTCTAACTTGGCAAGCCATTCCTTAATTGTTATGTAATGTACGCTAAAATAATTTCTGCGCAATACCTTCATTAGACTCTTGCAAAAAGTAAGATGGTCCACAATGCTTCTTTAGATATTGCCTTGACTTTAAACAGTTTGTTTTGTGCCTCTTCCCATTAGAATAGATCAGTGATGGCTAACCTTGACACTATAAATTGTTTCTGGACTACATTTCCCATGATTCTCAGCCAGCTTTTAGAGTAAAAAAAATGAGCTGAGCATCATGGGAAATGTAGTCAAGAAACAATTTATGGTGTCAAGGTTAGCCATCACTGGTACAGATCTTTGAAAATAGCTCGGCGAACCAGGTTTGGCTTTCCAACCAGGGTATTGAGAATCATTGCTTTACCCCACATTGTTCATACACACTGTTCAAATACGCAGTCGACAGAGTATTACTAGTAGAACTAGTATATTTCGCTGCATAAAAGAAGTGAAAAACTGCTGTATGTTTTCTGCACACATTTTAATAATAAATATATGTGTAGGATATGGCACATGGATAGGAGGAGAGTAAATTAGGGATACAAGGCAAGTGGGACAGAGTGACAGAGGCCTAGGTATTAGGAAGACAGTGGCAGAGGATTAGGGAGACAGAGTGACATAGGACTAGAGGGACAGAAAACACAGGGCAAGGGGGGGCAGAAGATAAGGAGGGCCTTGTGACACAGAGCTAGAGAGACAGGGGATTAGGGGGGCAGAGTGACAAAGAGACAGGGGACAGTTAATTAGGGGACACAAGGCTAGTGGGGTAGAGTGATACATGTCTAGGGAACAGAGTAACACAGGGCTAGGGGGACAGGGTATTTTGGGGACAGAGTGACACAGGTGAACAGAATGACAGGGAATTTAAGGCTCTAACCTCACTCTATCTCTATAGCCCTGTGTGAATTGAAACACAGGATGGGGCAATGGAGGGACAGTTAATTTAAATATTTAAAATGACACTCTCTTTACCTCCTCACAGGCAATATTGCCAAGTCCCCCAATAGTCTGTGTCCTGTTCACAACTGTACTCTGGGCATGGACTCATTATGGCCATGTTCGCTGGGGTGTTGGATGCAGTGCAGGGAGGAGTAAGTTGTACTCTACGGACATCACAAAGGGGTCCGTCAGTCTCCGCTGCTATATGGGAGCAGAACAGGGAATGAAGAAAGTGGAATGAAGCAGCAGGCCATGGGCAGGAGAGATTTTATCAAATTTAAGTCCCAGGCTAAGGGTCCAAGATTCAGATATTTGCACCCCGCTCCGGTGGTGCCTTCTGTGCCATTTTATGATAGTTCTGACCCTGAATAGGACGTGTCAATAAGGTCTTTCAGGGGTTTTGAGCTCCAAAGTTCTGGTAGCTTGATAAGCAATGGACAAGTGACCAAGACTTCATTGAGTGATGAGATCCAGGGGTAGTCTGGAGGGAATTGCGCAAGGTGATACCTTAATGCATTTTAGAAATAAGACCAACATTAAAAATTTGTTCCTTTAAATGTATGATTGCATAGTGTACTCTAGTGATTAATATCATTTAACTACTAGGCTTATATTTATTTTAATTGTCTTACTCATGAAACCCCTACGTGTATAAAAGGAACAGATTTTGTCTTTATGTGAGCCACCCTTTGCCTCTCCCTTATACAAAATATGACATTTAGGTCCTGTCTGGCTATATTCATAGCTCAAATTATAGTATGGATTGTGTTTTTGACAGGTAGGGATCAATATAATAAGCTATTCTCACCACAACACTGACATTTCTAAATTACTATGCTCTATGATTCTCCAACTTAGTGATGTGACTTAAGATAAACATGTATCCAGGAGGGCCGGTAGCAAAACTGTAAAATCAGCTACACTGGGAACTTGATTTTAATAGAGAAGAAGGATAACCATGTAGATTTTTACATTAGGAATGTGAATGAAAAATGCTTCTAAAATAGAAGCAATAAGAAAGGAAATTCTAGAAAAGGGGATTGCTGTGTTTTGATATAGTTCTTGATTTTATATGAAGACAGATGACTGATTGTGCATAGTAACAGAAATTGAGAAATTGTATATGTTGCTGAGCCCTTCTCTGGAGGTTTTAACAATATTTACCAGATTTATATAAATAAAATGTTTAGTTTTTTTCCCCAAAAGTTAAATGATTCAGAGTTACATTTGTTTTAATTTACACTTTTTCAGGTCACTTTAAACTTGGTTTATAACTACTACTAACTGTCCCTAGCAATGAATTGGAACTATTCTAAGTCTCTGCTCTGTTGAATGTGAGTGTGCTCACTGCTTGTTGGGTGAACATGCGTGGAAAGCAAAAGATGCACACATAGAAAAATCAGGATTCAACAATAATAGGGTGGAATCTGGCCCATTGTGAGAAGATATCTAAATCAAAAGATCATAAAGGTGCATGCAGGGCAAGTGCTTAGTGTATCTCATGCAAATTTCAAGCCTGTTTGAGGATCTTATATATATTAGACAAGGGGTAGGCAAGCTTTGACACTACAGATGTTGTGGGCTACATCTCCCGGATGCTTTTGGTATCGAAAGTTGTCTGTCCCTGTATTAGTCCTATAAATGATACTTTGTTCTGTCTGAAGAAGGTCTGATGCCATATTGTGCATTTGTTACTCGCTTCCCTCCTCCGTTAGATGCCCACCCAGTCTCCACTCCTTCAGAAAATCGTTAAAAACCCACTTCTTCATAAAAGCGTATCAATTAAACTGTTAATAGCTTCTGACTGATTCCTCTTCTGCAACTGTCACTAGTCTAATACTATCCTTACCTTTTTGTGTCATTTTACCCCACTCCCTCTAGCATGTAAGCTCATTGAGCAGGGCCCTCAACCCCTCTGTTCCTGTGTGTCCAACTTGTCTGGTTACAACTACATGTCTGTTCATCCACCCATTGTAAAGCGCTGCGGAATTTGATGGCGCTATATAAATATCATAATAATAATAATAATTTATACTTAAAAAAGAAAACCTAAAATCTTTTATCACATGTTAAATAAAGATGGGAGGCGGGGAGCGGGGAGCGGGGAGCGGGGAGCGGGGGGGAATGGAATAGAAACAGGTAATTTCCTGTTAATGTGCTCTACATATCCATAAGTAGACAGATGAGAAATCAGTGAAAGCTTGGGGGGCAATATTTTATGTTATTTTTACATTCACAGCAGACAATTGGGAAGGCATTTATTTAATATAGTTTTTATGGCTATTTTCTGCAGAAAAACAAAACTAAGACTCGATAATTCTTGCATTAAGAAAATGTACTCCCCTGTCATTTGTTTTTTGTCAGTTTTAACATATTTAATGCAACATTTTTTATTCTGCACATCATATCCTTTGTCTAAGCAATGTGCAGTAAAAGAAATATGCTATCTTAATGTAATCTTTATCCCCTCCTCTACCAACCCAGTATAATGAAAAATTATATAGAACCCATTAATTCCGGCTTGCCTTCCGTCTTCACCATCACTGTTCTTCAATCACTGGACAGAGGAATTTCTCTGTTTATACTCCAGTCTGTAACTCTATAGAACTATAAATATCACAATCCCTTCTTCTCGTACTGTACAGGAGCCTTTATGGTTCAAAACGTCTAGGCTGTATTCTAGCATTCAGTAAGGAAGAGGAGGAAGAAAAGACTCTGGTCACACAGGTCCTGGGCACCATCCATAAGACATTATATTTATGGAGGCTTTAGTGTAGGTACATATAAGTAAACTGCTGTTTCTTATTTTCACAATCTATTCTGTCCAATCTACAATGAAATCTTAACCAATTTTGTTTCTCAAAAATTTCCTAGGACAATATCATTTTAGTGACTTCTTACACGGTTACATAGATGATATTATAGGATGACTAAAACACCCAAACCCATCAAGGTCCATGTTTCATACTGATGATCCAAAAAGGAAGAAACCCCATTTTGAAGTGATTTTCAAATTTTTCAGCAAAAAGGAGAAAAGGTTCCTTGACTCCAAAATGTATTTTTCCTTGGAGAAACAAACTAGTATCCATAATATTAACTAGTATTACAGTGAATCCCACATATTTAGTGGTCCTACTATAAAATAGTAATTTCTAACACATTCCTCAAAGCACACCATTGGTCCAGGTTTTGACATTATCCCCACTGGAACAGAATTGGGAATGCCAAAATTCTGAACTGTTTGTGCACCTCAAGGACTAGAAACACTGCTATAAGGAATCCTCTGCTGTAAGTAAAATCTCCTTTCTTCAAATCAAAAATATAAGTGACCTCTTCTTCTTTGCACAGTGCTATTTGTAAACAGATCACCAAAGATCTGTTTGTTATCATATGTTTTTTTGTAAAGTAAAGAAGTGTAACTTGTCTAATCCTTCTTCATAATGGAAATCTTCAATTCCTGTTATTTATATTTTACCCTTATAGTCCAACTATGGCTGAGATACAGCGTAACTTCGTTCAAATACCATTAACCAGTATTAGTAGAGTTAGTCAATATGTAAAGCTACACAGATATTGTGGTTTTAAAAATTACATATCTAAATAAGTTTCAGAATTTGTACATTTGTTACAGATTAGCACATACAGAATGCGGAGAACAGCACATTTATTAAGTAACCACCTTTCTTTGGGAATGCAGTGCCTGGCTCCCAGTGATGTAATGCAGATTTTTATCTTCATTAGTTATGTCAATTAGCCTGTCGCAGTGTTTCCTATGAGGTGCTATTTTTCCTTTTCCTCTATTATGTACTGGGAATTTCTTTTGCTGTGTCCTCCCCTCACAGGCTCTGTACATGTGGCTAGGGATTGTATCTGCAATCATGTCTACCATCCCACTGTCAGACTAGCTCGTTTTATTTCCTTTTGTAATGCTGACTGTTCCTGTCTTATCTCCTCCTTAATGTGCTTTGTCACCATAACGTAGGTGTGTAGAATTTATCACAGCTTTTGTAAAAGCTTACTTCAGCACAGAATAAGCTCTTACACATGCTGATGTTAAACCTTGATTCGAAGTTTAACCATTGAAATGAAAATCTGTTACACCGAGTCTGTGTTGGACGTTAATGCATTGTTATGCCTAGCAAATATTACAAAATATCGATCTATAGATGGTATGGACATTGTTTAATCAATACAATGGTCTGTTGTCCCGAGAGACCAACAAATGCTTATGCTTATTAAAAAAAAATAAACACTTACCCAAAGAATGAAAAGACTACCATTTTCAATGAATAATTCTAAGAAAAACAAAGTTTCATTCATTCGCTCTGTCCTTGTATCATAAACCTTTTGCTGCACTAAACAAACAAACATCTCCTTTTATAACTTAACAAAGAGCTTGAATACCAAACTGGGCAAATAAAATAAGAAAAGAAAACTTTCACATATAAGGGCTTTTACCACACATGACTTATTCTGATGACAAGAAGCTTGGCCACAGAGTGCTGAAAGCTTATTAATACTGTACAAAAGACTTTTGTTTAACATTTAGTAGGGAACATGGGAATGGTAATGAATGAAGCTTGGCGATGTCCATTCTAGCAATGAAAAAAGAAGAACATGTGCGGATAGAGAAATTAAAACACCTATTTTCCTTTATTAAGATAATTATATATAATTAAAATAGAGCCGGTTTGTAATTAATCATTTACAGCTCTGTGTGTATCAAACATAGGTAAAAATAATTGTCCTTAAATCTTAAAATAAAAGAAAAAAATTTATGAACGTCATGCTTAGTTCTTCAACATGCACACAGAAGTTTAATACAAATAATGGTTTAAAGCAGGGCTCTCACCCTAGTATATGTTTTTGAAGTATACAGTAAATGCACTTACCTCCACTGTATTCTGTGTCCAAGTTTAGTTACTGATGGGTTAAAATGTTTGCTTGTATACTTGAATCCATTGCATCTTATTTATTAAAGATGGAGAAGGAATCCTGTTTTTATCTGTTTATTTTTTTCTGAAATAATTTATACATTAAACATTGAGATTGAAATCACAAAGCTATTAGTTGGTAATGTTATAGTAAATTTAGATTTGTAGATACTTGAATTAAAGGTAACGCACCAGTGGCAGTATACCTCCCTACATGTGTGTAATCCGGATGGGGTGGTTGGCCTTCTAGGGGATGTCACGCATAATTTACAGGACTATCCAGAAAGTAGGCATGCTAGTCCACTGAAAGGGGGCCCCTTCTTTGCAAGGCCATGCAAAGAGCACTGCTGAAGTGACCACTGCCTAGGGTCTAATGATACACTTACGTGTTGCCCATGGACAGTTGCCTGGTGTCTGCAGATGCAAGACACCACAGAACTAAGTAGAGATGGTGGGACAGTACCCAGGAATTGGAACTGCCCTGCTGAACGTAGGAATGTTGGGAGCCTTGTAGCAGGCATTTGACAAATTACAAATTCTGAGACAAACACCCATTCTTATGCACACTTACTCACGTTCTAAACCACAGTTCTTTTAGCTGCTATGTCACTGGTATAAAACCCCATGTTCCTTACATATCATAGTTCTTATCACTCTACACTAGTGCTAGAGATGTTCAAGTATCTTTGGCATGTTTTATCACATCACATGTTCCATACTCCAGCCATTTTCACAGAAGTTACTGAAATTTCTCAACCAGACCTTCAGTGACCCTTAGCCCAGCACAGATCATTAGAGAGACCCATTTCTCCCATATTTATAGAAAGGATATCCAGGGTCAAGGAAATTACAACCACAGAGAGCTTTGGACATGCCTTTTAGGGCACATACCAAATCCATTGGATATCTTGGATTTACTGGGACAACTTTTTGAGATCAGATATCTTCCAATTCCAAATCCCTACCTCAATTGATAACCTCATAAAGGACCAAGCTAATTCATTTCCCTCACCAGATTTATTTATTCTTAGACAATTCCTTCTTCCAACCTGCCTCCCCACAAATTACATAAATAAATATTATAATTACAGACCAATCTAGAAAGCCATTGAGACACTTAATAAACATTTACCCAATTATACATTGTGACAAACTCCCCTTTTCAAGTGGGTTTGCCAAGAGTTCCTGGAGGTGGCCATCTTATCCGCATAAACACAGGCAGCGGTAGTCGAGTTCATAGAACTATTTTCGGACACTGAAACTCCCGAACACCGATGGACTTCCATGATCACCTGTGTTCAGTTTTATAACACATAGAAAGGCACTGTTCGGTGGAAACGTTCCCACGAACAAGGGGTTCAAGCTCCAGGGTAAGACTATTGACTATGTTTGGTAGTTTGTTCATTTTTAAACTACCGAACTAGACCAACCGCAAGCCCTGATTATCTGGAACTGTTTGGACATGGGACCATGTGTGCGGTCGGTCATATTATGACTTCCAGGAAATTCCTGAACCCCTGAACTGATCTGGGTGATTTTTGGATATGTTGGTCACCCAGATCAGGGCTATCAGGGGATGTAACTGTGTGGGGTTTCATGTATTTTTAAGGTGCTTTTGGGGTGTTTTGGAAATGTGTGTTTTTTGTGCCTGGGGATAATTGAGTTTTGTATAGTGCTTGACTCAATTATCTCCCAGGCACAGGTCTTGTTTTGTATAGGAGTGTCCTGGACCTGAAAGCCATTGTAATCGTGTGTAGTTTTTACTGTACTCTACTCACAGGTCCAGGGGGGAGTGCTTCTTGCATGGGGACCTGCATATAAGGCCAGTTGTGGCTGCCATTAAAGGTATTCCAGCTTGTACTCCCAGAACTATGTGTCGTCTGGTTACCGGGAGGGAAAAGGTCTATTCTTTAATCACTGTTTCAGTGCAGAGGACTCAACGGGGAAAGTCCTTGTAAGGACTAGAGCTCCCAGGACTGAGTGTCATCCAGTGCCTGGGGGTTGCTAGAGCAAATTCCCCATTCGGCTCCTAGAGGGATCGGTTCCAGGACTAGAGCTTCCTGTGCTGAGTATCGTCCAGTCCCTGGGGGTTGCAAGAACAAGTTCCTCATTTGGCTCCAGGAGAGAGCGGTTCCAGGGCCCCAGTCAAGCCACGGCGACTGTGTGGCAGAAGTGCTGCTGTTTTTCATCTGTTCCAGGTCCGTGGTGGAGGTACCCAGCCATGGGTACAGGGAGCTCCCTCACATACATGTATTTGCTTTAGCCTGATAGCCATTGTTACTTTATGTTTGAGAGTTGCAGGAAGTGTACCTAAATAGTATATATCTACTCAAAAAATTGGTATCCTGTGTGCCTTCGAGGGCTACTAGATACAAGATATTAATGAAAAGAAAAATATCTAAGGTAAATTAAATATTAATAAATCTCAATGGCATGGTCGCAAATAAATGTGCTAAAGAGCACTGTGTTAACATGAAGTCATAAGAGTAGCACACTGCAGACCCCTGATGCGCGTGTTTCGCCCGACCTGGCTTATCAGAGGGGAACGTTTTGTACATTAGCACGTTTGGTTTTTTAGTATCATTTATTTACAATAAAATTTGTTTATTATTTTTTCCTTTCTTATTTATCAGCTAAGTGCTTTGTCTGACAGTTATCTTCTGTGTAGATTCAAACACTCACCTCTCTATTTTTTGAGTACATATCTATACTATTTAGGTACACCTCCTGTGTTTCTTCTATGTTATATTTGGGGTTACCCCCCCGTTCATTAAGTGTACCTTTAATTTGGCTCTATTTTTGTCTTTTTGTTTTCAATGTTTGAGAGTTGTGTTATCAGCTTTTGAAATTTTGAGTCACATATTACACAATTAAGGATAACACCACAACATTAATAATAACAATCAACATTTCAAATCATTTAGTTCAGTTTATGTGTAGACATGCGGACATCAATAGAGCAATCAATTTATTTCAATCAACTTGTATTCAATCATTGTAAAGTCAAGATATGACTCTTCTGAGGTTTGTGTTATCACACTAACATCATGACAAGAAAATAATTATACTCTGGCTCAAAGTCTTTTCTGACAATAAATACGAGACAAACCAAAGCTTCCATCATGCAAATAAGAAATGTTGTAAACTATTGCCCTGGCTCCTTATCCACTGCAAAGCTTTTGCAATGCAAAGCTCAATCACATCAATTGTTGGCAGTTATTTTTCTCTATATTTTTCTATAATGTCTAAAAGGCCACTCCACACCCATAAAGCAGTTCAGCTTGCTTTATGGGTGAGGAGTATCCCATTTAAAATGCACTTAATAAAAGTGCTGATGTCTATGAGAAATTGCCACTTTTATGATGAATTAATGAAACATCCCCCAGGCTGTCAATCAAACAGCTGTGGAAGTTTGCCTCCTGCTTCCATGGACTACTTGAGCACACCTACCTCCCTCTACATTCCTCTTCTCAGACTCTGATCTGACCACCGTTCTTTCTGAACGCTGTGCAGTGTGTGCATGCATGGAAGGATAGCTTCAGAGACTTTTCAATGGGAAAAAAGGGAGGGCTTGTAGCTTTTGCAATCTCTTTTAATATATTGGAAGGAAGACTATTATATTTATATCTATACACACTCATATTCTAAAATTAAGCGACCCTTTTAAATACCGGTACACATGGACATGGAGACTTTTACAGTTTACTAAAATCTTTTCAAATGGGGCGCTTTTTGCTTTCTGCTGATGGAGACTGTCTTTTAAAAAAAAAACACAAAAAAAAAAACCAGCCATCACAGTGTATCTCAGGTGATATATATGCATATTCTCTGTGTGATCAATAGGACATCCAGCCCTGCAGTCCCTGACTGAAATTGGTACCACTCTTGTGTTTATTTTCTTATTGATTACTTGAATTACTACAAGTCATTTCTGCAGGTCTGCAATGGATATCAGAACAAAGTACAGACGCACACACTAATTGGGGCTGCATTGGAAACTCCTCTCTTACTGAAACATTGCTCCATTTAATTAATAAACATCATCCTTAGAATTATACTGTTTGAATATACTTCACTCATTTTAATGTAAATCTAAAGGAATGAAATGTCGGCACCAGACAGGGAAATAGGTATTGAGCAAACTTCAACACAATTAATGGTTGTTCTCTTACTATAAAAGTGCTGTATGTAACAAGGAAAACGAAGCAAAGAAAACAAAATAAAGATAAACAGCATTTGTTTGCAAATGTTACACACAGTGCGCACTGCTTGAATTATAAATCTTTGTTTTACGTTATCAAAAAAGTAGCACAACTTTATTTCTTCACAGATTATTTCATTTTCATGTCTACTACAGTCAAAAAACTGCGTTGGAGTAATTTGACAAATAATGTGTCTCGCCCTGGCACTAGGATCCACCCGTCTCTCCAGCCAACTTAATAATGTGGAATTTATCATTTTGCTTTATCTATATCAAATCGGCCTAACTAGGTCAGTGGTGATAGGCTGAGAGCACTGGACTATCATAGACAGTGGTGATAGGCTGAGAGCGCTGGGCTAACATGGACAGTGGTGATAGGCTGAGAGCGCTGGACTATCATGGACGGTGGTGATAGGCTGAGAGCACTGGGCTAGCATAGACAGTGGTGATAGGCTGAGAGCACTGGACTATCATGGATGGTGGGGATAGGCTGAGAGCGCTGGGCTAACATGGACGGTGGTGATAGGCTGAGAGCACTGGGCTATCATGGACAGTGGTGATAGGCTGAGAGCGTTGGGCTAACATGGACAGTGGTGATAGGCTGAGAGCACTGGACTATCATGGACGGTGGTGATAGGCTGAGAGCACTGGGCTAACATGGACAGTGGTGATAGGCTGAGAGCACTGGACTATCATGGACGGTGGTGATAGGCTGAGAGCACTGGGCTAGCATAGACAGTGGTGATAGGCTGAGAGCACTGGACTATCATGGACGGTGGTGATAGGCTGAGAGCACTGGGCTAACATGGACAGTGATGATAGGCTGAGAGCACTGGACTATCATGGATGGTGGGGATAGGCTGAGAGCACTGGGCTAACATGGACGGTGGTGATAGGCTGAGAGCACTGGGCTATCATGGACAGTGGTGATAGGCTGAGAGCGTTGGGCTAACATGGACAGTGGTGATAGGCTGAGAGCACTGGACTATCATGGACGGTGGTGATAGGCTGAGAGCACTGGGCTAACATGGACAGTGATGATAGGCTGAAAGCACTGAACTATCATGGACGGTGGTGATAGGCTGAGAGCACTGGGCTAGCATAGACAGTGGTGATAGGCTGAGAGCACTGGACTATCATGGATGGTGTGGATAGGCTGAGAGTGCTGGGCTAACATGGACGGTGGTGATAGGCTGAGAGCACTGGGCTATCATGGACAGTGGTGATAGGCTGAGAGCGTTGGGCTAACATGGACAGTGGTGATAGGCTGAGATCACTGGACTAACATGGACAGTGGTGATAGGCTGAGAGCACTGGACTATCATGGACGGTGGTGATAGGCTGAGAGCACTGGGCTAGCATAGACAGTGGTGATAGGCTGAGAGCACTGGACTATCATGGACGGTGGTGATAGGCTGAGAGCACTGGGCTAACATGGACAGTGATGATAGGCTGAGAGCACTGGACTATCATGGATGGTGGGGATAGGCTGAGAGCACTGGGCTAACATGGACGGTGGTGATAGGCTGAGAGCACTGGGCTATCATGGACAGTGGTGATAGGCTGAGAGCGTTGGGCTAACATGGACAGTGGTGATAGGCTGAGAGCACTGGACTATCATGGACGGTGGTGATAGGCTGAGAGCACTGGGCTAACATGGACAGTGATGATAGGCTGAAAGCACTGAACTATCATGGACGGTGGTGATAGGCTGAGAGCACTGGGCTAGCATAGACAGTGGTGATAGGCTGAGAGCACTGGACTATCATGGATGGTGTGGATAGGCTGAGAGTGCTGGGCTAACATGGACGGTGGTGATAGGCTGAGAGCACTGGGCTATCATGGACAGTGGTGATAGGCTGAGAGCGTTGGGCTAACATGGACAGTGGTGATAGGCTGAGATCACTGGACTAACATGGACAGTGGTGATAGGCTGAGAGCACTGGACTATCATGGACGGTGGTGATAGGCTGAGAGCACTGGGCTAGCATAGACAGTGGTGATAGGCTGAGAGCACTGGACTATCATGGACGGTGGTGATAGGCTGAGAGCACTGGGCTAACATGGACAGTGATGATAGGCTGAGAGCACTGGACTATCATGGATGGTGGTGATAGGCTGAGAGCACTGGACCATCATGGACGGTGGTGATAGGCTGAGAGCACTGTGTTAACATGGACAGTGGTAACAAAGGGTAAATTCTGCATTATCAAGACGAGAGTGGAGGCAGTTCCTCTTGCCACAGAGATACCCAAGTTTTTGTCAAACCACTTGAAATGGCTTGCAAAAACTGGGGAACGGACGGCACCTAGCAACATATGCACTACACTAAGTTGTTTTTGACGATCTCTTCATTTCTGAATATATTACATCACATTTTTGTTTCACCAATAAAGTATTATGAAATGAGATGGTAAGTATATAGTTATATATTGTGCAGATTATCTATACATTTCAGATACCCTTCACAATTGCAATCAAGGAAATTAAGGGTCACTATCATCACCAAAACAACTTTAGCTTAATGGAGCAGTTATGGTGTATAGATCATGCCCTTGCAGTCTCAATTATTTGCCATTTGGGAGTCAAATCACATTGTTTATGCAGCCCTACTCACACTTCCCTGCATTTGACTTACACAGCTAAACACTTCGTACAAATGAGATCTAATGTCTAAAATCCGTTTATTGAACATTCTGTTGCATTTTGAATTTCTTTTTTTAAGCCTCCTCTGTGTGAATAAAGTTAAATTTACAGAGCAGGAGATAAAAATGTCTAAAGCAAGTTAACTCCTGATTGAATAAGAAAACATTTTTTTTCATGCAGTGGAGGCATGGCTAGGGTTGCATAAACAGAAGAAAAGTAATTTAACACCTAAATGGTAGAGAAATGAGTAGTGAGACTGTATGGAGCATGATCTATACACAAAAACTGCTTTATTAAGCTAAAGTTGTTTTGGTGCCTATGGTGTCCCTTTAACCCCTTAAGGACCAAACTTCGGGAATAAAAGGGAATCATGACATGTCACACATGTCATGTGTCCTTAAGGGGTTAAGATCATGCTTCTACTAATTACTAAAATTCCCCATATGAATCATATGCAATCCAAGTAAATAAACACAATACATGAAGCAAGTAGAGGTCTCTTGATAAAGTTCACTATAGTGAACTATCTTTTTCCATTCTTAAAAACGATTTCTTATAGAAAAAAATAATCTCTTCAAACACTCACAGCTAAATAAAGCAATATAGAGAAGAAAAAGAAATTAAGGTCTTCGAGTGAATAATTTTGCACTTGTTCAGTTTTTGTTTCTAATGAACTCACAGGTTTAAGATGATTGCTGCTCTGAAACAGGAGGACTTTATCTAAGTACCACGATTACCTGACAAGGCAGCGATAGGGAAATGGAATATGTACAAGATTTTTCCAAAGCCTCATCATTCCCGCATTCCTCAAGAGGCGAAAGGTTTTGAGCAGGGTTTCAGCTGCAAAATGTTAATGACATGCGATATTCATAGATGACATAATGATTAGGACTGCAGGGTAGTCAATTATGTGTTGGTTTTTTTTTTTATCAGTACTGCATTCAATTATGATTGGCAACGCACTCTGTCGCTAGCTAGGTTGGTTGCATTTGTACTGCAAAAACTCGAAACAAGAAAATTTGTAACATCTCATCTGGACAGTCGCCAAATATCTACAGGGCATTAGCAACAAACGGGTAAAGCTCATTAAAAAAGAGAAAAAGAAAGAAACCAATAACCATTAAAAGACCATTAAGCAGCATGTCATCTTGTGGAACTAAATATCCCACAGTAATCAAAAGCATACGAACCCCAGCTGGGTTACCTAGTGAATTGTTTCAATTTAGGGGAGAATCTATCAGGGACGATAGTTGCTGGATTTACGTAGGGTTTTTTTTCTCTCTCCTTTTTTGTATATGATTCCATGTTCCATTATAATTAAGGTGATTGATGCCGCTTGCAGACAAAGGTGAAGATTGACCAGAAATAGCCAACACATCTGCTCATTCTAAATAGCAAACAAAATGCAACTGTAGCAAAAGGTACATAAGGTTATCCAGCCACAATCAATTAGGCATGGCAGACACGGTACTTTCTCATCAACTTGTGCAGACCATATCCATCAAGTGTGTTCCGTGCAAAGCCGGTTACCTATTGTGTGAGACCAATATAAACAGTTTACAGCTGAATTCAATGAAAGCTATTTTTTTACTGTTAAATACTAATTTACTACACGTAAATTATAGATGTGGTACATGCCTGCATTGTTTCTGTTTCTGGGAGCAAGTAAAAAATGTGCTTTATTAAACTTTCATTTCAGACTGGAAGTGGCTTAATTTTCCATGCCTGATATAAATAATGCATTATACGAATATGCAAAAAAAACACAATTTTATTAAATAGTTAAAGTCCTATAATTAAAGTCCTGCCAAACTAGGAAGTGGGTCCACCAATATGGTAGCTCTTATTCTCATCTTTGGGGTCTGATCGTGTACAATAGAGGGAAAAAAAACTATCCAGTAACAGTTTGGGGCAAATTAAATGTGTGTTCTGTAGCAGCAGTTCCATTAATCATAGTTACATAGTTACATAGCTGAAAAGAGACTTGCGTCCATCAAGTTCAGCCTTCCTCACATTTGTTGTTGCTGTTGATCCAAAAGAAGGCAAAAAAACCTAGTCTGAAGCGCTTCCAATTTTGCCACAAACTAGGAAAAAAATTCCTTCTTGACCCCAAAATAGCAGTCAGATGTCTCCTTGGATCAAGCAGCTATTACCCCACTAATTAGAAATTATATCCCTATATGTTTTGTTTTTGGAAGTATTTATCCAATTGCAGTTTAAACATCTGTAGTGACTATGACAAAACCACCTCTTCAGGCAGAGAATTCCATATCCTTACTGCTCTTACTGTAAAAAAAACCTTTTCTTTGCCTTAGATGAAATCTCCTTTCTTCCAGCCTAAATGTGTGACCTCGTGTCCTATGTATAGCCCTGTTTATGAATAAATTTCCAGATAAAGGTTTGTACTGGCCCCGAATATATTTGTATAAAGTTATCATATCCCATCTCAGGCCCCGTTTTTCCAAACTAAACAGATTTAAATGTTTTAACCTTTCTTCATAACTAAAATGCTCCATTCCTTTTATCAATTTTGTAACTTGTCTCTGCACTTTTTCTAGTGCCATGATATCTTTCTTTAGAACAGGTGCCCAAAATTGCACAGCATATTCAAGGTGTGGTCTTACCAGCGATTTATAAAGAGGCAAACTTATATTTTCATCTCGAGAATTTATGCCCCTATTTATACATGACAAAACCTTACTGGCCTTAGCAACTGCAGATTGACATTGCATATTGCTGCCTAATTTGCTGTCTATAACAATTCCCAAATCCTTCTCGTGTGTGGTTATCCTTAATTCACTACCATTTGGTGTGTAAGTTGCTTGTGCATTCTTAACCCCAACGTGCATAGCTTTGTGCCCTTATCTCCCCAAGTAGTCAACAAATCAGTTTCACTCCCTGAGACAGTGTTGCTAGGATTTCCATGCCAGACACTGTAGCCTGCCCCTTTTATGATATCATTAAGCTATGCCCACTTATGACATAATCGCAACAAAATCACATTATCATCCAGCAGAATATGCATTATACATACTGCAAAGAAACCCTGTTAATGCATTTTCAAAAATATAATAAAATTATATGTGTCCCTGAGAACATGGTGGATATAGTAACCCTAATTATACCTGCAGTTTTCATTTATTGATGACTGGTGATGGAGCTGGTTTTGATCATGGCATGCATCTCATGGGTTAAGTGGGTAGAGGCAAACAAGACAGGGGGATAGCACCCCACTATTTTTAAACTTCACCAGCTGCCACTGAAGTCTGTCAGTTTTGAATAAAAGAAAATACACAACTAAGTGCATATATACTTGCCAACAATTGTATTTAATGTGCTTGCAATTTGTTGTACATAAGATTCCACATGTTAAGTAATTCCAAAATACTCACAAAGACGTGGATTGCCCAATCCTCCAACAGAGATTGAAAGGGATAATTTATGTTAAGATAAATCACAAGAATAACAACCTTGTACATTGCAAGCTCGTCACATAGTTTCTTTCTTTGCACATGGCCATCTTTATTCCCCCGTCCCTCCCTTGGAAGTCCCCATCTACCACATGCCCACTGGATAAGTTTTAGATCATTGGAAGGTTATATGTCCATTTCATGCTGTTGGCACGAACTTTCCATGCTGTTAGGTAATAGCTGTTAACATTTGATTGGTAATCAATGAAACTCCCCCTAGACATCCCCTTCATTGAATTTGCTTTGTACTGTTTAATAAACAGGGGGCATTTTCTGAACGGACGTATGGTCGCTCACTGCGTGTCCCCAAGTACTTGTGATATGGTATGATCTGGATATAAGTCCATGGCAGTAGAGACCTGGTGATCATCTAGGAGCAGTTCCAGCAGAGATCAGTTATTATTATTATTGTATAATTTTAACTATGTTGCTGACATTTATAAATCCCCAAAATATTCTGCAACACTGTAGAATTAATCCTTCAGGATCTTTCCAACCTTAAAAGCTTAACTGAGGTAGTGTGCCACCTAAACAATGTTTGAACATTTGTTATCAAAGAGACACAGAAAGAGATATGAGTGAATCAGTCTCCAACATGTCTTCCCAGGAACCCCCATATTGCACGTCCTGTAAATCTGCTTCTCATTGTAAGGTATCTTGGCCTTATCAGCACCGGTAATGGAACATCTGCCCCAAGCTCCTTTATTTCATTATGAAATATGAGTAGATTATTGACTGTTATTTTTTTCCAAAGCAATCTGAAGTTTAAAGAATTAAAAAATGTACATATGCTAACTTTTGTTTAGAATTTTAATGTTATATCCCTGAACATCAAACTATTATGAACTTTCAGTGTTAAGAATCAGCTCTGTATCAATTTTCCAATACTTATTGTATATTTTTTAATTAAAAAAAACTTGGCAGTAAAAAGTTTAAAGATGGTGAAGAGCAACTCTTTTAGAGAAAAAAAAAATCTCATTATAGAAGTCAGTAAATAATGAGGTAGATGGAAATCTTCAAAGGATTTCATAAAAAGAGTGAAAGTTAATTTTAGATCGTAACATGTATTTGCAAGAATATTGCAGTCTGATGCTTGTTTCTGTCACAATCCCAGGAATCTCCCATTACAGAACATGTAACACTCTTTCTACCAAAAATTATGTGAAACAATATGTGACTCGCCAGAATATATTTTAAATGAATGTGAGAGTTCTGAAATGAAACATTGAATGCTTGTTTTTGTTGGCTCCAAATGATAAATAAAACACAGTACATATGAGTTCAGCTTAATTATGTTTCTAAACTAAGAACAGGAAATTCCCTTTTAGCCATTTTTTAATTTAAACTAATTTAAACATTGTTCTTGTAACAAGGTAATAATTAGTCTTTTTATCTTTTGCAACTTCAAATGAGCACAATATACACAAACACACATGAGGAAAACAGCAACGACATTTTTTCTGGAAAATTTAAAAATGATTTTGTTTTCATTAATTATTTTGAACTTAAAGAAGTCCATCACTTCCCTGGAACTTATACTATTGAATAAAACACTGAAATATAATCTATTAAATATGATGTATATGATACCCTACTTTCTTTCAAATTACTTTAAATATTTACCACGTTATGTCATGATCCAGTTCAGTCTAGGCACAATCAGGGCACATGATGCAAATGAGAAGAAATAGAAACATTGCTTTATTTATTATTTTCTCAGTGCTTACTGCCACTTGCAAGGACAGAACTTATCATCATGATTGACAAAGGACGAAGATGGAGGTGCCCAGTTGCAGGATAAAGAGGTAAGCTAAATTAAAACATAATATAAAACATTGGACGTGACAATTCTACTTTAAACAAGTCTTTATTTTCAGTTATGTCTTACTAATAGTTAATGAGAAGTTTATTAAAGAAATTAGAGAAAATCATATGTTTTCTTGTCATTATTAAACACCTGAATACAAATTCTAACTGCGGTTTATTTACTAAACAGTGGATTGAACTGAATACCAAATTGAAAAGAGGGTCAAATAGTCAAAATGGTAAAGTACGAATACTAGAGAATAATTTATTTTATTTTACCTTAAAAATTAAAAAAATAGTTTTCAGTTTACCAAAGTCTCTGGTTCCACAAACCAAAGACAATGGTATATCTTCAGCAATCAAAAACCAAAATAGTATTAAAGAAATATTATTATTTTTCTGCAAAAGATTGTATCAAATGGGGAAAGGGTAGATCTGAAGCATACTATTTCACCATTTTTTTATGTTTTGTTTTTTTGTCAATCAGTGTGTTATTGAGGTATACATGTAACAGACACTATAAGCATGGAAGTGACATATCCAGACATCAACTTGTCACAAATAATCATATTATGGTATATTATGTACAATATCATATAATGTGATTGCAAGATGGAGCCATGTGGGCTGAATCAGAAATACTATTTATTTTTATTTTTTTGTTGATGTATTGAATACATCAGAGATCTATTTAATACATCAACAAAATTAAAAGACGATCCTGAATTGCACTGAGTGGGCATTAATCTAAATTATGAATAAGTAAAACTCAGGTAATACTGATAGAACAGTGAGTCCCATTGCAATTAGCAAGTTAGTGTTACATAGGAGGATTTCTTAAATAGTGAACATCAACTCATCAACTCGTCTAGGGATGTACCTATGCCTACAATTAAGTGACTTAACTGGGATAAAAAAAAGAGGGGTCTTGGGGGAGGGGGGGAAGATAGAAGATGTTAGAGCTCAATATGCTGCCAAGATGACGTAAGGCACCTTATATATTTATAATCATTGTATAATAGATACTAAAGTAGCTTGGTTATCATCTACTGAAAAATAGATAAGATCAAGAAATATTAAACAGAATGTAATAAAATGATAGAATAGATCAAACAGACAGCGGCTTAAATGACTGGAGTCAAACCCTCTCCTCCTCTTGGGACAAAGGTAGTTACCATCCTGGGATCCCACTGGTGTGGACTAGCATAGACTGATGATTTCTGAGGTCTGGCAGTGAGGTCCAATGGCAGGAGGAAGACTTTGGATTCAAAAGGAGATGACATTCGTAGAATAATGACAGTCCTAGCTACAGTCAAGAACCTCGGTGTTGACCATCAGTATTCCACCCATGCTTCATGGAGTTGGTGAGTGATTGGGAACAACGATCTCCTCCACTGTAGAGTTGACCTAAGCAAATCTCTGAAAAATGTAACTCATGTAGATTCTAAGGCATACGGTGTGCTGTCTTGTAGAGCTGTCATGATGTGGCTTTTATTAGAAGGTGATTAGCACCGAACAATAACACTGCGGGAGGCAGCTGAAGGAGCTCTGGGGGATTTGATTATGCAATAAAACCCATCGAACACTTTTTTTTGCCTGTGTAGATGGCAAAAGAGAAGTGGTGAGGTGTCTGAGGAAGTTCATCTGTGTGTTGATGGAGTTCAGTATGCCTCATATTGTAATGTTTTCCCATCAGTCCACCACCTGGGTAAAGGTAGTTTAGGATGTAGTCTGGGACCTGTTGCAGTGATTCTCTGGTAGTGGACAGCTCTTGGCGTAAGTGTATAATGTCTTCCTCATGTGCCTGTAGTCTAGTTGTCATCACATAAATATCAAATTTGACCATCTCCAGATTGGCTACAAGAAACTTTTCAATATGCTGTAGTAAATTATGGATATCCTGTTTTGTGGCTTGTGTTTGGGTATCACCCTCTGCTAGTACTGTTGGTTTGAGCACTGGGGTCTGCATGACTACAGCTTGGTCCTCCAAGTTATTCTCAGAACTGAAGGAGTTAGCCTCCTACTCTGCCTAGACAGCCATCTTGGGAGTAGCATAGCAATAGAACATGATACCAATATCGTGTGTACTTTTAGATGTGACTGCTTGCTGCTTTTGGTTATCTTCGCCTCACTTGGAGTATTGTACGCAGTACTGAAGACCGTATCTTCAGAAGGATATTGATACTTTGGAAAGAGTTCAGAGAAGGGCTACTAAACTGGTTCATGGATTGCAGGATAAAACTTACCAGGAAAGGTTAAAGGATCTCAATATGTCTAACTTGGAGGAAAGATGAGACAGGGGGATATGATAGAACCATTTCAATACGTAAAGGGAATCAACACAGTAAAGGAGGAGACCATATTTAAAAGAAGAAAAACTACCACAACTAGAGGACATAGTCTTAAATTAGAGGAGCAAAGGTTTAAAAATAATATCAGGAAGTATTACTTTACTGAGAGGGTAGTGGATGCATGGAATAGCCGTCCAGCTGAAGTGGTAGAGGTTAACACAGTGAGGGAGTTTAAACATGTGTGGTATAGGCATGGGCTATCCTAGACTTAAGATAAGTCAGGGACTAATGAAAGTATTTAGAAAATTGGGCCGAATGGTTCTTATCTGCCGTCACATTTTATGTTTCTATGTTTCTATTGTGTGTTGGATTAGTTCCTGATAAGTACTTTCAGGCAGGAAGGAGAATAGATACTCGGGAGACAATCCGGGAGCTGGTTGTGTAACTCTGGCCAGATGGAAGGCAAGAAAGGCCCCAGATTGTCACGTACCGGTGTGTCCGTCGGAATGGGGGAAAAAAGGAATTAGGCAAGTACCCACTGCATGTGGGAGTGATACTGAGCATGTTGGCGTCAAAGTATCACAACCAGGTTAAAGAAATCGGAGTTAGAGCAGTAACTCCTCTGAGTTGAGTCCTTTTAGCTCGCACGCTAAACTCCACCCCCTTAACCAGTCTTTTTATTCTATATACCTGTAAAGAACATTCAAAAGTAAGAAAGTTGTTTCCTTGGGAACTCAAGGTGTCCTTTTCACTCATTCTTAAAACACACACTTAATTTGTAATGAATGCTTAAATGGTTTAAATGTAACTGGTGGTTTTGCTTGTCTTCCGAGTGATCTGCCGCAACTCATTTTCAACCGGAAACTGTCGGAAATGTCTCAGCCTTTCCCCAGCCTCTATTGTATTCAGTTTGATAATTACTGAGCATTAAAAAATTCATGATGCGTTTTACTAAGGTCGCATATAATTTAATTCATGCATAACACAGAATTTGCACAATATTTATGAAATTTAAGGAAAACTGTTCCCTGCTGCCCTGCTGCCCTGCTGCCCTGCTGCCCTGCTCCCATTGATTTCCATTCATTTTTTGTAAATGAATGAGATGTTATGTACATGCATGTGTGATCTTATATTTAGCCTTATGAGTAATTTGTCAATAGATGTTTCTGGTATAGGCTTTCCCTCTTCTTATTTATATAATGAAATAATTGAATAATGTATCAAGAAATGTAATGGGACAAATAGTACAAATAACAAGGATATTAAATAAACCTCCCCAAACCAATATATTTATATTACAAGCCACTGGTCAGTTTGTTGTAAACACTCAAAACAGTTTAGCATTAAATGCACTGATTACCAAAACCCATGCATTTTTTTTAGAAAGTTTATTTTTAATTATTTTGCGAGAGGAAAGTAGAAGATTTCAAATTATATTTCAAATGGTAAAACTGCAGATTAAATGGTGATATGGATATGACAAATACAATCTTCCTTGTCAAGCGTACACTTTTTTTTCAAAGCAATCAAACTGGCATGTAAAATGGGCTCTGATTCTAAGGGCTAACTACTTAATGAGAACCTCTTAATCTACCTTACTTTGTACAAAATTATTCTAAGAGTTCTCTTATTCCATGTTTCTTTGAAGCAAATTGGAATACTCATTTTAGAACAATCATTTAATAAAAATGTGCATGACACTTTTACAGAACTTCATTACAGAAAGTGATCTTTGAATTGAATAAGAACACTGTGTACTTAGGCAATCTACACTTCAGTTAGACATACTGTGTTGTTTACCTTTATTTTAAGTGATTCACCCTTCATCCCATTGCATGATAAAAAAATATTCATAGGATTTGATGTGCGTAATAGTTCGTTTATATAATTAGTTGTAGACTGAATTAAAGACATATGTCTAAATGCACTCTACTAATTTAGTTATATTGTTTGCTGTGTAAAGTGTCAATCTTCCCCCGTAAGCTTTTTTTAGGGTACTCTAGCTATCTCTCATCGGTTCTCTTTCCAGTCTGGTGTTATGTGTTATAAGGTTGGAAGTGATGAACTTGAGTCTTTTTTCAACCTAGATTACTATGTAACTAGGGCTTCCATCTACAGAAAATAAAGAAAAACATAATTTTCTCCTCACCTACCAAACTTTCAGGGGCTTCCACCCACCTAACGATATAACGGAAAAATAGAGAAACTTTATATTTAGCTCACCTAGCAAACTTTCACATACTCACTGAAACTTGGAATTTCCATCTCTATTGCTCTACCATGGCCTGGATGGGCAAGATCTACCACAGGATGACTTTCTAGGTTGTCAATCAGTCCCCCAAAATCAGGATTGCTGCGGTAGGTAAGTATACTGGGCCGAGGGGTTCTGATACGCAGGACGTGCTAGGTGCCCCTAATAAAGAACAAGATTATTTATATTCTGAAATGTATAACATTTATTCAGTGTATATTTTTAGAAAAACTGTGAGGAAGCACCAAAGCCAAATGAAAAGAATTAATAGCTATACAGAATGGTGCAAGAACCCAAAAAAATACATTGACATTTGATATACTGTATGATCCTGACACAATTAATCTATTGTACACATCTCCTATATACATATCTACAATGATCTGATTGATACAAAATCAGTCCGGTGGATCCACCAAGTATAGATGTGCTGTATGATCGCTGGACTCCGCTCAAATGATAAGGATGGTTAATGTTTGGCAGTCTGATCAGACAAAATGGTATATAGTGTTCCAGCTATTTAAAAAAAAAGTGAGCAAAAAACTAAAAAAAAAAATGAAAAAAAATGAAAAATTAAATATTTAAAGATAAATACAAAATAGATATAACAGTCTCTCAAAATAGGAAAAATTGCCAATCTATTGAAAAAATGGATGGATCTCACCCAGGTCGTATGCAGGAGGCTGGAATTATATTGCGTTGATCAGAGCAGTTAGTAGATAAAGCCGAAATTGTAACAACTTGCTCTTTTAACCGTAGCAGGAAGGAGTCTCCAGACAAACTGTAATATTAAAAAGATGGTGCCAGTTGTCGTCCAATGGTGCCAATTGTCGTCCGATTCTGTGTGATAGTGAAATCTGGGCTCCAACTAGTGATGTGACAGCAATATACTCTGATATATGTGACCCTTTAGTTACCCATAGCTAGTATTGAGATTTTTTATCAAACACCTGAAATGATTTTTTTGGGGAGGTTTTTTTAATTAAAGAAGTCCTTTAGTAAACCAACCCTTTGTAGACAGTCATGTCACTTTGTGATTATATATGTTCACTACATACCATATATCTCACCCAAAATCAAACATGAGTCCTGCGCATCCAGTATAGGTGTGCACACCCAGGTGCTACCACAATTTATTTGAGGACAAAGTTAATGCAGAAAACATTTCAAGCAGCAGCCCTTTCTCAATGCTAATGTCCTACCATATATCTCAAACAATACCCCCCAGGTATTGCTGGAGTATTTCCCCCTTGGTTATTTACTCATCTATTTAATTTAAACAATTCTGCGAGTTGAAGGCCAGATGAAGAATGTGAGATCCCTAAACAGAATCTATACAGTCAACCCATTGCAGAGAATCTGTTGATGAACTATCGTTCTTGTGATCCTCCATTAACTCGAGTAGCAGATTATTAGCTGGACTACCCTTGGTTTCCTTTATGTGGACTCTAGAAAGCTCTACGCTTACGTTAGTTAATTTCAAGAAATCAATATATGAACATACAAGCATAAACCTGCACTATACTATTAATGGCAGTAAAATAGCAAGGTGATATACAATTCAACTCTAACACAAATATTTTCAGTTATCTTTACATTCTATTAAATTTGTTGATTTACTCTTTAATCATTTTTGCATGATGCTATGTTTTCACAAAGCTGTTTCACATTCTTTTTGGAACAAAACAGATGCACAATATACATGTTATATTGTGTATATACAACTGGTGTGTGCACAACAACTAACCTGATTTTTTTATTAAATATAAAAAAAAAAAAAAATTTATTACATTTGTTTGAAACAATACAACAAATCTTTAAAACGAGACATAAATAATGAAAAACATTAAAATATCTGAAATTTTCAGCTGTTCGGTAAAGATGCTACACTTTCCTATAAAGCACATTGCTTATGCTTAAGACCTTTAGTCATTAAGGAAGGACAATCTGTTCAGTAGTTATAAAAATAGATCTTGGCTGAAGGGCAATCTACTATCTATTATTTTTAACTTAGATAACAGGGGGAAAATGGCAAATTGAGAATACAAAAAAACTGCCTCTCTCTGGTCCTTCAGAATGCAGAGTTTATCTGACTCAAAGGTGATTAAGTCTAACACTGAAAGCTTATCTCCTATACATGAAGATTTAATGGGCGCTTTGGAATGGGCTTTAAAAAAAGCTTGCAAAGTTATTCCTATAAAACTGCCTTATCATTTTCAAAGAGTTTATTTTTACACTTCAAAAGAACATTTTTTATTATGAAAAATAAATAAATAATGCCCGTATTTATGAGTGTAGCCTTTCTCTAACACTCTACCTTTGAGAAATAGAGATAAAAACAACTGGAACTGAATAGTTTTATTATCCAAATGTTTGAATTTAAATGTATTAGTACTTTCGTACTGAAAAGCCTTAACATTTGTTGCGTTATTGTGTATGTATTGAATATGGTTTAAATAAAATGACAGACATAAAATATATAATATACAACATAATCGTTTAATTGAAATAAATGAATAATGATCATTGTTCTACTCTGTGGGTTAGTAATATCACAAAAGTAATGCGAGTATATACATTTATTTTTAAGTGACACTCACTTTTAATTATATGGCTCTGGTTTGCATAATTGAATACATGATAAGATGATTTATATAATATAGTTTATTTTATCTACACTCTAATTAGTGCAATTGTCATGATGACTTAGTTTTGTGATAAAATATTTTTTTATAATTATCAGTATAGATATTTGTTTAATAATTTTTTTACCCCTGCTTTTGGCTGTTCAATGTTTTATCTCTTTCCAATATTGTGCATGAGGCAGGGAATATAAGTCAGTCTATATACACCCATGTCTTGATAAAATGTCTTGTGGAGAAGAAACACCTAGACTGTGGTTGTATCAATTTAATTTACACGCTTTTGTGGGCCTTTCTCTTTAATCCTTTAGCGGATCATTTGGCGGGCTACCTGGGATGCAACACTACGAAACACGCTGTTTCAGCATCAGAGTAGACACTACTCTGTCAATTATTCTTCATTCAACTGAGGTTTTTTTTGCATCTAAATAGCACATATTTATATATAATTTTTTAAATATATATATTATGTTATTTTATATGTCTGTGACAGTAGAATTTCCCTAATTAAGTGTTTTTTTAATCAGTTTCTATTAAAACTTGCTTTTTTTGCCTTTTATGTGAATATTCGATATGTTTCGTGGCACACCCATGTTCTTTATTTCAGTATTTACAATTTAGTCGCTCTGTTTTGGGCTGCCATCCCATTCTTTTCTTTTCATTCAATTTCATTATTTACCCACATTCTCAGTTATTTATAGTAAATATCACAAAAACTAGATTAATGTAAAAATGTAAGGAAGGGCTCATAATGTCAGAAAGGGGGCTTATATAAAAATGAATCACAGTACATCACTGTACGGTAGTAGGAATGGATGGCTGTAAAATAACATTTGTCAAATGACTCACAGAATAGTTCCAGCTATATATTTTCTCTGAGCATTCACTGAATGTTTGCCATACCAGCTACTGCTTCTGAATGTGCAGATAATTGAATTACTTTTACAGGGACTGGGGGCATATTTATCAGGAAGTTCTGGAGCCGTTACTCTCTAACTGGCTCTAGTGGGACTTGAACCCCTTTTTCTCACTTTCTGCCTCAGCCACTGCATGATATGCCATTGTGGAACGCACTCTCCAGGGAAGATTTAAGAGGGTTGACTGGTTGCTTATCACGTACATGACTCTCTTTTTTGTTTTTTTATGTAGGGCACCTAAAAGTAACGCAGATGCTGCCTTTCTGTGTTGATTCTCCCAGTTAGCAGAGCCAATGATGTCCTGGGCATCCCTATTTAAAAAGAGCTCTTTCTGGCTACTCCAGGTCTTTTTTGTGCTTTTTGAGCCCTTTTGTGTGTTTGTTTTGTATGGAATTCCTGTTATTGGCTTGGTTTATTCTTTATTTGCTTGTTCATCGACCTTTTCCAGTCTGTAATCCTGACCGTGGCCTGTTTTAATACATTTTCTGTTCCTGTAGCAGCCAATATATTCCTGTGCACAGTTATGTTTATTTTTTTAATTATTGGTTACGTCTCTGGCCTGAAGTTTTTCTCTAGTTTAGTTCTGTTGTTTTCTGGTTCCTGCTTTACATTAAGCCCCACCACTCTAAGTCCAACCAATTCTGTCTTTCATTCTTTACCTTGTTAGAATTGCTGCCTCTCATCTTACTGGGAGTCCTCTGACCAATCCTGAAAACAATAATAGAAAAACAGAAATCCAAGGCTTGGGGTTAATAGGAGAACTTGATTCAGCAAATCTTACTGAAGTTGGTTTAGGTATTCCCTGGTCTTTATAGCATTTGAGCCATATGAACAACAAGGATGACATACTTAGACATTAACTGGAGATGCAGAACATTAAGAAACAAAAACAAGGTTTGACATTAGACCTTCGATATTTTATGGCAGTTCCATCTTCCTGATTCAGTCTCATCAGGCATACATACCAAAATATATTCTACAGCATTAAATACTTTTTCAATCCCATTTCAGTACACTACTCATCACTGTGAGAAATAAACGGTCTAAATGTTGAATACAGATTTACATTCCAACAACTTGAAAAGTTATTCTCTTGTTGTGATCTTTTAAGGGGATGGTTACAATCCACCCTTCATGTCAATTAGACAGAGGGTGGATATTGATGATAATTAAGTGCATGTTCAGGCTTTCAGGGCAGAACTGAGTGGTGAGAAATGTGGTAAATGTTAAGAGAATTATGTAAAGGAGTTAGGATATGGTTTTGTGTTTTGTAATTAAAGGTTAACTCCTATCCCTGTTCAATAAAGATCACAACCTGTTTATTGAAATTTGTTTTCCTTTATGTATTATATGCACCATACAATTCCCATGCCTGCTCACCCCAACTGTCTCCCCGACCATGCAAGATAGGCTGATTGCCAACATTTC
>OW240913.1:322698908-322709384 GCA_933207985.1 Pelobates cultripes
TCACCCTTCATCCCATTGCATGATAAAAAAATATTCATAGGATTTGATGTGCGTAATAGTTCGTTTATATAATTAGTTGTAGACTGAATTAAAGACATATGTCTAAATGCACTCTACTAATTTAGTTATATTGTTTGCTGTGTAAAGTGTCAATCTTCCCCCGTAAGCTTTTTTTAGGGTACTCTAGCTATCTCTCATCGGTTCTCTTTCCAGTCTGGTGTTATGTGTTATAAGGTTGGAAGTGATGAACTTGAGTCTTTTTTCAACCTAGATTACTATGTAACTAGGGCTTCCATCTACAGAAAATAAAGAAAAACATAATTTTCTCCTCACCTACCAAACTTTCAGGGGCTTCCACCCACCTAACGATATAACGGAAAAATAGAGAAACTTTATATTTAGCTCACCTAGCAAACTTTCACATACTCACTGAAACTTGGAATTTCCATCTCTATTGCTCTACCATGGCCTGGATGGGCAAGATCTACCACAGGATGACTTTCTAGGTTGTCAGTCAGTCCCCCAAAATCAGGATTGTTGCGGTAGGTAAGTATACTGGGCCGAGGGGTTCTGATACGCAGGACGTGCTAGGTGCCCCTAATAAAGAACAAGATTATTTATATTCTGAAATGTATAACATTTATTCAGTGTATATTTTTAGAAAAACTGTGAGGAAGCACCAAAGCCAAATGAAAAGAATTAATAGCTATACAGAATGGTGCAAGAACCCAAAAAAATACATTGACATTTGATATACTGTATGATCCTGACACAATTAATCTATTGTACACATCTCCTATATACATATCTACAATGATCTGATTGATACAAAATCAGTCCGGTGGATCCACCAAGTATAGATGTGCTGTATGATCGCTGGACTCCGCTCAAATGATAAGGATGGTTAATGTTTGGCAGTCTGATCAGACAAAATGGTATATAGTGTTCCAGCTATTTAAAAAAAAAGTGAGCAAAAAACTAAAAAAAAAAATGAAAAAAAATGAAAAATTAAATATTTAAAGATAAATACAAAATAGATATAACAGTCTCTCAAAATAGGAAAAATTGCCAATCTATTGAAAAAATGGATGGATCTCACCCAGGTCGTATGCAGGAGGCTGGAATTATATTGCGTTGATCAGAGCAGTTAGTAGATAAAGCCGAAATTGTAACAACTTGCTCTTTTAACCGTAGCAGGAAGGAGTCTCCAGACAAACTGTAATATTAAAAAGATGGTGCCAGTTGTCGTCCAATGGTGCCAATTGTCGTCCGATTCTGTGTGATAGTGAAATCTG
This sequence comes from Pelobates cultripes, assembly GCA_933207985.1. Lineage (NCBI taxonomy): Eukaryota > Metazoa > Chordata > Amphibia > Anura > Pelobatidae > Pelobates > Pelobates cultripes. The sequence continues at coordinate 322,700,204 of OW240913.1, forward strand.
GGCTCCAACTAGTGATGTGACAGCAATATACTCTGATATATGTGACCCTTTAGTTACCCATAGCTAGTATTGAGATTTTTTATCAAACACCTGAAATGATTTTTTTGGGGAGGTTTTTTTAATTAAAGAAGTCCTTTAGTAAACCAACCCTTTGTAGACAGTCATGTCACTTTGTGATTATATATGTTCACTACATACCATATATCTCACCCAAAATCAAACATGAGTCCTGCGCATCCAGTATAGGTGTGCACACCCAGGTGCTACCACAATTTATTTGAGGACAAAGTTAATGCAGAAAACATTTCAAGCAGCAGCCCTTTCTCAATGCTAATGTCCTACCATATATCTCAAACAATACCCCCCAGGTATTGCTGGAGTATTTCCCCCTTGGTTATTTACTCATCTATTTAATTTAAACAATTCTGCGAGTTGAAGGCCAGACAAAGAATGTGAGATCTCTAAACAGAATCTATACAGTCAACCCATTGCAGAGAATCTGTTGATGAACTATCGTTCTTGTGATCCTCCATTAACTCGAGTAGCAGATTATTAGCTGGACTACCCTTGGTTTCCTTTATGTGGACTCTAGAAAGCTCTACGCTTACGTTAGTTAATTTCAAGAAATCAATATATGAACATACAAGCATAAACCTGCACTATACTATTAATGGCAGTAAAATAGCAAGGTGATATACAATTCAACTCTAACACAAATATTTTCAGTTATCTTTACATTCTATTAAATTTGTTGATTTACTCTTTAATCATTTTTGCATGATGCTATGTTTTCACAAAGCTGTTTCACATTCTTTTTGGAACAAAACAGATGCACAATATACATGTTATATTGTGTATATACAACTGGTGTGTGCACAACAACTAACCTGATTTTTTTATTAAATATAAAAAAAAAAAAAATTTATTACATTTGTTTGAAACAATACAACAAATCTTTAAAACGAGACATAAATAATGAAAAACATTAAAATATCTGAAATTTTCAGCTGTTCGGTAAAGATGCTACACTTTCCTATAAAGCACATTGCTTATGCTTAAGACCTTTAGTCATTAAGGAAGGACAATCTGTTCAGTAGTTATAAAAATAGATCTTGGCTGAAGGGCAATCTACTATCTATTATTTTTAACTTAGATAACAGGGGGAAAATGGCAAATTGAGAATACAAAAAAACTGCCTCTCTCTGGTCCTTCAGAATGCAGAGTTTATCTGACTCAAAGGTGATTAAGTCTAACACTGAAAGCTTATCTCCTATACATGAAGATTTAATGGGCGCTTTGGAATGGGCTTTAAAAAAAGCTTGCAAAGTTATTCCTATAAAACTGCCTTATCATTTTCAAAGAGTTTATTTTTACACTTCAAAAGAACATTTTTTATTATGAAAAATAAATAAATAATGCCCGTATTTATGAGTGTAGCCTTTCTCTAACACTCTACCTTTGAGAAATAGAGATAAAAACAACTGGAACTGAATAGTTTTATTATCCAAATGTTTGAATTTAAATGTATTAGTACTTTCGTACTGAAAAGCCTTAACATTTGTTGCGTTATTGTGTATGTATTGAATATGGTTTAAATAAAATGACAGACATAAAATATATAATATACAACATAATCGTTTAATTGAAATAAATGAATAATGATCATTGTTCTACTCTGTGGGTTAGTAATATCACAAAAGTAATGCGAGTATATACATTTATTTTTAAGTGACAATCACTTTTAATTATATGGCTCTGGTTTGCATAATTTAATACATGATAAGATGATTTATATAATATAGTTTATTTTATCTACACTCTAATTAGTGCAATTGTCATGATGACTTAGTTTTGTGATAAAATATTTTTTTATAATTATCAGTATAGATATTTGTTTAATAATTTTTTTACCCCTGCTTTTGGCTGTTCAATGTTTTATCTCTTTCCAATATTGTGCATGAGGCAGGGAATATAAGTCAGTCTATATACACCCATGTCTTGATAAAATGTCTTGTGGAGAAGAAACACCTAGACTGTGGTTGTATCAATTTAATTTACACGCTTTTGTGGGCCTTTCTCTTTAATCCTTTAGCGGATCATTTGGCGGGCTACCTGGGATGCAACACTACGAAACACGCTGTTTCAGCATCAGAGTAGACACTACTCTGTCAATTATTCTTCATTCAACGGAGGTTTTTTTTGCATCTAAATAGCACATATTTATATATAATTTTTTTAATATATATATATTATGTTATTTTATATGTCTGTGACAGTAGAATTGCCCTAATTAAGTGTTTTTTTAATCAGTTTCTATTAAAACTTGCTTTTTTTGCCTTTTATGTGAAAATTCGATATGTTTCGTGGCACACCCATGTTCTATATTTCAGTATTTACAATTTAGTCGCTCTGTTTTGGGCTGCCACCCCATTCTTTTCTTTTCATTCAATTTCATTATTTACCCACATTCTCAGTTATTTATAGTAAATATCACAAAAACTAGATTAATGTAAAAATGTAAGGAAGGGCTCATAATGTCAGAAAGGGGGCTTATATAAAAATGAATCACAGTACATCACTGTACGGTAGTAGGAATGGATGGCTGTAAAATAACATTTGTCAAATGACTCACAGAATATTTCCAGCTATATATTTTCTCTGAGCATTCACTGAATGTTTGCCATACCAGCTACTGCTTCTGAATGTGCAGATCATTGAATTACTTTTACAGGGACTGGGGGCATATTTATCAGGAAGTTCTGGAGCCGTTACTCTCTAACTGGCTCTAGTGGGATTTGAACCCCTTTTTCTCACTTTCTGCCTCAGCCAATGCATGATATGCCATTGTGGAACGCACTCTCCAGGGAAGATTTAAGAGGGTTGACTGGTTGCTTATCACGTACATGACTCTCTTTTTTGTTTTTTTATGTAGGGCACCTAAAATTAACGCAGATGCTGCCTTTCTGTGTTGATTCTCCCAGTTAGCAGAGCCAATGATGTCCTGGGCATCCCTATTTAAAAAGAGCTCTTTCTGGCTACTCCATGTCTTTTTTGTGCTTTTTGAGCCCTTTTGTGTGTTTGTTTTGTATGGCATTCCTGTTATTGGCTTGGTTTATTCTTTGACTATTCTTGATTTTCATGTATTTGTGCATCAGACATATCTTGTAAGACTACCCTGTTTGTTTACTTGTGCTTGTTCATCGACCTTTTCCAGTCTGTAATCCTGACCGTGGCCTGTTTTAATAAATTTACTGTTCCTGTAGCAGCCAATATATTCCTGTGCACAGTTATGTTTATTTTTTTAATTATTGGTTACGTCTCTGGCCTGAAGTTTTTCTCTAGTTTAGTTCTGTTGTTTTCTGGTTCCTGCTTTACATTAAGCCCCACCACTCTAAGTCCAACCAATTCTGTCTTTCATTCTTTACCTTGTTAGAATTGCCTCTCATCTTACTGGAAGTCCTCTGACCAATCCTGAAAACAATAATAGAAAAACAGAAATCCAAGGCTTGGGGTTAATAGGAGAACTTGATTCAGCAAATCTTACTGAAGTTGGTTTAGGTATTCCCTGGTCTTTATAGCATTTGAGCCATATGAACAACAAGGATGACATACTTAGACATTAACTGGAGATGCAGAACATTAAGAAACAAAAACAAGGTTTGACATTAGACCTTCGATATTTTATGGCAGTTCCATCTTCCTGATTCAGTCTCATCAGGCATACATACCAAAATATATTCTACAGCATTAAATACTTTTTCAATCCCATTTAAGTACACTACTCATCACTGTGAGAAATAAACGGTCTAACTGTTGAATACAGATTTACATTCCACCAACTTGATTAGTTATTCTCTTGAAAAGCCCCTCACTTCCTGACCAGTATGGTAAGAGCAGATATCTATAAGCATATCAGCACTCATGGGAATTGATGGGGCTTAGGTTAGAGTCAGGTAGGTTGGGGTTAATTTATGTATCTATATAGCGCGCACTGCTAGTGTAGGGCTGATTGGCTGAAGCACAGCGAGAGAACTACTGTAGCAGCTATTGAAAAAAAAGTGCGTCATTTATTTAAAATAAAAAATGCAGGAGTCTAAGTTTCAGTCAGCCGGCGGACCAGCTGAGGAACCCCCATTCTCCCTGTCTTTATTTAATTGTTTGTCATTTGTTGTGATCTTTTAAGGGGATGGTTACAATCCACCCTTCATGTCAATTAGACAGAGGGTGGATATTGATGATAATTAAGTGCATGTTCAGGCTTTCAGGGCAGAACTGAGTGGTGAGAAATGTGGTATATGTTAAGAGAATTATGTAAAGGAGTTAGGATATGGTTTTGTGTTTTGTAATTAAAGGTTAACTCCTATCCCTGTTCAATAAAGATCACAACCTGTTTATTGATGTTTGTTTTCCTTTATGTATTATATGCACCATACAATTCCCATGCCTGCTCACCCCAACTGTCTCCCCGACCATGCAAGATAGGCTGATTGCCAACATTTCCATCTTGTAAGATATGACTAATTGCCAACACTTCTATGCTATATTACAAAATAAAGTGAGTAAGGCAAACACCTCCTGCAGTGCCCGTCTACTTTCACAAAATCTCAAAAGGTATAAAGCACACGATATAAAGGTAAAAAGTAACATTAGGGAGAAATCTTGATACAGTAGGAGGTTCCGACAAAACACTTTACAAAAAAGGAGTATAACAAAGTATAGCAACTCCTGTGTTCACATCAAAGAAAGATAAAAACCATGGTAAACTATTAGTATAAGCAATTTTTGGTTTCTATTGATCAGTAGGAAATAATGTAACACATTTTTAAAAATCAAGTGTTTCCTTTTTGTTTGGTTGTCATATAGACATTCTTTCTGTTAAAAATTAGTTTTGCTCCACTAGTCTTCAAATAAGACTTTTGTTCTATCCAGTATTTATATATCAAAAAGTTTTGCTTTGCTACCTATAAAGTTAATTAGTATTGAATATAGTTGTCCAATCACAATTACATTTGCCCATGCACAGGATGTGGGAATTACTCTGAAAATCACTCCAGTAAATCCTGTTCAGTGCAAATGGATTTATGGATTAACAGTACTCTATTTAAAAACATTGGCAGCTGTTTCAACCTATCCCAGATGTCCTCCGTGTTCATGAAAGCAGTGGCTTACATTTTAATCATGCTAATCAGCAAACATGTTAATACTTTGCAATAGGATTTTCCAATTGTTTTTGACCTTCATTGAGTTTTACATTTTGCATGCCAGTAAGAGGTGCATAATATTGCAATTCGTTAAATAAATGCATGTTGTACTATTCATGATTATTTAGATGCATGAGAAGAATTCACCTTAGGTCAACAATTATTAAAGTAAATAGAAAGATAGATAGATAGATAGATAGATAGATAGAGTGATAGATACGGACAGGCCTGCATTTTTTATTTTTGTTAATTTTGTACAGAATTACAAATACACCTAGAATTTGTTTTAGCTATCTTTTAATCCCTCCAGGACTGGTTTGCGCTGCCGACCTCTGACGGTCCTGAACCATCCTAATGGTGTAATGTACTTACCCGATCACCGTCGTTCCCCCGGCAGCGATCGGAGCTGCTCCCGGTGTGGGGAGACTTCCTGCAGCCCAGACAGTCTCCCCATGGCGGATTAGGACCCCTGGGGCCATGTGATCGCTCAATACAGCGATCACATGGTCACAATAGGTGTCCTAGTGTCTGCCTGAAGGGGGACTGCCTGTGCTGACAGGCAGTCTCCCTGCTAGTGTAAAATAAAAAAAAAATTAAAGGTACATGTTAATAAAAATTATTATATATGTGTATATATATATATATATATATATATATAATATATATAATAACTATATATATATTTTTTATATATATTATTATAAAATACAAATAATAAGTAATTTAAATTAAATAAAAAAACATGTAAAAATAATAATAATTTAAAATATATACCGTATTTTTCGCTCCATAAGATACACCTCACCATAAGACGCACCTAGTTTTTAGAGGAGGAAACCCAGGAAAAAATATATTCTGAACAAACTGTTCCATAGTGTTTCTTACTATGGGACAGTTTGTTCAGAATATTTTTTTTTCTCCCCTGTCCCATAATGATCTTTAACCCCCCTTTCCTCTGTCCCATAGTGATTGTTAACCCCTCCTCCCCTGTCCCATAGTGTTCTTTAACCCCTCCTACCCTGTCCCATAGTGTTCTTTAACCCCTCCTCCCCTTGTCCATTAGTGTTCTGATCCCATAGTGTTCCCCCCTCCCATTGTCCCATAGTGCACTTTCCCTACCATAGTGTCCCCCCCCTGCCCTTGTCCCATAGTGTCTCCCCCTCCCCTTCTCCCATAGTGTCTTCCCCTCCCCTTTCTCTTATAGTGTCTCCCCCTCCCCTTTCTCTTATAGTGTCTCCCCCTCCCCTTTCTCTTATAGTGTCTCCCCTCCCATTGTCCCATAATTACTTACCTGTCTTGGAGCGTGGGCCGGCTTCACAGCGCGCTCCGCGGTCCAGGAACTTCTATTTCAGGTTCCGGTTTCCGGCGGGACTGAAAGGAAGTGTGCAGGACCGCGGAGCGCGCTGTGAAGCCGGCCCACGCTCCAAGACAGGTAAGTAAATCTTCACATTCGCTCCATAAGACGCACAGACATTTCCCCTCACTTTTGAGGGGAAAAAAAGTGCGTCTTATGGAGCGAAAAATACAGTATATCTATATGAAATTTGATTCTAACTGTATATATTAATATAGATATTTATATCAAAATACACTTAGAATGAAATTGTATATATATATATATATATATCTATGTATATATAAATAAATAAAAATAATACAAAATATACATATGTCCATATACAAAATTATGTAAATAATTATACAAATATACACGTAGACTTCAAATATATAAATATGTATATATATTTAAATTTTACGTGCGTATTTATGTAACATTTTTACATAATTAAGTAATTTTATTGATTGCAATTTGAGGGACCTGACTGCCAACCCAGGCCAAAAGTCCAGAGAAATTAATTTGCTAGCACTGTATTTTACCCTGTAACTTTCTATGACACCCTAAAACCTGTACAGGGGGGTACTGTTTTACTCGGGAGACTTCGCTGAACACAAATATTAGTGATTCAAAACAGTAAAACATATCACAGCGATGATATTGTCAGTGAAAGTGACTTTTTTTGCATTTTTCACACTCAAACAGCACTTTTACTGATGATATAATTGTTGTGATACGTTTTCCTGTTTTGAAACACTAATATTTGTGTTCAGCAAAGTCTCCCGAGTATAAAAGTATGTACAAGTTTTATAGCGTTTTTGAAAGTTACAGGGTCAAATATATGGGTCAAATATTTTTACATTGAAAATGGCCAGGTTGTTTAAGTTGCCTTTGAGAGCGTATGGTAGCCCAGGAATGAGAAATTATTTCCATACACACACACAGGCTGCTGAGTCCATACAAACACAGACACATAGACTACTGAGTCCATACACATACACACACACAGACACACACACAGACTGCTGAGTCAATACACACACACACAGACTTCTGAGTACATACACACAGACTGCTGAGTTCACACACACACAGACTGCTGAGTCCATGCACACACACACACAGACTGCTGAGTCCACACACACAGACACAGACACACAGACTGCTGAGTCCATACACACACAGACTGCTGAGTACATACACACAGACTGCTGAATCCATACACACGCACACAGAATGCTTAATCCATACACACACACACAGACTGCTGAGTCCATACACACAGACAGACAGCTGAGTCTACAAACACACACAGACTGCTGAGTCCAGATACACATACAGACTGATGAGTCCATACACACATACAGACTGCTGAGTCCATACACACACACTGCTGAGTCCATACACACACACACACTGCTGAGTCCATACACACACACACACTGCTGAGTCCATACACACATACAGACTGCTGAATCCATACACACACACACGCTTCCTCACTAGCAGACAGACACACACACCTGAGCATATGAAGCCTACCTGTTGCTGGGGGTCAGACAGCCATCTTCTTGCCTTTCCAGCAGCAGCATGGTCTGCTGCTTAACGGCGGGGTAGGGCTTATGTGGGGGCGGGGCCTGTGCTGGGGAAGCTGCTGAAAACACCCAGCACCGTTCCAGCTGCTCTGTCCTGCATTCCCGAGGGGTGTATCAGACTGTTACAGCCAGAGGGAATAGAATTGAAGCACATGGCCAGCAAGTTGCTGGCATTTGTGGGGCTACAAGGGGGGCACAGCATGATGTAGGGGGGCCATGGCCCCCTCTGGCCCCCCTCTAGCAACGCCACTGGGCGTTCTATGCCATCCTTGGGGACCCGGCTCTAAACGCCGGCGGGCAGCATAGAACGCCCAAGCTGTCCTATGTACTTACCCAGTCGCTGGTGATCCTACCCCGGCGATCACGGTGTGGGGACTCACCTGGGAGCCCAGGGAGTCCCCCTCCTTCCTCTTAGGCCCACTCTGGGCCATGTGATCGCGTGGTCCTTGCGAGGACCTCACGATCTCATGGACGGCATAGTCGTTCATTTCAGTGCCAGCAGGGGGAGTGCCTGTAATGACAAGTAGTCTCCCTGCTGCCTGTAAAAAGTAAAATAAATGTTAAAGTTACAGTTTAAAGTAAAATATGTACTTAGATCATATATATATATATATATATATATATATTTATATATATTATATATATGATCTAAGTATATATATATATATATACACATATACATACATACACATACACTGTCTAAGTGCATTTTAATATTAATATATATATCAAAATACACGTACAATGATATTGATTAAATATATATATATATAATATATAAATATATATAATAATATAAAATAAATAAATATGTAAATATACGTTAAAAAATTAAATAAAAAAAATAAAAAATAAATAAATAATATATATATATATATGTGTAAATTCGTTCTATATATAGAAACGTCCTTGCACTCACGCTTGGATGATTTGGTAACTGGGTGCTTGTAATCCAGGAAAATTCAAATAAATTCAAATAGTGATCAGCACTCTCGGATTTTCAAGAATTAAAAATAACAATTTATTGAGTATCCATTAAAAGATCAATG
>OW240913.1:322709484-322815956 GCA_933207985.1 Pelobates cultripes
CTATCTGGTGTCACATTAGCTTGACCGCGCAGTGCCCCAAATTTGCAGTAAGAGGACCGACCAAGCCTCTTCTTCCATCTCCCTGTTACAAAATCAATGCCGTGTTACAAAAATCAACGCCGTGCACACGTCCACCGATAGGAGACGCGGAAGGTATTAAACTGATAAAAATAGTACTAAACACACCACTCCTATCTGGTGTCACATTAGCTTGACCGCGCAGTGCCCCAAATTTGCAGTAAGAGGAACGACCAAGCCTCTTCTTCCATCTCCCTGTTACAAAAATCAATGCCGTGTACACGTCCACTGATAGGAGACGCGGAAGGTATTAAACTGATAAAAATAGTACTAAACACACCACTCCTATCTGGTGTCACATTAGCTTGACCGCGCAGTGCCCCAAATTTAATGTGATCTGTGAGTAAGGTAAACGGTTGTCCATACAAGTAGGTTGCAGCTTTTTGAGGGCCCACACCACCGCCATGCACTCCTTTTCAATGGCAGTGAATATACTTCGCTGTGCAAAAGTTTACGGCTTAGATAAAAATCAATGCCGTGTACACGCCCACTGATAGGAGACGCGAAGGTATTAAACTGATCAGAACAATACTAAACACACACCTTTTTTGGGTGAGGTTTTTACAGGACAGAGTGCTTCTCCACGGACATGTAAACTCATGGGCAGCTGGCCCATCAAGGAACCAGAGCAGCTTTCCATGTACAGGTAAGACACGTGCAGCCGGTAAGGGTTCAGGCTCTTCTTCCTGGAGGATACGCTGCAAGCCTGTTGAACGAGGTGACCTTTGCTCGGGTCCCAGGTGTACGGTTCCTAAAATGGCTGCCATATACACGTCCACTGATAGGAGACGCGGAAGGTATTAAACTGATCAGAACAATACTAAACACACCACAAATAAGGTTTCTCTCCTGTATGGCTCCTCAAATGATGCTTAAGATTAGAAGCGGCTGAAAAGCATTTCTCACACTCCGAACAAAAATATATTTTTTTAACATTCTCTCCACTTTGAACGAAATGACGTTTGGGAAGAGATTAACATAATTAAACACAGGCAGTAAAAATACAGTTTTTAGCCATACACTGTAACTTTAAAACTACACATCCCATCTTCATAATTACATATTTGGAATCAGCACACTTAAAACATAAACATAACCAAAAATCAGCCAAATCCATCCAGGGGTTAAAAAGTTAGCTGGAGGTCCCTTTATGACCGACCGCAAGCACATTTTCCTGCCCAAAACAGTTCCATAGATTTGGGCTGTGAGGTCGGTCTATTTCAGGCTGAAAAAACGACTAAGTCCCATCGCCGAATGGGACTTAGTCTCTGCAGCTGAAATAAGGCTGAAAAAAACGGCTGAAAAAACGACTAAGTCCCATCGCCGAATGGGACTTAGTCTCTGCAGCTGTAAAACCAGTAGGGGAGAAGGTAGAGCTCAGCGGTGTTCGCGGAAATGTGTAGCCGATTTTAGTTCCATGAATTTGGCTACACATACCGCTGACCTCGTCGAATGATCAAAGATGGCCGCCGCCACGTGTTCGGCAAACGAACAAAGACCTCCCAGCATTGTCAATTAAGCTGTGGTTAACCGCAGCTTCTGGGAGGTAAATTGCCTGCACACTTCCACTTCTGGGTGGTCTGCCTGTGTGGTACTTGGTTCAGTAAGCCCCATTTACTGAATCAAGTGGGAATTAGCCAGGCAGGCACAAAGGGTTTGCACCAGGTCTGGGGACACAGGGGACACCGTCTTAAAGGGGCAGTGTCCCCAACAAGTCTGGGGACACGGCCTTAAAGGGGCAGTGTCCCAATCTTCCTGATGTCCCAAAAAAGGTGTTTAAAGGGCCAGCACCAGTCACATAAAGAGTCCATAAGCCCCAATATGCCCACCGACAGTCTTAAAGGGCCATACACACCAAATAAAAGTGCATACATTTTCACAATCTCCCAGGGGCCATAGTCATGCGGGAGGAGGCTGGCAAATAGGCTTCTCCACAACCCAGGGAAGCAGGGCAATTTGCCATTTAAAGGGCCCGTTACAAATAGCAGTTTGTAACAAGGTGTCAATCCATATCTGCCAAGTGACCCGATGTAGGGGGAACAGTCCCTATTCTGCTCTGTGTCAGTGTGTATCATGGTCTCTGAGGACAGGTGTCAATCCATATCTGCCAAGTGACCCTATGTAGGGGTAACAGTCTCTATTCTGCTCTGTGTCAGTGTGTATCATGGTCTCTGAGGACAGGTGTCAATCCATATCTGCCAAGTGACCCTATGTAGGGGGACCAGTCCCTATTCTGCTCTGTGTCAGTATGTATCAGGGAACCTTAGGACAGGTGTCAGTCCATATCTGCCAAGTGACCCGATGTAGGGGGAACAGTCCCTATTCTGCTCTGTGTCAGTGTGTATCAGGGATCCTTAGGACAGGTGTCAATCCATATCTGCCAAGTGACCCTATGTAGGGGGACCAGTCTCTATTCTGCTCTGTGTCCGTGTGCATCAGGGGCTCTGAGGACAGGTGTCAATCCATATGTCAAGGTGTAAATATGTCATATGTCAGGTGTCAATCCATATTGATTGTGATTTAGGAATGTTAGGTGATTTCTGCCTTTTATGGATTAAAACCAGACTCTGTATCAACTGTGTAATTTTCCATGGGAGTTTTGCCATGGATCCCCCTCCGGCATGCCACAGTGCAGGTGTTAGTCCCCTTGAAACAACTTTTCCATCACTATTGTGGCCAGAAAGAGTCCCTGTGTGTTTTAAAATTCGCCTGCCCATTGAAGTCAATGGCGGTTCGGGCGGTTCGTCGGTTCGCGAACATTTGCGGAAGTTCGCGTTCGCCGTTCGCGAACCGAAAATTTCGGGTTCGCGACATCACTAATTAACACTTGAATTAGTTATTGTGCCTGGAGTCCTCTGTGACCACCACACGGTTCAGTATGAAACCATTTCAAACATTTTAATACTGCAGCTTGGCCCCACTCTGTGGTTTAGATTGATGCCCATACAGTGATGAGTGCTATTATAACTTGATATGGTTGATGGTTTGCTAGGAGAATCTTATTCAATGAGGTGCATAGAATGTCCATTTCAGATAACTTGCTCCTTCTACAAATTAAAACTAAAAACATACAAATTAAATGGTATGACAACCCAAACACACCAAGAAATCCCTCCGCCACAAATAGCCACCACTTCCAAACAGCTAAAAGTTACTGAGAAACTTATTTATAAACCAAAAAATGTAAAACAAAATATGGTTATTTAATGCTGATTTAAATTGTATAACATGTTCATTGTAGTTGTTCTGGTCAGTAAAGTCCAGTGGTTCCCAACCCAGTCCTCAAGTACTCCCTAACAATCCAGGATTTAGGGATTAACCAGCTGTGTCTAAGGTGTTTTAGAAAGAAAGAAAAACACTTTAGACACAACAGGGTAATCCTTGAATCCTGGACTCGGAGGGGCTACTTGAGGACTTGGTTGGGAACTCCTGGTATAGTCAGTCCCTCCAGGCTTTTTGTAGTAAACACAGTTTTTCAAAGAAAATGCAGTGTTTACATTACAGCCTAGGGATACATCCAATTCTACAGATGTCTAGATGCCTTTTTAACGTAGAGAAATGCAAAGTTATGCACTTCGGGGTTAAGAATGCACAAGCAATTTACACCCTAAATGGTAGTGAACTAGGGACAACAAATTAGGCAGCAATATGCAATGTCAATCTGCCGTTGCTAAGGCCAGTAAGGTTTTGTCATGTATAAATAGGGGCATAAATTCTCGAAATGAAAATATAATTTTGCCTCTTTATAAATCACTGGTAAGACCACACCTTGAATATGCTGTGCAATTTTGGGCACCTGTTCTAAAGAAAGATATCATGGCACTAGAAAAAGTGCAGAGATGAGCTATAAAAGTGATAAAAGGAATGGAGCATTTTAGTTATGAAGAAAGGTTAAAAAATTTAAATCTCTTTAGTTTGGAAAAACGGCGCCTGAGAGGGGATATGATAACATTATACAAATATATTCGGGGCCAGTACAAACCTTTATCTGGAAATCTATTCATAAACAGGGCTATACATAGGACACGAGGTCACACATTTAGGCTTGAAGAAAGGAGATTTCATCTAAGGCAAAGAAAAAGTTTTTTTACAGTAAGAGCAATAAGGATATGGAATTCTTTGCCTGAAGAGGTGGTTTAGTCAGAGTCTATACAGATGTTTAAACTGCAATTGGATAAATACTTGCAAAAACATAACATACAGGGATATAATTTTTAATTAGTGGGGTAATAGCTGCTTGATCCAAGGAGACATCTGACTGCTATTTTGGGGTCAAGAAGGAATTTTTTCCTAGTTTGTTGCAAAATTGGAAGCGCTTCAGACTGGGTTTTTTGCCTTCTTTTGGATCAACAGCAAAAACATATGTGACGAAGGCTGAACTTGATGGACGCAAGTCTTTTTTCAGCTATGTAACTATATATACTAACGGTTCTTCCTGGGGCAGCAGACATTCATGACATTCAATGTCTCTGCCCTCTGCATGTAGACACTGAACTTTTGTGATTGGCTCAGATCATCACTTCTGATGATGTCATCCAAGGAGGCAGATCAGAGGCAGAGCCAGCACCAGCAGACTGGAATAAAGGTAAGATCTTACTATATTTAGGGGGCAAGTGGGTTCCAGCGGGGCTAGATAGTGTTTTTAACACTATAGGGTCAGGAATACACGTTTGTGTTCCTGATCCTATAGTGTTTCTTGAATCATTGGAAGATCTGTTTAATCATCAGAACTTTTACAGGTTTGTTTCTCAGTGTATGTATATTAATCACTTGAGTATTTAATTGATTTGATGTAATTCATTCTCTTATTTATCTTTCTTCTATTTTTCACCCCTTAGTCCACCTTAGTCCATGCACTCTTTTGTGAGGGTTTTTCTCTTACACATTAACAGCATGATGACTCAGCAGGTCTTGTCCATCTATCCATTACCTTTCTTTGTTTTATTCTTTATTTTCATAGTGCAAAGGATAACATACATGCCACAATAGCATTGACAAGCATATTGCAAACTGTAGATACAGTGTCATGGCATGAGAGAAAAAGTTGCAAATTTTTTATGGTTTTAAGCAACAAGCTGAACTATAGGTCTAATCATGACTAGAGAGAGTACAGGCTCAGGAAAATTAATACTAGCAGTAGATTAATTGAGTCACTGTGTTAGGGTGTGTATGTAGGAGCCGTGTTAAGTGTGTGAAGTATATCATGAGAGTTGCAGCGGTAATACCCCATGGAGGCGCTCATGTAAGTGGCATTAGAGGAGGAAAAAAAAAACTAAAATAGTAAACATTAGAAAAGGCCAAACAGAGATCAAGGGGCAATAACCCACAAAATATCACAGTGCATCAAATTGAGTATGCTCAAGTGACTGAAATAAACCTTGCAGTTCCCCACAAAATTTTGCAAAGCAAGAGTATAGGGAGCATCAGGGTCTCTTCAGAACTCCCCCATTCAACCTCTGCCTTCAACAGGCACCGAACAGTCTTGCGCTGGTGGCATATGCTTCAGGTCGGATGGAAGCCGGTAGCTCTGTTTTTAAGTCAGATACAGGGTTCCCTGCAGCTTCTCTGGCTCTGTGTAAGTCCCAGTCGCAGCCAGCACCTGTGCCCGCTGATGCACCTTCTTGTGTTATCCATTACTTTTTTAACTTCAGCCTAATATTTCACATAACACAACTATTCCTGAATCCCTTACTGACACTGCATAGTTAAATCAATTTTAAAGTTTCATATGTCTTGTAGTCTTTCATTTTTGTACCAATTAATCACTGTGCAAACAATATGCTAACTAATAAAATATAGTATTATATTATCTCAATCTAACTCCTCCTGGTGCTAAGATCTTATGGGTTTTGATAATTTTTATAATGATTAATTGTTTCTAGTTCTAGTTGTATAACTCGTATATAAACCTTGAGTAACACGTAATGTCATAGAAATAAAGCGAAATATTTTGTATAATTACGCAATTGTATTTCTTATTAATTCTTCCTTTACAAAAATGTTGATATAAGAAGTTTAAGAGGTTATATCTTGGAAATGCATAGAGGCATTTTTACTAGTAAAGATCTCCCAGGGTTATTTTCTCAAAGAGAAGCATTGGGGTGTTACAGAGCATGCACATCAAACTCTATGAAAAGCATTGACTACTGCTTTAACTGATTGCTCAAGTGAGTGTCTGTTCAAATAAGCACTTCTATGTTACTAGACAGAGAGGACACTGTTAATCCATAAAGCACTTCAGCAAGCAGAATTATTCTTGCCGTTTGGAGTGTTTTTTTTAAATGTATATTATTATTAGGCCGGGCCTGATTGTCATAGTGGGAAGACGTGCCTTACTGAAGCTCCCTACTAATCTTGGTCAAAAATGCTAAAAAGGCACCTTCTGACCACAACAAACCACAAAACTTGACTCTAAGCGACTTCCTAACTCTCAGTCCTCATGGTGAACCGGTGATGTGGCCCATGAGTAGACGACAGACAGCAGGTTCCACCTGCGAGGGCATGCGGCCTGGAATGTGCCGGACTGAAGCGGCGGCCGAGCTCCCAGCCTGGAGCTGCCCAGAGACCGACTGCTACAAACGGGCACCCCGCAACCCCCCTATTAGACCGGTGTAGGTGATCCCGGTCCACCCCTGGGGGTCCTCCCTGACACGGCGGAAAAAACTGAGAAGCTGATTGGAGAGCTGAGAGGCCTGCCTAAGATGGCGGAGACCATGTGGCCTGCAGGCAGCCAAGAGGTGCAATGCGACCCCTTGTCCAACCTGGACCGAATATTTAAAGACTTCTGGCTCAAGCTCAAGCACAGACTGCAGCAAGGAGCTTCACAACCACCCACCCCAAGCTGCCCACCACTACATCTGCCACCCGACCCACAGCAAGAACTAGCAGCCCAGGTGGGGCCCAAAACCGTGAGATGGCGGCGGATAGCCAAGTATGTATCTCACCCGCCTCAAGCACCCACTGTTTTCGGTTGCCACGGTCCAGCCAAACGACCCCTATCATATCCGCTTGCTCACCACACCGCAACACGACTCCACCAGCATCCACAGCAGCGCCCTGCACAGCCCCAACGAGGCATCGGATGAACCACCAAAGGCGCATCGAAAACCTAGTTTCATGACTGGGAGACCAGACACGGCACACAACACCACACTCGGGGGACTGATTCTCTTTATGCCGGCCTGTCCAGAGAAGGATTTACGCCTGGGGGACCCCCGGGGACTTTATAATTATTTTGTATACTCAAATGCATTCTCAAGTTTATTTTGCCACTTCAAGCTTAAGATACACATTTAACTTGCTTAACTAGGCAAATATAGATACCTTTCACATGTAAACTATTACTGCATGTCTTAGCTTGCTTAATGAAGCACAAATGTTTATGCTCCTCGAGAATGCAATTCCACATATCTTCAGTTTTCAGCATAACTAATATTGTCATCTGCATAAGTAGCCTAGTATTTTTATTATAAACCACTAATGATTCATAGCCTGTTAATCACATTATATATAAAATGTGCTTTTTTATATGCCACATAATGGAATGCTACGGAATTGCTTGCAGCAGCTGTCGTGGCTATGCACGCTTGTATGCAATCCTATGCACAAGAAAAATAAAGAATTAAAAAAAAAAAGTGCTAACGTATGCCGCAGCACTTTACAATATTATAAAGGGGAACAATTAACAATAAATTAGACAACTACTAAATGTTACAGGAAAAACAGGTTGATGAATGTCCTGCTCAAAGGAGGTTACAATCTAGAGGAGGTGGGGTATAAAAATATAACACGATGGGTATCGAAGAGAAACATAGAAACATAGAATGTGACGGCAGATAAGAACCATTCGGCCCATCTAGTCTGCCCAATTTTCTAAATACTTTCATTAGTCCCTGGCCTTATCTTATAGTTAGGATAGCCTTATGCCTATCCCACGCATGCTTAAACTCCTTTACTGTGTTAACCTCTACCACTTCAGCTGGAAGGCTATTCCATGCATCCACTACCCTCTCAGTAAAGTAATACTTCCTGATATTATTTTTAAACCTTTGTCCCTCTAATTTAAGACTTTGTCCTCTTGTTGTGGTAGTTTTTCTTCTTTTAAATATAGTCTCCTCCTTTACTGTGTTGATTCCCTTTATGTATTTAAATGTTTCTATCATATCCCCCCTGTCTCGTCTTTCCTCCAAGCTATTCATGTTAAGATCCTTTAACCTTTCCTGGTAAGTTTTATCCTGCAATCCATGAACCAGTTTAGTAGCCCTTCTCTGAACTCTCTCTAAGGTATCAATATCCTTCTGGAGATACGGTCTCCAGTACTGCGTACAATACTCCAAGTGAGGTCTCACCAGTGTTCTGTACAATGGCTGCTGCAAGCAATTCCGTAGCATTCCATTACGTGGCAGATAAAAAAAAAAAAAGAGGATAGTAACTAAGAAACAAGGTGGGAATGTAGCAGAACTGGAAGTTGAGAGTGGAGTGTGGCCCTCTAAGAGACAGCAAGAGACAGGTTTGTGCATTAGAAGTTATTTTATATGTCTGTTTTTCCTGTGGGATCATCCACCATCTACGTTATAAGGCAGGGTATTCCACTTTTTTTTTTTCATGCAAAATGCTATCTTTTTTTGACCTGTTTATTAGTATGTCCTGTTGTACTATCCCATTATGGGAAAACTATTTACATTTAAGAAAATCTGCCTCTTTCAAAACTGCTAAGCAGGTGCTCATGGATAAAGGAAAAGAGTTATTAATAAGCAAGGGCAACAAAGGGATATTTTCCACTTGCCCAGCATGCCAATGGTAACTACGGAGGAATGAGAATTATTAACGTAAGGAGTTGTTCATTATTGGTGACAGTATATCAGCAGGAGCTCTCAGGTCTCTGAGTTGTTTTGTATCCATTACCTGCCAAAGGAAACTATAATTTTACTAGTAACTATTTTCATAGCATTATATTGTTTAGTCTACTAGCATTGACCATTATTTTCCTCTATAAGTCCTGTTCTGGTAATATATTCAATTTCACATCCCTCTAAACAACTCTAAATCAAGGATATATTAATATGGGATGAAACCAGTCCCCAACTGACCTATCCAGAATTGTAAATTCATATCATTTTTGGATACAATCAGACATCCCTTAGGGAACATAACTAGCACATGTATAAAAAAGTCTTGCAGAGTTAATGAAATGTTAATGTTCAGACTTAAAATATTATAGTAGTAAAACCTGAGTAGGTCATGATTCCCTTATGAGTAATAAAAAAGTAGGAAAGTTGAGAAAAAAACATGTTGGAAAGAGACAATCTGTGAAGATATTGATGACACAAGTTTAAAGTGGACAGAGTGCAGAGTAAATAAAGTAAAGTAAAGCAAATAAATAAAACAACGTTATAAAATACTGATTATCAGAAACAGATCTTCATGAAAAGTGACTAGAATTACACAATCCCTCAAACTCCGTATTACTATTTTTCAATATAAAAACTCTTGTGAATCAAGTGATATTGTTGCTGGTGTTAATTATTTTTGAGGTCATCAACGGAGGAACTCATTCATACTGTGTCGATTCAGACACCAAAAATATAATAGTTGTGTTACATTGTGTGAATTTGTAACATGATACCAGATTTCAAAACACTCTAGTACCTTGTCACTCACTTCTATATTCTATAACCATGATAGTTTATTTAATACACTGGATATGGCTCTCTCACAGCTTTGTAGTTTCCTTATTGAAGCCTTGCCACGGGTATGCATATGCAAGATAGAAAGTGACGCAAGTAGCTTTATTGATGAATAACATGAATGAAGCTACAATCACATTTTAATAGAAGCCACCATTTCTTAGCTATAAAAGAAGAGCGTTCCACAAACTGCAAGTATTATTACAGATGCCTTTGTACCAAAGAAGGGAACTTTGAACTAGCTTTTTATTTGTATTTTTTTTTTTCATAAGCCAAGTGTCCATTTATGTATCTATGTGCCTCATTAAACCTCAGCTAAAGTCAATATTCTTAAAGGCAAAAAATAAATATGTATAATTAATTTACTTCAAATGTCTATTTTCTATGCTAAAAGATCTAAACCTATAAGGTAACACGACTAACTCTATGCATATTTACATATTTTATCTACTGGTTACACTATGTTTTGTTTGTAAATGAATAATTTGTTTTATTAGTGTTCAGGAAAGTGTTCAGGACTGGAGATAAGAGTAAGAGTAATAATGGTATGCCATCATGGGGGTAATTCTTATTCCTGGGCTACCATACAGTCTCAAAGACAACATAACCAATCTGGAAAATTTCAATGTGAAAAAACTGAAAAATGTAACATGCTATATTTGGCCTGTAACTTCCCAAAACACCATAAAACCTGTACATAAAGGGTACTGTTTTACACGTGTGATGTCGCTGAATACAAATATGTGTATTATATTGCAGTAAAAGCAAACAGTATTATGACATTCACAGTTAAAATGTCATGCAGAACTAAAAAAAATAAGATTTCTTAATTTCTCAAATTTTTTATATTTTATTCATATTAAATTATGTTTCAAAGCTAAATATTTGATGTTAAATGAAAGCCCTATTTCTCCTGAATAAAATTATATATAATAAGTGTGGGCACTTAATATGAAAGAGGTAAATTACAGTTGAACAGACATATAATCAAATTCCAAGTTCTGTTTATGTTTTATTTCGATCAAAACGTGTACATTTGGCTCAGTCCTTAAGGGGTTAAAAGATCAAATGAAAAGTAACCAATTCAAGGAAAAAAGGAGGAGGAAAATAATTCTATATTTTAATGTTACTGTATATTATATACTTATTTATTTTTTATTGCTTGTCTCGTTTTCACTTTATTGTTTACTTTTCGTTTCACTTGATCTGTGAACCAAATGGTGTAAAAATCAGTGAACTGGAAAATGCAAACATAAGATTTATATTTTGCAATACACCAATTCTGCACCATTTTAATTCATCTGCATAAATGTCCTGAATATTTTTGCTTCGACGATATTTAGACAAGTTGAACTGCTACATGGATGACTATCAAACTACCCAAACTACATTTATTTTTTGGAAAAAGTGATTTGGCCGAATCAAGGTTTTCCACTATGCACAAATATACAAAATATAAAGGTATGAAAATAGCATGAAGAGGGAAAAAGAAGATAGGATGGTGTAATCGGGACTGTAGAGAAAGAATTTCCCCTCAACAAATAAAAAAAAGTAAAACCCACAAAGAGCAATAGCTTTAAGTTATGCAATCCTTGTAATATAATAAAGACCACCCATGGGTACCAGGCCACTGCAGAAATGTCCATCCTACCAGAAGAGATAAATAAAATCTCCTCAATGAAGTAAAAGAGAAGGACCCAAAGGCTTTCTCCAGAATACTGGGATAAACCTCCTGACTTTATTCATTTTGTAGACAATGAAGATTTATTTGAGCTTTGGTGTAGTCTTTTAGTGGAAAAGCATGGAAAGGTGAGTAGTGAGTTGGAGAACTTGGAGAGAATAATGTGGATTTTTTTTATCCGTAAAAGGTCAAATTAAGTTTTTCAAACACTAAGTTGCTGAAGACACATTGTATAAAATGTTGTTTACCAGGGATTGCCATAAATAAGAACAGTTTATGGTCAAGTGAATATTCAACATTTTAAGATACCAATATCCTTCAAGTCTGGTTGGTGCCGAATTACTCTTCAAGTGCATGGATAAAAATATAACACTGATACCGCAGTGCTATTTATCAAAGTGATTGTGGAATCAGATGTTTTCTTCCAGGCTCTAGATCCAGTTGCAGGAACATATTGTTATGCCAAAATCAAATAAAAGTTCTTGGATCAGGGTTGTTATTTTTTGGCTCATCTCACTTTTCTACTTTCCAACAAACCTCATGACAGTGAAATATGAGGGAGAGAAAGAGGTATCTGAAATGACAAAAAGGAGCTATATAAACTAAGCAAACACTGGTGAATGATGCTTATATTATCTAAAGGAAAGTTTGCTGCCAGTATCTAGTAAACTAATAGAACCAAAACAAAAGAAGCGAGTGCATTACTAAACTAAAGCTGTGATAGTCAATGTATCGACTCGCAGTAATTGGTTTAACAGTAACTCTACGATCTCACACCATTTACTGTTAAAGTACACAGCATAGTGAAGAATCACAAGAAGCATAATTTCTGAACAAATGATTTATGGACCCCTAATTTGAAGCATATTTGCTATTCAATTTATATTATATTATATTATAGTACCACATTTGAAAACAATAAGTAAAACAATCGAAATAGATGGATGTGATCTCCCCAGTGTACCTCACAAACACACCCAGAAAAATACAAAACACAAAAATATGAGAAAATACAAACACAAAACCCTATATGTGGAACAAAGAAAAGTGGCCACAGTCGTGTAATATAGTTAAACACAAATATATAATTTATTATATTTATTATATTGCACTTACAAATAGATAGTAGTAATGAGCATATCTCCACTTCCAGTGGTAATACAGGAGAAAACCACATAGAAGCAGCAAAAAAAGAAGCAAGAAGAATAATATAAAAAAAAACTACAATAAAATGCAACAAAAGGCAATCTATATAAAAACAAGTATAGTCCAATAAGATTCAATTGTCCTGGCAAGGACTTCTTCAGTGATGTTTAGTAGTACAGGTAAAGATTTGCTATAAATAGGGCACTTAGACGGGATTCGGTTGATCTGGTGTGGGCTTTCCACCCTGGAACGCTATGACGCACTTCCCATACGTCTAATGCTTCCAATGTAATATGTTGTGATGCTCTTCCAATTCATCTGTTGATTATTCAATGACATATTCCGGTCTGTGC
Source organism: Pelobates cultripes (assembly GCA_933207985.1). Classification (NCBI taxonomy): domain Eukaryota; kingdom Metazoa; phylum Chordata; class Amphibia; order Anura; family Pelobatidae; genus Pelobates; species Pelobates cultripes. The sequence goes on from OW240913.1 coordinate 322,722,429, forward strand.
GCCTGCCGATAAAGTCCTCCTATGTCACAAGCATGCATACACACAAAGTCCTACCAACGTGCACACATCGTGGGCTCTGAGTGAACGGTATGTAGACTGAAAAGGGCCAGAAACAAAAAACGAAAACCTGCAATATCGATATATATCTCTGTCTATTCGTTCATCTATATATATATATATATATATGCCGCCTTCTTGTGCGTGCACGCCCATTTGTATGGTTTTATATATATTTTGTAAGGGGACTTTGGGAATAGTACCTGGGAAATCTGCCACATTTTGTCCAAGTATTATTATTATTAATTATTAATATTTCTAACTTGGGGATTGGTGGTGAAATCTATTGTTTTGTAATCGGTGTTGTGCAGGTTTGGCATCTGTTGTAAGCACTCGCAGCATGTTGGTGACAGACAGCTAATGGCGGCATGCCTCGCCAGTAACACCCATGTCCTCCTTCAGCCTGCCCTCCCTGACATCCCTCCCTCTCCAATGAGAAGGAGTGACATCAGCAGAGGGGTTTTGGGCTGAGGTGGAAATCAGAACATAGTCTATTTTCTTTTCTTTTTGGGAGGGGATGGGGCATAGGATAGAAAGGATTACTCTGACCAAAAACAGTATTTTCTTAAAACACTATTTTTATGATGTAATAACCCTTTAAGATTATCTTTTAATGATAGCTCAGTGCAAGTTAATCTAGTAACCACAGAACATTTCAGATTCACAATAAGCTGTCATTTTGTCCGTGAACACATTGCAGTCCGTTGAGTTATGTTTTTTTATTTATCTAAAAGCCAGTATTTTCGGCCAGGCAAACAAACTTATTATATGCGTGTATATTTCACAATAGGCGCCCAAGGCTTTTAAAGGGATGCATTAAAGGAAGAGGAAGAAAGAACAGCTGTTTCTTCTTAGAACGCAAAATAAGTAATTTGTATATTTAGCTAGCCTGACAGGTCAGGCTGTTCTGATTTAGTCAAATGTGATGCTAATGAAAATAGTTGGGTTTACTAATTTTCTCCATCAGCTAAGGGGTCAACTGAGATCCATCTGAAGCTCCTGAAAAGGGTGTTCAGCGTGACTCAGAACACATTTATTCTGCAAGGGAAAGGATGTCCTGAACCCGAATGTAAACTTTGATATTTAAAGCTGGAATTTGTAGATTGAAACCCCATTATAACACAAGAGGATGATTACCGCAACACAGCTTTATACGTTTATTTAAAGGATATTGGGCATTAAAATACTGTCATTTTATGATGTAGCATGATACCATAAAATCTCTCATAAAAATCCTAAAAGCATTTACAGGGGAAGTTAGAATGTATATTTTCTTACATTTAAATGACTGTTTTCTAGCTTTTTTTAGGGAATTAACCCTATGGTAGATATTTAATAAGGCGTTATGCTGTATGCCCTGAATGTTGTTGAGAAACCTCTAATACCTTTTTTATTGAGTGACCTTATTTGAATTCCCAAATATATTACATTAATTAGTTAATGAGCTCCTCGTATTGACATAGTGAATGTAAATGTTTTCTATGTATATTGTTTAGTAGGAAATAAAACAAAAAAGAAAACATACTGAGCCTCAAAGACAGAGTACATAAATGATAAGTAGCCTACATTAATTTCAGCTCAATCTTTCTTATCCTTCTTCATTAACCCCTTAGGACCAGGTTTTTTTGAGATGCAACGCGTTTGTTACCGAGGCCGTATTGGCAGTTTTGCTAGTGTTCATTCTGCCACAAGTTCCCTCTTTCTTTACAAGTGCACCCATACATATCATATATATTTTTTAAAGGATAAGTAGAACTTTTTGTTTGATACCCTACATGTACGCATGATGCAAAATTAAATAGAATAAAATATTTTTAAAAAATTACATTTTAATAAAAGCATGTTTTAGTTTGACATTTAATTATTTTTACACACAAAGTGTAACAAAAGAAATCTAACTCAAAGTAGATTCACTAATAAGTCCTGGTTGTTAAAATGCCCACTATGTCCAGGACTAAAATACATTTTTAGAAGTTATAAAACAAATACTACAAGGAGTGAAATTATAGGCCTATGTACAGCGTTTACTTTGAGCTCTGCACGGTACTTTTAATGCATGACGGTCTATGCAGTCATTGGGTGTAAAGGTTCTGCACTGCATGACGGCATTTAAGCACCGTAAGCACTACAGCACACTGTTGTGGTCATGTGGTCCTTAAGTGGTTGAAAACAGAACAAGTTAAACAAAACAGTCACACAATGATAATCTTGTTTGTCATTTTAAAATCCCAACAATTTTCCTCCAAACCGTGAAATCCTTGGATGGCTTTCAGCTCCGTATACAATTTACAGTGCAAATTATCAAGAGATTAATAAGGTTATTTACTAACCTGAAAATTGTCAGAAATTTAAAGTGAATCCAAATTGAATGCCAAATTAGTTCGAACTGGAGGTATAACTGACTTGGAGAATTTTGCTAGAGTGGCTATTTTGGGCATAAATTTGAAATTAAATTTTAATTAATTTTGAATTCCCAACAATTCTCACTTTAGGGAAATATTTAAATGTGTCACAAATAGATTGTGTTACAGTAACTGACTAAAAATTCTGTAATGGTTATAACATTAAATGTCATGGGAAGGTGGTGCTTCTTCAGCAGAGCATACTTTAAAGATTAAAGAAAAATGTTTCTTCATGCCCCCACTATACCCCTCCTCCCAGCAAATGTTTTAGAAGTATTTACTGGGTTGTATTAAAAAGAGAATTTGTCACCTACCAGTAAAATGTGTATGGTGTATATATGTCTACAACCCAAAAGGTCTTCAACTGAACTGTTTCGGAGAGTCAAGTTCAATAATATGATGAGTCATTGTGCACAAATTGACCATTTAAACTTAGACAGGCACAAATGTGCCCAAGTGGTGTACCATGTGTACCCAGGCATCAGCAGTGATGCTGGGGGGAATGACAGGGGCCAACGTTCTGCATTGGGTCCTGAAAAGCATTGATTTTATTTGAAGAAAAAAAGGTGAAATTTTGCGTTTGTAACTTTGTATTTCCATGTAAAAATCTGTATGTGATAAAATAAAATAAAACTAGTGATCGCATGTTGGTTTGACTGATTCATAAAATTAAAAATCCTTTATGAATGAGTAATGTTCACTTAAAAAAAAAAACCAATGAAATGGGCTATGCATTCTTAAGTTTTTAAATTTAATTGGAGGACCTTTCAGTAGAATAAATATTCTATCTTATTCAAATATATTATGTCACCACACAACTTTTGAGATTCACTGTTTCTAATTGTTTGTCTGGGTATTTTCCAAACTCTATAATTAGATTTCTAACAGCATTGTACATTGTCAACAACGACTTTTGGCTTCATATGACAAAGTGGAGACTGGGTTTAGAGCAGTTATGCTGTATATGCACTGTATGTTTTACACAATTCCTGTGTTCTAGACAGCTCATGACCTTTTGTTTTTTAACGTTTAAGTGTGTGGCGTGCACTTATGCATGGGTTGAATTTGCTAATCAAAGTAGACATTTCACCAAATCTTACACTTGTAATTCACACTGTAAAGCTGTACATAAAACAGATTGAAAACTCCTGTCTGTATTCAAATGCCAAAGAAATCTATTGCTTGAATGATTTGTTAAGACAATTTAAAATATAACTTCTAATAAGTTGCTAGCAACAGCGACTACAGTTCAGAAAAGATCGCCTCTGTTTATTGAGCATGTGGACTTTAAATGAAAAAAATATGACTGCAAGAAATTGTGAAACAACATTTTTCAATGAAGGAAATAAAACAAACAATTGTGGATGAAAACATCAAAAAAACAACTCTTTGAGCTTAATATTTTTATATATACGGTGCAGCAAGATGTTATTATTTAAGACTAATGTTCAGATATTGTGGGTATATGGCAAAAAGTGATCAAACACAGCAATACTGAAATATCGCAAAGAAAGGAGAGACAAAAACATGTTACGGCATAATCTAAAAGTTTAAAAAAGAAAATAGGTTGTAACAAAACATTTTTTATTTTGTTTAACACTTGTAGTGATCTATTAAAAGAACTTTAAGCACAGTAAGCACTACAGCACATTATTGTGGTTCTGACTGGCACACCTACAAATTAAGTAGTCAAATCCTTTGCTAATAGTTTGACTTCTTACTTGGGGTCCACCGGGTGAGCTGGATGCCCCTTCATGGAGCTTTGATTAGCTTTACTGAGCTAAACCATGTAGCACCAGACCTAGCTCAATGCAGAGAGCTTGAGAAGCTCATGGAGGAGGTGACCAATGTCTGGCTGACCCCAGGTCAGTTGACACACAGTTAGCAAATGGCTTAACTAGTCACATAGGGTGGGGGTGGGGGGAAGGGGGTGGCAAGGGCCATATCCACCTCAGTGGTATAGTGGATATAGTGCTTGGAGTGTTTCTTTAACTTTCACAGTGAATTGCTAGTAAATTTTACAATTGCAAAAATAAATTCACAACTTAAAAATATTTAGCACTTTGACTGATGTTCCATCAGAAATATCCATGTGATATGTTCTTTTACTCTGCAATTTATCGCAAATTATATTTTAGTGCGCATTTTTCTTCACTATTTATAAATGTAGCATATTGGAAAAACAATGCCAATATTTAGACAGTGAAATTTAATTCGGAAATAAGCTTTAGATTTAGCCTAAATTTTGCCGTTAGCATTTCAGTTTGCAACAAAACTGCCTTAGTTATTTACCAAAGTGAGAATTCAAAGTGAATCCAAAGTGGATTCCAAATTTAAGGTCTAAATAGCCCAACTGGAAACATTCTTTAAGTCAGCTATGCTTTAAGTTCGGCTTCTCTGGCCTTAAATTTGAAATTGACTTTGAATTCTAACTTTATTAAATAGCCCTGTTAGTGAATAATTCTCACACAGTTTCATCATCACAGCTGTGATTGGACTACACCGCCAACACTCCCAGCTGCCGAATGTTTTATTTTTTTTATACACTAATTTAGCATTGTGCATCGTTCTCAGTTAGTCATTAAGGCGCATATTATTGTACAGTGAGGTCAACACTAGGCAAGTATTGGATTATTTATAACTTCAAAAAGTTTTTTTTTGCAGAACTGTCTGCCAGGCTTTCATGTGAGGCAACATTTGATAGAAATATGGAAAATGGCCTGAACTTTAAATGACAAACAGATGAAAAGGTCCCATGAAAGTCAAACCCTTTTGAAGCCCATGTGTTTTCGCATAGAATATAAATGAGATTTTTAATTGAGATTGACTTGAGCTCATGGTAACATTTTGGGTGATCTCAATTAGTAGGGTTACATGAAACAGTAAAGAAAGGAATTTGGTCATGGCTTACAGTAATGTGAGCCTGTTCTAATAGTTATTGAGAGATTCCGGGTTAACCCTTTAACAGCTAAATGGGTGTTCAGTACATTGCATGTATTTTATTCCCAGTTCATAAGCTTTTACTAGTAATTTGTAGTTCTCTTAGCTTTATTAGCTGAAAAATAAACAAATAATTCATTTATTATTGTGATAACAGATACTTTAAATAAGGGATGTTCAAACTTGGACGTGTAGTTGTTGATGTACTGAATTTTCTGGGTTTTTCACTAAAAGGAGTATTTGAAGTGAATTTCGAATTTAAAGTCAATGTAACTGGAAATATAGTTGACTTGGAGGGTTTTCCAGTTCAACAATTTTTTCTTGAATCTGAATTTCAATTTGAATTCCCTGACAATGTTCACTTCAGTGAATAACCCTGTAAGCTTCTTGCACACAACAGAATGCAACTTGTGCTAAAGGCTCACACAGAATTTGGGTAAACGTAGGGTAGTTTAGCTAACGCTGGTTTTAGCTTCAGCACTAGTGGGAAGCTTTGCTGAGAAAGCCTGCATTTTACAATCTTATGGGTTTTTTTGTTTGTTTTTAAATTTATTATTTTTTTTTCTTATGCAAACATCCTACAGATCGCACATTAAGCATTTTCTTTGGATTACAAGACAGTCAAGATATTTTTCTCCATTTCAGCAACCATGTTTGTCATTCATCTACTGGTTAAACATAATTGTATTAATCACAGAAGATGCAGTTAGTTTATAAACAAATATCTCTTTGTTTGCTGCTTATGGTATATTTATTTTACTATGTTTTACAAGATTTACCTGCATAAATAAGGAAATGATTCAGAAATACCCGCTCCAAATTACTAAACAGGTAGATGAGCTGGTGGGCTACTGTCTCCCCAAACCAGAGCTGACATGTTTCTAAGGGATGGCTTAAATAAGCAAAACAGTAGCTTCGTTCACTAATGCTCCTCATCATTTTAAAAATCGTGCAATTATATTAAAAGAAAATGGATTAAATGATTTTCATTATTTTAATTTTAATTGCTGATATTTGTATTCTAAGCTACTGTTTGTAAATGTAATAAAATATAATTTGAAAAAAAATAAGCAAAGTTTCCTTACTACCTTAAATGGGATAAGAATTGCAACTCACAATATTCCCAGTTAGCCGGCACAAATGTGTTAATGCTCTCAAACGGGTGACTTATTGCTATAACCATCTGGAAGCACACTTCACATGTAATTTTTTTAGATGGTACCCAACGCCAGACAAACTAGCCTACATTTTCCAGACTGCTTCCTCTCAATGCCGGAGATGCAAACATCTTCTAGGAGCCTCATTACGTATATGGTGGAGTTGCCCAATACCGCAATACGTTTGGAAACAAATACATGCTGTGTCTCAGGATGCCTGTGAATTTCTACCCCAGCAGACCACTACTTATTCACTTCTCTCTAGTCATCAACAGCAAAATATTGGAAACGAGATGTATGCCCTTTTCTACTAGATGTAATTTCGAGAAAAGAACACAATCAAAGATATGGTCGCACTAAGTTTCACCTTCAACCTACTACGATGACATTTGGGAGAGACAGGACTCCTATCCAGAGCCACAAAAATACCGTTAGGTAGACATAGACAGGGTCAAATCTGTAGTCTTACTGTCACCAATGCCCAAACTAACTGATAGGTCCCCTGGCTTAGTAGCACTCTAGTTCCCTTATCCATTTAATTACTCTTGTGACAAGATCTGTTGCATATGGTACGCTACTAATGTGACAATTGCTTTGTAACAATAGCTCCTTATGTTTCCTTACTGCATAGACATTTTGTAAAAAAATATATATATATAAATTGTTTGTTATTCTTCACTAATGCTGTGAAATGCTCTCATTTTAAGATCCTTTGCTATGTTTTGAATACTTAATAAAGATTAAATTACAAAAAAAAAGTATCAAAAGATTTTCCATGCAAGGACTACTATGAAATATCAACGACCACATTAATAAACCAATTTAATTAAAAATATATACAGTTTAACCCCTTAAGAATCAATGATGGTTTGCATAATGGAATGACCCACTGAATTATTCTTGTTCTTTAAGAGGTTAAAATCTAAGTCCATGAAACAGTGTATTTGATGCTGTTCACAAACTACTCAAATGAGATAATGTGGTCGGTGTGCTTGCATTTTATTGGTGAATATAGATTAACAGAAACAGCAGTCTGCCTATAAAACCTCAAGCTAAATTATCCCCCTTGTTCTCCATACACATTACACCCACACTACAGGGATAGACATTATCACACAGCAACTTCTTGTTTCCACAGCCATGTTTTCACAACCATACATTTCTAATGTAATACTTATAAAAATTGTCCTCTACCCATAATTTCTCTCCACAGCTATATTACATTTATCTCAAGTCCCAGCCCTCCATTTATATTGGCAACACTAACACCATATTTAAAAGCCCCACCATATTTATGTCCTAGACATATATTCAGCTCACCCCTGCAAAACAAATTCAGTATGCACCAGCCCTATTTCAAGCACCAATTACAACCCTTCACCTATCTTTTTGCCATGGAATCGGAGATTTACCCAAGGTGGTCCATTTTCCCCTGGATACCGGCAATAATCTTTGCTACTATATGTTCATAAACAACAGGCCTCGTTTTAATATTTTTGGAAAAACTTTTTAAATTATGTATCTACAACAATTCCCATAAGCTTTAAAGGACCACTATAGGCACCCAGACCACTTCAGCTTAATGAAGTGGTCTGGGTGCCTGGTCCATCTAGGTTTAACCCTGCAGCTGTAAACATAGCATTCTCATTGACAGCCGCTAGAGGCGCTTCTGCGCTTCTCATTGAGAATGCTCTTCTATGGACTGCCTGAATGCGCGCGCGGCTCTTGCACATGCGCATTCAGCCAGGGACGTCAGAAGAGGGAGGGGAGTCCCGGCGCTGGAAAAAAAGTAAAGGGATTAACCCCTTCCTCCCCTTCAGCCCAGGCAGGAGTGGGACCCTGAGGGTGGGGGCACCCTCAGGGCACTATAGTGCCAGGAAAACGAGTATGTTTTCCTGGCACTACAGTGGTCCTTTAATAATGAATTCTGCAGATAGATAATTTATGAAAGTTTTTAAAACAGATTGTAAGCGTTTGAAGAGAATTAAATCAAGGCCATACTATGTTTGAATAATATGCTACTGTACTTCACAATTGGTTTGTTTTGAAGACTTTGATGCCAAGTTTAAAAGTGGGTTCATGATACACAAAATGAGTCTGACAATATTTAACTAAAAATCTTTATCATTTCATATAAATCCAACTAATAAAGTTTGCAAGAGATTGAATTCAGTCACGTTAGGTGGATATAGTGCAGTACTGATCAACTAAGCGTGATAGCCAAACGTTTTCTTTGAAAATAATATTTATAAGATATGATGCAATAGGGGACAATATTGAACATACCTACTAAGACTTCCTAATATATTAACACATTAGGTTACCAGGACGTGTCATCCAATTATAACCTATTATAACTTGTGCACTGGTTTAATACAGATATTAAAGTTAACAGTTAGCTATCTAATCAGGCTGATCTTTTTATATCCAGGCTAAAACAACACCTTCCGTCTGCAGTGTCTTTAAAATGAAATGCTTCCAGGTTTTCTCAAGTTAAAGGTCTGCTAACCCAGCTGTGTTTATGACTGAGATAAAAAGCTCAGCTAGGAACATAAAATATACTTGCAGTACTTAAGCCAGGAGGCTTTCTTTAAGTCTTACTTACAGTTTGTCATTAACATTTAACCCCCTTTTTAGCCTCCAAATCAAAATCTAAGGGAATATTGTAAAATCTGAGAAATCTTATTCCATAATTAATTGTTTTAATATTGTTATAACAAGCTATATAAAGAAAATAATATTTTTATTATGGTGAATATAACATTGTACATTTGTGTGTAAATTATCTCTATGCGCTTGACAATAATGGCTATTAAGTTCAATATAATAATTAAATGCAAAAAATATAGATCTATTTTAACCAAAGTCTTATTTATTAATACATTTCAAGAGTTTTAACCAATCATTTTTTTGTTTGTTTTTCATTTACCGTATTTTTCCGTGTATAAGAAACCTCCCTGTATAAGACGACTCCTATCTTTTGAGCCAGAAATTAAGAAATAAAGATTTTAAACATCAATACAGACCAGGGGAGAGTGGGAGAAGAATGGAGGACAGAGCTGTGTTATAGACCAGGGGAGAGAGAGGGATTGAGGGCAGACCAAGATCTCTCCAGCTCTGCCCTCCATTCTTCTCCCTCTCTCCCCTGGTCTATATTACAGCTCTATCCTCCATCCCTCTCTCCCCTGCTCTAGATTACAGATCTGCCCTCCATTCTTCTCCCTCTCTCCCCTGGTCTATATTACAGCTCTGCCCTCCATTCCCAGGGGAGGATGGGGGAGAATGGAGGGCAGTGCTGTAATACAGACCAGGAGAGAGAGGGAGAGATGGAGGCCAACTTGCCTAACCCAGCGCTGAAATAGTGAAAGCCAAGAGATGGCAGAGAGCCCCTGGGGTTCGGAGGCCAGGTGAGTGTGTGAGTTGGCGGGCAGGCGGGGGACCGAGTGAGTGAGTGAGTGGGCGGGCGGGCTGGGGGGCGGGAGACCGAGTGAGTGAGTGGGTGGGAGGCAGAGTAAGTCAGTGAGTCGGTGGGAGGGAGACCGGGTATGTGCAGGCACCATCTTGGCTTAGACAAGATTTTGGTTTTTTTAACCCCTGCATTCCGTGTATTCCGTGTATAAGACGACCCCCAATTTTAGACAACAGATTTTTAGAAAAAAATATCGTCTTATACACGGAAAAATACATATATATATCTCGTTTTTTTATTTCAGAAAATGTTTCTAACATTCATTTGACACATGAGATTCATGGCAATCATAAGCATAAGTATTGCTACAAATACAAATATTTAGTTGGCACCAACATATTCCATGGTGCTGTACAATAGGTAAACTAAACAAACCCCAAATTCTAACAAAGCATGATTGACATGCTGGAACAGTCGATGAAGAGGGCCCTGCCTAAACAAACTTACAATCTAAAAGTTGATTGTTACTCACGGATAAATACAAAGTAAAATAATGTACATTTCTAGAATTCTTATTTTTCCTTAATTCATTTTTCTTTTGAAGATATCATGAATAGCTATAAAAATGTTAGAATTCCACTATTGATTATTTAGCATTTTCTCCAAAAGGTTTAGAAAACGAACATGAAGACAGAATTGTACAATACAATACTGTAAATGCAAAAATGAAATAAAAATGGTCAAAAAATGTATCTGGAAGGAATCTGCTGGTATTTATAGGAATGCAGAGAGAATATAAATGTTATGGTTGTTTATTTCAAAGATCATTGTTGTCTGCGAAGATGTTCAAATGTGTGCTCTTTCATATATATCGTCCCTCAGCTGCTGTTCAGCAACAGTAGACTCATTGAGCAATGCAGTCTCTTGTGCATGGGTGGAATCATATACAATTACACATGAAGCATAGAGATCAACCGATGCCCCAAAAGGACAAATTTGCTTCTTCAACGGGTGACAAGTGTAAGGGTAGTAAATAAGGCGTAATGTTATTTTTAATTTAATTTTGCATTTCATTCATAATGAAAAATTAAATGAAGTCTTTGTGTTCACATCATTGTAACTAAATGGATTAATTTGCTTTGTAATCCAATGTACTGTACCAAGTAATCATAAAATGTACACTTTTTTTTAAGTTATTTTTTTCCTATTCTAATTAGCTTTTAAATTCTGTAGTTGTGACTGGGTTAAAAACCAGGCTGACCTGCCCTTGCTCTCTAGGATTGCTTATTGATTTGGAAAATAAATTATTCTTCATATTATAACAGTGAACAAAATAAATAAATACATCACACAAGGGAAGAAAAGCCAATAAAATTAATAAATCAGGGACTGTAACAAATTTGGTCCACAATTCATACAACTCTTACATCATATTACTTGAGGGGACAAAACTGCAACCTTAATTGCTTCCATGTCTGCTAAGTTCAGTGTTCTACACAACCTAGAGCAATCCGTGGTTTAACTATTCAAGAGAATTTCTCATCATGTGTATTATCTGCATAGTTAATCATTATCCTATATGAATATGTTAGTCTTGGTGCAATTGTTCGGTTCTTCCAAATGAAATTTCCAAAATTGGAAACTTTGTCCAAGACATGAAAACCGATTTGCTAACAAAGGCCCAATACTGTGGGCATATTGTGGGGCATCAAATTAAATAATGGGTGTGAACATGTCACTGTCCTGGCCCCCAGTTATAGACGGTGTGTGGGGGCTTTAATATTGATAATTGGGAATCTAGAGTCCTCCCCACCTATGCGCAATGGATGGGGGCTCTAATTTTGACACTAGGTCCACCTTATTATTAATATTTAGAATGCTTGCTGCCACCCATGGGAGATATCAATTCCCTCTGGTTTATTAATTAGAGCCCCCACATGGAGACATAGGGGGGCAGGTAAGACACTAAGTTCCCCCATTAATATTTATTATAGCCCCACCCACTGGCCACAGTCAGGGACATGGGGGTGGTAATATATCCCCTTAGCGTTATTATTTTACTAGAGACCCACCCAAGAGGACATGGGGGGACATTATGCCCCCACCGTTTTATTTTTTCAATTGACAGCCATATTTTTGTTAATGGAAAGTGAGCTGTTAATAGATAACCCAGAAGCAAACAAAATGGCTTGACCATTGTCTGTTTTAGTTGCCTCAGGTTTAGGGCTTGTGGCAGCTCAGAATTTCTTTCTTTGGCCAAGTCACGTTTCTGCAAAAAAGCAAATCTCCAAGTCTACAATATGTACAATCTGCTTGAAAAGAAATGTGTTCTCGTAAAAAGGGATACATTGCCATTTGGACTCTACCTAATATGACTTCCACCTATCTACGTCTCAGCTAATTAGTATATCTACACATTATTAGTGCTTTAAAAGTGTGTCATTATGAGTTTTGGAGGAAATCCAGTAGAATAAAAATAAAATAAAAGTAATTTCAGGTCAGTTTAAATGCATTGCTTCCTGCTATTCCATGAGCTGAGTGAAGCTGCCAGATTACGTTTTATTTTAAGGACATCTATGAAAAATACATACTTCATGGCTGCATTAAATACATTATTACACAGTTTAAGAATTCTCAAGAAGCTTTCCTATAACAACTGTTGATTTAGCAGATTTGTAGCCAAGTAGAGGAATAAAAATAGAAACTTAGGTTGACATAAAAATAGCCACCTGGCTTCAGCCATCATACATTTATACCGAGAGTCCTGACTGGCTATTACGTAACTCTCATTGTATTGGCTCTAAAGAAATACCCAATCAGCATGAATAGTCTGAAGCAGGAAAAAACAACACAGAGTTGTGATTGGTTAAACAGTTACAATGAATAGAGCGCCTATTTCTGATCCATAGAATTGTGCAACCCCACCTTTTCGTTATTCTCATTTACTTTTTTTTTTTTTCTCAACCCAGTGTTCCGTGTGTATCATTACAATGTATTTTGCCAGTTTTGATTTCCAACAAACTGTATAGTTCTACTGCTCTTTTGTTGTGCTGGATGTGTAAACTCACAGATTTTCCATTGTATGATATTTTCTAAATATTTTTAAAAAAATTAAACAGTGAAAAAAAGAAATGCCCAAGCAATGTCTGCCAGGGGATGGTCCATGGCACTTAGTGCCCATAATTATAAAGCAATGGGGTGCTAAGTCCAGCATAGTTCTCATACCACAACTACCAGAAACTAAATATATTAAAGTGTCCATATTACATCCATGTTTCTAATTATATATGGACATTTAGCAATGTCTTCTCTAATATTTTGCTAAACTTAAAAAAAACAAAAAACGCTAAAATAGAATAAAATAATTAAATATTTATTTTAATCCAGTGGTATAAAACTAAACCAAAGAACCCCATTTTACAGACAGGCAATAAAATATTGAGAAAACATTAAGTGGAAATCTCAGATTAAAGGGACACCATAGGCACCTAGCCCACTTCATCTTAATGAAGTGATTTGGGGTGCCACGTCCCTGTCGCTGTAATCCTGAAACTGAAAACATTTGCTTTCTGAAGGAATGTTTACATTGCAGAGTTAAAAGGTATTTAGTGGCTGTCACTATGACAACAACTAAAGGACCTTCTGCTGAATTACCAAATGATGTACATGTAAATCTCCTGTGTTAATAATAGTGTAGGACCCACTGATTTTGGGGTACTGTGAAGTAGTGGTGGGCTTAACACAATATGGCCATATGGTCTTACAGAGTCCCCATATTTGTTTGCGAAGCTTGATTTTAAGTAGTCTTGTAAAATTTTAAATTGTATTTTTGTTTTTGTGTGTGCACTGTTCCTTTAACTGTATTATGTAGGTGAGAGAGTTCCGTTGGTTAATGCCGGACTGTGAACCGGTTTAATCTTCAGGCTCACAAATTTTATTCCAGCAGGTTCCACTTTCATCCTTCCCCTTCCCATGCCAATAAAATGAACACCATGGAAAGCAGCGATAAAGAATTTATTCAAGGAACACACCTGAAACTAAGAGAAATTTTAAATAATTTCTGGTAAAATAAGTTAATTGCCACATCCGAACTGATCACAATCGTAAAGGAACACTAGCGTCAAAACATCTGTCGCTTAATGAAGATTTTTTTTTTTGTTATGCTTGAGCAGTGAGACTGCAGTTGCATAATCTATACACCAAAATTGCTTTATTAAAGGGCTAGCCCGTCGTAGTGGTTATGATGTGAAGAGTACCCTGGCCCATTTTCCTGGTAATGGGGCAAACCATATTGCAACAATTACCCTCTAACCTGGTTCTCCGCCGGCTGTTGAGAGTCCTCTATGAATTGCAGAAGCCAGTTGTCAATCCTGCCAGCCTTTCAGTGTGAACTGACGGCTTCCAGCCAATGAATGCAGCTCAGTGCATATAAATGAGCATAGAATTGACCAGCTCGCAACGCCTGTTCCAGGCTGGCTAATTATGTCCCACATCTGCAGATGGAGATGGAGTTATACCTCCTTCAGAAAAGGGGTTAAACTCAGCATGTGCAGTGTTTCATGAAACGCTGCACATACAGACTTCAGGCACTATGACCACTTCAAACCACTGAAGTGGTTATGGTGCTTAGATTAACCCTTTAAGGCAAAGTTGTTTTGATGCGTAGAGTGTCCCTTTAACCCACTGAGTGATGTAGGTCAGTGCTGCATGTATTATTTGCATTGAATTTCTTTTAGTGATTCAAAGGTTAATTAATTAGAAAATTAACTTTTAAAATAGTTCTGGGAAATAGTAAACATATTCATCTTTTATTCCCCAAGATATATGCTATTATTATGTATACTATATATTTTTTCTAATTTGTAATATTTGTAATTATAATTGATAATCAGTCTTACACATACAAACACATCTTTACAACTTTAGTGACATTTGAAGGACATTCGTCATATCAATTTAGTATTTCTTAGCCTTTTTTTTTAAAGTTTTATAGGATATGACTAAATGACAAATATTTTTAATTTCTTTTCTAATTTATAACAACAATAAACTTTGCATTGGTATGATCATATTTAATTACTTTTATTATTATGTTATTGTTAACCGATTTAACCCTTTCCCCCTCACAACATGTATGCTAGTTATTCATTCCTTAAGAATCGGAAGTTTGAGCCAAAAGGAGAATTTGACACATATTGTGCGACAAGATTCATTTTCCCATCATGTTATCTGAACTTGATCGAGGAATTGATATTAGTGGCTGAGAACATTTAGTATGTGTGTGATGATCCCGATGATGTACAGTCAGCTATTAAACAAGTTTAGCATAATGTGGACTGAAATCCATGCAAGCTATAAGAAATTGCTATCTGTTGGCATGGGCACTGCTATGGACTGCATTTCACATAATGCTCAGCCAGCCTAACTGCTATCTAAACATGTTAGGAATAGAGATGTCGCGAACTGTCCGACGGCGAACAATAGCGTGTTCGCGTTGGGCGAACATATCTGATTTCCGGTCCGCCCCCTATACGTCATCATTGAGTAAACTTTGACCCGGAACCTCACAGCCAGCAGACACATTCCACCCAATCAGCAGCAGACCCTCCCTCCCAGGAAGTGTCTGCTGACTGTGAGGTTCCGGGTCAATGTTTACTCAATGATGACGTATAGGGGGCGGACCGGAAATCGGATATGTTCGCCCAACGCGAACACGCTATTGTTCGCCGGCGGACAGTTCGCGAACAGTTCGGCGGACAGTTCGCGACATCTCTAGTTAGGAATTGGCAATAACAGCAACTATCAATGATTGCTAAGGAATTTTTATTAAGCTATTGTTGATTATGTTTTCTATGATGGCAGGCAATCTATTGCTTCTCTTGGCATCATGGGACTTGAAGTTCACAACAGCTAATGGTGATTACTATCCATTGGTATGGGAGTTACTATGGACTGAATTTCATGTGATGCTCAGTCAACCTTATTGCAGTCTGAGTGTCACAGAACATGACGATTACAATAGGTATCATACCTTTACTGCTCTATGAGTGTAATAGACTGCATGTCCCTCAATGAGCATATACTTTATATATGAAACAAGCACCAGCTGCCTGCTCATATCTCTATTGTCTGTTATGTAGGGGGCAGACAGAGAACCAGCAATGGAGAGGGATTTTCATTAGGTTTATCAGCATTCAGCATGTCTCCTGTGTGGTTGCAGCTCCCTTTTCATGCTTATTGAAACACTAAGAAAGGGGCAGTGGAGGAACACCCGAGGTTGCGATTGTAACTGGGCCCTGGATGGTTTGCGTTTCACACGGGCTAGCAGCAGTGAAACTACTGGTGGTACAGCTGGACTGAGGCTCTAGGTGGCCTTGTTTGCAAA
Organism: Pelobates cultripes; assembly: GCA_933207985.1. NCBI lineage: Eukaryota > Metazoa > Chordata > Amphibia > Anura > Pelobatidae > Pelobates > Pelobates cultripes. The sequence continues at coordinate 322,738,779 of OW240913.1, forward strand.
GGCATCTCTGATCAGGGGCCTCGTCAGGCACCACAGCCCTTTAACAGCGCAACTGGGCCCTGTCAGATCTGCTGTTCAGCTGCGGTGTAGAGAGGCAATGTGTACAGGTCACTCCCAGCTTATGAGAGAGTCATGAGGGGAAGGAAGCGAAGAGGCTATGAGAGGAGAGAGAAACCTGGACCAGTCTCAGACTCTCATCAGCCTTAGCCAGTATCTGCTGCAGCCAGATACCACTTTACCACAGCTATTAAAACAGGAGTAGCTAAAAATGTGTAAATCATAACTTGTATGATTGTTTATCAGTGTGTGTGTGTGTGTGTATGTGTGTCAGTGTGTGTATATGTGTGTACTTGTGTATATGTGTGTATATGTGTGTGTCTGTGTGTGTCTGTTTTAAACACCAGCACTACCTACAAACACACCCTGCAATCAAATGGCAACTCTACATACAAACACACCCCTGTATTCAAACGCCAACATTATATACAAATGTACCCCAGCATTTAAACGTCACAACTAAACACAAATACACTTCTGCATTTAAACACCAACACTACATACAAACACACCCCTTCATTCACACACAAACACTACATACAATCACTTTCCTATATTTTACACACACAAACTCAATGCAAAAGCATGGCTACATTAGAACACACAAAGACTGCTCACAAATAAAACCCTGCAAGAATGAGTAAAGGGTAGATCCCCAGGTGGCAAAGCATCATTTGAGTTATATGACCATTAAGGTTCTACCTTTGGCCACCCTTGCACAATAGTGGGGCCCAAAACAATTCTTGCACCATGTCCCTCTTTACATTAGTTCCACCACTGAATGTGGCATTAGTAATTTTACACCCTGATATCATCATTGTGCCAACAATTTTACTGTATACTGTATACTTTGCGTGACTAAAATATGTTCTATATAGTAAGACATTTTGTTGTAACCTAGTACATACTTATATGTAATAATAAATCTGATTGACTTACTACTAGTTGACAGGAAGAATAGTAAAAACGATGGTATAAAGCCTAATTTGGAAGTTAGTGAACAGATCCTGAAGAAAAACAAGATTTTCATTCTTCTGTTTAGCTTTGTACCTTTTCCCCAGCAAACCACGAATGCCCACTATGGCACTCTCAACATGGAGAATTCTTACTTTTTTATCAAAATTCAAAATGGGGCATTTATTTCACCCACAAATACATAGTTTTTTCTCAAACCAAAAAATATATATCTACAGAAAATGGATATTTGCATTCTATTAAGTGTAGGAGATAAAGGACTATATTCTGAATATGTCATTAAATGTGTACAGAAGAGCAACGGTTGTGAAATAACTGTCCGTCTTCATAGTTTTTGTGTCGCAGAGAGAGAAACAATACTCTAAAGCTCAAAAAAAAAGAAAAAAGTAGATGTAGCCAAAATAACTTAGTATAGACTTCTTGAAGTTGTTTGATGAATGTGTCTAATACCTGATCCTATGCTTTGCAGAGCTTTAATTAAACATTTTTACAGACCTGTTGGCACTGTCAATGTTGATTTCTTTTCTGGGTTGAGTCACATGAACCTTTGACTGGACATCTTCTGATCAGCAGACCGGAACACCGAGAATTCTCACTTCTTAAATCTGTTGGCTTTTCATCCTGACCTGAAACTATCACACAGATGTCTGTGTTTTCTTTCTCCAAAGACTAACCAGCTCCTGAAAAGTTGGGAGCGCGTGTAAATTTTTAATGGTGTGAAAATCTAGGGGATTACTACGTTGCGTCATCATGTGGCAGGATTTTCCTCACTAATGAAGCGGCTATCAGCCCACCACCCTCTACCCTGTGCTCAAACAAGAGTCTATTAAAATAGGGGCAATTCAACCTACTTGAAGCTGCTAAGCTTTAACCCACTGCGAGATTAGTCTCTTATTCCTCTAGGTTGCTTAATTCTTTATCCTGTACTTTCAGCTTAAAGTCGTAGAAATAAATGTGGTGTTGGGTTTACTGGAAGGCATAGTTTTATTCGTAGTGAATCAAAGTGCCTATTTACTGCAGTTACGCAAACTTACAAAATGCCCAAAAATAAGTGTTCTTAGTTACATATCTATAAATATGAATAGCCATGGAAGATACAGGTTTTATTAAAGGGTTAAAAATACTGTGTCTTGGAATAGGTGCGTAAATTAACTGAACTGTTGATATGGACACTAAGCACTATAACCACTCTGGCTTATAATAATGCTCAAAGGAATACCCTGAGCACCAACACAACTTAAATGCATTTGATAGGTTTTGGGCTCGCATTCATGCTGTATTTTTCTCCACATTCAAATATTTTTAGTTTTGTAAAAAAACAAACATAATTATATATGTGTATATATATATATATATATATATCATACAAAATACACAAATCCAGCACACTCGCTCATACACTAAACAGCGATTTCAAGTCTCCCAGAGTGTAATAGTTTTATTTAAAAACACCTTACCCTGGAAAAAACTAACAAGGGTTTAGTTACATTATATGATCATGCATTGCATAAGCCTGCCACAACGCCAATCCATCCCATTCTTGGCAGGTCCTACTCTAGCAGCCTAAAGCCTCCTCTTATGAGATTAATCCACATACTTGGAAAATTCTTCCTCCTTGGACTCTCTGCAGGGCTCTTGAATGAAGCACTTGTGACAGGGAGGGGTGCAAATTAATCGCATTGGAGCACGTTCAGGTGAGTTCAGCCCTAGCCATCCTTGGTTTCATTTATATATATATATGTATATATACATTAGCTTTTTGAGTCATAGCTCCATCTTCTTAGCTATGCCTCCCTTTCTCACAAAATGTCTTCCTATTGGAAGTTAACCAGTGTAGTTCACCCAATGGGGATCAGCGTAAGCTAAGCCGGTGACTTAGCTCTGTGCCACAGGCAATCACCACTCTCTTCCTATCTGTACAATATAGCATTTCAGAGCCGTGCTGAGGGGAAAGGGGGCATATAATCAGAGGACAATGATTGGCTGTGGGAGTGATGTCAGCAACTGAACAAAAGACATACAGTGTATAAAACAAAATAATTCTAGATTCCATATTGAGTCTAATGTTTCTGCAGCGCAATAAGTTTATAATCTCTATCTATATGTGAAACTCAAAAGCAGAGAGACGGTAGAGAATAGAGATTTTGAAAAACAAATCACGTTTGTCGGTTTTTTTTTTTTCGTTTTTCAACAACTAAATTTGCTCTTTTGGCAATCTTGCTCTGTTTATGCACAATAGCTGGGTGAGATTCTTGGCATTAAAACCCAATTAGAGAGGTGTAATTAATGCAGTAATAAGTTTATTTTCATGCTGCATTTTAGCATTTCATTGTTCCACACATTTATTTGTGGCACCAAGCATGTTTACGAGTGACTAATTGTTACACAACCTGAGAAAACATGGTTCAAGTTGCTAAATGTGGATCAGTCAACAGAAAACAACCAACTGGTTTTGATGGAATGTTTGTCTTTGCTACACATTGTCAGGGACCCTGCCAAGCTTATAGACAGAAGTATCTTCCTTTACTTTCTATGGACACAATAGTTGGTCGGTTATAAACCACAATAATCAGTATAACTAAATCTGAAGAGAATTAGTCAACCAGAAAAAGGGAAACAAAATTTTGGTAGGCACAGAGTACAACTAACCACTACACCTAGAGATCCCTCAATGACTTGGATTTACAGTAGTTACATATGGAACAGAGCCTTTTGGCTTTACATGGTAAATTTGCAATCATGCATGCCCCCCAACATCGGCCTCCCATAAAGTAAGCTGTAACCTAAGATTGTACCTAATGTAGGGTTGCCATCCTATTTTACCGGCCCAGCTGGTATTTGAGGCTGTGAGGGTACCTGTATTGCAAATATATAAGCAATTCAAAGACCAGTATATTTTTCTGACTGGACCTCTGGAAGAATGGTGAGAGAAATGGAGCCATTGATATCCACTTTTCTGTACACTGTAACTGTGCATTCCCAGAAGGTTGTGGAAACACCATTGATGTCTAACTTACCCACACCGGAGTCGGGTCTGTAAGCTCTTTACACGCCTGTGGTTGCTCGTCTAGGCCCCCGAGGTCCCGTTTGATTATGACGCTCTCTAATGTGAATGTGTCGTCACGCAGACATCACAAACGCATGTTCCTGCATCTCCTTGCTACTTTTGCCCAATTAGAGCCCTCTTTTAGTTATGTAAACACTTTTGGCCAGTTCACTTTGCCCTGTCATGGTTTTCCCATTGTGTATTTTCTTACTGCTTTCTCTGTGTATTTGACATATGGCTTGTATTTTGACTATTCAAAATTTCTATTTCCAAAAATATTAGATAATTTGAAAAGCTTATTAAAGGGACACTCCAGGCACCCAGACCACTTCTGCCCATTGGAGTGGTGTTGGTGCCAACCCCCACTGCCCTTAACCCTGCAAGTGTAGTTATTGCAGATTTCATAAACTGCAATATTTACCTTGAAGGGTTAAGTCCTCCTCTAGTGGCTGTCTACTCTACTAGACAGCCACTAGAGGACACTTTCGTGTTTATAGAACACAACAAGTGTGTTATAATGACGCTGGATGTCCTCACGCTATGTGAGGACCTCCAGCATCGCCGAAATCCCTTACAGGAAAGCATTGAAAGCATTATTTAATGCTTTCCTATGGGGAGGTATAATGCGCATGCGCATCATTGCTGCGCATGCGCTTTAGGTCTCCCCCACCGTCGCCGGCCGCGCATGCTCAATAGGTCTCCCCCGCCGGCTGATGTCGGCAGGGGAGGAGCGTAGGCGGAGCCTGCTCCAGCGCCGAGGGACATCGGCGCTGGGTACAGGTAAGTCACTGAAGGAGTGGAAGGTGGGAGGGAGAGGGGACCTGCAGAGCCAGGAAAACGGTTTGTTTTCCTGGCACTGGAGAGTCCCTTTAAACGCACACCGACACACTGCCAAAAACACAGTATTCACACTGACACATACTGCTACTGCCACACTTAATCAATGCTGCATTGCACATACAGTAAGCCATATTTCACACTTTGAAAGTAATTTTTTTGTGATTTAGGGAATTTATGAGCAGTATGTGCGTGAACAAAAAAAAAATTATTACAGTAAACAAAAAAAATAGGTATATTACAATGGAGGAGAGGTGTGACAGAGAAAATGAAGTTCTGCAAAACCTTTCTGTTTCAAAAGCTATTTTATAGCATAGTAATATATATATATATATATATATATATATATATATACCATGAATAAATATAAAGCAAATTAATCAGGCTAAAACTATAAAATGCTTAAACATTGTATTGACGTATAGGTATTCCTTTAAATGTATTCAGAATAATATCGCCCATATTACCTGCGTAACTCTAATAAACGTGGGTATTTGTAAGGCAGACTTTTTTCTGTTGACTTCAAAGCTCTTGAGCCGATGTATTCAAAGTTATTGTCAACTGGACATAATGTGGAAATGTAGCAAATTAAATTATGTAAAAAAAAAAAATACTTTAGAGAACTATGGATTTGTTGCATTCTTTAAAAAAATTAAAAGCTGTATTTTAAGCAGAACAAAATTACCTCCCACCTTTCCACTTGGTCTCAAATTGTTAATAATTACTGTTCTGTTTGGCCGGTGTTGTCATTATAATACTCAATAAAATTGATCGACTTTAATCCTCAGGAGAAATAAAACTTCTGCAACTTGTCTGCACCAAAAAAAAAATTAAAAAAAGATCATGCCTGCTTACTAAGACAAATATAATATTCAATGCCCCTGTTATTTTAAGTTTCAATTTTTGCCATTTAGTAAGCTGTAGAACATAAATTTAAAGTCCCAGGACTAAGGGAGTGAAACTTATCAGGAATTTCACAAGGGAGGAAAAGGAGCAGGGGTAACTCTTTTCCTGTACAAAATAACTTAAAAACTGCCAGTTTCTAAGATATTTTTTATAATGAATGTGCAGCTCTGTGCTTTGTGTTACTTCTGCGGCCATACATCATGCAATAAAAATATGCTTTATTTTCCATTAATAATAATTTCAAGGCCAATGATTTCGACTTTAGCCATCAGTCTGCTTGAGGAGGCTTTGGAAATAAAACAGTTAATTGATGAAGTATGTTTTGCTTTTACTAATAAAATACAGGCATAAAAATAAGGCAAAATAAATAAAATATAGAATATAAAACGCAAGAGGAAAAACTGAAGGATATTTTTATTTCTGGAAGAAAAGTTAAAAAGGGACGGAATTGGAAAATGTTATGGATCTGTATGTCAGCAGCACAGTTGAAGTAAATCCTGTTTCCTTTTCAAATCATTCTTTAATTTTCCACCCATTATGTTGGATATTGTTACAATCAACTTTTTTTTTTTTTATGAGATCAGCATTTAATGAGCTAATGTTTGTATCTATCAGTGCTCGTAGTACTAATACTAGTTTTCCGAACCTCGGTTTTAATAATTAATTGCAGCTGTACTTCCACTGCACAAAACTATATTTTCTTTAAAAAATAATTTTTACTACAACGTTTTGTAAATTCGATATCTGTCTCCTCTCTTTCTTCTGCAGTCACGTATCACCTTTAGGATTGCAAAAATCTAATGCAACAAGGCATTTACGATGGTAGAAAACAGAATGGTCCTGTATTTATAATGCAATAAACCAGATATAATAATTTGCGTAGTTAAGGATTCACTTACATACAGGCATGTGTACATTGGACATATAAATATAATGTACAGATTAAGTATAAAAGTTGCAACAAAATGCAATTACCCTTCGGCATAAATCCAGCTTTAAAGGAACGTTATATTCATCTAACAGACATTGGACATAATAAATATAATATATAATATCTTTAATGCTTTTCACTATGAGACTTTTTTTCCATTCATAGTTTTATTGAAGTTATAGTAAAACAATAGAAACAAAAAAGATATACAGAAGTAAAAAGAGAGTGCCTCACCACGTAAGTAATATTGTAATAAAATAATCACGGACGTAATTAAATGCTTATTGTGATTGCATGACTTTTATATAATTAGCGTACAGTTTTATTCAACCTTTTTATCGATTATCCCAATTGATATAGAAAGATAAGTGGTGAAAATAAAAAAAAATAAAAAGTGTGCTATCAGCTTAGAGAAACTTACTGGACTAAATTGTCCCAAGTGCAGAAACTATAAGTGTATTTTCAGGGTTTAAATTGTACAAATGACTATGCAGGGATTTCTCTTCTGAGCTTAGTTGGTCCCGATTTATGTCTACTAAACAAATGCCACCAGAGTATGATATACCGACATTTTTAACTTGGGTAGTAATTCAAGCCACTTTAATTATTTTATAAATAGCTCCCTACCGTGAATAACTTGTCCAGATTAAGGATATTGGAGCTAGTTTATGTGTCCCATAGAGAATTGTCAGGAATAGTACATGGTATCAACACACATACCTAGGTTAGTAATAATAATGATGAAAGAACTGTATTACTGGTCCTTTGAGGTGGCCATGCTTAATGTACAAAGACAAGAATTGAATAGAAAGAAACAGGTCAAGGTCAAAGGATAACAGAGGATCAATCATATGATAGACAAGTCATGGTCAGGAATACAGAAATCGACAGTCAGAAAACAAGCCTAAAGTAATTATTCAAGAAAAGCATAAACATAGGATGTGCACTCTCCATTTACTGATGACCATGACAGGGCACAGGTCTTAGTATTGCGTGGTTTTATATAGATTCTACTGCCCAATGTCATTAGAGCAACGCCAGAACGTCATGACTAGAGATGTCGCGAACCGTTCAACATTGATGCTGTCCAGGAGGTGGGAGGGTCTGGGAGGGAGGGTCTGCTGGAGATTGGCCGGGATGTGTCAGCTGACCGGAGCTCGCCGCGAACGGTTCGCGGTGAACCACGGTGAGCCGTTCGCGGGAAGTTCGCGAACGGTTCGCGACATCACTAGTCATGACATCAAAATGGTGTACAGCATAGCAATGTACATTTAGCTGACAATAGGATGGAGCAGAAACCTGGCAGAGAATGTTCTGTAAGCTTTAAATGAAACGATACATATATTTACATAAATATGTTAAGAACAAGCATGTATGGTATAGCAAATATAAGGCATATCAACCTATATCAGCAAACGTAGGTAATGTGTCATTTTCAAGACTTGTTGAAGGTTAATTATGAAGGAAGGATCTTGACTATCTGTTTTAGAGTATGGAAGGATTAAGTTATTGAAGGACGTTCATTATTCTCTGAACGAAATATATGTAAACAACCAGCAAACTTGTAGGCTGCTAAAGTTCTGCAATGTTATGGTGCTAGACTTACTAATACAGCTTGTGGTTTGCTACATCTGAATGCAATTTTTTAGCTTGATGATGATCTAAGCAGAACAATGTCTTGGCAAGAGTAACCTGATAAGGCACCAGTTATGGTTGGCTGCTTGACAGGTCTGACATTCCATCCTGCTGTGTACAGCTTCAGCACATCTGTAAAGACAAAGCCCTTACCGCCTTTGTTTCTACAAAACTGCAGAAGAGGACAGCCAAGCTTGCTGCTGTGGGCAGAATGAGAATCTGTCAACAATATGCAGAAGTTTGTACAAAGTCTGTGTTACATGACTTACTTTAGATTGGCAAAGGAAAACATATTGTTTTTTAGTATGTCTCCCCAGCAAAGCTGTAATGAGGAAGAAATTGTTCCAAAAAAGTTCAAACGTGTTGGCCTATATTTGACCCCAAGATTCATATTGAAAAAAAAAGTTATTTAACTTGTGTAGTTGCATTTTTTTTTTTTTAATCGCCAATTAAAAAAAAAAAAAATTAAGAAGAAAAAAAGCTGGCTATACCAAGAATCTTTTCACTGTAAACTGATTTAAGAGCATGTTTAAATTAAATTAATTTGTATGTATATATATATATATATATATATATGTATATATATATATATGCACACACATACATACCAACACATTTGTGGTGAGGAAAAAGGTTTTCACACTTTAGCAGTGCTCTCACTACTGCAAAGAATTCTGGGTAAGCGCATGCAAATGAGCTCAACAAAAAAACACATTTTTGCCTCATAATTCCATTTTATAAATGGATTCATTGGAGTATGTGTCTGCTGTATACAACAGCTTTGAAACACAACTCCTGGAGAGGAGCAAAGCCAGTGAACCACTCATGGACAGCTGTTTCGTTGTTAATGAGGTTGGTTACAGGCTTGCAATGGAGGCTTGGCGTTACTTGTAAAGTACATACCAACAGAGTTGTGGTGGGGGAAAAAAGTGTGGATGAAAACCCCTTCCACCTGAAGTAAGTGGATAGTTAATACATTGCTAAACACAAAATGCCAAGCCTCCATTGCAAGCTAGTAACCAACATCAGGGCCGCCACCATAAATTTTGGGGTCCCTAACTGAGCTCAGGGTCTGGGCCCCTGGAGGCCCGCCTCCAAAACCGCCCACAGAGACCGCCTCCAAATCCCGCCCACAGGAATACACACACAGACACAAACACATTCACTGATACAAAAGGACACAGATACACACACACACACACTGATACATACTAACAGACACACATACTGATACACATATAGGCATAAATACTGACACACACATACTGAGACATACACATATACAGACACACAGGCGTACATAGTGACAGACACATTCATACTGGCATACACACATTCATAATGACATTCATACTGGCATACACACATAATGACATGCATACAGGCATACACACATACACACATAATGACAGACAGACAGACATTCATACTGGCATACATACATTCATACAGACACTGACATCCATACATACACACATTCATAATGACATACAGACATACATTCATACTGGCATACATACATTCACACAGACAGACAGACAGACATACACACATTCATAATGACATGCATATACACATACACACATACAGACATGCATACAGACATGCATACATACATAGAGACATACATACAGACATACATTCATACTGGCATACATACATTCATACAAACACTGACATCCATACATACACACATTCATAATGACCTACAGACATACATTCATACTGGCATACATACATTTATACAGACAAACATACATACATTCATAATGACATGCAGACATACATACACTGACATTCATACACACATACAGACATGCATACAGACATACAGACATGCATGCAGACATACATACATACAGACATACATTCATACAGACACTGACATCCATACATACACACATTCATAATGACATACAGACATACATTCATACTGGCATACACACATTCATACAGACAGACATACATACACTGACATTCATACACACACACACAGCTCATTTTCCAGCCACCCTCCTGTTTCTTACCTTGTCTTTGCAGGAGTTTGGCTGGGGCTGATGGGACTGGGAGTCGGCTGGCTCTCCCTCTTCATTGCCGGGCGCGCGCTCCTCCCGTGCGGAGTGAGCTGGGAGGAAGTGACCACTTCCTCCAAGCAGCACTTGCGCTGCGGCGGCATTTTTTTTTTTTTTAAAGGGGCCCAGTCGCGCTCTACCACGGCCACAGCGCGTATACAGCAGACACATACTCCAAGGAATCCATGTATAAAGTGGAATTATGAGGCAAAAATCTTTGCTGAGCTCATTTGCATAGGCCTACCCAGAATCCCTTGCAGTAGTGAGAGCACTGTTAAAGTGAGATAAGCAAGTCTTATGGCTTGACTGTTGTATGTATTTGTGTTTAGCAATGTATTAATTATATATATAGATAATAATAATAAATTTTTTTAAGAAATATAATTTTTTTTGTATTTTGTAACTTTTCCAGAAATTATTTTTCATCACTTAATTTGTCAATGAAACATGGGCTTTCCCCTAATCCATAGAACAAAGGAAAAATGAGGAATTAAATAATAAGTAAATTATACTTTTCTTTCACCAGATTGCTGGCAATCACCTGCATAATCAAAATGAATAATTAACCTAAAACATAAATCATTTAAAGATTAATCATAATTTGTGATGTAATGGTTGGAAGGAACATGTCAATTACAAAGATTAGACTTCAGATTTTCTTTAGCTGATCATCAAAATGATGTAGTATTGGACTTTTAAAACAACGTATTCCAAATAAAACAAATTAATAATTTCTTGTCTTCGAGTTATTTATCATTCTATAAACTGATCTGAACTAAATGGAAATATATTACCTTATTAAACTCAAAATGCACATATGATATATTGATGGACAGACAAGCAAACAGATGGAGAAGGATCTCAAATGTATTTTTTTAAAAGTATACATTGGGATCTGTGAGAACTCCTAAGTTTTAAAAGCAAACAGTCACCCAAATAACTACTGTGGGCACAGAGTTTGCTTGCTTGCCAAACATTTCTTAAGGAACTCATTACTTTCACAAAAACAAAAAAAAGTAGAGGCAGCACTTATCCATAATCAGCCCAGGTTGGTGCACTCGCAAATCGGAGTTGGCACAGTCTCCATTGTTCCCAGGTAGCATCCATAGGTGTTCAGGCACACCTACAGTTGTGCCTGAACATAGGTTTTTAGGTGTGTATCCATAGGTGTTTAGTCAAAATAACAACTAGCTCAATGCAGCTTTTTATTGGGTCATGGAATGCAGAAGCAACTTATCAGTCTCAAAATGAGACCTTTGTCAAGTTTCACAAAGGTCTCTTTAAGAGATAGAAATGTTGAGCCAGAAACATTGCTTGTGTATTCCTTGACCCAATAAAAAGCCGCATTGAGTTAGAGGCTGTGTGCCCGAACTTCTTTTAACTGATTAATTTTGACCAACAGGAAATTCTCTACTTCAGTGTTTAGACTTTGTTAGAAAACTAAGACTGTTTGTTAGATAATTAGATATAATTTGTTAGCTTGATATGCCAATAAATATGATATATTTGGAAATGTTAGGTCATGTTTTATAAGGAGAACATTGCAGCTAAACAGCTAAAGAACTGTAAGTCTGCTACTGGGCCGTAAACTCAACAGTAAACATCATACAAAAATCTTATATTTCTAAGATGTGGACATCCCAGTGTATTTACCTAGGAACCATTTGACATTTTTCATCGCTAATATCTGACAAGGTTAGCAGCAATGTTTGTTTGCGCTCAGAACACAGACTTGTTCCCAAGGACAGCCTACAACAAAGACAACAATTGAACAGATGGAAATATTTTTGGCTTCTGGATTCTTAGTGATGATTCTCTATAGCAGAATCTTAAGCACATCACGGTGAGTAAAGTGAATGCGCCTAAGGTGCCCAATGATGACATCACTGAACGAAGTGGTCGCGGCAGCACTGAGGGAGACTTGGCGCCAAAGAAGGGTGAGTAATTTGTTTTACTTTGATTTTGATTTGATTTTGTATCAGAAAATAAAAAAAAACAATTCATCCAAACCAAAATTTGCCCATGTTTTGCTTTGGTTCATCCAAATTTCGTTTGCACATTTTTGTTGCAAACCTAATTCGGCCAAATTGATTTAATTTTTAACCTCTCAGTCACTGTTGGTGAGGGTATAAAAATGTAAGTGGCATGTAGCAGTGCTCCCCAACTGTTTCCTTCCACTCAACCTCCCCAAGGGCTAAATTAACAAATAAAACCTTGTGGAGATCATTATGACCCCCATGTAATTGTAAGATAGGTTTGTAACCTCCCTCATGTCCATTACAACCTCTTTAAAGCCCCCTTAGAAGCCAACCAATAAGAGTGATCTGACTGAAATTGCATAGAGTGGGAAAGCCCTTATAAGACTTTCCCTGCCCTGCAAGCTCAATCTGCTCGGAGCCATCAATGGGTGAAGATAGATCTACTTTCAAGCATTGTCTCAGTTTTTTTTCTGTCTTTTTATTTATGTGATTTGGTCTTTTTGTATTTTAATAGTTGCGATTGGACTTTAATTTTTTTTTTACACTGCCTTTTTTGGGGCTGAAGAAAATAATCTCTATGAAGAATGATGATATATAATTATAAGTGTAGTCTTTTTTTGTTAACAAAAATTTTAGTTTTTGGACCAACCTCACTATTATTAGATTAAGAGGGTAGGCAGATATTTGTTATTGGAGGCATTGGCTAGTGGCTTGAGGACGCCTAGTCCCAGGGAGGACTTCAAGTGCCACAAATATAGTGGGTGGACAACAGTATATCCACCACTGTATATATTACTTGCCCCAATTTGCCGCTCATGAGTGGGGGCTGAGGAGACATCAAGTCCCCCCCATTATTATAATTAGAACACCCTCTGCTCAAGGGTGGGAGTTTAGGAGGGAAACTAGGTTTGCCCATTCACTTTATTTAACTCTATGGGCTCCCGACTTTATAAATTTATTTCTAGCCCCATCATGGTGGCTGAGAGACCTTTGTCAGCTCACGCCTTTACTTTATTAGTGACTTTATTAGCGACTGTGTCCAATCGATAGACTTTTATGACAACGAGCAGCAACTAGCCTTTTGCTGTTTGTGAGAGGTTGCAAACCTCCCTTATAACTATATAGGGGTCATATTGACCCCCATAGGATTTTATTTCACACTTAGTTCAGGAGATATCTCTTATGATATACAGAGTTAATTTAGCCCATTGTGGGGAGAAAGCAGTGGGGAGCAGAGGTCCCCGCTGTTTCTATTTCTTAATGATCTATTTACAAGGAGGAAGCATATAGGTCCCTCCTTGTAATTGGATGAATACTAAGTGAACAAAGAACATTTTTTGTCTTTGTCTTTGTCTTGCTCAGTCATTTCATCCATATTGCAATTCAGTCATTCCTGTTTCATAGGAATGAACGTATAACATGAAATTCTGGGGGAATTCACAATCATTTGAAAACAAATGCCCAATTTTAATAATTTGTATGGTTAACAAAAAAAGCATAAAATCGTTTAGATTTTTTACTTTTATAAGGGAAAAAACGAGAAACAAAATGCAAAAACAGCTATGAATAAAAAATTATAAAACAGATATTATGTGCATAAAACCAACAAAAGCTAGATGTGATCAGGACTCATAAAACTAAATACTTTTATTAAGGCAACTATTATCCATATAAATCCATAAATGAGAGAATTAAGGAATTATAGTTACAGATTCTAGAAGACAAATTAAAATTCTAATAGATGTTATTACTCCCATTTTAGATGTAAAATAGAGTTTAGGCCATATTCTTGATTCATACATCATAGTTGGCAGGCTTTCATCATAGAGGTCCAAAAAGTATCTCTACTTAATAGTCTAGACAATCAATCATTTACTCTTTTATCTATTTCTACATGTGCAAAAACTATAATCTTAAATTTTATTTTATTGATGTCATGGTCTTTTTCAAATTGCTGTGATAAAGACTAAAAGAACCCCTTTTCTTAATAGCTCTCATATGTTACGAAGCTTTTTCTTCAAACTTCTAAATGTTCTTTACAGCGGTGATTACAGAGCATGTTCTCTCGCAACTCTGTAAGTCTCATTTAAAGAGTTATCGCATCATTCTTTCTAAGAAGTAATATAAAACTTGATCATCTATTCTACAGCTTAAAGGTCAGCATTATATATATATATATATAATTCATATAAAGAGTACATTGAAAAATAATGTATATAAAAGTTCTGGGAGCTACCTGTTGTGTTTTCCTGTTGTTGCCAGAGGCAGTGCCCTTTAAAAAAAAAACCTGGCATGAGATCTGTAGAGTAAAATAAGATAACGCTCAAATTCGAAATCAAGTTAGCCTGTTGTTGATTTCATCCAAAAACACGAATAAAGCATTGAAATTTCTCCCATGTCCATTTATACCCAAGAGAACATGCTGTACACATTAAGCTGGTGGGTTCACTTGTAGGGCCTTTACATTTTTTGCAAAGACCTCACAAAATAATATGTCCACATATGTGGGGGTGACCAAGGGGGTGCAGATTTTAAGATAAACTTACCCTTAGCTGCTTCTTTGTTCCTTCTTTGTGCTACAATTTCCCCACTGCCATGTTCTTCACCCTCTGGTGACTTCATCTGACAGGAGCCATCATCATTACTGTACTCCTGTGAATGTTGTACATTGCAAAACATGGAGGCGAAAACTCTGCCATTTTCACAAGTTTGGCAAAGATTTGCAATCACATGTTCCTACTTTGTCTCATATATGTATTTTAACTGCATTGGACTTTCAAAGAATTGCAACGAAATTCCGGGGCAAACTCCTGTTACTCACTGTGCTACTTAGTGGTGTTGCTCTTTACCATTTTCTGGTCCCTAGATAAATGGGATTTTGGTAAAAAGAAACATTGTACATACACACACACATACACGTAAAACAGGGATAAGAATCTGAAAATGGATAATTCTTCCACGGAAATATTTTGCATAGATATATACTTCTGCTGACTTAGTATTCGCATAAAAAAATTTCTTTTCATTTGTAAACTCTTGAATACATTCTTGTACTTTTGTATCCAACAATATTCATATTATTATTGATTCCAGGTGCAAAATGTCTTCTATCTCATCATTAGGTTCTAAACATCATATAACACGTGTAGTAAGTCTGCCTCATGTTCCATATAAGTCCACTATTGCTCTCTTAATATTTTCAATAGCTAAATAACTAGTGGTAATATTCACTGTGTGATCTGGTTCTAATCTCTATCAATAACTTAATCATTTTATGCAACATGGAACTGTTCTTATAAAAAAGAAAATAGATATAAGATATTTCTATTTGTTGTTAAGACAATATCCAAACTTTTAGTTGATTAGTGGACCCGTGCCAAAATAATAAAAATTTGTAGTTTAACTGTTTGAATGCAAACACGTAACAGAGCAAGTAATACAAATACAAGAGCTGGAGGATTTTTCCAATTTGCTCTTGGCAATTCTCCACAATTCCAGTTAATTACCAAACCAGTTCCACCAGTACTGAAAGATTGGAGGCAGCATTAGAACCTGACTCCAACATTCACTTTTGGAAGCGGTATAAAACTTTTTTGGTCTGTGGTCCATGCCACTAGAAACCAGCTCACGATGAGAGTCACCTTTTCCCCAGCTATCTATTTTGTATTTCATAGAGGTTACAGAGGAACTCTTAATGAGTAAAGGTTTGGGTGTGAATGGCATTGACTGCACATGCATCCAATAACATGGAAACCAGAGGAGTAGGCAAGCATATTCCATAGGTTATTGCTCCAGTGTTACATTTTGATGTCAACAGTGAAAGTAGACTAATATAAATTTACTACTGATTTAATTAGTTTTCATGATGATTGTTCCACTTTTAGAACTCTGAACCACTTTGCTGGGCACAACACTGATACATATCCCTTGATTCGGGTTGATTAGGCCCCCTCATGGCACTTTGTGTATCATTGGCCCAGAGGAGTCCACAGACAATATTCCAGGAATGGCAAGCCATAATGTGTATATGCATTGTCACTCTTGTGCTCCATATAAATCAAAGGAAAAGCAAATGTCAGGTGATTGGGTGGTACACTGACACATAGTATAATGGCCACTATCTTATTACACAAACAATATGTAAATACTATGAAAACTAAATTATGATGTGTATGGCATGCAGAAACAAGACTAAGGAACATGATCCAGCCTCACCACAGTTATAAGGTCGTTTAGAGATACCTAAATGTTTTATATGTTCTCTAATCCCTGGGATGTGGGAAGGGTCATACATGGGGAGAACACAAACCCCCCAACATGATATAGGAGGGTATTGTTATTTTCCTGCCTGTCATATGTTTGTGGAAAACTTAGCTTACTTGATGCCAAAATAGAGGGATACGATAACATTAGAGCTAACTGATAAGTTTGTAAATATAATTTAGAATTTGCAGAGAATATAAAAGTACATTAAAAATAAATATTATGGGGGCGGGGCATGATAGTCATGGTGGAAGGACGCATCTAGTCAGAGCTCCTCCAGAATTCGGCAAAATGAAGCACTTTGCACCCATTCTAAGCTTGTTTTGGGACTAGTTACTAGAAGTTCTGGTTCCTGGACCTACCTGCCATGCTGAGCAGCGGTCAGCAACTCTTCAGGTAATTCCCTATTCCACCGTGATACATGCAACCCGGAGCACACAAGGTGAGGTAAGCAGCTGATCCTCCAGCCCAGAGGTGCACCAAAGCAACTAATTTTGAACAAGTGTCCCATTACCCCACCCCTATGACTGGCATGGGAGATCCCGGTCCACCCTTGGGAAGCAATCCAGACCTGGCTAAAACAAGGGGTGAAACTATCAAGTCTGTTGGAACACACTGCAACACTCCCAAAATGGCGGAGGACGCATGCTCCTCCACTCCCAGCAACAACCATCCGGATCTTCTGGTCAGGTTAGACAGCCTCTTTGCAGATTTTTGGCTGAACTAGAGTGCAGGATGCACCAGCTGGCCCCGCAGCCCCCGGCTATATACTCACCCAGACAGCTGTATCCAGACCACTGGCATAGGAAGGTGCATGGCTTGCCTAGACACAAGCGGAAGTGGGCACAAAAGCAAGCTGGGCCAGCTACAGAGCAAGAGGTGCTGCGAGGACTCCCATTCCTGCAGAGGGTGACAGATCTTCAGCGAATGTCCAGGCTGAGAGGCCTGAAGCATGTCTTTCTGGTACAAGACTGTACTCTGCATCTGGAGGACATAGGGTGACCTGAGCCCTGGGGACTGAGCTATAATGTGATCTTGGTCAATCTAAACATACATATTGTGGGGTAGCTGCAAGGTTTCTTTCTGCCAAACGACCCCATTACATTTTTTCTTAATATTTATTGGTTATAGATGTCTTCCTTACTGATTAGCCTTCCCTTTTTGCTAATGTAGGTGGGCATCCCTGGGGAATTATCTCTGTAATCTTCATGTCTAGTTGGCAGCGGAAATTTAATAGCTTTAACTTTTAGATATGGCATGCATACCCAGCTCGATTATTATTTCAAAATGTGCAGTGTTCTCAGTGTGTACTATGTCTATTGATATGTTTGATCCAGCTGTTGTGGCAAAGCAAACATGCTTGTTTTACCTATGCACAAATAAAATAAAGAATTAAAAATAAATATTACACCCTGAAAGAGATACATTGTTTAAAAGGAATAAAGCAATAACAACTGGCTCAACTGAATAAAAGATTATAATATAGAACATATATACATATATATATATATATATATATATATATATATATATATATATATAATATATATATCATACAAGATCCAGCGCACTCAGTCACTCACTCAGTAAACACTAAATTCAAAGTTCATAAAATGTAATCTTTTTTTTTTTTTAAACACATGACTTAGGCAAAAATAATGGGGGTTTAGTTACAGTATATGATCAAACATTGCATAAGCCTGCCACAACGTCAATGCAACCCATTCTTGGCAGGTCCTACTCTAGCATCATAATGCCTGCTCTTATGAGATTAATCCACTTACTTGGGAAATGCTTCCTCCTGGGACTCTCTTCAAGTCAAGGTTACATAGAGCCCTGGAATGAGGTACCTGTGAGAGGGAGGGGTGCAAAGCCATGGAAGATGGTCTGCATTTGCAAATATGTTTACATATAAAACCAAGAGGCTGCACTCACCTGAACATGCATACATTATATAGGTGCTGCTGGGGCCAATTAATAAAACATACAAAAGCCAGCACGATCACTCACTAAACACCAAATTAAAAGCTCACAAAATAGTTTGTCTTTAAAACACCTGACTTAAAATAATTGGGATTTAGTTACAGTATATGATCACACATTGGCTTATTTTGCAGTTTTAGCCTTATTTTTATTATTATGTTATTTATATAGCGCCATCAAATTCCGGAGCGCTTTACAATGGGTGGACAAACAGACATGTAGTTGTAACCAGACAATGCGCTTACATGCTAGAGGGAGTGGGGTAAAATGACACAAAAGGTAAGGATAGTATTAGACTAGTGACAGTTGCAGAAGAGGAATCAGTCGGGAGCTATTAACAGTTTAGTGATATGTTTTTATGAAGAAGTGGGTTTTTAACCATTTTTTGAAGGAGTGGAGACTGGGTGTGCATCTAACGGAGGAGGGAAGCGAGTTCCACAGGAACGGTGCAGCCCTGAAGAAATCTTGAAGGCGAGCATCAGAGGTGGGAGTACGGACAGAAGGTAGACGTAAGTCTTCGCCCCCGCATTCATTATGGACTGTAACGGCGCAAGTTGGGAGCCCATAAGACCACTGAGAAGCGGATTACAGTAGTCAAGGCGAGAAAGAACAATGGAATGGACCAACACCTTAGTCGCATCTGGCGTTAAGTAGGGGCAGAGGCGCGCAATGTTTTTGAGATGGAAATGACAAGATTTGGCAATAGACTGAACATGAGGCTTGAAGGAGAGGTCGGAGTCAAAGAGAACACCTAGGCAGTGTGCCTACTTGGTGGAGCTGATGGAGGGAGACAGTAGGTAGCCTTGTAGGTCTTACCAGCATGGTGCTAGTTCTGGTCTAGAAGTTGAAGTATTTCTGAGTGCATAAAGCTAGGTGCCCACAAAGATATCAGTATCCGATTCTATGGTCAGCGGCAATTCATCAGTCCATTATATAATAAATAATTAGCAAGTAGAATAGTGCTATTGGTGTGTCCAAGGTCCATCAGCCAAAACAGAAGTCAGTTAGCCAGAAATTCAGTCAATAGAGAGAGCAGAAGTTTAACTTTGTCAGTGGTTTTGTGGAGACAGGCTCAGGCACAGAGTGTAGTGGTGTTGTGGAGACAGACTCAGGCACTGAGTGTAGTGTTTTTTGTGGAGACAGGCTTAAGCACCGATGGGTAGTCTTGATGTGGAGACAGACTCAGGCACCGAATGTAATGGCGTTGTGGAGACATTCTCAGGCACCAAGTTAGTGGTATTATGGAGACAGGCTTGGAGACTATGGTGAGGCCTGATAGAAAGCAGTTGTTGTTGGGGGATTCTATCATAAGAGGTGTGGAGCTGGACAATAGAGGTCTTGTGAGATGTCTTCCTGTAACTATTGCTCACAGAGACAGGAGACATATTTGTAATATTGTTAAGCGAGCAAAGCAGAAAGGGGAATTGGACGTACTTGTCCATCTAGGGAAAAATGACTTGGTTTGCAATGATGTTTCAGAAGTAAAGGAAGTTTTTTGTGTTTTTGCCAATGATATATGGCAGGTTGCTTCCACACTGTCATTCTCTGAAGTTCTGCCTGTGCATAACACTCAGAACGACAGGTGGATGTGTATTAGGGACTTTAACTTGTGGCTTGGTGAATGGTGTCTGGGGCAAGGATTTGTCTTTATTTCCCATGGTAGCTCTGTTTGGAATGGAAATAAACTGTACAAAAAAGATGGTTTGCATCTTTCTCAAAAGGGAACACATGTTCTCAGTGAGCATTTCAGAGTTTTGCTAGGATGTATTTAAACTAGGAGGAGGGGGGGGCAAAAGGGTGATAAAACAAGAATCCAATTGTTCCCCAAAACAAAGACAGAAGGTGCCTGTAGCAAGTGTGTTAAAAATGATAAGCTTAAAGTCATATCTACAAATGCTCGCAGTTTAAGGGAATAAGATCCACAAACTTGTGGCATAATGGCAACTGATAATGTAGATTTAGTCGCTGTTACTGAGACATGGTATAATGAGAAAAATGACTTTGACATAGCAATACCAGGGTGCTCTTTATATTTGTGGCAGCTGACATTTAATGTGGATAAGTGCTAGATAATGCATCTTGGACGTAAAAACCCAAGGGCAGAGTACAGAATATTTGATAGAGTCCTAACCTCAACATATGAGGAAAGGGATTTAGGGGTGATTATTTCTGATGACTTAAAGGTAGGGAAGACAATGTAATAGAGCACCAGGAAATGCTAGCAAAATGCTTTGTTGTATAGGGAGAGGTATTAGCAGTAAAAAAAGGGAAGTGCTCATGCCATTGTACAGAACACTGGTGAGACCTCACTTGGAGTATGGTACGCAGTACTGGAGACCGTATCTCCAGAAGGATATTGATACTTTGGATAGAGTTCAGAGAAGGGCTACTAAACTGGTTCATGAATTGCAGGATAAAACTTACAAGGAAAGGTTAAAGGAACTTAACATGTATAGCTTGGAGGAGAGAGGTTTAAAAATAATATCAGGCAGTATTACTTTACTGAGAGGGTAGTGGATGCATGGAATAGGCTTCCAGCTGAAGTGGTAGAGGTTAACACACTGAGGGAGTTTAAGCATGCGTGGGATAGGCATAAGGCTATCCTAACTATAAGATAAGGCCAGGGACTAATGAAATTATTTAGAAAATTGGGCAGACTAGATGGGCCGAATGGTTCTCATCTACCGTCACATTCTACATTTCTATGTTTCTATGTCAAGACGGGAATTAAGCTATAAGCAGGTAGATACACAGAGTAGCACGCCATCTGAATGAAACAGAAAAATCAAGCTATGAGGATTTCATTAGCCTGGTTTAAATAGCAAAAGACTTTTAAGTCAGAACTGATTAACCCTTCCTGGATGGAAATAGCTAAGTAACCACTTCAGGGCAGAATAAAATGACATTGCTCATGGTATGGGGCATGGGGAATCCTCTGCTTCCTTTGTGATTCTACTGATTAGCAGAGTGGTACCCAAGAGCTGACCTTTACTGTACCGAGGCACACCTAAATGAAAGAATCTCCAAGGCACACCTGCTTTATAGTATTTACCATCAGCAGCCACTTACAGATGTCATATTTAGTTTACTTGAAACCATTCTATAATGATATACATACATAAAGCCAAATTAACCTATTACTGCTAATTACCTGCCAGATATCAATGAAATTTTAGTGCTGACACTTATTTAAAAAAAGAACATTTTATGGACTGTATTGAACCATTTATAGCCCAAAAGTTAATGTTTTCTTGGCAAACTTTGAACTGACTGAAAGCACTCTAATTGGAACTCGGTGGCTTAGAAGACCATGTACTGTCCATCACTTTAGCAGATTTTACAGACAACTTGGTACGTTCCAAAGAGTAATATTTGCAACTACTTAAGTAATCAACACTTTCAATTTTGACTGTGATTATTAAAATATAATCTGACACAGTTCAGCTGGTTCTCTCTTATGAACATGAGTTATTGTAAATTTAGCCTGTCCACTAAATACTGTGTGACATTTTTGACATTTGTAAATTAAATATCTCACTGTCTATATTTAAAAAAAAAAAGGTTTTTAGACAGTGTCAAATTTAAACATGGTTTGCAGCTCATTGAATACTTTATTTCTGTAATAGATAAATGTTTAAGTCCCATACTTTCACCCCCATTTGTAGGACATATCTCCATAAGTATCCAGATAATTTTTATAGCTATCTTAATAAAATGCTGGTGTTGCAAATCTTTATGCTCACTCGCAAGGTAAAGATCATGTATGTCATTGATCTGTGGAGAATCCAAAATGCATTCTGAATTAGACATGGATAAACCAGCCTGCTTAATGACAGCCAAGGCATTTTGAAAAATGCTTTAAGACCTACAACATGACGTTTGCATCAATATGTCAATACATAACCATCTTTTCAAATGCTGAGGTTAAAAGATCGTGACAATTTATAGTTCAGCATTTATATTATAAACAAGGATATGGCATTTGAGTACAGTTGAGAAGAAGGAGATAATGGCAGGGAAAATTTAATTGTATCTCTTGCAACCTCTTCTAAACATTGGCTTTCTCCGCAGATTTTTTTTTAGAAAGTCCTCGACAATTTTAAGGGCAGCACATGAAAATCATTTACTCCTTGGCCATTTTGTAATGCCATTGCTTTACAAGTAAACCACTGCTTTGAAATGGCTACAGTACATAAAACACACAACACTGCACACAAACTCCTACATTCACACACATACTCCATACAAAACATGCTTGCATTCAAACACACAAACACTGCTCAGTGCTAAATGAAACCCTGTAATGATGGGCAAATGCAGGGCCTGTGCAAGGATTTCTGCATTCATTTTGCCGCCCCCTCATGTCACTCACTAACTGACAGACACACACTGGCAGACACATACACTCACTGACAGACACACAGACACACACACATTCACTGACAGACATATACACTCACTCACTGACACACACAGAAACTCATTGACAGACATACACTCACTCACTGAAAGACAGACAGACACACACACACACACACACTTACTGAGTGACAGACACACACAAATACACACACACGCAGACACTTACTGATAGACATACAATAACTCACTGACAGACATACACTCACTCACTGACAGACACACACACACACATGGACACTCACTGACATACATACACTCACTCACAGACAGACACACACAGACACTCACTGAGACAGACATACACTCACTCACTCACTGACAGACACACAAACACACACAAACACTCACTGACAGACATACACTCACTCACTGACAGACACACATACACACACTTACTGACATACAAACAGTCACTCACTGATACATACACACACATACACTCACTGACAGACATACACTCACTCACTGACATATACACACACACAAACACTTACTGACAGACAGACAGACATACACTCACTGACAGACACACAAACACACACTCACTGACAGACATACACTCACTCACTGACATAAACACACACAGATACTGACTGACTGACATACATACACTCACTCACTGACAGACACACACACACACTCACTGACATACATACACTCACTCACTGACAAACGCACACACATGCAGACACTCACTGACAACCACACACTCACTGACACACACACAGGCAGAAACTCACTGACATACATACACTCACTCACTGACAGACATACACACACACACACACACACACAGACACTCACTGACACACATACACTCATTCACTGACAAACACACACACACACAGGCAGACACTCACTGACAACCACACACTCACTGACACACACACAGGCAGAAACTCACTGACATACATACACTCACTCACTGACAGACACACACACACACACAGACACTCACTGACACACATACACTCATTCACTGACAAACACACACACACAGGCAGACACTCACTGACAGACACACACACACACACCCTCACTGACACATACACAGGCAGACACTCACTGACACACACACACACTCACCGACAGTCAAACACTCACCTCCCTGGGGTCCAGTGTGGGGCAGCTCCTCACTCCTCCCGCCCACTGTTTAGTATGCTGGGGCACGGAATGATGTCATATTCCGGCTCCCAGCATCACAGACAGTGCGCAAGAAAGGACTGAGAGACTGCAAGAACAGCTTCCCTCACCGCCTGGCTTCTCCATCCCCCTCTCCTCAGGACAAAATTCTACATTAAAATATATAGGAGAAAAGAAAAAAGGGATAGAGGGGTGCGCCAAAGATGAGTCGGACAGTATATTGAACAGTAAAAACAGATAGAAGTGCAAAATAAAATACTTAAAAAACAATTGTTAAAAAAACAGGTACCCAAAGGGGAATTAGCAGCAGTCCCAAAATTAAATAAAATTCTTGAGGACGGATGGGAATTCTTAATGGAATCTTCCTTCTTGGGTTAGTTGGTCACCAAGGGCACTCAGTATTCATAAAGAGAAAGAAAAAAGAAAAAAACTCCAATAGTGTAATAAGTCCATAAAAAAATTACAAAAGACTAAAATAATTCCAATCTACTCACATACCAGGAGTAATACTAGGTAAAACGTACTCACATATTCCTGAGCAGGTAACACTGCTCAGTTAATACAGCGTAGGTGGTATAATCCCCACGTGGGATTCTTGGTGTGGTCCTCACTGAAGAAATAAAAACAGGATAACAGGTAAAATGAGATGATGATAAAATAAAATGAATAAATAAAAGGTTTATGGCACAGTATGAGGTTAAAATAGCCCATAGACCTTTTTTTATTACAAATTAAAACAAACAAAAAGCAATCCACAATGGGTTTCTCCCAAGCAGAGCTTTATCAAGTGGTTATCAAGCAAATACCTGGTATTCTCTGGTTTATATATCGTTTAAAACATAGTAAAATTGAATTTGGGTAAATAGTCATGTGGTCGGAATCATGACTACATTAACTGGATATAAAACAGTCAATAAATAGTATTGCAAACAAATTATATGAATAAAACAACGGATTGACTGTCAGAATATTTAGACATTTTATTACAAAGAATATGCCATCCTACCTAAAAGACTCCATGTCCCTCATTCAATTTTTCAACACTTTTATATGGCACCCAAACTATATCCTGGTGACTTCTGATTTACAATCTCTCTATACCATCATCCCTCATTATATAAGTTGTGAAGCAGTCACCAGGAGTTTAAGAAAAGAATAAAAGAATTCCAGACTTACAAATTGATTTTATTAAGGAAGGGATAGAGATTATTTTAAATAACAATTATTTTTGGTTTTTATATTTTTTAATCTCCAAAAACAGAGAACCACTATGGGGACTTGGTTTGCCCCAAGCTAGGCAAATTTACTCATGACAGATTGGGAATCCTCAGCTGTTTGGGGCAATCATGCTTTGAGGGCAAACCTAGTCTCTTGTTTCCATTACATTGATGATTGATTTTTAAATGGGACACTTCAGAAAAGTCACTTATCACTTTTTAACCCCTTAGCGACCGGTGACGGTCAAATTGCAGGGTTGGTTATGTTGCATTTAAGAGAGCGTATGGTAGCCCAGGAATGAGAATTACCCCCATGATGGCATACCATTTGCAAAAAAAGAGAACCCAAGGTATTGCAAATGAGGTATGTCCAGTCTTTTTTAGTAGCCACTTAGTCACATACACTGGCCAAAATTAGCGTTCAATTTAGTTTTTTACTTTTTTCACACACAAACAAATATGAACGCTAACTTTGGCCAGTGTTTATGACTAAGTGGCTACAAAAAAAGACTGGACATACCCTGGAATACCCTGGGTTGTCTCCTTTAAAAAATATGTACATGTGGGGTGTAGTTGAGAGATTTATGGCAGATAATAGTGTTACAATGTCACTACTGATACATTTTAAAAATATATATTTTGTACTTATAACCCTTGCAAAAAAAAAAAGCACGTAAACACTGGGTGTTTTTAAACTCAGGACAAAATTTGGAATCTATTAAGCAGTTTTTTTCATTAGCTTTCGTAGGTAAGTAAAAGATTTTTCAAGCAAAAGTAAAAAAAACATGTTTTTTTCCATTCTTCACCATATTTTATTATTATTTTTTAATTAAATTACATGAGATTATATAAATAATGGTATGTAAAGAAAGCCCTTTTTGTCCTGAAAAAAACAATATATAATTTGTATGGGAACAGTAAATGAGAGAGCGGAAAATTACAGCTAAACACAAACACCACAAAAGTATAAAAAGAGGCCTGGTGGTTAACGTACAACATCGCAAAAACAGCCCGGTCCTAGAGGGGTTAAACTACCTCAATACAGACGATGAAAATATTGTCCTTACATAAGAATATAATAAAAAGAAAATTAATTTTTTAGATAGTCACATTTTTCTTCAAAATGGAGGGTTAAATACTAGAATTTTTTCTTTTTTTAAAGTGTGATAGACCAGACAAGCTGTCACTATAAACCTTTGCTCGATAGTGCCCCAAAAAGCCAGTTTCTGCTGCTAAGAAGAAATTGTTCAAAACTAGAGGATTTCGAACAAAAGGCCTCGATGTTAAAAGATAAATTTGTAGAAAATATTATCCGGCAAATAACTTGAATACCGTTATTGATGAGATCAAAATACAAAATAGAAATGATCTTTTGGACTATAAAGAAAAAAATAAAGACGCTCCTTCTAACCCCATCATCTTTGATTTTATTAATAAAAACAAAGACATTAAAAAAATATTAATAAACATTGGCACATCCTGCATCAAGATGATATACTGAGTAAAATTATCCTCAGTAAACCAAATATAATTTTTAGAGGAGCTCCAAACTTCAATACAATGTTACCAAATCCGAACCCAAGAAAATATTCACCCTATCTGACATGAAAGGTTTTTTTAGATGTAAAAAATGTATTGTGTGTAAGACTACAGCCAACACAGGTCAAAAAAAAATTACGCAATTCTCATCCAACATTACAAAACAAACTTATAAGATTAATGATTTTATTACCTGCAACACCAAGAATGTCATATACATGCTGGAGTGCTCTTGTGGACACCAGTATGTAGGTATGACATATAGAAGTTTGAAAACCAGGTTAGCAGAACATCGCTGTAATATCTCCAGGGCATTTGAAAATCACAATGTTTCCGAACATTTCTGTATACACCAGAATGACCCTACACATTTAAAATTCATGGTTATACAGAAATGTAAAATCCCCTGGAGAGGAGGCAATATAAAAAATATTTTAGGCAGAAAAGAGATGGAGTGGGTCGTTAATCTAAAAACATTAATCCCAGATGGTCTAAATGCTGATTTTGACCTGTTTCATTTTTTATAAAATTTGACATATGTCTCAAATATTTTTTGTATTTTAAATCCTTACCACCTGTTTTATCTTTTTACCTTTTATCTTTATTTTTCCCTTTGTCTCTTAATATTATTTTGCATTTTTCTATATTAGAGTTCCATTCCCTTCCCAACATGGCCACTTAATTATGACATTTGTCTCCACTCCCTTTTGCCCTTCCCAATATGGCCACCGCATAGTGACCACGTGTTCCTAATACTCCTATCACTTTAGCCCTCACACACTTTCCCCTCCCCTTTCCCATCCAGGACGGCCTTAGGGGTGTGTAAGCTGTGCAGGGCACCGATACAGCTCACACATGGCCGGCCGGGATTATAAAAAAAATTCTAAAAAAATGTTGCGGCGGGGTGGAGCTTACTGTGTGGTGGGGCGGAGCTTACCGTGTGGCAGAGGTGGGGCTAAACTGACAGCGGGGGGGGGAGCTAAAAGTGCCAGGTAACTACTGCAGGGGAAGCAGGAAGGAGTCCCTGCTTCCCCAACAACCAGTCTCAAGGGGCTGCACTGCCTCCACTCCTCCATAATGAAGAGAGGTAACTATGTGTGATTGTCTGCCTGTGTGTGTGTTTGATTGTCTGCCTGTGTGTGTCTATGTGACTGTCTGCCTGTATGTGTGTGTCTGTGTCTGTGCATGTGACTGTCTGCCTGTGTGTGTGTGTCTATGTGTGTGACTGTCTGCATGTGTGTGTGTGTGTGTGTGTGTGTGTGTGTGACTGTCTGCCTGTGTGTGTGTGTGTGTGTGTGTGTGTGTGGACTGTCTGCCTGTGTGTGTGTGTGTGTGTGTGTGTGTGTGTGTGTGTGTGACTGTCTGTCTGTGTGTTTGTGGGGCTGTCTGCCTCTCAGTGTGTGACTGCCTCTGTGAGTGTGGATGTCTTCCTGTGTGTGTATAACTGTCTGTGTGTGTGTGGCTACCTGCCTGTGTGTTTGTGTGTGGCTGTCTGTGTGTGACTGCCTGTGTGTGTGTGTGTGGCTGTCTGCCTGTGTGTGTGTGTGTCTGTATGTGACTGTCTGCATGTAAGTATGTGTACGTAAGCCTGTATGTGTAGTTGTCTGTCTGTGTGTGTGTGTGTGTGTGGGTGTCTGCCTGTAATTGTGTCTGGGTGTGTTTATCTTCCTGTAAATGTGTGCATGTGGTGGATTTGACAGTGATATGTATAACTGTGTGCATCTGACACAAATATCACATACAACCAAAACGTGCATATCACACACAGTCATCACACCTATCACATACACAGACAATGCAAACATTACATCATAATATAGTGAGATGTATTACAGTGGAGCTCTGGTATGTAAAATGCACATTACTCTGTGTTTTATATTTAGGGAGCTCGGTGATACACTAATAGACACATTACTTAGAGTTGTATTGTTGTGTAGTGTATTATCTTATCACAGAGCTCCACATTACTGGGAGGTTTATTGTTGTGGAGCTCTGTGATAAATGGAGAAGTAGCACATTACTACAAATTTTTATTCCAAAGAGGTCAAGGTAAATAAGTATAATCTAGAGCTCCAAAGCAAAACCACTGACAGTATTATGTGACATACCAAGTGTGCTCCTCGGTAATGGAGGGGAGGCAATCTGGCACTTCTGGCCTGCACTGTTGGCTGCAGATGTCTTCCTAGCTCGGGATAATCAGAGCTCTGCCGCAGATTACCAGAGGACACTGCAAGTCCCTGAGCTTGCGAGACAGTTACCCATGGTCTGTGCCAGGGGAGGGGCAGACCAGATTCAGATTAGCATGCCCCTCTACCAACTAGGTAACAACAGGAAGGGAGGAATGAATATTTGTTTTTACACCATTATTAATTTAATAAATCCCCTATACAATCACTACACTCCTATACACACACACTATACATGGATGACTGGGGGGGGGTAGGCCGCAGTGAAGATTTTTCACACATGGCGCCTAAGGGCCTAAGGCCGGCCCTGTTCTGATCTGTTATTTTGCAGATTGGCTGATGCTGGCGCGGCCCCTCCCTCTCTTTCCCTTTACTCCCACACAGTAAAGCCCCAACTTCCTCCTTATTTTTAATGGCTGCAAACAGTGTAGCCTGCCTCCTTTTATACACCTCCTTCACCACTACTGGCCGTTAGTTAAACGACATGCCCCCTCTGTGCCTAAACTTCCCAGAATCCTCTATACCTCCTAATGCTTTTCTTATCTTTCTAACACTTGTTTTTAACAATTTTAATGCCAATCTGTTGTTTTATTCATATAATTTGTTTGCAATACTATTTATTGACTGTTTTATACCCAGTTAATGTAGTCATGATTCCGACCACGTGACTATGATGTCATTTACCCGCCAAATTCAATTTTACTATGTTTTAAACCATATATAAACCAGAGAATGCTAGGTATTTGCTTGATAAACACTTAATAAAGCACTGCTTGGGAGAAATGCTTTGTGGATTGCTTTTTGTTTGGTTGGTTTTTTTTATTGTTCTTTTTTCAAATTTTACATATGTACTATCACAGACAGAAACAGTTCAGGATTAGACATATAGACTTTGATTTACAGTAGAAGAATACAGGGAGTGCAGAATTATTAGGCAAGTTGTATTTTTGAGGATTAATTTTATTATTGAACAACAACCATGTTCTCAATGAACCCAAAAAACTCATTAATATCAAAGCTGAATATTTTTGGAAGTAGTTTTTAGTTTGTTTTTAGTTATAGCTATGTTAGGGGGATATCTGTGTGTGCAGGTGACTATTACTGTGCATAATTATTAGGCAACTTAACAAAAAACAAATATATACCCATTTCAATTATTTATTATTACCAGTGAAACCAATATAACATCTCAACATTCACAAATATACATTTCTGACATTCAAAAACAAAACAAAACAAATCAGTGACCAATATAGCCACCTTTCTTTGCAAGGACACTCAAAAGCCTGTCATCCATGGATTCTGTCAGTGTTTTGATCTGTTCACCATCAACATTGCGTGCAGCAGCAACCACAGCCTCCCAGACACTGTTCAGAGAGGTGTACTGTTTTCCCTCCTTGTAAATCTCACATTTGATGATGGACCACAGGTTCTCAATGGGGTTCAGATCAGGTGAACAAGGAGGCCATGTCATTAGATTTTCTTCTTTTATACCCTTTCTTGCCAGCCACGCTGTGGAGTACTTGGACGCGTGTGATGGAGCATTGTCCTGCATGAAAATCATGTTTTTCTTGAAGGATGCAGACTTCTTCCTGTACCACTGCTTGAAGAAGGTGTCTTCCAGGAACTGGCAGTAGGACTGGGAGTTGAGCTTGACTCCATCCTCAACCCAAAAGGCCCCACAAGCTCATCTTTGATGATACCAGCCCAAACCAGTACTCCACCTCCACCTTGCTGGCGTCTGAGTCGGACTGGAGCTCTCTGCCCTTTACCAATCCAGCCACGGGCCCATCCATCTGGCCCATCAAGACTCACTCTCATTTCATCAGTCCATAAAACCTTAGAAAAATCAGTCTTGAGATATTTCTTGGCCCAGTCTTGACGTTTCAGCTTGTGTGTCTTGTTCAGTGGTGGTCGTCTTTCAGCCTTTCTTACCTTGGCCATGTCTCTGAGTATTGCACACCTTGTGCTTTTGGGCACTCCAGTGATGTTGCAGCTCTGAAATATGGCCAAACTGGTGGCAAGTGGCATCGTGGCAGCTGCACGCTTGACTTTTCTCAGTTCATGGACAGTTATTTTGCGCCTTGGTTTTTCCACACGCTTCTTGCGACCCTGTTGACTATTTTGAATGAAACGCTTGATTGTTCGATGATCACGCTTCAGAAGCTTTGCAATTTTAAGAGTGCTGCATCCCTCTGCAAGATATCTCACTATTTTTGACTTTTCTGAGCCTGTCAAGTCCTTCTTTTGACCCATTTTGCCAAAGGAAAGGAAGTTGCCTAATAATTATGCACACCTGATATAGGGTGTTGATGTCATTAGACCACACCCCTTCTCATTACAGAGATGCACATCACCTAATATGCTTAATTGGTAGTAGGCTTTCGAGCCTATACAGCTTGGAGTAAGACAACATGCATAAAGAGGATGATGTGGTCAAAATACTAATTTGCCTAATAATTCTGCACTCCCTGTATAAGAACTGTTGAGTAAACTTCACACACAGAAACACAAATATCACAATTTAAAAGGGCTGAGCGGATTAGGCGGGCCTGAGCTATAATAATTAGGTTACTTCATAACTTTCCTGAATACAGTACCATAGAGAAGAACTAGAGTGATCTTTATATATAAGGATATTCATAACAGAGAACGCAACAACTTATATAGTTATATCAGATTATCTAGCTAAGGTAACCATTTCTCATCAAATTTTAAGTGGCTATCATATTGAAAAGATATTCCCCTTTCCATATCGTGTTGGTATTTAAGCTGAGTTAGCACTTGGGTCCAAGATGGAGTCTTTTTCTGTAGCCAATATCTTGATATTTCATTTTTTATGGCCATCATAAGTTGGATTATTAGATATCTATTTTGAGTTGAGAATCTTCTTAAATTAAAATGAAAAAGAGTAACCGTTAAGTTATCGTCCAAATCTTCTCCCACTAAATCTGATATAACTCTAAATGCTTTATTCCATATAGGTCTTAAAAGCTTACATCCCCACCAGATATGTTTAGAGCTATTAAATTTTTGGTACCCTATGCCATTGATGAAGAATTTTATAATGGAGCTCTATAATATTTAAACAATGCAACGATTTTTTAACTTCTTGAATTGATCTATACCACTGCTCTAACTCAATTGGAGACCCACTTTCTTTTTCACCGTTTTTCCAGGCTTTTGGTTTAGACTCTTTTTCCTCCTCTCTCAATAATTCATACCAACTAGATATCGATTTACGATTAGTATTATTTTTAAATAGATCATTTAGTTTTTTATTTATCCTAGTGTTGTCATAAAGCAGATGGTTGTCCAAATAATTTTTGATTCTTAGGTATGTGAATAGCTCTCTTGAATTAAAGTCAAGACTTAACTGAAGATATGAGAAAGACCTTATTTTATTCAATTCTAATAAATCATCTATTTTAGTTGAACCAAATTTGATCCAATTACCTAAATTTAGGTCATTAATATTATATTCCATTGTCTTAATTGGACTATACTTAGAAATTTTATTTAACATGTGATTTCTTTTCCTGTATTTTACCCATATTTCATAGATATCTTTTATGTATGAAGTTTCTATGTTGGAGATGAATTTTGCACTAGCCCCAACGTCAATCCATAACATATTAGAAAGATCTTTTGAATTACACAGAAAATATTCAATTTTATACCAAGGATCTTCTATTGTGGTTGGGCCCTGCCATCTCCACAGATGGTACAGCCTAGAGGCTTCGTAACATTTGATAAGATTTGGGACAGCCAGGCCACCCTTACTGGACTTTTTCATTACATGTAGGATCGAGATCCTTGACCTCTTATAATCCCATATGTAATTTAGAAATAATTTATGAATCTGCCTAAATTTAGTTATTGTTATAGATAAAGGGATCATTCTGAACAGGTATGACCAATGAGGTAGAATATATGATTTGATGATATTTATTCTTCCCAACCAGGAAATTCCTATGTTTCTCCACTCTTTGAGTAATTTATCACTGGTATATTTTAGAAGATTATCCACGTTTTTATCAATCATTTCTTTTAAATTATAAGATAAATGAATCCCAAGATATTTAAAACCTTGTGATGACCAAGTGAAGGGATATTTAACTGATAATCAATTAATTGTCATAAAATCTAAATTGATGGGCATAATTTGGGATTTACCAATATTTAATTTATAGTTTGAAACTCTACCGTAGTCTTCCAGCTCCCGAAACAAGGCCCCTAGTGCTCTATCCGGATCAGACAGTGTTAATATTATGTCATCAGCATATAGGCTGATCTTAAATTCAGAATTGTTCAGAATGACTCCTTTAATTTTATAGTTGTTTCTTATGCTCACTGCTAGCGGATCAAGAGTCAAAATATATAAAAGCGAGACCAGGGGACATCCCTGCCTGGTCCTGTTAGAAATTGTAAACCAATCTGCGGAGATGCCAGGGCCCACGGTTTTAGCCGTTGGACTAGAATAAAGAGCCATTATTGCCGTTTTAATGGAGCCAACAAATCCAAATTTGTCCAGAGTCTGGCTCATAAAACTCCAGCTGACCCTGTCAAATGCCTTCTCGGCATCCAGTGACAGGGCCAGCATAGGGATCTTGCTCCTTGATACATAATCAATCAGGGCAGTCAATCTTTGAGTGTTATTACTTGGATCTCTATTCTGAACAAAACCTATTTGGTCATGATGAATTAAAGATGGAATAATTGATTTTAGGCTATTTGCAATGACAGCAGAATAAATTTTAATATCTGAGTTTATAAGGGATATAGGCCGGTAATTAGCTAGATTAGTTGGATCCTTATCAGGTTTTAATATCGGTGAGATATTAGCCTGTAATAATTATTTCAAAGGGAGACCCGATTCTCTAATCTTGATGAATGTATCTACTAGATGTTTCTTTTTCCATAAATGATCTACTAAAAGCTTACGTTTCTGTGGAGTATTCAAACCCTTAACGTTCAGAGTTATAATCCTAATCTTATTCCCCTCTAACATTTATCCTCCCTATGCTACGTAATTCCTCAGGCTGGACACGCACAATCCGCTCAACATATAAGACAAATACAACCTCATAACATAAAAAAACCTCAAAGGGTTTTAAAAAATAAAAAATAAAAAATGACACTTGAAAAACCCTTACGAGTGTCATTGTCCCAAATAGTGTGCCTTACCCCCTTCCCCTTGCTAGACACTTTTTCCATCAGCTCTTCTATCAAGAGCTGTTCAGTAGGGCAACGGAAAGCAGATTTTTTTTTAAATTTATAGAGAAAACATTTTCTTGTACGCATTGATTCTTCTTTCTTACTTTAATAAACTTTTTCTAGACTTTCTTAATTTTATTTTGTTTCTTTTAATTTGTAATAAAGGTCTAGGTCTATAGAAAAGACAGGGAAGGCAAGAAAGGGGGAGGGGTGGCCCTGTATGTGAAGGATAGCATAAAATCTAGCCTAATAAAAGTTAGTGAGGCGAACATAGAGTCAGTTTGGGTTACGTTAGAATTTGGTAATCACACAGTAACTCGTGTAGGTGTGATTTATAGGCCCCAGGACAAATTGAAGAGTTAGATAATCTACTAGTTGAGGAAATAGCTAAAATGACAATGAAGGGGGAAGTTATCATCATGGGTGACTTTAATCTTCCTGATGTGAATTGGAAAACAAAAATAGCACACATATTCTAAACTCCCTACTGGGATTGTCTCTAAAACAAGTCGTTGAGGAGCCAACTCGTAAAGAGGCCATACTAGATTTAATGTTAACAAATGGAGATTTGGTATCAGATATTACTATAGGTGAAAGTTTAGGATCCAGTGATCATCAGACAGTGTGGTTTAATATAAGAACAGTGACTGAGTCACACCACACAAAAACAAAAGTTTTAGACTTTAGAAAAACAGACTTTTCTAAAATTAGAATATGTGTAGAGGAGTCATTATCAGACTGGAGCAATTTAAATGGAGTCCAAGAGAAATGGGATTATTTAAAAGTTGCACTATTGTGGTACTCCACAGATGTGGCCAAAATAGTTAAAAACAAAAAGTTAGCATTTAGTAATTATTAAAAAAAACAGAGTGAGGAAGACAAAATGATCTATAAGATTAGGCAGAAAGAGGCTAAGCAAGTTATACGAGCTTCCAAACCACACACAGAAGAGAAAATAGCACAGTCAGTAAAAAAGGGGGACAAAACTTTCTTTAGATACATAAATGAGAAAAGAAAAGTAAAACAAGGATTAGTTAGATTAAAAACAAAAGAAGGAAGGTATGTAAGAGGATGAAGGTCTAGTTGACTGCCTCAATTAATATTTTTGTTCGGTATTTACAGATGAAAATGAAGGAAAGGGACCTCAGTTAAGAAAAAGGATAAATGAGTCAGAGGAAGAGGTTCTATTTCAACTGTCAAAAGTAAAGACAAATGGAATACACCCAGAGCAATTAAATGAGCTTAGTGGTGTATTAGCAAAACCATTAACAGCTTTATTTAACCAATCATTGTTAACAGGAGTAGTCCCAGAAGATTGGAAGTTAGCGAATGTTGTGCCCATTCACAAGAAAGGTAATAGGGAGGAGTCGGGCAATTATAGGCCAGTAAGCCTTACTTCAGTAGTGGGGAAAGTGATGGAAACCATGTTAAAGGATAGGATTGTTGAACATCTAAAAACACATGGATTTCAAGATCAGAGATAACATGGGTTTACTTCAGGGAGATCATGCCAAACTAATCTTATAGATTTTTTTTGATTGGGTAACTAAAATTATAGATCAGGGTGGTGCAGTAGACATTGCTTACCTAGATTTCAGTAAGGCTTTTGACACTGTTGCACATAGAAGGCTTATCAATAAACTGCAATCTTTAAGTTTGGATTCCAATATTGTTGAATGGGTAAGGCAGTGGCTGAGTGACAGGCAACTGAGGGTTGTAGTCAATGGAATATATTCGAAGCTTGGACTTGTCACCAGTGGGGTACCTCAGGGATCTGTACATGGACCCATTCTCTTTAATATTTGTATTAGTGATATTGCAGAAGGTCTTGATGGTAAGGTATGTCTTTTTGCTGATGATACTAAGATATGTAACAGGGTTGATGTTCCAGGAGGGATAAGCCAAATGACAAATGATTTAGGTAAACTAGAAAAATGGTCAGAATTGTGGCAACTGACATTTAATGTGGATAAGTGCAAGATAATGCATCTTGGACGTAAAAACCAAGGGCAGAGTACAGAATATTTGATAGAATCCTAACCTCAACATCTGAGGAAAGGGATTTAGGGGTGATTATTTCTGATGACTTAAAGGTAGGCAGACAATGTAATAGAGCAGCAGGAAATGCTAGCAGAATGATTGGTTGTATAGGGAGAGGTATTAGCAGTAGAAAGAGGGAAGTGCTCATGCCATTGTACAGAACACTGGTGAGACCGTATCTTCAGAAGGATATTGATACCTTAGAGAGAGTTCAGAGAAGGGCTACTAAACTGGTTCATGGATTGCAGGATAAAACTTACCAGGAAAGGTTAAAGGATCTTAACATGTATAGCTTGGAGGAAAGACGAGACGGGGGGATATGATAGAAACATTTAAATACATAAAAGGAATCAACACAGTAAAGGAGGAGACTATATTTAAAAGAAGAAAAAGTACCAAAACAAGAGGACATAGTCTTAAATTAGAGGGACAAAGGTTTAAAAATAATATCAGAAAGTATTACTTTACTGAGAGGGTAGTGGATGCATGGAATATAGTCATTGAGTGCAAACACTACTTACAGTTTGATGCATGGAATAGCCTTCCAGCTGAAGTGGTAGAGGTTAACACAGTAAAGGAGTTTAAGCATGCGTGGGATAGGCATAAGGCTATCCTAACTATAAGATAAGGACAGGGACTAATGAAAGTATTTAGAAAATTGGGCAGACTAGATGAGCCGAATGGTTCTTATCTGCCGTCACATTCTATTTTTCTATGTTTCTATGTTTAGGCTATTTTAACCTCATACTGTGCCATAAACCTTTTTTTAATTTATTTTATTTTTATCATCATCTCCTATTACCTGGCATCCTGTTTTTATTTCTCCAGTGAGGACCTCACCAAAAATCCCAGGTGGGGATTATACCACCTACGTTGTATTAACTGAGCAGTGTTACCTGCTCAGGACATTGTGAGTACGTTTTACCTAATATTACTCCTGGTATTTTTAATTTACACAGTAAGCACTATTGTTGCTCTTTTATTTTTTGTCTTCGGTCCGGCACTCATCGGCGACAACAACCCCTACCTTCCAAGATATCCTATAAGTGGGGGATCAATACTACTGCATGCGCAATACACCAGAGTTGGTTAAATCTCTAGGACATGTTAGACAAACTAGCCCAAGAAGGAATATACCATTAATCCCTATCCGTCCTCAAGACTTTTATTTAATTTTGGGACTGCTGCTAAGTCCCTGGGTACCTGTTTTTTTTAACAATTGTCTTTTAAGTATTTTATTTTGCACTTCTATCTGTTTTTACTGTACAATATACTATCTGACTCATCTTTGGTGCACCCCTCTTTCCCTTTTTTCTTTTCTGCTGTTGTCATAAGGGTTTTTGGAGAGAATTTCCTTTTTTTCAGCGGTGCTGCCTCCATATTTTGTTATCTAGCACTGCTCCACCTCCTCCCTTTTTTATTAAAATAGATAGCACAGCGAAATGTACCTGAATCCTAGGAGAGGCATGTTTCCGCAACTTCAACAGAGAAGGACAGGTGAGGCACAAAATCCATCGTCGGTGATCTTCACTGTCTCCCTGTTGTCCTAAATGTTCACTTTGGAATAAAGAATTTATTACCTGAGATTGTTTTTTTCATGATGGAGGAGATCCAGCAATCTACTTAGACACAATAAGGAAAGTGCACATTAATTTTTAAGAATGAAAGAGTCATGTTTTCCAAACAATGAGATTCTCATTTGCCCAAACTGATAAAGTCTCCAACATCACATTTCTGGATCTATAGTCACATGGTAGCACAGAAACCTTATATACTTCTACAGTACTTTTTTAATTTACTTTTTATATTTTTAAGATGGAATCAACCAATGGACACGTTCCATCCATAACCCAAAGGCCACTAAGGAGTAACCTATAGGCCAAGATCTCCACGTAAACTATAGTAAAAATATATATATATATATAGATACAAACTTTTTTTTACTGTACAATTTAAAATGTAACCTGTAGGCAGATAAAGTGCAAGTACAAATCAAAATCATATTATACAAACAACATAGCAAAATAATTCATACTTGAATGTGATTTGCATCTACCTGACATGGATGAAAATTATGAAAAATGAGATGAAGATGCCAAGGGGGTCGAGGGGAGAGGGCCTTACAACTAACAATGAAATCAGTCATTATTTATAATCCAAGCATGCAGCACAGTCATATACAGAATAAAACTATTAGAGATTTATAGTAATAATACAATCACAGCATGCATTGGGGCAACTCGAGAATGGTTCAAGGCAAGATCAAAGGAGCACCAATTGCTTGTCTTTATGATCTGGACAAACACACATTTTTCTGTAGCAGTAAAATGACCAGTGTGGCCAGATTGCAGCATTTGCTTGTTATCATTCATGAGAGAAAGGGATCAGTTCTACCATGGATGTAATGTTATCCATCCTTTTTCACCATTTCCAAAAGGCTGTGATGTTTAAGTAGCAAAGGTGCTGCAACTTAATATTGGAAATGATTATGGTAGTACAATATCCCCGTGCACTTGAACATGTACGCCAGGTCTGACTAACATCAAAGCGTGACAGATATAGACAGATACATAGTCCTTTGTGAACTGCATGTCAGGGGGTTAAATTCCAACTCAGGTCAACACATACTGAAAGTCATTATCAGCCAACAGCTGCTCAAGAAGTAAGCTTAGCTAGTTGATGGTCCAGTTCTTGCTTGGCACGCATCCACATCAAAAATGCATTCCAAGAACAAAGGAACTTTATTGGTAACTTTAAAAAGAAAAATACAAGCATTGTTGGAATTGGATACAAAAGTGACTACAATGCGGAATATTTACATCATTACATTATTAAATCCATGTTGTCAACGCAGTTAAACTACAGTACACTAAAAGTGGAAGAAATGCAATCTCAGCGGACAGCACATGTGTTAAAGCACAGATGTTTGCTAAAGAGGAAATGTTGAGGGGTGGTTGATCACTAAACATTGAGTTGACCAAGAAATTGAAAACATGGACAAATATATTATATTTCTTTTGTACCAACTTGGAAATTCAGCTTATCACAACTCACTGTTTAGTGGGTAGATTCCAGAGTTGAATAGAAATTGCATTTGATCCCTTTTTGAATTATATATGTGATTTTTTTTTAAATTTATTAATTTAGATTTGATTAAAAAAACGAGTTTTGCAGCATTATCTCCCCTCCCTATCTCCCATCCACACGTTTTAAATTTTCACAAAACATTACACTTACATTTTTTTGGAACCATGAGCATTTATTTAATGCTCTATATACTAGTAAATTTGCAATGGATGCTGCAGTCATTTTATTTTAGCACTTGATCCACAAAAATGTTAAATTAGAGGAAAAAAATACATATTTTGTTTTCATATTCTAAAGGTATGCTCAAATCAGAACCTGTAGAAAGTATTACAAGATACTATTATTTTTTTTATTTTTTTTGACAAATCCGATCCATGGAGGCCCCACCTTGGAACTTGCAGGACTTAAAGGATCTTCTACTAATGTCTGTGATGCCAGATACCACAGGAGTACATGTGTCGGCACATCAGAGCTGCTTTGGCAGCATGAGAGCGGCCTACACTTTATTAGGCAGGTGGTTTTAATGCTGTATCTGATCTGTGGCTGATATATATATATATATATATATATATATATACTAGATAGATAGATACCACTAGGACAAAAGGGCATAAACTTGGTAGTGAGTATTTCTTTATCGTGTTTTGATGTCAATATTGAATAAATTATGGTTTTATTTTTTATTTTTTATATAGTGTTTATTGATGAAAGGGTTAACTTTCCTTATCTTTCCTAGTTTCACATAGGAAGAGAGGGATTTGCTGTTCTACGGTTTTTATGTGCAAATAGCTGGAGATTTTTTACCGTATCATTTACTCTTGATTCTGCAGCAATGAGCCAGGCTTACAGGAATACTTTCTGTCACTCTACAGTAATTTAAATATTTGTATTCTGTGTGATCTTTCAACACCCAGCCATGCCAGTTGGGCAGAGTTTAAAGGGAAATTAGGAAATCATACATTTGGCTCAGATACTGTGGTTCAGGTTCCAGTCATGCAGCGTGTTTGCCGGAGAGCCTTGAGATTGCCAGTGTCACATTACACCTGCCGCTATGTTACAGTTAGATTTAGGGAAAATCACAGCTTGGCACATTGTTACATACCAGTGCAGCTGTACTGAGCGGTATATTTTGCAAAGGGAAGCTTTGACCTCAATGTTTTTAGATTTTTTTTAATAAATATTTTAAACGCTTTAAAATGTACAATGTTGTATTTTTGCTCAAAAAAACTCAAACAAGACAATGCTGTATCCAAATAGCTAGACTATATTGCGCCATAAGCAAGGCCAGCCTATTGCACCCTTACCTTCCCGAAAACAAAAAGTGCATGTCTCTTTAATCCTGAAACAGCCGCAAAACTACCACATCAGGTGGCCAATGAAGTAAGGGACACTGTGTCTTCAGGGGTCCGGTCGCACTATTAAAGGGCTGCTGCCCTATGATGATGGCAACGCTGGGAGGTAGTGACAGTCTGTCATTTCCTCCCAGCTAAGATAGAGTCGTGCAGGAGGAAGGCAGAGGAGGGGGAGATGACTGGGAGAACCTCTGACTTCCAACAGCCTCAGGCAGCCCACTGGACCTCAGGGAAGTCACCCTCATGTACCCTAAAGGTAGGAGACAGGAGGGTGGCTTAAAATGTGTAAATTGTGCATGCATGTCTCTGTGTGTATGTGTATCTATGTGTGTGCATGTTTGTGTATCTGCATGTGTGTCTGTATGTATGTCTATGTGTCCATGTATCTGTGTCCATGTGTCTGTGCATCTGTTTGTCTATGTATCCGTATGTGCATCTGTGTGTGCATCTATGTATCTGATTGTCTGTATGTGTATCTTTGGCTGTGTTTCTATTTGCATGTCTGTGTATCTGCATGTGTCAGTGAGTGACCTGTGTATCTGTGTGTGTCTGTGATCCGGTATGTATGTCAGTGTTTGTATCTGTATGAGTGTCATTCTGTGTATCTGAATGTGTGTCATTCTATGTATCTGTGTGGCATTCTGTGTATCTCTGTATATGTATGTGTCTGTATATCTGCATGTGTGTCAGTGTGTGCTCCTGTGTGTCTGTGCATCTGCATTTGTATCCATGTTTGTTTCTGTATGAGTGTCATTGTGTTTATATGTGTGTCTATGTATCTGCATGTGTGTTAGTGTGTGTCAATGTATATGCATTTGTGAATCTGTGTATCTGTATGTGTTTCAGTGTGTATTTGGATGTGTGTCAGTGTCTGCATCCGTGTGTTTGTGTATCTGTGTATGTCTTTGTGTGTCTATGTATCTGCATGTTTGTACCTGTGTATGTATTTATCTGATTGTGTGTCAGTGCTTGCATCTTAATGTGCGTCAATGTGTGTATCTGCGTGCATGTCTGTATCTGGATGTGTGTCTGTGTGTCTGTATGTGCATGCTTGTGTATGTGTATCAGTATGTGTGTGTGGCTATGTATATGTGCATACATCTCAGCATTCAAACATCAACACTACAAAGAAATGTACCCTTCATTCAAATGTCAACACTACATACAGACACACCCTTACATGCAAAGGCAAACACTCACACAAATAAACCACTGCTTTGAAATGGCTACAGTACATAAAACACACAAAACTGCACACAAACCCCTACATTCACACACATACTCCATACAAAACATGTTTGCATTCAAACACACAACACTGCTCAGTGCTAATTACAACCCTGCAATGATGGGCAAATGCAGGGCCGGTGCAAGGATTTCTGCATTAATTTTGCCACCCCCTCATGTCACTCACTCACTGACAGACACACACTGGGAGACACACACACTCACTGACAGACACACAGACACACATACTCACTGACAGACACACACTCAC
The DNA here is from genome assembly GCA_933207985.1 of Pelobates cultripes. NCBI lineage: Eukaryota > Metazoa > Chordata > Amphibia > Anura > Pelobatidae > Pelobates > Pelobates cultripes. The sequence continues at coordinate 322,781,164 of OW240913.1, forward strand.
TGACAGATATGCACTCACTGACACACGTACACTCACTCAATGACACACACACAGAAACTCACTGACAGACATACACTCACTCACTGACACACACACAGACACTTACTGACTGACAAACACACACACACATACACTTACTGATAGACATACACTCACTCACTGACAGACACACAAACACACACTCACTGACAGACATACACTCACTCACTGACAGACACACACACACACACACAGACACTCACTGACATACATACACTCACTCACTGACAGACAGACATACACTAACTCACTGACAGACACACACACTCACTGACAGACACACACACACTCACTGACATACATGCACTCACTCATTAACAGACAGATGCACACAAACACACACACACACTCACTGACATACATACACTCAGTCAGTGATACACACACACTCACACCGACACTCACTGACAGACATACACTCACTCACTGACAGACACACACACACAGACACTGACAGACACACAAACACACTCACTGACAGACATACACTCACTCACTGACAGGCACATACACAGATACTCACTGACATACATACACTCACTCACTGACAGACACATACACACACAGGCAGATACTCACTGACATACATACACTCACTCACTGACAGACACACACACACTCAATGACACACACACATGCAGACACTCACTGACATACATACACTCACTCACTGACAGACAAACACACAGGCAGACACTCACTGACAGTCAAACACTCACCTTCCTGGGGTCCAGTGTGGGGCAGCTCCTCACTCCTTCCGCCTGCTGTTTAGTATGCTGGGGCAGGAATGACATCATATTCCGGCTCCCAACATCACAGACGGCGCGCAAGGGAGGACTGAGAGGCTGCAAGAACAGCCTCCCTCGCCGCCTGGCTTCTCCGTACCCCTCTCCTCAGGACAGGTCACCGTCATTTTTTGGCAGAGCAGGCACCTGCCATCAGGGACTACATTTTACTGTGATCTGATTTTTTGTTTTAACCCCTAAAGGTCAACTTTTATTTTTTGTAACCCTCAAGGGTTAATTGTATTTTATTAATTAATTTAACTATATTAAAATAATATATTTAGCTAGCCGGGGAACAAACAAGAGAAAAAAATGATCCCACGCTAAGGTTCAAAATATGCCTTCTGAATTACCCCAGGGTGTATTCTTTAATAAATAGTATGTGTTTGTGGGGAAGTTTGAATAATCAACCAGCTAAACTACTACAAAATGAAACATGGACACATCGTAAAACTTCAAAGTTAGTAAAAAACTGAATGGCTGGTCTCAAATATGCCCTTTCAACATCCACATATACCTGGCAAAGGTGCATACGGGGGTATTGCTGTACTCAGACGACATAGCTAAGCAACATATGTAGTATTATACAGTCGTAGCACACATGAGGTTTGCAAAATATACTGTGCAAAATCACTTTGTGTGTCAAAAAAGCAGAAAAAACGCTTATTACCACTACACTTGGTACAAGCTAGCGGAGAAATGATCCCACGCCAAGGTTCAAAATATGCCTTTTGAAATACCCTGGGATGTCTTCTTTAAGAAATGGTATGCCTTTATGGGGTAGTTAGATTATATAGCCTGCTAAAATACTCTAAAATGGGACATGTACACAGAGTAAAAATTCAAATTCTAAAAAAACTGGAATGACTGTGTCTCAAATGTGCCCCTTCCATTTCCACATATACCTGGCAAAGGTACATATGAGGGTATTCCTGTACTCAGACGACATAGCTGAGAAACATATAGTATATTTTGCATGCATAAGGTTTGCAAAATATACTGTGCAAACTCACTTTGTGTGTCAAAAAGGCAGAAAAAAAATGGTTATTACCACTACACTTGGTACAAGCTAGTGGAAAAATGATCCCACGCTAAGGTTCAAGATATGCCTTTTGAAATACCCTGGGGTGTCTTCTTTAAGAAATGGTATGCCTTTATGGTGTACAATAGTAACCTTCTAGGGAGAAAGTGACAGGTTACTCTAATGGAGAGAAGGGGGATAACCCCCAGATAAAGTTTTCAATGAAAAAAAGAAAGAACAAAACACAAAGGGGAACCGTTTAGGCAATAATCCCCTTGAGTAAAGAGTAACCCAAAAATAAATAAAGTTATGAAACGTCACTTTTAATGTAATTGTTTAAAATATTATCAGAACTTGTCATAAGTAAAAATAGTGTCTGTGATAGGAAAACACCCCTATCAGATTGTAATGCTAAAAGATGAATGAAAAGTAAATATTCAAATTACTCTAGGTCAAAAAGGAAATAAAGAAAAATAATATAGTAGATGAATATAATGAAAAAGTAATCAAAATATAGGTTTAACAAAAAGAAAAGGAAAAGAAAGAAAGCGGGGTTTCGATATTTTGGTAATAACACCATATAGTTGCAATATGAAACAGAATGTAGCAGGATTCTAAGATTTGCAACTGTTACATATTGATCAGGAGAGGGGAGATATAATGGAACAGAAATAGAGCAGGAAGCCCTGCGGTGGTGTGATATATTACTAGTTCCCTACTCTGTTGTGCCTTCGAGGGCACCCCTTAAAAAAATGTGATCCCCCCCTCCACCTTCTGTTTGATTGTCTGGTATTGCTGAAGTGCAACAGCACCGCTAGGTAGATATCTAGTAATGCTGTGCGGCTTGGTGTAAGCCAAACTAAAAAATAAGAAAAATAAAGAAAAAAACTAAATGTGTAATTTTACAGATAAAAGTAAATAGAAGTATGGCTGGAGCTGTCATTAAAGGTTTAAACAAATGTTGTCCCATGTCTCGTGGACCAGCATCATACTTCATAGAAGTCCTGACGCACGTTTCACCGTTAAGGCTCTTCCAGGGGAACAGAGTCTGTAGAGATAGAGGTTCAAATACGGAACCTCTATCAAAATGGTGACAGGTTAAGGCACAATATACACCATATAAGATACCCTGGGGTGTCTGCTTTATCAAATGAAAGCCCTTTGTGGGGTTATTTGAACAGTCACACTGCTATAATACCCTAAAATAAGACATAGGCCCAACCATGAAAATTCTAACTATAGAAACTGAAAAAGCCTTGTCTCTTATATGGCATTGTAGCTTAACAGAATAGGGGCAAATGTATACAATGGGGGTATCATTATACTCAGCAGATGTAGCTGAACACAATATGGGGTTCTGTGCAGGGATAGCACACACCAGCTTTACAAAATACACATTACAAAAACCTAATTATATGTGTATATGCCAAAATAAAGAAAAACACAATTTTACTCCAATATTTAGCAGAGATTGGTGATGAAATGGCTATGAAAAAGTGTCAGGTAACTAGCATGTGTTGTCTACTTTATATAAATATATACTTTTGTGTGGCAATTTTATTCTAACATTTTTGAAAATGGGAATTTTATTTTAGTCCTTGTATTTTGTGACCTGTAACTTTCAAAATAAGCTGATATCCTATACATATTATGTACTCTATAAATCAAGACACATAAATGAATTTATTTCTAATAACTTTTTCTGAGCTGGACATATTATGCACACGCTATTATTGCCAAAACTGTGAAAAAAATATATATTTTATTGTTTTGTTTCTCAATTTTTTTGGCATCTTTTTATAATAATGAGAATGTATCTATGTATATGTGACTTTAAATTAAAGCCCTGTTTGCCCTCTAAAAGACGATATATAATATGTGTTGGTGCAATAAATGACAGAGATGCAAATTGCGTTTGAACACAAACAGCAAACAATGCAAAAATAACCTTTGTCCTTCAGTGTAAGACAAGCTTCTGAAGCTGTGTCCTTAAGGGGTTAATTACTATTTTGTGCTACATTTCTGAATTGTGGTTAACTTTTATTTGCTGAATGTTGCTGAAAAGGACTGACTATGTAACGATGCATTATTGGCTAATATGAAATCTACACTATGGTATATCATTTTGTCAAATAATTAAATTCATTTAAAGCAAACAGAAATATAGTATTTTGTTTCTCTTTATAACACAGCTATATGTTTCCTAATTCAATCATTAAAATATTTTTTTTTACTCTTTCATACATCAACTAAACGTCTTTGCATAATTAGGGTGATTAAAAAAACACAGCAAATAATGACAAAATGGTTCATCTGTTCAGTTCCCTTGCAGGACCCCATGTAATGCATTAGCAATGAGGTTAAATAAAATAAAAAAAAATGAATTCCAAGGCAGGATAGATTTTATACACAGAAACATTATTATTGGACGGAAAGGATATTGGAAACAAAGTGATACAAAGTAAATGTCAATGGATTCAGTCTGATATCGAATGCTCCAGCACTTCAACAGCTACATCTTAGTGGCATTTACTGTATCCTCTAATAACGGTATCGTTCATGCTCCCATCCTCACTGAAGCTTCTGTGAGTATGGTTTATGGTACTGACAAAAGTATTAAAGGTTAAAATATCTGTTTAGTTTGTAATCCAGCACATGGAGAGCAACATCAAATGAAACAAATTTAATATAACACGCATGTGTGTTACACTGTTCACTTGCTTAGTATTTAGTCCCCAAAAGTCTTAAATTATTTTTGACTCAAGGTTTCTGGTGTGAAAAAAAAACATGTATTAGCAATTTTGCTTTTTATAATAGAGATTCAGTTGGACTTTGTAGAGTTTATTTAATTCAAGATTACTTTTATCAGTAAGAACGGAAGCAGCTGTAATAAGAGGTCCATGGGGTATGCCATGAGCTCTTTTGATAAGATAGTGTGTGCCCCTGGATAAACAATATAAAATATGATGTTGTAAGAGACATTATAAGCACCAACACAACTTGAGCTTAATAAAGTGTTTTTAGTGTATAGATCAGGGTAGGCAGCCATCGGCACTCCAGATGTTGTGAACTACCTCATAGCGCTCTTACAGCCATAATGATGGCAAAGCATCAGGGGAGATGTAGTCCACCACATATGCATTGCTGAATTCCTACCCCTACTACATACTCCTACAGTATCCCTCCTAAGTTCTGTTTCATTTTGTTTATGCCACCATTGCCACAGCTCCCCTGGCAGTGGCTCACAGAGCATCCCTACACACGTAATGAAAAAAAAGCTATTTGTTTCTATTGTTTATTTGTGTTTAATTTAGAATTTCTTATCACCCGCTCTGTTAATTGTCTGCTGGACCCTACAACAGATTTCTGAGTGTAACTAAAGTTTAATCAATGGAGCAAGACATAAGAGCTTCTAAAGTAAACACATTGTGCTGTAAAAATTAACCATTTTATCTTAAAGTCTGTATAAGTCTCAGCCTAAATGGCAGAGTGTTGAGCAGTGAGACTGCAGGGACATGGTCATACATCAAAAGTTATTTGTTAAACTAAAATTGCTTACAGTGTCTTCTTGTGTTTACATAAGCATGAAAGCTCACAAATAAGTTAATTAAAAAAACAAAAAAAAGATTCCCAATACTAGAGTGGAACAGAAGACTACATAGCCACAATTAAGAGAATGGCTGGAATAAAAACACAAAAGACAGACATTGAGGAACGAAAAACAATAAAGGAGATGCAGAAAAAATGCAAAACAGTGAAAGCAAGACAAAATGAATTCTGACGCACAGCTAGCAAAGGCAACTAATTATTTTTGTTCCCCAGTATTCTGAGATCTGAAAAAGTTCCCACGTCACCTGCTGCCTTATTTGACATTAGGGGGCAGTTGACTACAGGCTTGTGATATTTCATGTTATAATGCTGCGTTGGAATGAAAAGGCAAAAAATAAGCTTGTCTTCTAGCAATGAGGCATTCCAAACAATAAGTTATAACTGATAAGTCAATGGAACGTTATGTATGGTGGTAATAGGGGTTTGGACCTTGGGGGAAAACAGACAATGCAGAGGGACATGTCAACATGTGGGACAAATAAGGTGGAGCAGCACGAAATAGTACTAATAATACTAAATAATTTTACTAATAATGTATCAAAAAGAAAAATGCAAAAAGTCTTTCTAATATATAGATGGAACAGAGCATATGAAGCATTGTACAGAGAGTAATAAAACTACAAAATGTAAAACCGATGACTACACTACCGATGTATATTTTTCAACGTTAGTTTAGGGCAACTTTGTTTTCATTAAATTATATAAATGCAAGTGTTCATGCATGCTGACAAAGAGCAAAAAAATCTCACAGAGTATTGAATATAATTTTTATACTCTCACATTTAGTGCTAAATTGTTTTCTTACCGTGTCTGATTTATATAGTTTTATATGTACCTCGATAAACCATTTTTTTCCTATTGATGTGTGATATGTTTCATTGTAATCTCTGCATTTTTCCATATTCAAAATAATTATTTTCAATTAAAATATTATACTCTTCTCTGCTTTCTGAGTTATTAATAGGATATTTATAGTTCAATATGTTATACTTGCTAATTCATATAAATCCAAATAAAAAAATTGAGTAAATGTGAAGATGATATTTAATTATAATTAACAGTAGAAATGGGAATATATTCCCCAGTATTGTTAGTTCAAGCAAACATGGTTCATTGTGTTTGACATTTTGATTAAAGGATGTTACACAATAAGACAGTTTGAGCTACTTTCCCATGTGGCTCAATTTATTCAACACAACGTAGAAGGAGTCGCAATGGATTTTAAATATGAGCCAGCTATGATGAATGAAATCTTATAAAAATGGACTGTACAAATGAATATGCAGATATAAAAACTATACGTATTATAATATCAAAAACAAGGCTCTACAAAGACATTCAACAAAACCTTATTCTCATAGAATGGATGATATCACTACAAATGTTTTCAACAAATATAAGTCCATTCAATCACATACGTGCTAATTTTACAATTTTTGGCGTTATTTTCTCTCCAAGCCTGCACTTTGAAATGTTATGATAGTTGTTTGAAATATCTCTGATTTGAACAACTATTTTGTCATTTTGCCATGTAGGAATGTTCACTGGGACATTTTTAGACATGTCTTTCTTTTCCTGACTTGTAAGTATATTGGTGGTAATATTGGTGTTATCTCCATCATTGAGTGGTCCTTCCTTCTTCCTAATGAAGGCCACTCTTTCACAAGCTCAGGTTTTGCATTTGTTACATCAAGGTTACAAACTGGTACTGCCATTTAAACTGTTCATTTGTGCTTGGCCGATATGTTTCTTAGAAATATTTAGAAATGGTCTACTGTTGTACTTGTGCTTGTGAATGGGTTACTTTAATTTGGGAGGAGTAATTTTCCTTTTATTGTTCAATTGCTGTTTTCTCTTCAGTTTTTCATCTTTCATGTTTTGTTAGCCACTCTTACACATTCTAGGCATAAAGTTGAGGTGTAGTAATTTTGCAGTTACATCATAGGGATTTTCCTGTGAAGAAACTGACCTTGGAGTGGAATAAAGTGGTATGTATGAATTAAAGTGAGACACGGTGGCCTTTGAGATTGCTTACTTTTTAGGTTACTTTTTGGCATTGGAACAACCTTATGTTTACTACCCCTGTCTCAAGCAAGGGCACTGGAGTTGGAGTGAACTGTAAAAAAACACTATTTCAGACACCATCGAGTGTCTCCATCTTCTACCAAACTTTATTTCCCTTTCTGATTTTAAATAAATTCACAGCTCAATACTGCCTGCACATACATAAGTTCACAAAGCATCTTTACTTTAGTGCTAACCAGGGCCGCCACCAGAAATTTTGGGGCCCCTAACTCAGCTCAGGGTCTGGGCCCCCTGGTGCCCGCCTCCAAATGCAGCCCACAGGGTCCGCCTCCAAATACAGCCCACAGGAATACACACACAGACACAAACACACACACTGATACAAAAGGACACAGATACATACTAACAGACACACATACTGAAACAGACATACACGCATACAGGCATACATACTGACACACATACTGAGACATACACACATATACAGACACACAGGCATACATAGTGACAGACAGACACATACTAACATACATACAGACACACATGCATGAGGACATAAAGACACATACATACATACACACTGACATACATACATTCATAAATACAGACATACTGACAGACATACAGACACTGACATCCATACACACATACATTCATAATGGCATACAGACATACATTCATAATGGCATACAGACATACATGCATACATACAATCAGACTGACATACATGCATATATACAGACATACTGACAGACATACATACATACTGACATACATACATACTGACATACATGCATACAGACATCCATACACACATACACACAGACATACGTTCTGATAATGATCTGCAGACATACATTCATACTGACATACAGACATACATATATACATACATAATGACATACAGACATACATTGATACTGGCATACATACATACAGACATACATACATACATAGACATACATGCATGCATACAGACATACATCCAGACATACATGCATACAGACATACATACATACATACATGCATTCAGACAGACATACATACATACAGACATACATGCATACATACAGACATACATACAGACATATATACATGCATACATACATACAGACATACATACATACAGACATACATGCATACATACAGACATACATACAGACATATATACATTCATACAGACATACATGCATACAGACATACATGCCAAGGTAAAACAAGCCATATTGGAGAGATATGCCATTACCCCAGAGGCATACCAGATAAGGATTCACACACAGAGTGGGCACATAAGCTTGATCAAGCCTCCAAGGGGTGGATACAAGCTAGCCAAGCTACCACCATGGAGGAGTTATGCCAGCTGCTATTGTTGGAGCAGTTTTTCAATGGTCTGACACCAGAGGCCCAAGAATGGGTGAGAGATAGAAAACCCATCATGGCAACCTCAACCGAGGGTATACTCGACCCACCACCCAGCCACTTACAGCTGCTACCACCGCACCCACAACAGCACCATTCCAGTCAGCAACTGGGGGACAAACCCCACCATCCCGATACAATGGCCAGTCCAACATTGAGTGCCATACCTGCAAGCAATGGGGCCACATGGCGAGAGAGTGTACTCAGAACCGGAGTCGTCAAGCATGGAGCCAAGTAAGACAGAACCCAGTACCACGAGCAGCCGCTCACCACTACCAGGCAGAGCCAGCGCCCCAGGAGCTAATGTTTAATCACACAGAAGAGACCCTGGGAGTACTTCATGATGTGATGTCTGTACAAGCCACAGACAATCGGCACCCTCATCACCAGATGGTAACCCTGGAGGGGAAAGAAGTACAAAGGCTCCGAGACTTGGGGGCCACTCTGAGCCTAGTAGCACCTCATCTGGTTCCAGGCTCGGCGCACACAGGCGGATCCGTGGCAGTCCGAGTAGCAGGGGGAGCGATATACCGATTGCCAACAGCCAAAGTACACTTGAATTGGGGTGTGGGGGAAGGTATGGTGGAGGTGGGCCTGATGCAAAAATTGCCGGCAGATGTCGTATTGGGGAACGACCTAGGCAGAATGAATTCAGCTTTTGTACCTCAAGCCCCGCTCCAAGAGGCGCATCCGGTAACCACAAGGCAACAGGCTCGTGCCACGGCTTCATCCACACACTCTGAGGCTCAGGTAAGAGACAATGTACCCCCTATGACTCATGTTCCCTGGGATAACCCAACTGAATTTGGAACAGAGGTTAAGGTAGACCCTACGTTGAAGGTATATAGATATAGGGTGACCTCTGATCAGGCACGTTTAGCGGGGGAGCGGTATGCCTGGGAAAAGGGGTTATTATACCGTATTGCTGAAAGAGTGGTGGAGGGATCTGTAAATGTTACTACTAGACAACTGGTAGTACCTCAGAAATACCGACAGGAACTCCTTAGGATTGCTCATGGGTATGACCCAAACTAGATACCGACTGACCCATGCATTCTTCTGGCCAGGTATATCTAAAGATGTTAGGCAGTACCGCCAGACATGTGACATCTGTCGGAGAGTAGGCAAAAGGGGTGACCGACACAAGGCCAAATTATGCCCGCTACCCATTATAGAAGAGCCGTTTAGTAGGGTGGCCGTAGACATAGTAGGACCCTTACCCAAGCCCAGTCCCTCCGGCAAGAAGTACATCTTGACTGGGGTTGATTACGCCACCAGGTACCCCGAGGTAGTAGCCCTCTCTAATATTCACGCAGAGACGGTGGTAGAAGCCTTAATGAAAGTCTTTTCCCGGGTTGGGTTCCCACAGGAGATAATCTCCGATAGGGGTATGCAGTTCACAGCCGAAGTAACCCACCAACTCTGGAAAATATGTGGCATTAAGCTTATTGTGAACTCTGCTTACCACCCTCAGTCCAATGGGTTATGTCAAAGATTCACTGGAACTTTGAAGCAGATGCTTCATACATTTGAAGAGGCCCATAAGGACTGGGAGAGATTTTTACCCCATCTGCTTTTCGCTTACAGAGAGGTACCTCAAGAGTCCACTGGGTTTTCCCCCTTTGAATTATTGTTTGGGAGGAGGCTGAGAGGACCCCTAGATTTAATTAGAGAGCATTGGGAAGGGGAAAGCAGTGCAGATGGGATACCCATTGTACTGTATGTGTTGGAATTCAGGGACCGCTTGGAGGCACTAACCCAGACTGTACGGGTAAACCTCCAGGCGGCCCAACAACGCCAGCGCTGATGGTATCATAGGGGAGCCAGAGACCGCAGCTTTTAAGTGGGACAGAAAGTTTTTATTTTAAAAACTGTCCGCAATGACCAGCTGCAGGCCACCTGGCAGGGCCCATACCAGGTGGTGGAGCAGAGATGTTTGGATTGGGAGCAGTGCTGAGCCAAGTTGGAGCAGATGGCGGAGAACAACCCATAGCTTACTTAAGCAGAAAGTTATTACCATGAGAAGTAAGGTACGCCGCCATTGAGAAAGAATGCCTGGCCGTGGTGTGGGCCCTCAAAAAGTTACAGCCTTATTTGTATGGACAACCTTTCTCCTTACTCACAGATCACAACCCGTTGGTGTGGCTGAACCGTGTGGCTGGGGACAATGCCAGGCATTACCACCCTGGGAAGCAAAATGGCAACTCCGACGGGTTATCCAGATGAACTGAACTTGAAAAGTGATCTGTGAGTACTCCTCCGGACATACCAAAGCCGATCCTTTGGGATCAGACTGTGTATACCGGCTTGCTTCTGGGGGAGCATTGTGGCAAACCTAGCCACTTAAGACTATTCCTTTATATATAATGGTTCTCCTAGAAACGCTGTTTAATCTATGTTGTTTCATGTGTTCATTTAAAAAGGTGATAGAGGGCATTCATATGCTAGTGGCACGAAAGCCCCTAGCATTCATATGGTAGTTTCACGAACAGTGACTTTCAACACTGTTTGTGAAACGAACAAAGTACCGAATGGGAGACCACACACAGGAGGTTGTGTGGCTCCCATTAACAGATTGCAACATTGTATCGTTACCCAGTTAATTGATTCACAGGTTAGCCGCCGTTCGGATACCGACCACTCGGCGGCCATCTTGGATTCACTTTTAGCCCAGCTGTGTTTGGCCGTCGAGTGCCTGGAAATAAAATCGGCTACTCGATGGCACAAACACCGCTGGACTTCCAGACCGTTCGGGAACACCGGTCTTTCGGTACTTTCTCTCAAACTATGCATTTGTGTCTTTTCTGGAGAATTCATATTAAAATGTATTTCGTGTGGCGTTCGCTAATTGTGCTGGGATCTGAGCGGTAATCTCCCGAAGTATGCGCTCAGATCCCAGCTATCTACCGATATGTCATTCGGTCCAATAGCACGAATAATGTGCCAGTTACATATTTTTAAGTAGAAAGCCGGTTCTGCTGTACAGAGGGATAATCCATTTAGCAGGATATTCTGTGGGAGTATCCCTCTCGTACAGCAGTACATGGTGGGAAAAATGTCCTGTATGTTCAGTTCCCCATGTAGTCTCCTACTGTATAACCCCTGTAAAGTGATTAAGGAAACCCCTTGCATGGGGAACCACATAAATACTGGAGCCTGTAAATAAAAACCTCATTTGACTCCCAGAACTGTGCTTCGTCCGGTTACTGGGGGATTTGGGATATTGCCTTCATTCAGCGCTTTTCTTGGATTACTTTCCTTTACCAACGGAGATATTGGGATTTAATATTGCAGCTCCGCTACACATACATACATACATACATAGACATACATAGACAGACAGACACACACACACACACACACAGCTCATTTTCCAGCCACCCTCCTGTCTCTTACCTTTTCTTTGCATGAGGGTGGCTGGAGCTGATGGGAGTAGTCGACATGGCTCTCCCTCACTGCCAGGTGCTCGCTCCTCCCGCGCGGAGTGAGCTGGGAGGAAGTGACCACTTCCTCCCAGCAGCACTTGCTGCGGCTGCTTTTTTTTTTTTTTTAAAGGGGCCCGGTCGCGCTATACCACGGCCACAGATATAGGGCCCATCGGGTGGCCCTAAGTACATGGTATGCAATGCTGGATTGTGTCTTTATCCAGAATTATATGCCAGTTTGAGGCTTATTTAATTATAGAAATGGACTCTGGTTTTATCCAGTACATTTTTAGGAGGTCACATCAAAAGCAGAGAAAACGGTGCTCCATAATCCCGGGCTAAAGGAAAAACACATTTTATCTAAACTTGATCCAACATTTAAAGCAAAGTAACATGAAAAACCTTATATTCATAACAAAATCCCTTTAACCTTTAAGTGTTACTTCATGTGAGATCTACAGGTTAAATACGCTTAGTCAATATTCTATTCTTTGTTCCATCTTTTTTTTTTATTCTTCCTTTCTTTCATTGAATGCACTTATTTATAGCAGTAGGGAACTTGGCTTTTTTCAACCAACACATATGGTGCAAACATCAATCTCTTTTTTATGGACTCCCTGTTGTGTGTTGAAGCTTATATAAATAACACCTGCAAGGCATCCCTACTATACTAGGAACATATAGCTTGATGACAACCATACAACCCAAAATTGTTTAACACCGTCGTTATTCGCAATTGCTTAGCCACATTTATGTGCATTATCTTGCACAATCACTTCCATCGTGGATATTTTTTTTTTCTGTAACTGTCATTAGAAGAGTTTTAAAAAATTGGGCTATTATGCCAGAATAACCATTTTTCTCTAAAAGTGAAAAAAATGCACCTATTTTCATTACAACTTGGCTATACGGATTAAAAGATTTATCTTTTTGGGGGAAAAAAAACAATATTAGTTATATAAAAAGTGTCCCATAGTTCATAGACGTTTTCTAGACACTCTGATGTGCGCTATTAGCATGGCTGACCAGATGATTACAGCGTTACCAAATCAATTCACATGTTACTATTCTTGACCAAATAGACAGGACAACCATTTTCCAATAGGGCACAGGTGAAAAAATGGGCAAATATCAAAGCAAATATAAAGTGATAGAGTAGTAAGGAGAAAGAATGTCTGCAGCTTTTCTACTCAACAAAAGTAATGCAAACTAAAGGGAGGTTTGCTGAAATAATTTTGGAGACTCCCTATCAACAACGTTAATACAATCTACATTAGAGCAATGCCAGACCTGATTCATAGGTCAAGGAAGCTTATGATTAAGTGTTTATCCAAGCAAATTGTTATGTTTTAACTGTGTGTTTGTGAGTTGGTTCAAGTGTACATGCATGTTATGTGTCTGTATTTGACTATAATGCTGTAATTTTTCTTTTTTTTTAGAGTACATTATCCCTCTCTTAAGAAATCTCAAAGCTCTCTCTTCCTTTTTGATTATATACTTCTGCCAAAGAGAGAACATGGAATATAGACATTGCACATTCAACATGCAGTATTTTCCTCAGGATCTTTGGTCCCGGAGAAGAATGTCCCTTTTTTAGAAAGTTTTTTGTTACAAGCAGTTACAGGGATATATAGCCACCATACCATAACAACCACTATTGTCATGACATTTAACCTCTTTTCAATGGACTTGTTGCATCCCAAACTCTATAGAACATATCCTACTGTGATTATCTAGTTCAATTCCAACTCCCCACCAATTTATGGGCAGATGGGAAACATATACTGGCAAACAAATTGTAACTTGAAACACTATTGTCCAATATCTTGCAAGATTCAATAAATGGCATATATTGATGCGGATACTGCACCCCTTGTTTCTTTAATTGGTGTCAGTGTTTACAATTACCAGACTACAGGCACAGTCTCTTTGCGCCAGAACCACTACAAAAATCTAACAAATAGAACCTTTGCATATTTTTTTTTCCATTTCAAATGCACTGATGAAAAGAGTCTATTTTATCCAGTTCATCCACTACTGCCCATCCTTCTTATCGCAAAAAAACAAAATACATTTGATATCATCTGAGGATTTTTAAAAATGTGCTTTCTATATATACCTTTAATTATTGACATACTATATAGAACTATGTTGAATAGCAGGTGAGCAATATAGGACACAGACAAGGAACGCATATACAGACTAACCAAAAAACGATCGTTATATATGCCTCTCAACAATGTTATGATATAATCAAGAAAACAGTTGTACAATAATTTTACACATTTGCATATTATATGCTATTCTTATATTTAAGTAGTACTGATGTGTAGTGATGTCCCGAACGGTTCGCCGAACGGTTCGCCACGGATGGCGAACATATGCGGTAAACTTTGACCCTATACCTCACAGTCAGCAGACACATTCCAGCCAATCAGCAGCAGACCCTCCCTCCCAGACCCTCCCACCTCCTGGACAGCTCACTAAGAATGCAGCTTCACAATGAATGTAAAATGGATGCTGTCCAGGAGGTGGGATTGGCTGGAAACTGTGAGGTTCTTTACCGCATATGTTCGCCATCCGTGGCGAACCGTTCGGCGAACCGTTCGGGACATCACTACTGATGTGTTGTTATTTTTTAAAATAATAATTGTATTGGCACAGTAACAACAAAGGTCCATATTACATACAAAATTTAACAGTCCCCTAAAACACAGAGAAAAAGAATGTATCCATTCTGCTTATATAGATTTGCAGTATCAAATGGAAAAAAAATGACTAATTATCAAGTGGTTAATTAGTTATTAACCATGTTTTTTTATGAAATAAAGAATGAGATGTGATGCGTTAACAGTTATTATTATTTTATTATTTTATTATTTATATAGCGCCACCAGATTCCGTAGCGCTGTACAATGAGTTGACTAACAGACATGTAATTGTAACCCGACAACTAGACATACAGGAACAGATAGGTGGAGGGCCCAGCTCAATGAGCTTACATTCTAGAGCTGATCAGCTCTGCTTTATTGCCCTAGTTCAAAAAGCCCGTTGTTTGACAAAATCCATTGTTACAAATATTTTCCATTATAACACACAATGGTAACAAAATTCCCCACCAATTATATTGTTAATGGAGCACAAAAGCAGCTACTTCAGTATCAACATACCACACTATGCATATCACAATACCAATCTAACACACAATATATCACAATACCAATATAACACACAATATTTCACAAGGCCTTGTTTTGTTTGTTTTTTGGGATAAGCTTTTCGGGTGGTTTCATATTTTAGATTAGCTTTTTAAATTATTTCATATTTTGAAAAATGGTTTAATATTTTGATTATTTTTAATATATTATATTTATTTGACAAATTTGATTGATATTTAAATATTTAGAAAATATATTTATAAAAGTCTTTCCAAAAATATTAAATCATGGGGGTTGTCCCTCTCGCGGCGAGGATGGTAGTGAGTTCTCTTTGCTAGAGTTGTTGGTCTTCGTGCTGTCAAGAAACAGCCAAAACATTTAAATGAAGCAATTTCTACTATTCTATGATATTTATCCAACATGTTTGAAAAATTAATTTCTAAGTAAAATTGTCCATGAAGACAGCTTGAAGGGTGCACACATCAGGTAAATCAAATTTTTTCTGTCTTTAAAAAGTTCTTAGATCGGGGGCCGAGCAAGCCAGCAAACTGAGCGGTCACAAGCTCTATGAGCTCCAGCAAAGCGACTAGCAGCTGCCTATTTATTACCTTTTACAGAGACGTACAATGGGTGAGAATATGGGGAAGCATTCCTGGAAAATTCGGGGCCTGAGCGGGGGGCCTACCAGAAATATTGGCTTAATGCTCTCGCAACCTAGCAGGCACAAGATGGTGGACCTGCTCCCTGATTTACCATGCGGCTCCACCTCGGCCTTGGACAATGAGGACCCAGACCTGGAAAACCTCCAGTCACAGGCCCCCAGCGGCAGAGCCACCTCCAAGAAGCAGCCTGACACACAGTGGGCTACAAAAACTGATATCAACACGATGGTAACAGAAATCAAAGCATTCTGTGCCTCAGAAATGGCAACCTTAAAAGCTGACCTAGGCACCCTAGCAGGCAGAATCCAGGCTGCGGAGGAAAACATTCAAAGCCTTGGACTTAAACAACAGTTCACTGATACTCATCTACCGGAAGTGTCAAACACCTGTGCAGCACTGAGTGCTAAGGTGGAACACCTTGAAGATTTGGCACGCCAGCGTAACAATCCGGGGTATCCCTGATGCTATTGATGCTGGAGAATTACCTTACTACATCAGACAACTATTTGCAGCAGCCTTGACTGCCAAAGGACTGCAGCTGTAGGGACTTACAGAGTACCGGGAGGCCTCAAGAACAAGATGCAGACTCCCAGGGACATAATTCTATACTTTAAGTCACGAGCTGATAAAGACTCCTTCCTTACACAAGTTAAAGGTCAAGTGCCGTTTACATTTGAGCAACATGCTTTGAGCTTTTATCATGACCTTAGCAGAGCTATGCTGCAATGGCATGCCACATTCAAGAAGGTGACCACACAGCTGAGAGCAGCAAATGTCCAATACAGATGGGGGCCCCCGCGGTCCCTTCTAGTCGAGCAACGCGGTCAACGCTACAAGCTAACTTCACTGGCCAACACGGACAGCTTTCTACAAGCGCTGGGGCTGGCTACCCATGTCACATCTGGATCTACTCACCAGTGGGACATGGACAATGTCACTACTTTCACACCAGCTGGTTCTTCAGCTCCTCCATGAGGGGCAAACGGAAGACGCCTTGCTTAACCAATTCCCTATCAAGTGGGGGTTTCATAGCAGATGCTCCAAATTTACGTTACCAATTGACTAGCCTTTAAGATTGTTTTAATTTAGATTTGTTTTTAATCGTAAATGTGTTTATGCACACACTTCACCACTGTAGAAGAGACCTACATTGGTTTTGTGTCCTCGGCGGGACACAGCAAAACCTAAGCAACAGCGGCACTTTGGTTCTGTTCGGCATTTCTGAAATTCGGGAAATCTGCAATTCGGGACTTTGGCACTTCAGGAATTCGGAACTTCTGCAATTCCATAACCTTACCACTAATCCAACCCCTAACCCTTATCCTAACCCTAACCCTTACCCTACCCCTAAACCTACTAGGGTTGGGGTTAGGGGGTTGAGGTAGTGGTAGGGTTAGGGTTAGGGGTAGTGGTAGGATTAGGGGCAGGGTTAGGGGTAGAGTTAGGGTTAGAGGAAGGTTGGAGTAAGGGTTAGGGTCAGCGGTAGGGTTAGGTGTAAGGTTAGGGTTAGTTTTGAAATATTTAAATGAACATGGCAATTTCATCACTAGGTAACATATTCTGACATTGTAAATTTGTGTAATGGATCACAAATTTAACCAATATGCACACTACTAGCCAACAGCACGTTTGGTAAGCACATGCAACATGAATAGACTGCAGAAGAGTTTCACTTTGAAGTGTTTACTATGTAATGAATAAAGGGTGCATGCCTATCAGCATATGCCATATATGGATCCATACTCCATGGTACTACTCCAACAAAGAGTAACATAGTACCATTTTGGTCATGGCACCTTCATTGAACATGTTGCTTGGTAATATTTGATGGTGTGATACCAATAAATTGTAATCTTTTCAAAGTTGTGAAAGCACGATGCACATAGTCAGTTTAATTCTTCACTTTGTATGTTGCTAAGGATACACAAACGTTAGAAAAGTCAAGTACCTGTCTTGTACCTTAACTTACTTGTATTGTAAATCGAAATGTTACTGGTAGTAAAAGAGCACAACATTTAGAGAGCATCATATAAGGTATTTATTAGCAGTAGTAAAATAAGATTGTATGTATTAGGGGCATGTCATGAAAAAACACATGAAGTCTACAATACAGAGACTGTTGTGCATTGGCAAAAGTTTTGAATTTCTGAATTTGAAGTTCAAATAACTAATACGTTGAGAGTACTGAGAAAGTGCATAGAACCAAGAGTTGGAGAAATAGTGAAGAAAATCAGAGGAGATATTAATAGGTGGATTTAATGGAGGGAGTGTTAAAGAGTCACACTATTATCAGTATCAGTGTGACTGTGCCTTACTCTACAGCATGTCTCTTCTTGTATTTCACTGTTTACTATTGACTTAATAAGGTGTGAGCTTTAAATTATGTCATCTGATTCATATTTTCTATCTGCTTCATTATATCTCAGGGATGAACCACACAGGGTCACACGTGCTTAATACAGTTCTGACATTCTGGAGAATCATCAATAATTGAAGCTGATCAATGCATCTCTGTTAACCTAATATATTTAAGAAGCCAAAACTATTAGCAACTGTAAATCCCTGGATTTGTGTACCCCTGGCATACTGCCAAGTGTGGCAGAATGGGGCATTAATTTTAATAATTTGAGTGAGAAATACCTACTTCTTTTGACCTTAAGTAAAGGGACAATCCACTGCCAAATACCCCTCCAAAAATTAAAATCACTGTTAAGTAGAAAGACCCCCAATTACAACTATTTATTTTACTAAAATAAATTAAGCTAGACCAAAAATAAATACAAAGTAGTGATTAGTAGATATAGCCTGTAACGGACCGTTTTGCACAAAAGGGGTAAAAACCGCTTAGACAATAATCCCCTTTCAGAGACAGGCACAGCTACTGTAGAATCACCAAAACTCACGAATTGAATACAAGTGAATGCTCCAAACACCCGAACTGCATACAAGGGAATGCTCCAAACACTCGAACTGCATACAAGGGAATGCTCCAAACACCCGAACTGGAACCCCACGAATAGCTGCTAGCAGACGAACAGGAAAAGCACCCAAGCGGCTTACACTCCTGGCAATCAGTCTCTATCAGCATACAGTAAATCCCCCCAAAGACGAGACAGAGCTCCGTGTTGAGGGTCAAGCAGTGGTCTGTTTAATGAGGGCTACCTGCCCAGTATTTATGCAGGTCTCCCATCTGGTGGACACTCCCCTAGGGGACCAAATGGGAGACTGTGACAAGGGACAGACAAGCAGACAAATAGGACACACAGTCACATTATATTCCCACAATGCATCCTGGCTTCCTCCCCTCTGCCCTGGGAAGTAATTCAATTATCTCCCAAGACAAAGGCAAAACTCCATTACACACGTGGGGACACAAAACCAGTATTATACTTTAAAATACATAAAGTAACATTTATTACATAAAACACAGACATGTAACATATCCCCAGATAGCTCAGGTCTGAGTGCACATTATTAGGTGAATGGCACTCAGACCACACGAATACAGTTGAATTGCCATGGAGCTAAAGTCTTTAATTACACAAATAGGCTCTATGGCATAGCTATCTGGGTTAAAACATTCCCCCAACACAAAATACTGAATTTACATACATTCGTTAAATTGGTACGAATTAGAACCAGGGGCTGGAGGCTCAGGGGTGCTTAACTGACACAGTGTCCAGATTTGGCGTAGGAAAGCCGGGCAGACAAGCGCTGGCTACGCGGGGAGCTCCAGAACATCGCCATCGTGTGGCGGCTTGGTATAACCCAGTAACAGTTAATTAAGCTGTGGTTAACCGCAGCTACTGGGTGGTCAATTGCCGGCACACGCTCGTTAAGCCACGGTTAACCGCGGCTTCAGGGAGGTAAATGGAGGACACACGCCAGCTTCTGGGTGGCCAATTAACGGCTCTGGCCGACTTCCCACGGCTCTGGGGAGGCTGATAGAAATCTGTTTGTTCGGTAGATAGAATCTACCGAACGGCTGTGCAAAAAGGAAGGAATAAATCTTTCTGCACAGTAAAATTAACCGTTTAACTGCCGGTCCATAATCCAAAGGCAGCAGGCGGGCAACCAGGCTCCTCCAATGCAATGTGGCGAGATTGGTCTTGTCACAAAGCCCAAATAAAAAAAATTGAATTGGGCTTTTTTTCATAGGGATTATATCAAAAAACAGCTTGCAAAAGCTCCAGACCTCTTGTCTGATGCTTTTGTAAGCCTTCCTCTTCTAACCTCGCACACAGTTTCTGTTGCTGTCCAATCACAGACTTCCCAATGCAGCTCAATGAGAAGTCTTTGCAAGGATGGTGCTCTGGGTAATTGC
This sequence comes from Pelobates cultripes, assembly GCA_933207985.1. Lineage (NCBI taxonomy): Eukaryota > Metazoa > Chordata > Amphibia > Anura > Pelobatidae > Pelobates > Pelobates cultripes. The sequence goes on from OW240913.1 coordinate 322,801,631, forward strand.
TGCCTCTTGAGTTTAGCTCCACTGAGCTAACAAAACCAGGAAGTAACAGGACCAGATGTCTGCTTGAAAGCCAGGGTTCATTTATAAGTGCTCATTTCTATGGAACTCTGCACTTTTTGTAAAAAAAATATTTAAAAAAATAGAACACACTTCACACATAAAGCATTTCAGAAAGCTAGGAACCCGGAGTGTCCCTTTAATGCATTTTATAATAAGCCTGGTATTTTTTTTGTTTATTGCTTTATTAACAATAAAGTCTAATTTTGTTTATACAAAACACCAATAAATTATGTTTACAGTAACTCTAACCCATATAACCCAGCTACTGTAGGGTAAGACTCAGAAAACTAATTCCTCGGTGACACTTACCAGATCATTAAACTCTAATTATACCAGCTTTTGGAAAACATTAAAACACTGAGTCATATATTGGGATCATGATTGATCTGTATAATACAGTACAATGTAACAAAAGAGTGTTAGCATGTGCTAGTCACATTGCTGCTATGTTAATGCGACCCTGCTATGCTCACACGGTCTCCAATTTACTTCAAAGAGGCAGTTGACAAACTTCTACAAACTCTAAAAATCTTAAAAGATCAGTTACAGGAATGATTAGCATGCAAGCTAAATCTCAAGGCGTTCGTTCAACCCTGCTCTGTGCATTCAGCAACTGCCAAAACGTTTCTAAACAAATCAGTGGCGATCGCTGAAGTTTATATCATAATCAGCCTTTGAAAAATAATCATTCTTTTAATACAATTGAAAACAGATTTTGCGTGTTATTTTAAACTCTTGTTTTATTTTCTCTCTTCTAAGAGGGAAAAAATTAAAGTATGCATTTGAAATACTTGCAGTACAGAGGTGACAAAATATTCCCAGCAATCTGTATGCATTTACGAGGAGGTTACAGTGTAGAATTGTGAACGCCATAAAAATTTGGTTCGTCCAAATCGATTCGTCTGGAAAAAAAATTGATTCTGTCAGACCAAATTTTGTCCATGTTGAATTTCGGTTTAGACCAATTTCCTGTATACCGGTAATCCTTTCAGGAAAAAATATTCAGGCAAACTAAAATGTTGCAAAAATGCACCTGTGTACTGCAGAAAAAGTGGGGCGGGGGGAATCAGCCCCTACATTTTTCTCGTGCCACAGACAAAACTCTGAATGACGGGGAAAAAAACAAAACATCTTGTTGATTGCCCGTTTTGTTTTGTACTTCGGCCATATGGCAAAATTCAAACAAATCGTGAATCTGTTGAAATCAATTGCACAAATCTATTACAGTGCATTCAAGGCATTATCCTACTTATGGGAGAAAATATACAGCAAACTAGTTATGTAAATATATGTTAAAATGCACACGTTTTTATTGGTACTGGTGAAATGTTGTAATGTACATGTTGCATACATCTCTATATTGAAATGACAGTTAATTATGAAGAAATTTTATTATATTACTAGATATTTTTGTATCACTGAATACTTTTACGTTGAGCAATATTATGCATTTTTTTCACAATTGCTAGAAATGCTATATTTTTGGAAGTCATTTTCACTAAATTTAATTCACATTGTCTATCGCTTATTCTGATTAAATTCCCTGCAGATTCCATTCTCATATCTCATAGAAATGCTGAAATATTGTGAGTGACAATGCAAAATATTTTTTTTACATTAAGTATCACTTTTAAACAAACAATATTGTATTTCTGAAATGGAAAAATGTTGTCATCTGTTCAGCATTTTGGCCTTAAAGGGACAGTAACACAAAAACGACTTTAGCTTAATGAAGCAATTTTGGTGTATATGCCATACTACTGGTGTCTCACCGCTCGATTCTCTGCCATTTAGTTTGTTTCTGTTTATGCATCCTTAGTCACACTTCTCCTGGCTGTGACTTACACAACCAACATAAAAAATATGGCTTAATTTTTTCGGATCTTATAATACAGTGTGTATACTTTAGAAGTTGCTGTCTCCTGCTCTTTTAATTGAACTTGAATTACACACAGGAGACTGATGCATGGTCTAGCAGGTGACTAGAAGAGGAGATAAGAAATTCTAAACTAAACAGACTGTGCAACAAAGAAAGCTAGCAACTTTAGACTATTTCTCAAGTGTGTATTGAGGCTGCTAAGTCACGGGCAGGGGAGGTGTGGCTAGGCCAACATAAACAATGATTTAACTCCTAAATGGCAGAGAACTGAGCAGTAAGACGTCAGAGGCATGATCTATACACCAAAACCACTTTATTAAGCTAAAGTTGTTTTGGTGCTAAGCTTTAAATTTTAGATTAATTTTGAATTCAGTTTGAATTCTCACTTAAGTAATTAACCCTGTTGGTAGCATTACTGTAAATGCATATTAAGCCTGGGTAATTGATTTAATGAAGCCATACACTATTAGAGGAATCTGATCCATCTTGCATTTTCAGCATCTCTCCACTGGCTTAATGAGTATGGATCATAAGACACACAACACGTGTCTATCTTGCCGACAGTGTCATCTCTGGCCAAGACTAGCAAGCAAGAATTCTTACAATAAACCCATCCCTACAACAAGGCCAATGGGTTTACTATCTATTAACTCACAAGTAGCATGTTTTATAAACTTCTAATGCATATTCATAAGCTGCATATTTCATAAACTTCAAACACCTAGAAAATTTGCAGACATAAAATAAAAATATAAGCTGTGCTATCAAACTAAATGTTAAACACTATTATTATTTTTTATTTTTTTTAAATAATTTTAAAATATTCAAGATAATATCAAATGACAGGCCATTACCCATGGCGTTTGGACAGTACTACAAATGTTGTTGAGGCTGAGCACAAACTAAGATAATATGTGATCTAATTTGCTTACATTTTGGATCTCACCTGGAGGTTTCCCAGCAGATATTTAAAGTTAACTACTGGTTCTTTATAGTCAAGGTCAGAACTCAAATATTCCACACTAATCTCTGTACTGATCCATTAAAGTTTACCAAGAAACAAATACTGCAATATATTCAGAGGTAGGAAAGTTACAATATATAACTTCCCTTGGACTTTGCAGTTTACACATCACTTTATTATAAAAATGGCAAAATACAACAGAAATATCCATTGCATTGATGGAAACATAATAACACAGATGACTGCAAATGAATGGAAACCACACACAATTATTCTGGCATGTACACATTGCATCTGTGTCTACTCAAGAAAACAAGTGGACAGAATTATTCATCACCTTCACGCTCATCAAAGGAAGCCAGACAACATTCATAACATCTTTTATTTATTTTGAGTAAAGATTTTCCAGTTCAGCAATATGAAGATGATCTTCATCTATGAGATGACCTAGAAGTTGAGACAAACACAATTTCTCAAAATTCTTTAACAACATTTCTCTGTGTCTGGCATTACCACTGGAAGCACCATGGAATGTATTTCATTTGTGTGTTTCCAACACCTAATGGAAATAACAAAGGATTGGAGTCACAACAGGAAAGGTATTGAGCCCTCTGTATTGGACTCTAGAACGTTAAAATCAGCTTCTAAGGAATATGGTCAATGGTTACCCCAAACAGATAATCGAAATATAGCATATAAATTAATATATGAAATATTATGGCACATATAGCGATGCAGTGATTTTCATTCATTCCAGTGTAAATGTCATGTGTCATGGGTCAGAAAATAGAATTCATAATACGAACACGGTAACTAACCATGCAACAAAATAAATTGAAAATGCTGACAATATAAGGATGATTAATGATGTAAACCATTGAACCATGATGGCAAAGTTCCACAAGCCAGTATTTGAAACTGTTCATCTTTCATTTCCTTCTTTTCATAGAAAATCGATTGATCTCCTCACTGGGGATTCTTGTACAAGATCAGATTAGTAAAAGCCTCTCATTAGGAAGTCTCGATTCATTTAAGAGATGTCATAGGTTCAAGTAAACCAAGTGGATTGCGATTGTATAAGTACTTAGTCAGTAGCTCTTCAATGTAACACAGTTGTTTAAAGTCACTTCTCTAGAAATGAAACCGCTGAATAAAACATTTGTAAAACAATATTACCTACAGCTTGTGTTAACCTGATTTTTTTTTTTTTTTTTGCATTAAAACGTTTAGTATTACATTATAATCTGGTTCGGTTCAGGCAAAGCCAGGGCAAACATGGCAGGTGATGAGGAAAAATAGAAGCATTGTTCAATTTCTCATCCTCTACGTATGACTTTCTCTGCTGTGTACAAAGGACGAAGCTTCTAACAATGATTGACAGGGAGCTAAAATGGAGGTGCCCAGATAAAGAGGTGTGGGTTTCTGCATGTAATTTGATTTTTCACACCTCATTAATACATATTTGTTAACTATAAGGATGAGTAGACATAATATTAAAAAGTCCCGGGAAGTAAAAGGTTTACTTAAACAGTGTTTTTTGTGATCTGTAAGATAAAGGAATGATATTTAGGAGTGGAATAAATAAAAATGAATAACCTGCCTTGTTTGTGCTTAAATGTGAAAGATTAACAATAATTACTATTATATGGGGAGAGGAGGGGAGGGGAGAGTAAGTTCCTATAAAAATCCTATAGCAATTTTTTTAACAATTATTCCACTACTAAATATCTTATCCCTTTATTAAAAAATAACTATCAAACGTCTTACAAGTAAAAGTAAAGCCTTTTGTCATGTTGAACAGGCTTCAAGAATCACGAATAAAGCATATCCAAGGTTATCTATAATTGTAGGTTATTCTAGTTTTCATGAAGAAATAAACTTAATTTTAATAATGACAGGAGGCAAATATTTTGTATTCTTCACTGCACCTCCATAGCAGCAAAACAACAGTGAAGTAAAGAACCAAGCAAAGAAAAGTACTACACAGGGACCACTGTACAATGAATCCTGGCTGTAAATATACCTTGGAGTAACAAGTGCTGGCCTATACGCCATACTCAGTTGCTCCCTTGCACCTTGGTAAAGTAAGATGGCCGCAGGACTTATCACAAGACTCTCCAGTGAGAAGTTTGTATTCGCAAGGCGCCAGGCGCAACGGAGGAGAAATTCCTCCACATGTCAAGCCAAGAGGGAGACCACCCGCAGCGGGAAAATGAAGGATGTGCAGTGCTGCTATCAACAAACCTCCTCCCGCTGGATCTTAAGAGCAAGATGTGTATGTCACTCACAGTATAGGGTTAATATTGGAAACAAGTAAAAATTAAGAAACCTAGAGAAATGGACACCAAATCATTCTATTTGTAAAACAGACATAACATGTAAATATGATATATAACATGTAAATATGATATATAAATCAAAGCAGGCTGCACCATGACAGGAAGAGCATACTCTGACCTGAACTGAAGGCAGGGGCAGTAAAGAAAGAGGAGGTGCTAATTTGGCTCAACCCTTTTATTGATGTTACTTTTTTTCTGTTTACTTTGCTGTTTTTTTTTTTTTTTTTGCTGCTATAGAGGTGCAGTAAAGCGAGATGGTAAAATATGACGCAATCCTGTTATGTGGTAAAATTAACCCTATAGAGCAGGGCTGTCCAACCTGCGGCCCCCCAGATGTTGCTGAACTACAACTCCCATGATTCCCTGGCTATCTGTTTCATTGAAAGAATCATGGGATATGTAGTTCGGCAACATCTGGAGGGGCCGCAGGTTGGACAGGCCTACTATAGAGGATTCAGAGATAAATGACAAGTGCCATATAACTGACTAAACGTCTGGAGAGGATTCTGGGTAATGACATCGATTTAGTGTAATGACTCCTCCTTAACACATGTAAAGAAGAAAATAAATTATCTAATTTTATGTAAAATAAAAAATATCAGTAAAACATAATTCTAGAAAAAAGAATTGGATTATTCATTTATTGTTTTTTCTAAAACGATATATATATAGAGAGAGAGAGAGACTCAATACAATGTTAAACTCTGCACACCAGTCAAGCCATAAGACTTGCTTTTCCCACAGAAATCACAAATGTGCAGTGTTGTTACTATTGCAAAGGATTCTGGGTGGGCATATGCTAATTAGTTTAACAAAAAAATCTAATTTTTGCCTCATTCCATTTTAAATATGGGTTCCTTTGAGTCTGTGTTTGCTGTATACAACAGCTTTGAAACACAACTTACGAAAAGATGCAAAGCCAGTGAACCACTCATGGACATCTGTTTCATTGTTGATGCAAATCGTCAGCATCAGGGTTGGTTACTGGCTTGCTATTGAGGCTTGGTAGAGCTTGCGAAGCAAAAACCAAGAAAGTTATGGTGGGGAAAAATTGTGATTGAAAACTCCTTCCACCTGAAGTCTGTGGATAGTCAATACATTGTTAAACAAATATCTGCACACCAGACAAGCCATAAGAAAAGCAAGTCTTATGGCTTGACTGGTGTGCAGATCTTTGTTTAACAAAGTATTGACTATCCAAAGACTTTAGGTGGAAGGAGTTTTCAATCACAATTTTTTCCCCACCATAACTTTCTTGTTTTTTTACTCCGGTATATATATATGTATATATCCACTTATTTCAGGTAGAAAGGGGTTTTCATCCACACTTTTTTCCCCACCACAACTCTTTTGGTATGTACTGCACAAGTAACGTCAAGCCTCCATAGCAAACCAGTAAGCAACCTCATGCTGATGAGTTGCATTAATATGAAACAGCTGTCCATGAGTGGTTCACTGGCTTTGCTCCTTTTTCTGGATTGTGTTTCAAAGCTGTTGTATTGTCAGGACACTGTAGATGCCCAACACGTAGAACTTAAGTAGAACGCAAGAAAATCCCTAAGACGTATTACCAGGCCTTAGAATAGCCGGATTTAACGCATAAAGGTAAAATGCCACAATACAGGGAAAAGACAAGACGAAGAAATAACGCAAACGATGAACAAGCCACGGGTCAAGGAATGGAGAAGTCAGAATAGTCAGGAGTCAAGCGAAAGGTCAAGGAATACAGAGATCGGATAGTCAATAAGGGAAGCCAAGGTCAGATACACAAGAAATCAATATAAGGAACGCACTCTCGGATAACCAACTGGAAACCACGACAGGGCACTGAGAAATGGACAAACTAGGTTTAAATAGCTAAAGGCGTTTCCTGATGGGCTATAGAGAAACATGTGATCAAGCTTATGTGTGTAACACACCCATATTAAATTAATTGATCTGGCCCTTTAAGGGTTAAACCCTTAAATTATTCACAGCTGCAGCGGGCAGCATCTTTAATGATACAAATCCAGCTGCTGAGAGAGGAGAGGTCACCTCCGGAGAGTGTTTGGCAGTATTCCCCTTAGTTTGTGGGAATACTGCTGTAGCGATCCGCGCCCGCCGAGACTCATGGTGCCCTCTGACAGGAGCAGCTCCAGCGGGTGGCATGACATGTATACAGCAGATATATACTCCAAGGAATCCATGTATAAAGTGGAATTATGAGGCAAAAACGTGGTTCTTTGTTGAGCTCATTTGCATATGCCTGCCCAGAATCCCTTGCAGTAGTGAGAATTCTGTGGAAAAAGCAATTTTTATGGCTTGACTGGTGTGTGTATTTGTGTTTAGCTGTTTAGCAATGTATTGACTATATATATATAGACACACACACATATACATACACATAGCAAGGTCCGTCCAGAAAGTATCCAGCCATGTAATATGAAAAATAGAGACATTTTTTTAAAGAAGATACAAGAAACATTGTATATAGGAGAATGACGCCTCAGTCCCCTTCAAAGTAGAGACCGTGGGACCTCACACAGTGCTCTCAACGTCTCTTCCACTGTTCAAAACACTCTGCAAAATCCGTTGTTGGAATCGTAATCAGCTGCCTCGTTGTATTTACCTGAATCTCATCGACGGTCTGAAATCTCTTCTCTTTAAAAGGTCATTTTAGTTTTGGGGAAAAGCCATAAGTTGCAGGGCGCCAAATCTATCAACAGATTCTCAACTATCTTTGAAGCGTTAGTGCCACACTTTTATTTGCTCAGCACTCATTGCTTCATCCCCAAAAGTCTTCTGAATCACCCAAACAGTTTCCGCAGAGGAAAGCTTAACTCAAAATGTAATGCAGATTTGTTGTTCTACTCAATCAGTCATGTAAATATGCTCAATCAACAGTGTCTAGCACCCACACTGAGTAGTACAGTGAAGGCGTCATTGTTCATGCATGCGCATTCTAGTCCACTCTCCTTGGCTGCCAGGTTACATCGATGTCAAACCATTCTCGTAATATTAACAATGACTGGACTTTTTCCAGACAGACCTTGTATCAGGGCTGGACTGGGGATACGAAGCAGCCCTGGAAAAAAATCTATGCCAGCCCCATCAGTCGTGCTATGTAGGGTTATATATATATTTGTGCTCGGAATTTAAATACGTAATGGATAGTATCTGTGAGCAAAGTTGGTTGTGGTGTGCCGAAACCAACGTACGAGTGGGCCTGTAAATAAAAGAGGGCCCACCAAGGAGAATGTAGTTATAACAGGGTGTAGGTGGGTGGGGACAATCAGCTGAGCGGCAGCGGTGAGTAGGGACTGGGAGTTTAAGTAGGGGACTTACTCCTCCCACAAATTCAGGCCTAATGGCCTTTCTACTTGTGCTCGGAATTTAAATACGTAATGGATAGTATCTGTGAGCAAAGTTGGTTGTGGTGTGCCGAAACCAACGTACGAGTGGGCCTGTAAATAAAAGAGGGCAAAAGATAAATACGAGAAAATACACACTTTATTGCATTTTACAAGACCAAGTTCCTGAAAGCTTGGCGAAGCTCTTTCTCCGGTTGTGGAATATATGCATTATATATGGAGGATTTCCATCGCCCCAGTCTCTTGATGATGTGGACCGGTGCGTTTGTGCTAGAGGCTGCTGAGGCAGCTCCTATACGGAAGGAGTGCCCGGAGAATGCAGCCGGGTTGTGTCCGAGCTTAGATAACAGGGTTCTGATATGTAACATCAATTTTGTCGTGGTTAGCGGGTGCCCTTGTAGTGTTAAGAGCGGAGAGTCTGGTAGGTGAGCGTGAAGGGTTGACCGTAGTTGGTCTAGAACTTTTACCGGACACCAGGCATTATCAGTAGGGAAGAGAGGAATTATTGTAGGGTGTAGTGACCGGTTGGTTTTAGTTGTAGGGATCGAAAGTAGGTAGTGATCCTCTATCTTAGTGAGGTGTGATGTTTTAAGGATTAGCGTGATATCTCCTTGACAAACCATGGTGAACTCTCTAGGTCTGAGAAAACCATAGAAAGCGAGATATATAGCAGATTTGATCACCGTATTTGTGTTGCTATCGAATGGGGCTGTGTCAAGGAGATTGCTAAGTGACCTGAAGATAGGCCCATCTACAGGTAATCTAGTGCTTGTGAGTGGAGGTGAAACCTTTGATATACCTTTCAAGACCTTTTTAATGGGGTATGATGACAAAAAAGGAGTGCTGTTAGGAAAATTGGTGAGGCTGTGGTGCTGAACCCCGGTGAGGTAAAGTTTAATGGTGTTGTGCGACAGTTTAAGGTGTAGGTGGCAGAAAGAGGCAAAAGTCACCATGGTTTGAATAGAAAAGTCACCTTGTAGACCGAATTCTGCAGTGAATTTGTTAAATATATTAAGTGCCCTATTGTAAGTGATAGCCGTGTTGGGTGATAATGCTTGGTGAGTGAGTGTTCTAGCGTAATGCAAGAGTGTGCTTAATCCAAGATTAGTTCGTGAAACCGTGGTGTCCTGGATGGCTGTTGTTGAGCCGTTGGGAGTGCATGAGAAAATGCCTGGAATTGAGAACGAGAAAGAGCGTCAGCGGCCGTGTTGTGAATACCCGGGAGGTGAAAACATACTGTGATGCTTTTGTGTAATGTCTCTTTAATTGGAACTCAACTGCAGAAACAATAAGTTTCACCTCCTTTATTTTATTGAAGTGAACAAGGTAGAGTGTATCTTTAAATACACATGCAAGGAAAAAATGCAATGCTTATTTGTCAACAGAGAGTTTAGAGAAATTAAATACTATAATAATTGATATGACTTGCTTTCCTTGACAAGAGATTTACTTAACTTAGAAGCACTCTGGCACTGGAAGGGTTAATTCACCCAATGGAGGAAAAGGAAGGAGTCTCTTTTAACAAACTGCAGTTTAGTAGTGAGAGAAAGGAAGTCCGTTTGTCCAAGCCGAGGTCTGAGAGAGGAGAAGGTAGAAATCCGTTTACAAGCCGAGGTCTGAGGGATGAGAAGGTAGAAATCCGTTTACAAGCCGAGGTCTGAGGGATGAGAAGGTAGAAATCCGTTTACAACCCGAGGTCTGAGAGAGGAGCCGGTAGCATCGAGTGGGGCAGCTGATCTTACTGCCGCACCTGAGTGAATAATCCAGCCCTTTGAATCTGGCGCGGTCTTCCTAAGTATCGTGGAAAGACCGCGTCAGAAAAAAGGGCGGAGCTAAGCGCCGTGAACCCGGAAGTGGGTTCCGGCGGCAGCATGAATGTTAGGTATACCTGACACATACTAAGTGAAACTGACCGGATGCTGCCAGCCAGGTCAGCTTGCGAATCAGCCACATGATGGTAAGGGATGATGAGCGCCCTTTGTTAACGATTTTGCAAGCCGCCGAGTTATCTAAGTAGCATTTTACTGCCTTGCCGGACCAGAGATGACCCCAGGTGTGTGCAGCCGCCACGATGGGGTAAATTTCAAATAGTGCTGAGTTCTCCCTGAATCCTGGCAAGGCATCCATCTCAGTGGGCCAGTGGCCCCTAAACCAGTGGTTCCCAAAAATGGCTGCAAAACCGGTGTTGGCTGCTGCGTCTGTGTGGATGATGGGTGAAGAGGTGGAGAGAGGGGGGATAAACATGGAGATACCATTCCAGTCTTTCAAAAACTTCCCCCACATAGCTAAGTCATCCTTGGCGTGGGGGTCCAAAGAAACTGTGCCGGAGTCTGGGACTCCGTGGAGCAGGCAAAGAAGTCTGGATATGAAAGACCTTCCCTGCGGAATGATGCGCATGGCGAAGTTCAGGGATCCAAGAAGGGACTGAAGTTCTCTCCTGGTGCAAACATCATTCCGCAGGAACATGTCTATCCCCCCTCTCAATCGTGACAGTTTGTCGTGGGGAAGGCTAGCTCTGAGGTTAACAGAGTCCAGCTCTATCCCTAAAAAGGTCAATTTTGTTGTGGGGCCTATAGTTTAGCTGGGGACAAAGGGACTCCAAATGTGGAAAATAGTGCAGTAGTGCTTCTGATTGCTGAGGGTATTGGTGACCCTGGCTCTATCAGTAGAAAGTCGTCTAGGTAGTGAATAACGGAGTGACACCTGATGACGTTCAGAAGCAGCCAGCATAGTGACTCTGCGAAAATGTCGAAAAGTTTGGGGCTGCTTCGAGAACCGAAAGTGAGTCGTGTTGCGAAGTAATATTTCCCTCGCCATTTAACACCGTGTAAGTGCCAGAGTGAGGGGTGCATGGGTAGTAATTTAAACGCGTTTGTGATGTCTGTTTTGCTGAGCCAGGGTCGATTACCAGATGATATGATGGACTGTATGGCGTCGTCGATGGTTACATACTGAAGTGAGAATTCGTCTGCTGGAATGAGTGCATTAATGCTTGGAACAAAAGAGGAGTGCGGTGCCGATAAATCAATAATTAAATGTTTTTATTAGAATATTTGTGAATAGCAATACCAATGGGGTTGGTGCGCCAGGAGGAAAATGGTGATGAGGTGAAGGGCCCAATCATGAAACCGTTGGTGGTTTCAGAGGAAATGAGAGTGTCTATGGAGACTGGGTCTAAACGTGCTGACTGGAGATTAGGACATTCTAGTGTACCTGGGGGAATGGCTACTATACCCGTGTGAAACCCTTGTGAGAATCCTGTGGTGAGATATTCCACCAAGTGCCTGCTAGGGTGAGACCTTAGATAAAAAACCAGGTTGTCGATATTTATGTCGGTTAGTCATTTGTTTGGTGACAACCTGGCTGGATACATGGTCTTGGTATGTGCCCTGAAACATATGGAGCAGATGTGCAATAATCTACAGGCGCTGAAACTGCAGGAGCCTGCGTTGAAGTTATTGCACACCTGCGCCTTACCTAAGAAGGAGATGGGCCTACCCAGCTTATCCCGAAGACCACCAGCTGGTTTGTTGTGAGGGGTGAAAGTAGAGTGAGGTGTGAACGTGGGGTGAGGGGTGGGAGTGGAGGTGGTGGGATCTGATTCGACGGGACATAAGTCCGCCATGTGGGATGTCGAATTGCAAATGGCACAAGCCGGGGGCCTGAGTCCAGCGAAGTGGCGACAGAAAAGTTCTGTGTCCATCTGACCCCAGTTCATTCTTATGTTGAACTGCTTGAGATGGGTCGCCGCCTTCGCTGAAACTGACTTGTGATAGTCATAGAAAGAAGAGCCCCCGTACTTGATGCCTAGATCCACTACCTTGTGAAGATAGAGATCTCGCTCTTCTCTCCTGTGGGAGCTATCACGAACTGGGGGATAGACAATTTTTTATTGAGCCTGGGATCCCTCATTTTGAGCACAACTGAAATGTCACCATAGTTGTATGCCTTGTTCTCAAGTATATCCTGAGAGGCTATGAGCAAAGACACCAGACACACGTCCTTCCCGTCTAGGATATCTTTCCTGATAGAGTCTGGGACGGAGTGTGCTGGTGACTCAAATGGTGTAATGGCTGTGCCAGGTGCTGGAGGGGGGAGTATAGGAGGGCATGTTGGTATAGCGGGTACAGCCATGGTAGAGACTGGGACTTCCGTGGTAGTACCTGAGGAGGAGATGGCGCTCTCCACCTTAGATAGCCTGCTATTGAGGGTCTGTAGATTGGCCAAGATATCTGCCAGGGTATCCTGGGTGGCCGTGCTGTTTCTTGGTGGTTGTCCTTGAGAGCTAGTACCAGGCCTAGGCTCGGGGGCTTGGTGGGTAAGCAGCCTATAAAGTTCTGCCTTTCTAGCTGTGGCCGGAAAGGGGATTCCCCTGAGCCTAAGCTTGGCCGTGATTTTGGGAATAGTCCATGCTCTCAAGGACGTGGGGGTTGAAAGAGTGAGTGATTCGCCTGGAGACCCGGGTCTGATTGGCGTGAATGGTGTTTCTTCTGTCAATTCTTCGGTTGGAATTGGTTCTTGGGACATTCTAAAAAGGAATGATTATGTGAAAGATATATTAGAAGGGGAGTGAGGTAAGTAGGAGGGGTATGGGGGGTGGTGTATCTGGAAGAACTGGACTGTAATGCTAGATGCCGAAGCGAAAAACTTAACTGTTGAATGTCTGGATAGGTGAGGCCCTGCTAATGCCAAGTGGCGGTGAGAGGCTCTACCTATAATTTGGCTTATGACGTAGTTGCCACAGACGTGGTGGCGGGATGTTGGCCTCTCGGTGACGGTAAAGAGAAATCAAAATGTGTGGCCGTGACAGGTGAGGCCCTAACTAGAGCCCTGTAGTAGGGCATGCGAGGCTTATAACTATGATTTGGGCGTGGGGCTGTACCTCCGTGTTGAGGTGGGGTGGGGGTGGTAGGTCTCGCGGGATCGGATTTCCTGATAGGGTGGGCTAAGGCATTAGCCTGGACCCTGTAGCCAGTTCAATTGTATGCTTAAGGATAAAGTGAGAGGACTGGAGTGGTGTGTGGATACTAACCTTGACTGGTCGCAAATGGTATCTGGAACCTCCTGGTGGTAATAAGTGTGGTGAGTCTTGTCTTATTGCTGTCCTTGAGGAAGAATCCTGAGAATTTAAGACAGATGTTGATGTATTTATGCGTATCGTGGTGTCGTATGATTTGTATTGGGAATTGGTTTGTTAGGGGCGCAACGTGAGATCCTGCATTGAGGGATCTGGAAGGTTAGGTGTGAGAATGGGATGATTTTAGATATTTGTGAGAAGGCAGAACGAGGCCTAGGGGTGGCGAATGGACGTACTTGGGTAAGGACGTAAGTACCTGAAGGTATGGCTGAGTACCGGGTCAGGTTTTGATGTTTTCAGAGCCTGATGGCCGTATGACCGAATGTCTGTGTAGACAAATAGTAAAGAGATAACGTACCGTGGGCGTAAGCCTGTGGGAAAGTAGTAATGAAATTGAGACTGTGTGAGGTCTAGTATGGGATGTAGAAAAAAGAGTAGTGAACTATACCTTGGTTTGAAGTACAGAGATTACGTTAAGCGTGGCAGTTTAACTGCGTTGAACCAGTGGAAGCTTAGAATAATACAGGAGTTAAGGGTTTAACCAAAGAAAATTTCCATATTTAGCGACAGATGTGAAGGTAAGTAATAAAACCCGATAACTCAAAGTGATAAGATACAATACCTGTTCCTGTAATAAAAGACCTTGAAATAACAACT
>OW240913.1:322816056-322955552 GCA_933207985.1 Pelobates cultripes
GATAACGTGAGCTGGTATATTCTTTTTTGAAGCTGTCGTTGCGGCTCCTATGCGGAAGGAGTGTCCGGAATAGCTGGCTGGGTTCAAACCTAGCCGGATCAACAACATCCTAACATACATCATGAATTTGCTCGTAGTGAGTACACTACCGTGCAAGGATAGGAGTGGCTGTGTGGGAGCCATATTACAGAAAGCCAGAAGAGTGTCAAAAACTTCCACCGGACACCAGATATTACTAGTGGGGTAATAGGGTATAATGACTGTCTGACCTTTGGCGCTAGTTTTGGTGTGGTGTAGGGATAGTTGATAGTGATCGTGCACCTTTATGAGATCGGATCTAGTGATGAAGGTGAGTGAGTTAACGCTAGTGGTGGTGAATTCTCTGGGTCGCAGAAAACCGTAAAATGCGAGATAGATGGATGTCTTAATAACACGATTGGTATGACCTTCGAATGGTGAGGTGTCTAGTAGATTTGATAGTGCCTGGAATAATAGATCGTGGATGGGTAGTCTAGCAGGTGAGGGTGTAGGAGTGGAGTTTTTGATACCTTTAAGTATAGCTTTTACTTGGTAGGAGGATAGAAAGCGTTGTTTGTTAGGCCAAGAAGTGAGTATGTGGTGCTGAATACCTGTGATATACAATTTAATGGTGTTGTATGACAATGTTAGATGAAGGTGGCAAAAGGAGATGAAAGCAATAATGGTCTCCATGGAAAACTGGTCAATAACATTAAAGTCCAACAAAAATTTATTAAATACATCAAAAGCTCTACCATATGCCTTCCTAGTATTAGCAGAAAGACCGAGCTGTGAGAGTTGCCGCCCATGACATAGCAGCTCTTTTAGTCCCAGACCATTTCCTGCCACTGTGGTACCGGAGTTGGTATTAGGGCAGCTGTTGGAAGGGCTTCCCGGAACTCCTGAAACCGAGACCGTGATAAGTGATCAGCTGCAATATTGAGAAAACCAGGCACATGAAAGCAAGACAAAAGGAAACTGTGTTTAGCGGCCAGCCATGTGAGAGTCCTCATGAACCTCATGATGGCCAAGGAAGAGGAACGTCCCTTATTTACAACATGGCATGTAGCCATGTTGTCTGAGAAGCAACGAACCGTATTCCCAGACCAGCCTGCTCCCCACTTAACTGCTGCCGCTACGATAGGATACAGCTCAAATAGTGCTGAAGTTTCCTTAAACCTGGGGATCTCAGTAATCTCTCCTGGCCATTTACCATACATCCATTTGTTGCCCCAAATAGCGGCAAATCCAGAAGTGGCTGCGGCATCTGTCCAGAGTGATACCGAATTTTCTGACCAAACCGGGATAAAAATGCTTTTCCCGTTCCAATTTAGCAAAAACTCCTTCCACATACGAAGGTCAGCTTTTGCATGTATGTCTAGTGAAATGCGGGATGCGTCAGTTGGAAACATTGGAAACAGGCTAAGCAACCTGGAAATGAATGCTCTCCCCTGTGGAATAATTTTCATTGCGAAATTCAATGAACCCAGCAGGGATTGCAATTCCTTCCTATTACATGAGCCTTTTCCCAAGTAAAGGTCGATGGCTGCCAGGATGCGTTCGATCTTTTCCCTGGGGAGGCTAGCCTGCATGTTCACGGAGTCAAGTACAACCCCTAAGAAATTGATTATAGTATCGGGACCTTCAGTCTTTGCCGGTGATACCGGAACTCCTAATTGTGTGAACAGTCGTGTGATTGACTGGAGGCTAGTAGGAGGTGCTGAGTTACTTTCTACGGTCAGGAAATCATCCAGGTAATGGATAACTGTGGGGCATTTACAGAGGTTAAGCAGAATCCAACACAGCGTCTCCGCAAATATATCAAAGATCCTGGGGCTGCTTTTTGAACCAAACGTGAGACGAGTGAAAAAGTAATAGGAGCCTTGCCACTTAACCCCATGTAAATGCCATAGGGATGGATGAATCGGGAGTAATTTGAAAGCGTTCACAATATCCGTTTTACATAGCCATGCCCCTACTCCGGCTGCGAGGATGGCTGTGACTGCGCTATCTATGTTAGCATATTGGAGGGAGAATTCTTCAGACGGTATTAATGAATTTAGGCTTGGAGTAGGAGATGCATGGGGGGCTGACAGGTCGAGAATTAGCCTTTGTTTTTGTGAGGATTTGTTAGTGACCAGTCCTATGGGATTAGTTCTCCAAACCGTGAACGGCGGGGAGTCAAAAGGGCCTAACAAGAAACCTTGGTCCATTTCCTTCTGAATGAGTAAGTTGATAGTGTCGGGTGCTGCTAGAGCTGTTTGTAAGTTTTTACATTCCAGGATCCCTGTAGGCATGTGCACAATACCCGTGTGAAAGCCCATCGTAAACCCTGTCACCAAAAAGTCAACGAGATGTTGTGATGGGTGATTACGTAAAAGTTCTTTCAGTAGGGAGACATGAAGAGACGTTTGATACTGCTTAGGGAATAGTTTATTAGGGCACATTGCCTTGGCGTGAGCCCTGAAACAGATTGAACAGACATGCAGAAGTCTGCAGGCACTGTAACCGCAAGAGCCGGTGTTGAAATTGTTACAGACCTGTGACTTGCCCAAGAACACTATATCACGGCCTAGTTTGTCTTTAAACACCCTGCCAGACCTCCCTGTGGGTACCACATTAGCAGGTGAAAAAGCAGCATTCACCTCAGGAGAATTAGGGCATAAATTAGCCGTGTGGGAATTGGATGAGCAAATGGCACAAGCTGGAGTTTTCAGGCCCGCAAAGTGCCGACAAAACAGCTCAGTATCAAGCACACCCCAATCAGCCTGAATATTGAACTGTGCTAGGGTGGCCGACGCCTTTGCGGAAAAAGCACGGTGGTAGTCGTAAAATGACGTACCACCGTACTTGTGCCCCAAATCCACCAGCTTGTGGAGGTAAAGGTCCAATTCTTCCCTCCTATCTGGATATACAGAGCATAGGACGTCCCTGTATATACCGAAGGCCAGTACAAATTCTGGAATGGAAAGCTTTTGATTCAGCCTGGGATCTCTGGACTTGAGAACTACTGACACATCCCCATGTCTTATTCTCAAGGACATCTTGTGAGGCAATCAAAAGTGATACCAGATTGATATCCTTTCCTTCCAAGATGTCCTTTCTGGTTTTAGCAGGTACCATGTGTGCTGGGTTAATTATATGTGGGTCTTTAGAGCTAGTTGGTAAATTACCCGGTAGAGGGTCCAAGCATACTGCAGCAACTGGGCTCCCTGCAGTAGCAGGCGACCTTTGCTGGCTATCTGCGTCCATTTTGTCCAGTTTGTCCGTAATACGACCCAAAGAGGTCAGGACTGACGACAAAACTGACTGCAGATCTGAGGAATGGTTCCCGCTGGATCCTTCCCCTGCCCCAGAGTTATCAGTCTGGGTATTTAATAGTCTGTACAACTCAGCTTTCCTAGCTGTAGCAGGGAACGGAATATTTCTCTTCCTTAATTCAGCCGTTATTCTTGGAACAGTCCACGCCCTGAGTGATGCAGGGCTTGCGTTGTCGTCACCCCGCGATGGAGTGACCGATCTAGCCGGTGTACTGGCGATGGACACATCTTCCCTTTCTTCAGGAACTTGTGACATGCTACAACATAAAATAGTATGTTATCTGGGGCTACCCAACTGGCTATTGATCACTAAATGCCAAGCGGCGAAGAATTATCAAGCGACGTGACAGATGAGGCCCTACTAGTGGCCAAGCGGCCTTGAGAGGCACTATCTATGATTTGGCGCGTGTGGGATACGTGGCCATTGGCATTATGGCAGGGTGGTGGCCTCTCTGTGACTTGTAAAGGCATAAGACAGAATGGGAGTGACAAGTGAGGCCCTCTCTATGCAACTAAGCGAGGCGGCTAGCTATGAATGGGCCCGAGGGGATGCCGTACCTCCGAATTGAGGATGGGTGTAGGCCTCGCGGGACCACTAACGTAAGGCGTAGAAGGCCAGAAAAACATACCTAGTGGGTCCTATTTCTTGCCAGTATCTGTATAAACCCTAAAGGTAGGTAGGGAGGGAGAAGTAGTCGAAACGTGACGTACCTGTTGAGTAAGTTGCCAGATAGTATGAGAAGAAGTGTACAGGAGATCTGTCGTAATCTACAAGAGTAATTGACGTTTGTATGGGTAAAATAAAACGAAATTGTGCCCCTAAATCCCCAGCTAATCTGATACCTACCAGTAGTACTTCACTAGTAGTGAATTTTGCAGAAAGTAGGACACGTGACCCAGGTGAGCTGTAGTAACCTACGAGATTAACATGAGTTCGTAAGGGTTGAAATATGTAGCCCTTGACCCCCTGCTGATCAGATACCTATAAATAATATTCCAACAGTTTAGGTGACTGGGACCTGAATACTACGAAGTGCTAGGATGCTTATACCTAGTAATATAGAAAAATCTTTGAGGAATCTGGTCTGGCGTGACCCAAGAAGGTATAATTAAATATAGGAACAGACCTATGTAGAGTGAAACAGTGGTGGGGTAGCGGAACCCAGAGGAATTAATGTAGAACACTGAAAACAAGAGGTCTCTAATTAATAGACCGTTAAGTATGTCATGACAAAATGTCCTTATATTGATACTCATACAATGCATACAACACTGGACTACTGAAACTGTAATCTTACAAATAATTGAGGTCGTGAATATAACCTTTCTGATCAGCAGGGTTGTGCAAGCAACTAAAAGTACTGAAAACCGACCACCAGAGGTCTTCTTAGTGCATATCATAATTATACCACATACAAGACTAGAGATTCGGCATACGAAATAGTCATAAGGTGACTGAGTGTAAATGCATTGTTCAATTTAATTAAAAAAAACATATTTAACGAATTGCCCAACAAACTTTAACCAGCATAAGATATCTTATAATCATAACTGAAAATATCATTTACTTGTACCAGCTGCCATAACTTTAATAACCACCAGGGGTCGTGGAATGTATTTTGAGAGAGAAATCAGTGACAATGAACCAGCCACCAGAGGTCGCCCTAGGGCATACAACAAGTTGTAACATAAAGGTGAAGCAGCTTTCGGCAAACGAACGGGCATAATATGAATGTAGCGAATTGCCCTATACGAATTAAAATGTAACATGCTATGCGTATACAAGCAGAAAACCGAACGCCGGTATTCGTATAAATATTTACCGAAGAGTTTCCACGTGTGTGACTGTACAATTAGGATGACGTAAAACGGCCGCGCCGAAATTGCGACGGCCGTAAACTTACGATTTTGCCGTAACGAAAGCGCAGCGAAACGCCCGGCCAGGAAATGAAGCCAGACGGGCGGAACAGGATGGGACAGCACTTGTTGGGACCCAGGAAGCTACCCACGGTGAAACAGGTAAGTAGAATGGCGCCAGAACAACCGGAAGTGACGATCTCTCTACCCACAATTCGCCAGACCCAACAGGTAATGAGGGAAGGGTTGATGCTCCTTAAGAAGGGGAACCAAGCCCCTCCCACAACTTCAGGCCACGCCTTCCATATATATATATATATATATATATATATACATATATTGGCTGCACTCTCGGATTTCCTTAAAACGTAACTTTTATTGAAATATTTAAGAGAAGATCAACGTTTCAGTCCCTCTTGTGGACTTTCATCAGGATCATGAAACAGAAAAGCCAGTGTCCCCGCAGACACAGATTACATTCACTATTAAGAAAGATGTACAATCACAAATGTCGTAACAAGTCAATTGTGTTCGACAAGTAATATACAAAATATGTAACAAATAAAAAATAAAGAATATACACAGGTGAAAAACTAAACAAGAACAATTCTTCTGAAAACTGCTTAACATACAAATTCCATACTTATTACTTATCATTACATATATAAAATAGAAAAAACATACCAGAAATAATAGTGTAAACTGCAAATACTGTCATTTTCCTGGATATTACACCACAAAAAAAACCCATTGAAAATCGCCTATACAGCGTTATAACTCTTTTTCATCAAATTAAAATAAAAGTAAGTTTTCATGACAATCTGCGTTTGTCCAGGCACAGCCAGGGCACACTATGCAAATGAGTAGGAGAAATAGAAAATATTATTTTATTTCTATTCTTCTCTGTATGCTTTCTCTGTGCTGACTGCCAGGTGCAAAGGATAGGCCTTATAACAATGATTGTTAGGAAGCTAAAATGGAAGCTCCCAGCTGTAGGGGAAAAAACATTTTTTTTTCTATATTTAATTTTATTTTTACAAATACATATTTGTTAAATATATAGCTGATAAGTAAACATGATATTAAAAAATCCTGGGGAGTGACAGATCCCTTTTAAGAAAATATTGCTTATATATGTATTTTATTACATCTGTGTAATATAAGCTTTTAACTGTAAAGTTGAGTAAAACTAAAAATATAATAAACTGGTTTAGCCCAAAGGTAACACATAAATCTAGATTTTCTTTGTGAAAATTGACTTATTTAAAGAATATATAATCTTCTCATCTCAAAAAAAAAAAGGCGGGGAAGTCTCCCTCCCTGTTCTAATACTTAACTTGTTCAGCAAATGACCTTTACATGACAGAAGAAAAATTAAAACTATGGCCGTCTGGAATGTAAAGGTCTCTCATTGACCTGTAACACATCTCTAACTGCTCTTTGGCATTTTATTTTAAAAGCTTGGTACTTGCTGAGATATTTTTGAAAACCAACTATT
Organism: Pelobates cultripes; assembly: GCA_933207985.1. Taxonomy (NCBI): domain Eukaryota; kingdom Metazoa; phylum Chordata; class Amphibia; order Anura; family Pelobatidae; genus Pelobates; species Pelobates cultripes. The sequence goes on from OW240913.1 coordinate 322,822,750, forward strand.
TTCCAGTAACTGCACCTGCTGGAACAGAAACCTCCCATAACTTAGAAGTTTTCTTTAAAAGTCTCTGAGTGGAGTTCTGTTATGTAAACAACATGGAATTCTGAGAAAGGTACCTAACATGTCTAATCTAGACCATTGTGACTGAATTTTAAGAGCTGAAAAAGCTTCTTCTTAAGACCTGGAGATAACAGTCACAGTCTGGGGTCACGATACCTTTAAATGGAATTTACTAAATGAACATTTTTTTTTTCAACTGAAGTGCAGAAAGGCCTGTTTAAACAACTCTTTTGTAAAATACCTTGGAATTATGAGCATTATACAGAAGTTTTATTTTAGGGCCTAGCTTAGTTTGTTTTTTATTCATTTTCCCTGAAATGAATTAACTTATAAACATATTACAGAAGTAACCTGTAAAACCTACAGAATTACTATTACAATGTTTGTGGTTTTAACCATAACACAATGTATATATTATCAATCCAACCAAAATTAAAATTGTCCCATTTCAACACTTGAGACCTCCACAGCAAACATATCTTTTCCGACACAACTTGTTTTCTTTTCTACACCCACACTACTTTCTAAAAAGAAAATGGCAACATTCAATAAAAGTAAGAGATATTGTCTCACAAGATTCGAAATACATTTTATTCCTTAGGCCACTTCACTGCCTGGAATTTTGAGCTAAAAGGGTCTCTGAAATTTTACACTTCAAATATCTCTGTCATAGATATATGATTAAATATAACTGAATGTCCATAAATAAAGGGAGCAAAATGCTCATATCCTAAGGGCTGTAGGACAGGAAAAAGACTGAGGGACCTATGCAGGGATACTCATTTTAAATGGATTTGTTTTATTCCTGTCCTATCGGCTGTAAGGGGAGGAGCTAACCCATATGTATATGCTGCCATGATTAGCCAGGAAAAAGGAAAATTTATTCATACTTACCATAATTTTATTTTCCTTGGAAAAAAATCCTGATTAAGCGTGATCGGCGATTGCTTAAACGTTTGGTGAAATCAGAAACATATCAGATCAAATCAGATCATAGAAAAACAACAGTAGAACTTAGGGCTATGTTTAATAGTGAAAGTAAGAGCATTTCCACACACACAATGCTAAGGGAACTCAAGGGGTTGGAACTGAACAGTTGTGTAGCCTTAAGAAAGCCACTAATCAGTGAGGCTAATTGGGGGGAAAAAGGGTTCAAATTGCTAGGGAGCATAAAGATTGGACTCTGGAGCAATGGAAGAAGGTCATGTGGTCTAATGAGTCCAGATTTACCCTGTTCCAGAGTGATAGGCACATCAGGTTAAGAATAGAGGCAGGTGAAGTGATGCACCCATAATGCCTAGTGCCTACTGTTCAAACCTGTGGGGGCAGTGCTATGATCTGGGGTTGCTGCAGTTGGTCAGGTCTAGGTTCAGTAACATTATGTACCCAAATAATTAGGTCAGCTGACTACCTGAATATACTGAATGACCAGGTTATTCCATCAATAATTTTTTTCTTCTCTGATGGCACAGGCATATTCCAAGATGACAATTCCAGGATTCATCGGGCTCAAATTGTGAAAGAGTGGTTCAGGGAGCATGAGACATAATTTTCACACATGGATGGCCACCACAGAGTCCAGACCGTAACCCGATTGAGAAACTTTGGGATGTGCTGGAGAAGGCATTTCGCAGTGGTCCGACTCTCCCATCATCAATGCAAGGTCTTGTTGAAAATTTTATGCAACACTGGACAGAAATAAATCTTTTATTTTTTTCAATTTAAAATTTTGTTTTATTAGTGAATCACATTGGTCAGTTTGTGGCGCCTGCTCACCAGGGTACAGAAAAAGAAGAGTGGGAGTTATGCAGGACATTACGTTACATCATTAGGGTTAAATACAATTCCAGTGTTATATTTTATTTCTAATACACAACTTTTTTCGCAATTCTGATCTTTCTATAGGTTATCTTGGGAGTTCACCAATTCCCTTCCTGTCGGTATTTGCGTTTTCGTTGTGGTTGTGAATTTCGTATTTGTTGTACGATCCCCTCTTTTCTTTGTCCCATCTCTCCTTCCTAGCCTCTGGTCTCCTACCCTCCCCCGTGTTGACCTGGTTGTGTGCTAAGGTACGATCTCCATCTCTCCCCCCGCTTGATTCGTGTGTTTCCTCTGCCCTATGTGTTTGTCTGTCATTTGCTCGTATTTCCAATTGAGAGATGTTTGGGTTAGTAGGGCTTCTCTAGTGGGTGTCTGTGTTGACTTCCATGCTCTTGCTATAATGGTCACTGCTGATATTAAAAGGTGGAATATCAACCTCTTTTCAGTTTTCCCTAGTGCTGTTGGTATGATGAATAGTATACCTTGTTCTATGTTTATGGGCCAAGTTCTACCCAGCATCTGTGTCGCCACCCTCTCCACTTCTTTCCAGAACGGTTTAATGTTTTTGCATGACCACCATATGTGGCTCATTGAGCCTTCCCTCCCCTTGCACCTCCAACATTCGATCGGCATGCCTTTGTGTATCGCGGCCAGTTTCTCTGGTACCATGTACCATCTATACTGGTTGTTTAAGTTGGGTGGGATTTTTATTCCTAAGTATGTTAAGTGGTCAGTTCTCCAGTCTAGGGGGAATGCTGCTTTGAGTCCAGAAATAAATCTTGGTACATTGCAGAAGCCTGTCGAAACAATGCCACAGCGAATGTGTGTCGTAATCAAAGCTAAAGGCAGTCCAATGAAATATTAGAGTATGTGGACTTTTTTTTGTGACAACTTTTTTTAATTGATTCTCTGTGACCTCTCTTTGATACTGCCTTTGATACTGTTGACCACTCTCATCTTCTTCAAACCCAGGCATTGTATTTATATACTATAATTCTGTCCTGTCTACTGCTCTTGATATGGTTGCACCACTCAAAGCATCAGCCACGCCTTCAACCTTGGCACAGCAATCTCACTCGATATTGCCAATGATGCTACTGTAGTGCAGAATTTTGCTGGAGAAAGTTTCACACCATACCTGACTTCCTACATTACAAATTCATGCTACTTTCATATACTTTACCTTTACCAAGCAAGAGTATTTTACATCTCTTATCTCTACCTTTTCTCGTGATTCCAAACACCTCATACCTTTAGCTACCTTTTTCACCCCAATGCGACCCTGCCATTAACTAACCTTAGAGATAGGGATTTTGCATGTCACTTTACTGACAAGATCAACCAAACTAGGAATGCTGCCTCCCCATTTTTTCTTTCCCTCCAATACTCAGTTTCCATTCTGTGCCTTCTTCCACTTTTAACTCCTTTCCCGTCTCTGAGTTAGGGGTCTCTAAAATTCTCCTATCCTCTTGCCCAACCACATGCCCTCTTGATCCCCTCCCCTCTTAACTTGTCCCATCTCTTTCCCATAGTCCTATCCCTAATGAATATTTTCAAACTCTCCTTGTCTACTGACGTCTGCCCCTCTTCTCTCAAAAATGCAATTGTTAATCACATCCAAAAAAAAGCCATCTCTTGACACTACCTCTCTTTCTAACGGCCATTCCATATCATTACTCTCCTTCACTTGTAGGCTTCTTGAGCGGGTTATACTTACCCGTCTAACTTACTTTCTTAATACTACCTCTCATTGGCCCAATTCAAACTGGCTTATGCTCCTTCCATTCTACTGAAACTGCACTAACCAAAATGACTACTGACTTAATCACTGCTAAGCCTAAGGGACATAGCTCTCTCTTGATTCTCCGTGACCTCTCTTTGATACTGTCTTTGATACTGTTGACCACTCTCATCTTCTTCAAACCCTCCACAACCTTGGACTCCGTGACACTATGTTTTCCTGGTTTTCATCCTATCTTTCTAACTCTCATTTAATGTTTCTTTCTCTGGTGCTACCTGCTCCCCACAGCCTGTTTCAATTGGTGTTCCCTAGGGCTCTGTTCTTGGTCCTCTTCTACTTTCCATCTACACTGCATCTCTCGTCAGTCTTATAAGCTCCACTGAATTTCAATATCATCTCTATGCTGATGATACACAGATTTACCTCTCCTCCCCTGATCTCTCCCCTGCTCTCCTGGAATGCATCACAAACTCCTTCTCTTCCATTGCAAACTGGATGTCTTTTCATTTTCTAAAACTTAATCTTTCTAAAAGTTAACTCCCCCAAAACAATCTTCCTCCATTAATCTCCCTGCACATCAATAGGTAGGGCTGTGCATGGGCAAATAATTTGGTTCGTTTCGGCACTTCCATTTCGGGCTAGGGTTAGTGGTAAGGTTATGGGTATGGGTATGGGTATGGGTAGGGTTAGGAGTAGGGTTGGGGTAAGGGATAGGATTAGGGGTAGGGTTAGGTGTAGGGTTAGGGTTAGGGTTTGTGGTAGGGTTAGGGGTAGGGTTAAGGTTAGGGTTAGAGGAAAGTTGGGGTAAGGGTTAGTGGTAGGGTTAGGAGTATGGGTAGGGTTAGGAGTAGGGTTGGGGTAAGGGATAGGATTAGGGGTAGGGCTAGGTGTAGGGTTTGGGTTAGGGTTAGGATTAGTGGTAGGGTTATGGGTAGGGTTAAGTTTAGGGTTAGAGGAAAGTTGGGGTAAGGGTTAGCGGTAGGGTTAGGACTATGGGTAGGGTTAGGAGTAGGGTTGGGGTAAGTGATAGGATTAGGGGTAGGGTTAGGTGTAGGGTTTGGGTTAGAGGTATGAGTAGGGTTAGTGGTAGGGTAAGGGGTAGGGTTAAGATTAGTGTTACGACACCCCTGGTGTCTTTAAGAGAAACCGCCGTTTAATTAACCTTCCACTTTTGCAATATCAATAACTCCATTCGCATAGACTGTAGTATACGAACCACCATCAGGGGAAGTGGTAATCTCCCGACCGGGATCCGTGAAAGGCTCCAAACTCCCGAACGGAAATCCACGAACTGCTGCTAGCCGCCGAACAACGATATCCACCAAGCCGCTTTCGGTTCCAATAATCAGTCTCTAGGCAAATAATAAATCCCCCCAATAATGAGACAGAAGCTCCGCATTGAGGGTCAAACAGGATCTGGCTTTACTGTGGGCTACCTGCCCGTATTTATGCAGGTCTCCCACTTGGTGGACACTCCCCTAGGGGACCAAATGGGAGACTGTAATGACAGATAGACATGGGGACATTTCAGACATACAGATGTAACCTTTTCCCACAATGCAATATGGGTTCCTCCCCTCTGCCCTGGAGATAATTTAGAAGTAATTCAATTATCTCCAGGACAAAGACAAATCGCAATAAAATGCCAGAAAATACATAAAAATACATAACTTTATAATAACCGAACATTTCACATTCGCATCACATATCCCCAGATAGCCTGGATCTGAGGGCATATTATTGGCGAATAGCGCTCAGATCCCACACACATAGTTCAATCGCCATGGAGTCAAAGTCCTTACAGTCTTTCGGTATGTGATTGACTCCATGGGAAGGCTATCTGGGTTAAGTCCTTTCGTGTGTTGTAAAACTCCCGAACGGCCGGTGTTCATACGCTTTTGTCGAGGCAGCCAGACGACCCGTTGTTTCAGTGGTGTTCGGCAGAAAAAGTGTCCGTTTTTAGTTCCATGAAATCAGTGCCGAACACCGCTGTGTTTTAAAATGGCCGCTGCCTTATGGTCGACATACGAACGACGGCCACCCTGAATTCGGTTTAATTGAGAAGTGTCGGCGGTTAACCACAACGTTCTAATTGGGATCAAGAGGTTAACCAGCAGCACACTTCTATCCTGGGTGGCCATCCGTCCGGTAGATTTGTTCGGTGAAAACAGTCATTCGTATGGCTGGGCTATAGAAACAGCCATTTACACGAAAGGGGGCAGAAAAAGACGAATCCACCACAATAGACAGACAGATGGTTCTGTCACAGTTAGGGTAAGAGGAAGGTTGGGGTAAGGGTTAGGGGTAGGGTTAGGGGTAGGGTTAGGGCCAGGGTTAGGGTTAGATTCCTGTCATCATTCCCTTAATTTTCCCTCCCTCTCCTGTTTTGCCACTTTTCAGAAATCCGAAGCACTTCGGCACTTCCGAAATTCGGCACTTGGGCAATTCGGTTTCGGTTCTGCACTTCCAAAACTGGCACTTCAGCAAGTCGGGACTTCGGCAATTTGGCACTTCACAAATTCAGTTTGATTCGGCACATCCGAAATTCGGCACTTCGGCACTTCAGAAATTCGACAATTCAGAATTCGGCAATTCGGACATACGGATTGCGCATGTCTACCAATTGGACACCTATTAACCCAACCCATCAAGCTGGCTGCCTTGGTGTTACTTTTGACTCGGGTCTTACCTTTTCTCCTCACATCCAGTCTGTCGCCAAATCATGTAACTTACACCTTAAAAATATTCCCGCATTCGCCCTGTTTAAATTCAAGATACATCTAAGGCACTTGTTCATGCACTCATCATTTCCCGACCTGACCCATTATTTAATATAAAATTAAAAACTCTGTATAAAGGAGTTGTAAATATATATTGTGTGCTCAGCACAGATGAAGAACAATAATGGAAGCAGTAATGAAAATTGTTACCTGGCAAAATGTGGTTCTGTTCCCAGATATTCCTTCCAAGGACTATACATCATGGAAGATATGAACTGCAAAGACTTCTGACTTGCTGAACATCTTATTTATTTATCTTTATTTATTTATTTATTAAGTCTTATCAACCTCAGAAGAATTAATGGCTTAGTCTCCCTTGTGAGTGAATTTAACATGATATTTGAACAGGTTTTCTCAGTTGATAAATTAACCCTGCCCCCCCAATCTATCAATCTATACATGCTTTTGAAATGCCGGAGTGTAGTTTTACTAACTGAAATATATCAAAAATTGTCATAACAACATTTTTTTTTATTCTCTTCTCAAATATGACAGTTCATCATAAACTATATCAATGTAAAACAACACGTGAGACCCTTAAAACATACCTATTATCTATCACCTTGATATACTTCACCTATTAGTTACCTGTGGGCATTAGTCAACTTATTCTGTTGTAAAAGCATGTTAGAATAAGAAGAAATCAGGTCACTCGTAAAGTTCATTTCATTGCCTCAAGCTAATTCTCTCTCTTAATTTTTTTTTTTAACTTTTTTTACTTAACTCACAATTTGCCTGGCAGCTATATATCCTCGTTGGTGCCACAAACTGTGAAAGCATCTGCAAAGTGATGAGAGATATTTCTAAAGAACAAAATTGATTTCATAACAATGTGACAATGAAACTTTTTAAAACTATGCACAAAATATTCTTCCATGACCTTATGTAAATATCTAGATTCCAAGGAGTCAGACACTCCTACAGCCATTAATCATGTTTAGTTTGATGCAGCAGCAGGATTGTACTGCTATATAGATATATATATTCCGAAATGTATAACATCTTGTGAGCATTTCAATTTACAGCAAATAAATTAAGCGTTATCTAGCAGAGTTATCAGTTGCATACCTATCAACATTTTAAATTGATATTTTAAAGGTGTAAGTAGGGAGTGTGGTCAGGGGTGCGACTGTTCTGAGAATGTTTAGGTGACTTAGCACAACTTATAACAACTTATGCAACTAAAATGTCATTTAGGGCAAAAAACAATGTATTTATATACACAGAGTGAATTCTAAAATCATCTAGTGTATTTTAAAGACACATTACTATTTATTGCTGTGGAGCTCTGAGGTGCAAACTGTAAAATGTTGCCTGGTAGATTCTGCAGGAACTGGCTTAATACCCAACAAGCTACTGGAAATCCTAGTGTTATGGTATGTGCAGGTGGGAGTATCTACAGTATAGTAACTAGGAGGTGCAGACTGCAAAGATGTTGCCTGGTATATTCTGCAGTAAAACTACAAAAACACTGGAAATCTTAGTGTTATGGTATGTGCAGGCGGGAGTACCTGCAGTATAGTAACTAGGAGGTACAAACTGTAAAATGTTGCCTGGTAGATTCTGCAGGAACTGGCTTAATAACCCACAAGCTATGGGTAGAGAGGGGTTAACTACCAAAACACTGGGAATCCTAGTGTTATGGTATTTGCAGGCGGGAGTATCTGCAGTATAGTAACTAGGAGGCGCAGACTGAAAAGATATTGCCTGGTATATTCTGCAGTAACTGGCTAAATAACCAACAAGCTAAGGGTAGAGAGGGGTTTAACTACAAAAACACTAGGAATCCTCCTATGCTTGTGGTCCCTAAGTACTTGTGCCTTCGAGGGCACCCCCTTAGCCAAAAGCCTACACTGTCCTATGGAAATACAAATAGAAAATTTCCCACCAATACTGCTACAATGAAAGAAGTGTGCTGGAAATGCCAAGACTTTGTAGGCTGCTTCAAGTGCTGCTGGGTAACGGTCGAGCCGATGCCGATAGAAAGCTCTATTTGGTATGGTAAGTAAAGAGGTCACTCTTAGTGCAGTGACAGGTCACTCTTAGTAAAGTGATTGGTGGATAGCGCCAGTGATGTTTCCCCTGACGCGCATTTCACCTCACAGGTTCATCAGAGGGGACAGAATTAAACAGAGCTAATTTTGTACCTGCTATTCTTTCATCCTTAGAAGTATTAAAGGTAGGGCATCCTCTCCCTTTCATTGTTACTCTCTCCTTAGGGCCTTCACTGGTCCACTGTATATATTTTTACTTAAAAACAGAACTATTCAAAACTGGTTGTCATTTCAGATGGATTCTGCAGAGTTTATCAGGATTATTTACTAAATTTAGAATTTAAAGTGAATTTTAAATTCAAGATCAGAGTAGCTGAAATGAAATCATAGCTGACTAAGATAATTTGTCCAGTTTGGTTTTTGACTCTGAATTTGAAATTCACTTTTAAAGGGAACACTATAGTGTTAGGAATATAATGCTGTTTTCCTAGCATTATCATGCTATTATGCCCCAACTTTGTTGGTTAGTTAGTTAGTTAGTTAGTTAGTATCACTTTGAGATCCAAAATGGTGAACAAAGCTTTGAAAATCTCACCAGCAGGTTACAAATCAACTTCAGTATTTTCTGATTTTTGGATTTTAAGGACATTTATGAAAGTATAAATAAAAAGTCATGAATGCACAAACAACCACGATAAAGGTATATTCAGACAAAGCTGCTATAGAGAATACTCAATACTCTCAATTTTTATGTAAGATGCATGAAGTCATCTTGGTACAGTTTAGTTTTGGTCTGTATGTCAAGAACCAGCTGTACCGGCTCAGTCTACTTATTCTAATTGTGGGTACGTGCTTCTTTCTACGGAGTATTAATTTCTCTCCATTTTACCTCTCTGAGCATTATAGTATTTGCTGGAAATCATGCATGATAACATATTGTGCTAAAAAGATATCACGTTACAATATGTTCCTATTTAACTGTTATTTTAACATCTGCTGGCAGTTGGTGCTTGGCGGAAAATGAACAGCACATGTGCTATATTACTTATAGTGGCCCCATGTATTATAAGTAATATGTGACGTCATTTGTTTATATGAAAAAGTCTATCTAAGGATTTTATTGAAGACCCATTTATTCCACAATGTGCCCAGCTATTGTACTATTTTACAAATTATACAGTATATGGAACAAATTGACATGCTCACTGTAACAGTAGCTGGAGTAACATGCCTGGATCTGTCCACAATACCTCTTTTGGTAATGAATTCCAAACTTTTAAACACTGTTCTGCAGAATTTCTTGAATATAATTGTGTAAAAGGGTTTTTGATGCAGATATTTTCCATCCCATCATAGGGGCTTGCTCAAACAAGTCAGATGGAACTGGTAGGCTTTTAAAAATATTAGGAGAAAGTTTTATGTTCTGCAAATTATTACACGGACGTGGCTTTTATTCATAGAATGCAGGTATATCCACCATGGTTGTTGTATGTAAATAATTGGAAAGGGTAATTGGTAGCAGGTATAATGAAAGAAAAGGTTCTGAGAGCAGGGAAGCGTCTAACAAGGGGATGTTGAGATTGTCTTCTTCTACCAGGTGGTATGATCTGGGTTTTTCTCACAATTTACAAATGGTTACTGAAACTCTACACTGCAATGCCTTCTCCACGCTACCATGGTTCTCCAGTTGGGCAGAGCATGGTAAAAAAAAGAAAACTATGCAAAGATAATTCAAGCAGCAAGACTTATTAGAAGTATCAATTGTAATGCCCACACTGGCCTGACAATGCCCTGACATGAGACAAACTATTTAAGGGCATTTTTCAAAACTGGAACCAGGTATAAAACCAGAATACCGTTTGGAGGGCGTATAAGAAAAATACCAGTTGCATGGTTACTAGAATTCAATTTTAGTGACATCGTGCATATGAATGGACCTATTTGCCTATACACCAACAAAGTCTGGCCCACGGTGGTACATTTTAGGGGATGGCAAGATTTTTATCATCACAGAATGTTCACCATTACTTTTTATCACTGGTCCTTACCCATCATTTTGATCAAGGTCTTGGCCTGCAAAACATGCAGGATATCTTCCTCCAGTGACATCTCTCCCTTTCACTGCAGGTGTAAAGAGATGTTCCAGAGGAGAGGCTGAAAGGAGGACTTGGGCAGCATCGGGGAGCTGTAGCCATTAGTCGGCTGATGACAGATGCCCAATATGCACAGCTTAAACATCACCCAGCATGGCACTCGTATTATGAGCTTGATAATGATGCTTAGAGAGGTGGAGTGATACCTCTGCCAGAACAGGACTGTATCTCTCTAAGCACCATGAGCACTTCAAATCACTGAAGTGGTCAGAATGGTTGGAGTATACCTTTAAAATACTCTGCAACTCTCTCCGGTATTTGATTTTTAATTTTTTTGAAGTCTCCCCTGATGTTTTGCCAGCGTTATGGCTGAATAGCGATATGGGAGATGTAATCCAGAACCCTGTCTAAGAGCAGACATTTGGTAGAGAAAATCCTCGCTATATAGACCCTCACAGTTTACTTTGATTCCCATTTAAAATTTAGGTACCAAGAAACCGAAATGTCATAATTTTTTCTATAGCAAGCATAATCTAACCTCTGCATCCCGTTATACATGTTATATAAATGATTGTCATCTGCATTCAATTCCTCCTGAAAGTAAATCAAATGGATGGAATAGAGAAAAGGAACATTGAGACTCAAGTGATATCTAAACATCTAAATGACCTAATAGAATTGGGAGTTTATTTATAAATAATAATCCTTTTTGACACAGTGTAAGAAAAAATAATATGTCCAAATGGCATCTGAACATGCCTGTAGCCAATTACATAGTGACTTCAGTAAAATTGTTTAATAGAGCAAAATGATTGCCCATAAATCGTAACCACACTTTTGCTACGATAACAGCTTAATGTGGGGAAAAACATTTATCCCATCACGCCATTAGATATATTTTTCTGACCCATTTGGAAAACGTGTCTACTAGTTTAAGTTCAATTTATAAGTGAATAAGTGAACTGAAGAATCAAACATAGGGATTTATTCACATAAACACCAAACTGTAAGACATTGAAAACAAATTTGCTAACTCTAGTAAAAAATATCCAAGCTATAAATATAGACGATCGATAATGCAATGATGGTCAAGTGCTGGAAGAAATTTGGTAGGATATGGTTAGTAGCAAAACAAACAAGCCAGAAGTCTCCCAGCTAACAAAATACAGTAATACCTCAGTTTACAAACGCCTCGGTTAACATAGTTTTCGGTTTACCATGAAAATCCATTGAAAATAATACCTCGGTTTACGAGGTTTTTTCGCAATACAAAGCAAGTTTCTGTATATTGTTTGAAAAGGTATTGTGAGCTGTACCTCATTCTAGTGTTCAAGATATACATGATGAGTGCCGATGCATGTAAAACATAAACGAGATTTTAAAAAAAACGGCAAATAGTGTAGTGTAATTTTTCAATTTAAAAATACGAAAATAAATAAAATAATACACACATTGATGAGAGCTATTTAAAGCTCTTATTGGATCTTAAATGGCATAATCCCACCTTCTTCTTATAAGGGTCCTTCTTTTGTCACAGATGTTCATCAGAATATGAAACCAAAACAAGAGAAACATGATATAGTGTAGTATATATACAAAGATAAAGCCCATTTAAAGGAAAAACACATTAGTGTTTTTTTACCATGTTGTCTTAACTACCTTAATTTTTTATTCTGTTTTAGTAAACATATTAAATAAAACAGTTAATATTTTATAATTCTGCATACCTAAGTGTCATGTACTATGTTAAAGGGACTCTCCAGTGCCAGGAAAACAATCTGTTTTCCTGGCACTGCAGGTCCCCTTTTCCTCCCACCACCCATCCCCTGGTAGCTGAAGGGGTGAAAACTGCAATAATTATAGAAAACTGCAATAATTAAACTTGCAGGGTTAAGGGTAGTGGGAGTTGGCACCCAGACCACTCCAATGGGCAGAAGTGGTCTGGGTGCCTGGGGTGTCCCTTTAAATCCAGTCCTGAAATGGTTTGGTATATAAATATAACAGAATGTTTGTCATATCCATTTTGTATACCATACCTGTACTAAAATATGCACTATACCTTGGTTGACTTATTTCCATAGACATTTTGTATCAAGAAAGTGTATGGAATTTTATTTAAACTTGCTCCAAATTGTCATTTCATTCAACTTTGTGTTCAAAAGAAGGAAGAGCAGATGTTTCATTTTATTTTTTAGAAGAGTTTTGTTTTATCTGAGACCTTGACTATGTGAGCTGTTTCTAAGTTTGGATGTCTGTGTGATTAATGACACCCCACCAAATCTCTCTTATTTAGGTCTCCTCTAAGTAAACGTGCATGTGCCTCCCGGACAATGAAAGGGTATACTAGGTCATTGTCATTTCCGTTAATGTAATACTGAATGAATAAATGCTTAGATGTACAGTATTTAGTCCATTAATTCATTTTAGCTGCAGGTAGTTCAGTTATTTTCGGAGCTCTTGACCTGTTTCCTTATCTGATATGATGCTAGTATGTTTAATTATTTACTAATAAGATACTAGTCATTTTATTAATTTAAACTTTTGGGATTCACCAAACAATTAATCATTTTATATCTATTTTATAGTCTGTTTGACTTTGTGATTAATTTACAATATGTCCTTCAATTAAGAGTTTAAGTGTTTCTGCTGTTTTGCATATTTCCTACACAATTTTATTCACTAAACTGAGAATTTTTGGTGAGTTCAAATAATTTAAAATTAAAGGACCACTCTAGGCACCCAGACCACTTCAGCTTAATTAAGTGGTCTGGGTGCCAAGTCCAGCTAGGGTTAACCCATTTTTTCATAAACATAGCAGTTTCAGAGAAACTGCTATGTTTATGAATGGGTTAAGCCTTCCCCCTAATCCTCTAGTGGCTGTCTCATTGACAGCCACTAGAGGCGCTTGCGTGCTTCTCACTGTGATTTTCACAGTGAGAGCACGCCAGCGTCCATAGGAAAGCATTGTGAATGCTTTCCTATGCGACCGGCTGAATGCGCGCGCAGCTCTTGCCGCGCGTGCGCATTCAGCCGAATGGGAGGAACGGAGGAGGATCGGAGGAGGAGAGCTCTCCGCCCAGCGCTGGAAAAAGGTAAGTTTAACCCCTTTTCCCCTTTCCAGAGCCGGGCGGGAGGGGTACTCTGAGGGTGGGGGCACCCTCAGGGCACTATAGTGCCAGGAAAACAAGTATGTTTTCCTGGCACTATAGTGGTCCTTTAAGGTCAAAGTAGTCAAATTGGAAAAATTATATAACTCAGCTATGCTTTAAGTTCTGCTTAAATTTGAAATTCACTTTGAACTCTTACTTTAGTAAATAGCCCCGACACTGAGTTTTTTTTTCTCTTGGGAATGATTATGTTTACATGTGGCTGTATGCATATAGACTTACTCTGTATTGACTCACTCAGAAACAGTCCTATAGTCATATACAATCACAAGCTAGGAAACACACACACAGATAAAATCTCATACAATACAAATACATTGAGACGATAACAAAAGAAAAGGTCATACACATAAACTTTCATATTCACTCTCTGTGTGCATATAGTAATGTGAAAATTAGAGGTCTTTTTACAAAAGCTATCAGCCATATTAATGCTAGCCTCACCTTTTTTTGTAGTGGATACACAACTAAGAGTTCTCTAGTTATGTGGATTATTATTATTATGATTATTTATAAAGCGCCAACAGATTCTGTAGCGTTGTACAATAGGATTGATTGTCCCTTTAAATGTTCCATGCAACCACATAATTTCTGAAGCTGTTTTTTTTTGGGGGGGAGGGGGGGTTGTGAGCTTGATAGAAACCCAACAACAGCTTCTGACAGCCTACTAGTATTTCACAATTGGTATCTCTAGCTATTTTAACATGAATACAACTGTGTCTCCATTAATACGCAAAGGGGGCTGTTAACAAGGGTGTTGAATATAATGTAACATTTGAAAGATACTAAATACTGTGCTAAATATTTATGCTAAGTGAAACTGGGTTGCCAAAGGTTAGCTGCTTTGAATACTCTGGAGTGTGGGTTGATCCCCTCTTGACATTCTGATTGAACATTGATAAAATGTCTTGTATTACCTATGTCAAACTTGTTACTTTATACATAAATAAATCATGACTTAATCACAGTCAGGAAGCACATTGCTTAACATATGCTAAAGCCAATCACTGACCATGGTGACATTTTCTGTGGTATTGCTTCGTAATAGCAAGTCAGGAAATAGTATTGTATAGCTCTCTGGAGTGCAAAAACCTATACGTGTCACATTCTAAATCACCCAAAATTAGAAATTGATATTTTTCTATACAATATTTGGGAGGGAAGGTATGATGAGAATTGATAAAATAGGGAAGCAACACAGGAATTTAATTTTCCCTCTCCCCCCCTCCCCCCCGCCACCATTATTATTATTGGAATTTAAATAGCACCAAGCTATCCAGCAGTGATTTAAAAAAAATATAAAAGGGGAGGTTTAACTGTGCATGAGATAATTAGAAAATGTTACAGGCACAATAGGTTGATGAGGACCCTGCCCTAACAAGCTTACAGTCTAGAGGAGGGGGTTATCAAAACATAATCGGAAGGGCAGCATGGGGGATAGCCAACGACAATGTGGTAACGTAGCAGAAATGGAAGGTGAGAGTGTGTCTCTAAAAGAGAGCAAGAAACAGGTTTGTGATATAGAAGTTACTCTGGGAGGCCAAAAGCTTTTTTGAAGAGATGGACTGTCAAGAGACAATCTAAGACTAGGAGAGAATCTGATGTATGTAGGCAGACTGTTCCAAAGGAAAGTAGCCGTCCGCAATAAGTTCTGCAAGCGCATGTTTACATGTGTCAGTATGGGTGCAAAGAGACAGGAGAAGGTCAAGACAGGAGAAGGAAAAGCCCATTTGGAATAATTAGCCCCCTATCCTTTGTGCACATGGTATGAGGAAAGAAAAAAAATAGAATTGGTTCTTACCTTATTTAACCAGGGTCCTCAGTATTTTGGCCACATATCTAAGCATTTTCTTTCTACAAAAACTGCAATGTTTTGTATTGCAGTGTTAAAAGGACAGGGCCACTGCGTCACAATCATTTCCATTGGAAAGTCTGTGATTGCACAACCACAAATCATCTGGACTTGGAAAGAAGGGGAGGGCTTGCAGCAGACTCGAGAATTGTAGGTTGTGCAAAATGTTGTAGATAAACGCCCAATAGAAAAATGTTAATAAATATATGGATGTTTTTATTTGGGGATATATATATACTAAACTCCCTAATTTTGTACCCTTAAATATGGTAATCCCACATAAAGTTACCAAACTAGGGACTTATTTACATATCTATACCACTAAAAGACTTGCCAGCGACCAGGGCATTCCATTTATCTAAATGGACATGCATTACCAAAAATGAAATTCATCCAAAACGGACCAACTAATGACCGGAAAATATTTTTGCCAAATTCATTAAGATGCTCCAAAAATGTCTGCTCTGCACAAGTATAATAATAATGACACTGTTACCTAGACAGCTTTTATTGTGTAATTATTGTACATTGGCCAGGTTAATTAAAACTTAAAATATTTACATGAATTAGTACTTTTTAAGCAGTAATTTATTTTACAAATGAGCATCATTGAAAATACTTTTTCTGTGTTTTATATGCCAATATTAAGCATCACTGCCCTACAGGCTGCTACAAAGTTTGATACACAAAGAATGTTGATGGTATTTAAATGTATCATTCTTTCAGAGCACCAAGTTCTATCACCATTGTTAGTGAATTTATCACAGGTATCTGTGCTATACAGGAGCTATGCAGTAATTAGTGTTTTAGGGCAACAATAATGTCTGTTTGAAATTAACATGTGATTAATTAAGTCTATAAGGGGTTGTGAGCTGGTTTACAGCTAGGCTGACCGCAGGGGCCAGGTGTTTCTTATATTATACGGGTAAAAGGTTTATTACATGTGATGAATCAAACAATGAAATAAACATAATCGCCTGTTAACATTGTAACAATATGGCTGAGCCTGTGCCAGATTTGCCATTAGGCAGAGTGGCAGATGAAGGTGGGCACCCTACGTGGCAGTAAAAGAGTTTTAGTGATTAGTAGTAGCATGTGTTTAGGTAAGTTTAGCAGTCACTTTAAAAATCACTTATTATTGTTCGTAGTGTTTGTATAATTTGAGACTGCATGACTGTATTCTCTTTCCTGACTGAATAGACTTCAAGGTGTAATGCTGGCACTGCTTCATAATCAATCCCCCTCTCCGCGCTCTGCTGCTCTTTTCTGGGATTTGGCAGAAGTTTCTGGATGAAGTAGGTGTCGTTATTTGGCATGTATTTTTTTTTCTGTTCATTTTTTTGTTTGTGGTGAGCTAAAACAAATTCTTATCAGCTTTGCTTACCAAGATAAAACATGCATTTCAATCAATATATGTGTACAATTTAAGAAGAAATTTCAGTCCAAGACAGTTAAATATTCAGAGTGTAAATGCAGATTTATGATTTTATTAGTTTATTTTAATCTAGAGCCAGATTAAGGTTACACAGGATGCCTGATTGTGGCCTCCTCCTAGAGCCCAGGGCTCTGTTTCTGCAAATGCTGAGTGTAGCGGCTTAGGATTGTATGTTTGTAATAGAGATATTGTTTGTGCGCAGTGGCTGAGTGTTGTGTGTGTGTGGAGAAGGTTAAAAGTTGTAAATGGGGGAGAGGCTCAGTGTTCCCGTGTGTGATGGTTGAGTGTTGTGTGCGTGGTGGTTGCAATTTGTGTGTGGAGTAGTCTAAGTGTTGTATGTGGATGTGTAGGGGAGTTTGAGTGTGGTTGAGTGTTGTGTGTGTAGTCTCTGTATTTCCTCACCCTCTGTTTTTTTTTCCCTCGTTGTCCAGTGGAAGGTGTGTTAGTGGTGTGGTGGAGGAGCATTGTTGTCTGCACCAATAACAGGTGCAGATCACTCTAAAAGCTCCACCGTGGATCTGACACTCTTAATAACTCAGTGGGCTTGCTGCGGCATTCTGAATTATTAAGGTGTGTCAGGGTACTGCAAGGTAGCTCTGAATGTGATCAAAAGGCAACAAGGTTATAGGAGCACAGAGCTACGCAGAGAGGTCTATTGATCTAAAATCACAGCCAGAACCAGAGCTTCAGGCCCAGACACCTATGCTGCCTTCTGGGTAATCTGGCTCTGTTTGAAACTCCCAAAAGTATTGTCTATTGTTACTTTAACTTTTATGCATCCTGTGGAACCCATCAGTTATGCAAGTTATACATATTCAGGATGTTTGGCACCATGAGCTAACAGTTGGCTGCGACCTTCTGTCAACTAGCCACAAGGCAAGCTACAAAGATTTTTTTATCATTCTCAGTCTCTTACATTGGCTGCATTTAGCTCTCCTTTTGTGTGTTAATTTATTATTCCTATATTAAATACATATATATTTCTGAGGTGTGAATAATAAAATTACACATTGAAATCTACACCTCATTATCCTGCAAACGGGCACCTCTATATTAGCTCCCTGCAAATCATTGTTATAAGCTCTGTGAGCAATTCGAGATGCAGAGCAGCACATACCCAGAAGGTGCCCAGGACTCGTGTCGCCCATACACCAGTCCAGAAGAACAATCAAATCAATTCTCCAACACATCCTCAAACCTTCAGTGACCCTTTATTTAAGTGCACAACAGATACAGAGCAATGTTTCAAATGATTAGCAGTATTTATCAAAGTAAGGTGTCACACAGAATGAATCAAACACATAAAACAGTAAACAGGAGGGGGGTGGAGCCAGCACTCGAGCGAGCAGCACGCACCTCAAGGCAGCTCTGCATGAGCATGGCGATATACCAGACTTTTCCACACTATCTGACATCCCAAGTGAGTGCAGAAAGACGCAGCCGAGTGCCCAAACACATGAGTAAGAAGAACAAAAAGCAGCAGGCGGACCCGGGATCGGGCTCCCGCGATATCGGGACCTTCCTGCGTACGGCCCCTTGGCCTGATACATCCAAGATGGCATCTAGTGAGGCCTACACCTCTCCTTCATCGGATGATGATAGCATTTATGCTAAGCCCCCATGCTCAGAACCACAGGCATACTTGGAGCTGGGAGACTCATCTACAAAAGCTGATATTAAGGCACTAATGCCATAAAAGCCATGTTCAATGCCGACATGGCACCGGTCCGTGAGGAGATTTCCACATTAACCAATCACATGGGAGCAGTGGAAGAAAGCATGGGGGGCACCAAGCTTGCGCAATTGGCTACATATGCCGCTCTGGGAGCACTGCAAAACAGTGTGCTAACCAGCAGGCACAACTGGCCAGCATGGAGGATGGGGTAAGGGCTCGAAATCTGAGAATCCGGAGGCAATCTCAGGAGCAGAGCTCCTTCACCATTGCTGGAGACTTATTGCCACGTTACTGATGTCCAAGCAAGCCAAGCAACTGACAGTCGACTCCTGCTTCAGACTTGCCAGAGCCACTACAGCACCCCAAGACGCACCCAGAGATGTTCTAATAAAGCTAGTACGGGACTCTGGAAGGGGAGTTCTCATGGAAACAGCGAGAGGCTCCCCTATGGTGTCCTTTGAGGGGGCACAGCTAGCTTTTTACATGGACTTTTCAAGGCACACTCTCATGTGGTGGAGATCCCTTCAACATATCACCCAGCTGTTAAGAGAGCACTCAATCCCTTACAAATCGGGCCTCATCGATTGCAAGCTGAGAAATCCGGCAAGACACATTTGCACTCTCAACTCATGGAAGCACCAGCATTCCTTCAAAACCTGGGCATACCGGTGGATGAAGCGCTGAGACCAGAACGACCAACCTGGACTGCCGCAGATATAACTCCTTTTGTCCCAGGAGGCGGATCGCCTCAGGCACCTACCTTATCTACCTGATTCTAACAGCGAAGGACCCCCTTGGTCCCGCACATTCTACCATACTTGTTGTGTGTTAAACATGCTTTAAATTTCTCTATACTGACTCTGTAAACACATGCGTCTGTTATTTGATTAATTATCCCCTCCCCCCACCCCACAGAGCCTAACCTGCGATTATATTTAGTTTGTTGTTCTTCTAAGTTTGCCATAACACACTCGGCATGGAACACAGTCTAGATTTCTGTCTGCCATTAATGTCTCCCTATAATAACACCCACAGTGCCTTCATAAGCCATGGCACCTGAAGCTTCATTCCAGCACCCCCCAGACTCGCTTCGCACCAGCCTAGGTTAAGAGAGAGAGGGTCCTTTAGGTATTATCTTACAAAAATTGAGTTGGTGTCTGCAATGTGTATTACTGTACATATCTATTCTGTGTTCAATTTACTGTTCATGCAAAGCACATGTCATGCTGTGATGATTGCACCAACTCGCAAAAATAAAGAATTAAAAAAAAAAAATAGTATACAGGAAATTAATTGGAAAAGAATGCTCCGTAAGGGGGTTTGATACATATGATATGATAATGGTTATAATTACTATCCATACAAATTAGTGCAACATTTGTCCTACAATGTGTTGCATAAAATGATATATTAAGTTTGATCTTATAATAAGAAATAAAAACACATGTTCATTTAAATTAACAAGCGTTAACTAATTTGTAACAGAACAATTAATTTATTATCAAGTGACCAAAAGGATCATATTCTATACCAATCTTACAACCCAAAAAGTTACATATATAAATTTAAAGGAAACCAAACCTCATGACAAACATTAAAACCTTAAAAAGTGTATGTGATGTTCAATGTTTTATTCAGTGGTGTGTTTTCCCTTTTGGACAGACTGTGAAAAGTTTTCAAATGTATCCCAAACTAATAATGTGTTGTTTGATGTATGAATAAGCTGATAGCTGATAATCTATTCATTACCTAATTATTATCATCACTGATTCCATCCTAACGGAAACTTTGCTTATTCAAGAAACTCCCTAATAATTTTGCCAAATATAAATATATTATATTATGTAATTTTTAAATCTCGGCAACATAAGCAATTCTCCACTATTGGAAATCTGCAATTAAATTGAGGATTCATGAAGTTTTGCATTCCGTATTTGAAAACATTCCGTATGCGAATTGACATATAGGTCTCCTTTGAACACTGATAATATTTTAAGACATGAGTGGTCAATATGCGAGGAAGACGTCAGATGAAAGTGTATTGTGCAATCATGACCAAATATATGTTATATTATGGTGAAGAACACAGTACTGAGTGTTTAGGTGACAAACCCCTAAAACACAAAGTGCAAGTAGTGCAGCACTATAAAGTGCATAAAGTTTATATAACTGGGACTCACTCCATAATTGTTGGGGTGGCATAACAATCACATAAAAATAATTAAGAAAGAAATATAGTGCAAAACGATTTTACAATTGTGAAATAGATATGTGTGAGTGAAAATGAACTCACGTGGTATAGAGCCTTTTAAAATAGAGGCTCTAAACTTTGAAGCTTGTGTGCCTGCATATCTCTTCTTCTGGATATGCATGTATGTTTGTCTCCATATAATACATAAAACAGGGAGATAGTAAGTGGAACGAGATCTCCTAAGTGCAGTATGGTGGTATTTAGAAGTGAGTCACGTACACATATGTGAAAAACGCTCACCTGGTAAGGAGCCCTTTAAACTGGCTTCAAGTTGAATCACTTTAGTGTCTATTAAGGGTGACACTTCCCCTGATGAACCCGGTAGAGGAGTAGTAATTAGTCCTTAGATCCTCCAACTTCCGAGACGCGTTTCTCCTACTTAGTAGGCTTTTTCAATCAGCTGTTGGTCCTGTTCCGGGTTCTGGTGTTTAAGCTGTGTTTTGCTCCCACCCTTCGATTATGCGCTCCAATAATGAGGTTGATTTTCCTCTGACGCCCTCTGAAATCACCTGACTCTCCTGTTGGTAATGATTTTCCTGTTGGTTTTCTTACTCGCGATACGTCACTTCCTGGCTATACCCGGAACAGCGCCCATGATGCTCAGCGCTGATGCGTTCCATCCGTGGTATAGTTTGTAATTAAGTCCATGGACGTAAAAGCGAGCAAGGGGAAACAAACATAATAAATCACATATCAGATTGGATGTCCTTATTTATGTATACCAAGACAGAACAAACATCCCTACAAGGGCAAATGCGACAAATAAAGCATATTATTCATTATTTAAACACAGTATAATCAATTGAAGAAAATAGATTATACCCACAATGTTTCTTTTAATATGACCTATTATAGATGTTGTTAAATTATATCATTATTAATCCATACTTTAAAAAAAGCTGCTAATTAAAAATGTATGTATTGGTTTAAAAATCTGTAAATATTTCTAACCATGGATAAAAATGTAAGATTTTCTTTAAAACATATTTTAAAAATATAGGCTATTTGAAAATGTGCGATTTGATTAAAAAAAAATAATCAACTGGTCAAGTACAAGCTTTAAAAGGCTCTATACCATGTGAGTTCATTTTCACTCACTTTCACATATACATTTCACAATTGCAAAACAGTTTTACACTATATTTATTTTTCTTTTTATGTGATTTTTATCCCACCCCTACAATTGGGGGGTGAGTCCCAGTTATATAAACTATATACACTTTATAGTGCTGGACTACTTGCACCATTATTCTATTTGGTGGGTGATTTTGGAGTACCCACACAGTGATTCAGCTGCTACACCATATAAACTGTAATAGACCATTACAGAAGCGCCCATAGCGCACACATTTGTTTTTACATATATGTTATATTATAACTGAACTATTGATCAAAACTTATTTATTGATAATTTACTACGTTATTTCCAACATGTACATATACAACATTTATTATCTTATGAATGTTATGGTTCTTATATCCCTGCTTTTTGTTTAGTTTTTAGTTCTTTTGTTAATATGTTATTTCTTGATTTATTGTTTGTTGATTTATAAAATTATTGAAAAATGTGTCAATAAAAATATTTTAAGGGAAATAAGCCTGAAGCTCTAAAATTGATTATAGCAAAGTTCCTTAATGCATATAGAGGACCAGGGGCCTACAGAATTCTTCTTAGCATTCAGCAGTTGGCTCGTGTGTGACATTGTCAAGATTGCATCTGTAATGACCTTACAAAAACTTACAAAAGTGGGAAATCTATAACATTGTCTCCTCAAAACTTAAACTGTCCAGGAGGACTTAAAACATGAGGTTTTCCATTTTGTTAATCTGAATCGGCTCCCTTTCTGCAGTTATTGCGTCCTTTTCTCCGATGCACAGAAGAAAAAGTGCAACTGTGTCCATCCTTTTGAAGAAAAAGAATCTCCTCTGTATGTAGAAGATATGGTTTTATAATGAAAAACTCAGTTTGACTTTGAGGATATCGTACATTTGGGGTGTTCAGACTTGGCGGAGGGCCATAAACAATATTTCCCATAATCCTCTATCAGACACAGCTGGGAGGCAAGATTGTCCACCCTTGTTTTAGATGAAAATTGTGTGTTTTTAATTCCCACTACTGTGCATTAAACTTCTCCAGTTAAGTTTGCGGCCATTACAGGTCATTACAGGTCAAGCCCGCTGAGTGAAGGCCTAGCGCCAAGAACCGATTCAGCAGCCAGACCAATCCTTGCTGATGTCATAATAGGTTATGGAATGTCCAGAGAACAACAGGTGACACCTGAAGGGTGTAAACTGGGGGGAGAGCGGTATGTATACATTCAGCATCTAGTAGATGCTAGGTCATAAAAAGCTATTGTCATGTGAACCCTACTTAAAGTGTTGTGGTTTTGCTCTCAACATACTGTAATTTGTTTATCAGGATACAGCTGAGCCTATAGCTTTCTGGCTTAGTGCATGGTGTCCTGCTGTTTTTATTACTAGCTTTGCTTGTTTCATTTTAATAATATTGCCTAGTCTTTGCCATTTTAGTGAATAATTTCATCTGCTGGTACCCAGAGGGACAAAAACAAACTGCACTAAATAATCATTTCAGGATTGGAACTTAAAATAATTGTACGATAAAGGCCGATATACCTCTATTATAACTCATATTTAACTCTTCTCTTTTTTTGCCTGGATTAATTTAAAAAATAAATTATAATTATAGGACAATATTCAGAAACTGTTAACATGGCATTTTTAAAATAAAGTCTTACATTTTCTATTTGATTCTTCAGTAGATAAGCTAAGGCTTAATTCTGATTGAACTGAACAGCAATTTTCCCATAAACTTCATTATGGGAATTGTAATTTAATAAACTTCTCTTTGGAAACACAAGCCAGTCCATTGTGCCCAGTGATTTATAACAATCAAAATTATATACCACTCAAAATACAGAACTTTGGTGTATAAAGTACTTTATTCACATATTGCAATGATAGTGTAATCAAAATAGACTTTTAGTAACTTATCAACCACGACACAGGCAGTGTTAATTTTGTCGACGAACCATTTTAGTCAAATTTTAGTCAACTCAAATTTTTGAGATTTAGTCGACTAAAATCTACTGGAGATTTAGTTGATTAAAACTAGACTAAAACAATTCAGATGAATAAAACTAAAATGGCTTTTTATTCAAAAGAATATGGCTTAAACTAAATTAAAATTTGCCGCCAAATTTAACGCTGCACAGTGGGGCTGTGGAAGGGGCAAAAGAGGCAGACTAGGGCTTGGAGGGGGACACCTAGAGGGGCTGTGGCAGGGTCAAACGAGAAAGATTGGGGCTTTAACTAAACCCAATTTTAATTGTGTTGACTGAAATCTACTGGTGATTTAGTTGACTAAAATTAGACTAAAACAAACAATTCAGATGACTAAAATACGACTAAAACTAAAATGGCTTTTTAGTCAAAAGTCTATGACTAAAACTAAATTGAAATTTGCTGCAAAAATTAACACTGGACACAGGTAAATAAAACTTGTAAATATAACTCTAGAACGTGAATTTATGAAGACTTTACACATTCTATAACACCCAAGACAAGTCTGTTCCAATATAAGTTTCAATATATGTTGTATAACAGGGGTGCCCATTATGCTTTTCATGCCTTTAGAATGACAATGCATCATGGAAGCTTTAGTTTTAAAACATCTGGGGATCTACCTTTGAGCACCCCTTTTGTATAACTTTACATATTTGTAACTCTTTCTAATGCTCGTATCCACTCCACTCTTACTTTAATAGTTACACAGTTATCCAAAACAGTATATTTATTTTGTTCACATATTGATTTGTAAAAGTGATATTTACAGAAGGACTTTATCAACTGGAGATTAGCACCTTCTCTCACTATGCTAATACACAGTGAGTTCATGTGACCTAGCATAAACATCAATTTTACAGGTAACACATCACCTTATACTAACATGAATATAAACGTACATACTGATAAATCACCACTTTATTAAGCTCCTCTTTGTCCCACTGGTCTCACTAAATTACACAGTCCCTAAAGGACCATCATTATTTACCAAAAATGTGTTGTAAGTTCAAAACTCTAATATGTAGGTAAGATCTTACGTTAGAAATTTGAGCTCTGTATGTAATTTTATATTCTATTTTTTTGTATCCGTTATTTCTGATTTTGTTTAATGACTGCAGCCTTCTGACTCTGTTCAGTGTCCACAGCCTTACACGGCTGTGTATCCTTCAATCTTCTGAATCTCTAACGTGCATCTTATTCGTTTCATGTGAACGTTTCAATGTATGCATTAAACTACGCAGAACAAATTGGGTCTTTGAAGTAAATAAACACAGCATTTTGTGATTTCACTAAAAACGAAAGGTTTAAAGGGACACTCCAGTCACCCAGACCACTTCTGCCCATTGGAGTGGTCTGGGCGCCAACACCCACTACCCTTAACCCTGCAAGTGTAATTATTGCAGTCTTTATAAACTGCAATAATTACCTTGCAGGGTTAAGTCCTCCTCTAGTGGTTGTCTATCAGCCAGCCACGTGAGGGAATTCCGTGTTCTTATAACACGAAAAGTGTTTTAAGCGACGCTGGGTGTCCTCACACTATGTGAGGACCTACAGCATCGCTGAAATCCCCAAAGGAAAGCATTGAATAACCCCTTCAGCAACTTGGGATGGGGGGTGGGAGGGAGAGGGGCACTGCAGAGTCCCTTTAAATGGAATGATAACATTTTAAGAAAGATATCTCACACTGAAAAACAAATGTGAGTTAGAAGGGAACAAAAATTAACTAAAAAAGAGAATGCACACCAGAAACCATAAAAAAATCTCTATCTTGGTTTAATAAGTCAATATTAGATTACAATTGTAATACAACAATAAGTGATAGTAAATAGGCTAAACATAACAACCAACAATAATTATTTATCGAATTCTCAAACTGGTAGGGCAGAAAGACGGATCCAATGAAAAAACCCCTTAATTAGAAGGGAACAAAAACATAACCTAGCCTCGACAACATGTTTGCTCGTTTATGAAGTTTTCAGTTTTTTCTTTAAAGGGACACCATAGTCAAAAAAACAACTTTAGCTTAATAATTCTTTAATGTCAGTCCCTCTAATAGCAAATGCATTGGTCAAAACAGACGAAATTTCTCCAATTTATAAAATATGAATTTGTTGCTGCAAACTCAACCTTAATCATAAAAAGTGTTGTGGAACTTGTGATTTACTGTAGTTGAATATTCACATCGCCTAGCAAACTCTGTTTCTAAAAAAAATGTGAAGGAAAAATTGTCCCCAATGGTTCACCCCCAGTATATCTGTCAAGACTGTAGTCATTATTCTCTAAAAGGTTTTCTCATTATATACTAAATTATAAATATTATTTAAGGTTACATAAATGAGACGTTACTGAAAATTATGCAGGATTTAATGATGCTACAATTATAAAGAGAAAGAAAAATCAGACAGGGATAATTTAATGGCGAGAGAAAGTGAGAAGTAAAACACTTTCAAAAGCTTTGTACCCAGACAAGATCAAAGAAATCCCAGATTTAGTATTTCATACAAACCAGTCTAACAATGTCACATTATTATTGTAAAGAATTCAAAGCTATTCAGATCTTAATATATTTTTATCAATCCTTATTTAAACATTGTAGAATAAAATAACCTTAGACAGAAAGAAATTGTCAGTATTTGCAGCAGACATTATAAAAGTTGTCCAGCTTCTATGGGATGTGCCTGTCACTAAATCAAGTGACTGTGTTTCAGGAGGATATCATAAGGGAGACTCTCGATTTACAATGCGATCATACATTATCCGACATTTGTGTGCTAAGTGCTACCACTGTGGGCTATTGTGAAACTCAAATGGCAGGTAAGTGTACGCTCTAAAACTACAAATCCTGCACGATATCTAGCTTTTATGAGTTATTTAACTTTAAGTTATTTATTTGACTGACTTATCTTTAAACTATTCGTGTTTGAAGATATTGGAGATATTCAATCTCTAAAGTGTTATATTTTAAATGACATTTTGAGACCCAAGTCACTTTGTCTCACTTTTTTACCATTGATTCCCTCTTTTCTAAAAACATATTTGGTGTCTATACATTTTAAAGAAACCCAAGGCCCGAGGTAATTTAGGGGGAATAATTGGGAGCAGTTTTTTAAAGAATGTATAGTTAATTTAAGGTTGTTTTTTTTTCTTTCTTTTTTGCCAGCTCATGTTCTCCTTGCTTACCCTGCAGGCCATGTCCCCCTCACTCACCCTGCAGTCCATGTCCCCCTGTGACTCACCCTGCAGCCCATGTCCCTATCTCTCACCCCATCAGCCAATGTCCTCCTCACTCACCCTGCAGTCCATGTCCCCCTGTGACTCACCCTGCAGCCCATGTACCTATCTCTCACCCCGTCAGCCAATGTCCTTCTCACTCACCCTGCAGTCCATGTCCCCCTGTCACTCACCCTGCAGCCCATGTCCCTATCTCTCACCCCATCAGCCAATGTCCTCCTCACTCACCCTGCAGTCCATGTCCCCCTGTGACTCACCCTGCAGCCCATGTCCCTATCTCTCACCCCGTCAGCCAATGTCCTTCTCACTCACCCTGCAGTCCATGTCCCCCTGTCACTCACCCTGCAGCCCATGTCCCTATCTCTCACCCCATCAGCCAATGTCCTACTCACTCACCCTGCAGTCCATGTCCCCCTGGGACTCACCCTGCAGCCCATGTACCTATGTCTCACCCCGTCAGCCAATGTCCTTCTCACTCACCCTGCAGTCCGTGTCCCCCTGTCACTCACCCTGCAGCCCATGCACCCCTCTCTCACCCTGCAGCCCATGTCCCCCTGTCACTCACCCTGCAGCTCATGACCCTATCTCTCACCCCATCAGCCAATGTCCTCCTCACTCACCCTGCAGCCCATGTACCCATCATACACTCTGTAGCTAATGTCCCCCCCACACACTAAATCCCTCATCTCTCCCACTCACATTACATCCTGTATTCCCCCTCACTCACCCTGCAGCCCATGTCCCTCTCTCACACCATGCTACCCAAGTCCCCCGCACACACTACAGCTCCTATCCCCCCACATCCGCATTCCCCACAACAGACACTACAGGTCCTAACCAAGCACACACTGCAACAATAACACTACACATGGACTTTCACCATGCAAGAGCCTTTCATCAGGGCTCTGTGCATGAACTGCCTGAGGGCATCTAACTGGCATACCCTCTTTAGAGAGCTGTGCATGTTGCATTGGTGATGACACAATATAATCCCTCTTTGGCCCCATCCCTCCTGCAGGGCTGCTATGCCTTTTAATGCCCAGCCCAAATTTTTGACCCAGCCCGTCCCTACTCCCAGCCAGCAAGCTCAGGAGACCTAACATAAGTAGTAGATTTCAAAGCAGAAGAGTAAAGGCGGGAGCGGTGGACCTCAGGTTCTCTGGGAGGGGGTCTGGGTACTCATTGCATCATGACCACTATAGCTTGCTGTGGTGGTTATGGTGCTTGGAATCTTCCATTGAAGTAATAAACCTTATTATACTTTTTTGTGTTAATACCTCAGTAAGCTGTTTTTATATACATGTGCTTTTATAAATAATATACTTTGGTCTTGTTTTAAATTACCTGTTCAGTTACATAAACAGCTGTCAATGGATCATGAAATTACACTCTCAATTAGGCTTTTCCTGAGAATCATTGCCACCAAAAGCAAATCAATCTTTTTTGGACTTCGCAATTTAAACAAGTGGGAGATAGACACACAGCCACTGTTATAATTGTATTATATTATATTATAAAGCAATTGTTATAGTTATATACTCCTTCTTCTAATAGTTAGACAACAAAGGTGTGAACAAACTAATTTAGGGGGTAATAAAGGCATTAGATTTTTTTTATTGTTTTTTTTTATTGCATCTTGGAAAAATATAAAAGGAGAATATTAATTTTGATTTATGGTTTCAAAGCTAAATAAAAATTGTTATATAAAAAAGATATATTGTATCATCAAACAACCTTTGCAATTAAAAGTTACTAAGCTTTATAGGTATGAGAAAAAAATGAATGTGCGCTTAATAATGACCAACCTTTATTTTGAAGATTGTGTATGTTATTAACAATATTTTCATAAATTACAGCACATGTTTAACCATTTCAGAGTCAGAAATTAGATTTGATGGAAATTTTCACTTTTTTAAAATGAATTTATAAGAAGGAAAAGGGGGAAAACCACAGTACAAGGGAAACAAGTCTTGTCTGTAATTAAGCCATTTAGCACACAATGCATTTGCCCACTATGTTATTGCTATTAATTCAAACTTATGCAAACCATTTAATATTCAGTTTACATAGGACAATGGGTGGTAGTCCCTTTTGTAGGAATTGGCAATGGACCATAAGGAAACACACATCGATAAAGAGCACAGCTGGTACCTTCAGATGAAGAACATTGTTTAGTTTATAGATACAGGGATTCCGTTTATTGTGTTGGCAATTCCAGGAGCAAAGATAAGAGGAGTCAAGATAGTAAGTGGTCATTTGAAAGGATGAAACAGAATCTTGTATGTGCTTCCTTTATCAAATACACATAAGATGTGTTTACATACTGTCAGGATTACAGTTCATCCAGCACATAGAAATAGTATCACACCTAGGACTAAGGATAACGTCTAACCGGACCTTAGAATGGCCGGACTTAACGAATCCAAGATTAGTCACAATACTTGCCGAGGTCAGGGATACAGAATGAGACATAACGATGAGGGAAAGCCAAAAGTCAAGGATACCAGAAATCAGGGAAGTCAAAATGAAGCCAAAGTCAAAAGCCAGAATAATACGATCAGGAACACACTCTCGGATAACCAGCAAAGGGAAACCACAAGAGGGCAATCAGTGGAAGAAATGAGGGAGTTTAAATATCCCTCTTATGGATCCGATTGCCCGTATCCAGCCTTTGACCCCAAAATTTGCGCGCGCCCTCTGTGTGCCGTCACCCACACGACGACGTTGCTACCACTGTGGACAGATGTGGGGCTATATAACAGTGTTGATTTGCAGCATCCGCCGTCCACCAGCATGTCGCAAAATCCTGGTCTTATGGCATAGGACCGCCGAGCAGCACTTTTCTTATTTCTGGAAAGGTGATTATTGTTGTGTATAGCATATGGAGAGGATGTAAATGTGACACATACCTTTTCAAGTATCATCCTCTATAAAAATGGTCCATAACTCTCCCAAGAGTCTACATCCTACTTAATTATATAGAGGGCTTAGGGTGACTATCCACTAAATTGGAGTTTTACATATGCCAAAAAAACAGAATGCGACAGCGTGCTAGGATTGATATCAGTTAAGTCCAAAGAGATAGAACAAAAATGACTGTCTGCGTCAAATGAGAACGAGTCTTAGTCGATCAGAGAAGAGGATCCTGTCCTTGGCTTGCAAAAACAATATTGTCTGTCTGTCTATCTACATGTCTGTCTGTCTCTTCATTATATTAGGAAGCAGTTTTTGTGTAGGAGATTACTGGACCCGATATCCACCTAACAAGGCATTGGATGAGATAAAGGTCAAGAAGAAATGCATGCTTTTTTAATTATCAGACCAAATTATTGCCATATAAAACCATAGAGGAACCATAAAAAAAAAACCTTCTTTATAAAAGCCAATAAACTAACAGAGTGATGAAATTGTGAGGGTGTTTGGTTTACAATCCTGGGAATTAGACAGTTTGGAAATATGAGATGGTTAAAGGAAACTGAACAATAAATGAGAAGATCATTTCACTTGTGATGTATTTGCCCTCAAGGCCAGAAGCAGAAGTTGGATACAAGATTGGACATGATTTTTGGAAACCTCCTCAAGTTCTTTTTCTCTTATTGTTTTATGCAGGGTTTAACTAAGCAATAGTCGAAATACCATAGGTGTGACGGAGAGAGGCTGGCCACACTATTCACTGGCAGATATGTACAGAGTGAGAGCTAGTGCAATTTACACAGGCGTGTTCTTTGCTTTGTATCTCCTGGAAAAACACAATGCTATCACGTATTTACGTTTTATTGTGGCAACAGATTTATGGCCTTTGCAACAGGCAAAGCAAACCAATTATTTGTGGAAGGTAATAAGTAGCTAATGTCAAATTATTTGCAGCAACATTCCTTTGGCTTCAAGCCAGTAAACTTTACCTGAACTAGAATCGTGTCCAGTTGCTACTTAGCTCAATATCTTTGATGGAGTTTCCTAATAAAATATAGCTACAATTTACAAACAGTTGTAATATGTGCTTTGTGTTTCTACAGTTTTATAAGGGATACATTACTATAGAGGAGAATTGAATAATGTAAAGCAGTGGTTTCGAACCCAGTCCTCAAGTCCCCTCTAACAGTCCAGGATTTAGGGGTTACCTAGTTGTGTCTAAGGTTTTTTTTAGAAATAAAGAAAAAAACACTTTAGACACAACAGGGTAATCCCTAAATCCTGGACTGGTAGGTGGTTCTTGAGGACAGGGTTGGGAACCCTTGATGTAAATGGTAGAAGTCCATCGAGAACCTTCATGCTTCTGCTCCACTGATTAAAGGCCCCTCACAATTTGGATAACAGGAAGACTAAAATGGTATTAAATATATAGTAAAGTAAACAACAAAATGCATTTATGTAGCAATCTTATAGTGTGAGATGTGTAATTATAGAAGACCAATTACCAAATAAAACTTTCAAATTAGATTCTATCACAGATCCTATATTCATACTTACTAGAAAAATTGTGACACTATATGAAAATAAACTTTGTCAAATTAATTTGTTGTGTTTAATTGCTGGGATCCATTTATTTTAAAAAAAATAGATGTATATTTTATAATTATATAAAAATGTAATATAGCTTATTATGTTATACGTTGTGGTTAAGAGGTTTGAATGAGTGATCAAAATCCTTATATGAAAACTCAGGATTAAGGCAATTCTATTATCTAAGTCAGCGTTTCCAAATTAGTGTTCCGTAGTAATTTTACTACAGATTATTTATTTATGTTAAAGGGTCTGTGTCATGCGCTCCCTCATTCCCTCAATCAGTCCATTGCAAAGGACGACTCCTGCATTACGTGACTCTCTCCTCTTCTGTTAAAAGACTCTCAGGGCAGCATTGTGTTGCTCAGTTATTTTGTTTTACTGAGCGATACAATGTTGTTACCTGAGCTCCTGGATGTGTTACTTACTGCCGAATCTTGATTGCCAATTTCCTGTCTATGCTGTCCTGGAATTAACTGATTTTGTTGATTTCTCCTGCCCTAACACAGACTTCCAGTTAGACCATGATTTTAGCCTGTTCAACTAGGTGTAGAAAATCCCTAGTACTTTTAGCCTGTATTTCATCACATACATACCGACTGATTTTTGTTCTGTATCACTCATTTACTGTATCACTCAGTTACCTGTGTACCCTTTTATCTTTTTACTTTATATTATTTTATAATCATATCTTCCCAGGAAAGCTGTTATTTGAAGTAGTTTGTCCTTTATATATACCTCTATTTTCACAACTGTTATAATTCCTAATCAGCTTGTTCCAATTTGTACCATTAGCATTTGATAATTTAAAGAGACATCACCACAGCTATCAGGACTGCCATGGTGTTCCTTTAACGCCTTAAGGACCAAACTTCTGGAATAAAAGGGAATCATGACATGTCACACAGACACATGACATGTGTGACATGTCATGATTCCCTTTTATTCCAGAAGTTTGGTCCTTAAGGGGTTAAGGGGTTAAAGGGACTTTCCAGTGCCAGGAAAACAATCCATTTTCCTGGCACTGCAGGTCCCCTCTCCCTCCCACCTCCCAATCCCCAGTTGCTGAAGGGGTGAAAACAGTGGTTTAGGGTCGCCGACGCTCCTCCTCTTCATTACGTCAGCCAGTGGGCGAGACTGATCCCGCCGGTCACGGAGACCTAATGCGCATGCGCGGCATTTTAGAGCTCTCCATAGAAAAGCATTGAAAATGCTTTTCAATGCTTTCCTATAGGGAATTGAGCGACGCTGGAGGTCCTCACACAGCGTGAGGAGGTCCAGCGACCCTCTAGCACAGGTTTTCTGTGCTATGGACAAGGAAGTGCCCTCTAATGGCTTTCTAGTAGACAGCCACTAGAGTTGGAGTTAACCCTGCAAGGTAATAGTTGCAGTTTATAAAAAAAAAACTGCAATAATTACAATTACAGGGTTAAGGGTAGTGGGAGTTGGCACCCAGACCACTCCAATGAGCAGAAATGGTCTGAGTGCCTGGAGTGTCCCTTTAATTCTATCCAAAGACTACCCTGACATTATCTGGTTGGCTCTTCTTTCCATGAATAAATGCTAGTTTTCAAAATAATTATTCCTAATATTAGGTCTTGTGTATTGGATTACAAACATATTAGCATTAATATATATACATACACATTTACATATACACAAAGATATTTAAACGCACTCAGTTCTCCATAAATATTTCATGCCATTTAAATTTTACACAAAAAACAAATAGAATAAGCAGAATTATTGATATTCTCTGGCAGTTTTCAACGCTAATAAGTTTGGGTTATTGACCCGAGTTTCTATGGCCACTGGCTTATGTAATTAGAAGGAAAGATTAAAATGTTATCTGTGTGTTTTAGCAAATTTAGAGACCCAAGCATATTTAACAACTCACCTACATCCCAAAATGGGGCATGATATTCAAAATCCAAATTGTATTCACAGAAAGGAATAGGTTCCATGACGAGTGCCATGTTACGAAGAATAAAGGAAATGACATGTACAAAGCATATTTAAACAGAGCTGTATGCTTCATTCCTCTTTACAAAAGTCCCAAGTGATCATAACATTGAATGCAATCTGGCATGACAGACAATTCAAGTTACACAATGTACTTGTTAGGTGTAAGATTATCCTAAAAGGTGCATTTAACGCAACAAAATAAAAAAATTAAAAATACATTCTTCCACAATGTTTTTTCCCCACTGATGAGTACGATTCCTGTCGTAAAACTTTAATATTGTATCTTCAATTTTAATTAATTATTCTTGGTAAATTACTTGTCAGTACTGTTTTGACAAAAATGAATTTAACTAACCCCTTGCCATGAGATGTCTAAATGTTGTTTACTTTCATTTTACCAGCACAATAAATCTTTATACATAGCGGTAGATTGATCCATAAGTAGCTGGATTGCACAAATTCTATCAGACAAATATTACGTCACTAGGTGTGGTGTTCCAAAACCATGCTATGCCAGATTATCTCATCAACTTGAATACATTTACTTAAACCCAAAGTGTTGCATAGATGTTTTTTTTATTGACAGAAGGATTGAATTTTATAATTGGAACATACTTTCACAAGGGCTCATTGGATGGATACATATGGGCTACACAAATAACGAAAAGCTGGGTAGTCTGCAAAAGTAGGATCTTCAGCTTTCATTTGCAGGGGAGAAAGCCTA
Source organism: Pelobates cultripes (assembly GCA_933207985.1). Taxonomy (NCBI): domain Eukaryota; kingdom Metazoa; phylum Chordata; class Amphibia; order Anura; family Pelobatidae; genus Pelobates; species Pelobates cultripes. The sequence goes on from OW240913.1 coordinate 322,857,123, forward strand.
GTCGATTAACACACCAGTTTAAACCTCAGGGTCAGAGATTCTAAAGAATTCCATTATTGTGAGGTTAATAAAGTAAGCTCCATTGAGATTGGTAATGGAAGAATTTAATCATCAACTTTCAGTATGGCTACATTGAGGGGCTTTGAGGGGAAAAAAGGAGACTGTTAGATACAAATTGACTTGGTAGATACACAAACGCAGCCTTTTACAGCTGGCAAATAAATCTATGGATTCTGGAATATATAGAAATGACCACATTTAACTAAATTTGCAAATCTCATATTTAGGGAAATCCGGCTGAAATGTGGTCATTTCAACAGCATGAGCACAGCTCATTTAGTACCATCCTGAGTCTATTTAAAAATTGGATTTCTTCTTTCTTTGCCCGGTTTGTTTGTGAGCTTCTAACTATTATGTCTTCTCGGACTGAACACATTGATTTTGACACTTGCTTTTACAGCTGGCAAAAAAAAATCTATGAATTCAGAATCATATCTATTTTATAAAGTGTAAGCTGCCATCAAGCTAGACATCATGGTTTTCGAAATGCTTTTAGAAGAAATCTGAGTGGTATTTGCTTTCAAAGAAATCGGAGCTTAACCAGGAAAAGGCCGTTTAAACCATGTTTACATTGGTGTCTTAGCTCACAAAAAGCAAACAGCCATACGGAAAATGAAAAGAATAAAAAGAATTCGAAAATGTTTGTCTGAAATGGTAAATATTGATTTGCTCTCTTTTAGAGGAGATATTTCAAGTAAATATATATATAAATATCTATATATCTCCGCGCTGTGAATTATTTTGCAGGCTTGGTGGTTTGAGTATTGCAAGGGATAGGAAAGCAAACACATTCTTCGCAATCTAAGATGTTAAAATAACACAACAAATGATAGCTTGATGTGAGAACAAGAGAAACAAGCCAAAAGCAAACACAGCAATGTACTAAAGGTCTCTCAAGCATCAAATGTCTAACACTTAGCTGTCATCACAACATACAGATGATCCCACACTTTATTTTCATGAATGCATACTTTATAAGATGTTCCCACTTTTAATGATGTGACAATTCCAATTTTATAATATTAGTTGTTATTATTACTGTCACATAGCTCTATAAGGAGTATTTAAAAGCGTTTTAGGAAAGGGTAGGTGTGATAATGTAATTAAATAAAAATCTGATAAAGTGACATCATTATCTGTTTATATATTATAAAATGGATATTTTCAAAATGGATATTTACTAGAATGTGAAAATTTGAAAAAGTCAGTGCTATTCCATAGAAGCTCAATTTTGGAATGATAACTAGAGCTTACAGAACCACTCTTTCAGAGTCGCTAGCACTTTAAAAATAAATACATTGGACAAACAACTAGTTCATCACCATTTAGTAGACTTACCTTACAGCCTATTAAATGGGGAATAAACCACAATCTGTATTTGGAATAGGGAAGTCTAAAGAAATCATTATTTAATACACTGTCCTTTTACAACTTCTATTTTTTTTACATTGCAAGCAGTTTGTCTGAAGAAATTATGGAAAGACCCAAAGATTGATGACAGGTCTGCCATCAGAATTTTTTTGGGCCCCTTATGCAGCTCAAGGCCTGAGCCCCTGGGGCCTGCCCCTGAGTCTGCCCACAGGACCCACCCTGAGTCCACATACAAGGATAAAGTGTGTGTATAGTGGATGCAGTATGTGTAATAAATACAGTGTGTGCATAATGGAAGCAGAGTGTGTGTGTAAGAGATAGAGTGTGTTTGTAAAGTGAATGTTGTTTGCGTAGTGGATGCTGTATGAGTGTTTAAAGTGGATGTAGTCTGTGTAGTTATTTTTATTATTATTATTATTATTATTGCCATTTATATAGCGCCAACAGATTCTGTAGCTCTTTACAATATTATAAGAGGGGGAATTTAACTATAAATAGGACAATTACAAGAAAACCTACAGGAACAATAGGTTGAAGAGGACCCTGCTCAAACGAGCTTACATTCTATAGGTGGTGCAGTGTGTGTGTGCGTGTAAAGTGGATGCAGTGTAGTGCAGTGGTATTCAACCTTTTTCTACCTACCACCCACTAATGCATCTTTCTTGATGGAAAAATGTTCTTACCGCCCACCAGTTTTCGCGCAAGTGCAGAATATTTTTTAGAAAGGAGGGTGTTTTAAAAAAAATAAATGTACGTACATTTATCTTTTTATTTCTACTTAATGCATGTTTATAATGTTTTTAACTTTATAAAGTTTAATGAGAAAGCAATAAAGTAAATTGAAATTACCTTTACTAGTGATTAATGAGATCCTTGAGGTTGATGCTGCGAGACTAAATATTTGATATCTGGTTCGATTTTCGTAAGGAACAAACGAAGGTCTCCTCTTTCGGTGATATTCAGACGATTTCTCTGTTTGCTCATAATATGATTTCTCATCTGTGCATCAGCTCCCCTCCTCTCCCTCTTCAATTCTTCTCCCCACCTTTTTTTTCTTCCTTTTTTCTATTTTTTAACCTTCCTTATGGCAATGCCCAGTAGGAAGGCTGAGCTAGGCAGCCCACTTACTATTATTAGCCAACAACAATTCTCTCCTTTTCCTTTTTATTATCATTCTGTCTCCTTTTTTACAAGTACTCTACTCCTTTATTCTCCTATTCTACAAGTACTCTGCGCCTTCTTTCTCCTTTTTACAAATACTCTGCTCCTTCTTTCTTTTATTCTACAAGTACTCTGCTCACAGACAAACACACACACACTCACAGACACACACACACTCACAGACAAACACACACACATAAACTTACAGATACACACATACACTTACAGACAGACACACATACACTTACAGACACACACACATATACTTACAGACACACACACACATACACTTACAGACAGACATACATATACTTACAGACTCACACTTACACACACACAAATGATTAATATTAAATGTCCACCCAGCCTCCCTACCTGGACAGCTGGTGTGGGTCTGTCCCTGGGGTCCAGTGGGGCTTCACTTCAGCGGACGGCAGAGTTCAAATCCGAGGGGGCGAGGGAGCTCTAACTTCTCTGCTCTGCTCCTTCGCGGGCTGTCGACTGATGCCCAGAGCCGGAATATGATGTTATATTCCGGGTTCCGCGGAATCAGAAAACTTTGCGAGAGGGAGCAGAGTGGTTAGAGCTCCCTCGCCACGTCTGATCTTACCACTGCCGCACGCCATGCCGGGAGATCCAGAAGGTGGCCTGGCAGGAGGGAGTGCTTCCCTCCTGCCGGTCACTGAAATCTTGCGCCCGCATAGCCACTCGCACCCGGAGAAATCCTCAAAAAAAGAGGATTTAGCCGCTGAAATCCCGACCGCCCACCTGGAATCCTGAAACGCCCACTAGTGGGTGGTAGGGACCAGGTTGATGACCCATGGTGTAGTGGATGCAGTATGTGTAGTGGATGTAGTGTGTGTCTATTGCATTTAGTAGTTGTGTGTGTAACTTTATGAGCTGGGATAGGGGCTGTGTTCTGTGGGCAGTAAGGATAAGCATTATTTTAAAAAAAAATCCCTCCCTCTTACTCCCTGGTGTTCCGGTGTCACAGCAGTTTTCATAGTGAAGAAGGGGTCCAGCAGACTCTGTAATTCTCACATGTGTGTCCAATTTAATATATTGTATAGTATGGTATAGTATATATTATTTATATAGTGTATGATAGAATTTATCAAACAATGAATTTTAACTTAATTCACTATGAATAAATCCAGTTGGAGGAAAATCTGCTAAATAAACTTACCTACTGTTCATAGACAAGCCTACAGAAAATGCTCAGCAATAGGCTTAAAGTAACTTTAAAAATGTATGAAATGTTATGAATGTAATAAATAATAGAAAAATATACAAATGATGTATTAAATATAATGTAATAATTGGGACATATTAGAGTGTACCATAGAATTAAAGGAACTCTAAAGCGTTAGGATTATAAACCTGTATTCCTAAAGCTGTAGTGTCTTGTCTCTAAGTTTATAGGTCCTCCCACCCCACACCTGGTTGACATAAAAAGGGTTAAAAATCCTTTTTATTTAACACTTTTTCCCGTGCACAGACAATCTCGGCGTTGCTTACCTCGCCTCCTCCCACTGCATCTAGTCCTCCATCCAATCCAATCCTCATCAAATGCTCTTCAAATTACCCCACTGGATCGATTCTGTGTTTTACTCAGTCCCTGCAGCTGGAAGAACAACTGGCTGTCAGTATGACATGTGTGTTTAACCCAGCAATGTAGACAATGCAGTTGCCCCAAAATTAAACAGTTAAACATACATTGAGAGGAAGTGCCCTGGGTGATGTTAGTGGTCATTTAAAAGACACTCCAAACTCTTAGAGCACTATAGCTCACTGAAGTACTTATTGTGTGAAGACAACTAGTCCGGTTGCTTCCTGGTTTAATTAGCTCAGTAGAGCTAAACTCAAGAGACAGACAATTGTGCAGAGCACCTGCCTTGCAAAGACTTCTCATTGAGCTACATTGGGAAGTCTGCAAATGAAAGGGAGAGTTTGCAAAGGTTGCAGACATGAGATCTGCAGCTTTTGGCAACTGTTTTTAGATATGAAAAATATGCATAATTAAATGCATACATATTTTCATTGGGGTGTAGCTACTAAACAGTGATTTCTATTTTAATTTTAATTTATTTGGGCAGTGGAGTATCCCTTTAATTTTTTCTCAATGGTGTTAGCTGTCATAAAGGTTCTAGGAGATTTTTGCAGCGATCGCTTGTGGTAGAATTGTCTACTATCTTACGTAATTGGATTCATTCACCATTTAGTTACATCCAGACAAGCTGAAATCCAGACTACATTCATGTAAAGTCAGAGTCAGTGTTTCAAAAAATACAGACATTGATAAACCTTGCGATTAATGTCTGGATTGTGTGATCCAAATATAATCTGGACAGAAGGCAGTTGGTCTTTAATGAATATTCCTGAAGATTATCATTGTAGGATGTGGAAAAATGGGGAAAGACCCCCATTTGATTTATTTATGGAAAATATTCCTGAGCCAAAAAAAAAAAGCCAACATATAAAGAAGTTGGGTATCTTTTTCAAATTACAAAAAGGAGATTTGTTTTTGTCTTTGATACATTCATTTTTGGATCATTAAACAGTTCATGCTTGTTTCTGAGAAATTACATATATATATTTGCAATGCTACTTCCAATTTCCTTTAATTAGATTTTACCGATTTTTAGCTTCACAAAATCAATTTGATGTATTCTGTAGTTGCCCCTAAAATGTTTAGGTTTTAACACACCGATAGCTGTAGTAAATGACTGCGTTTGAAGATGCAAGATATTACATTAACTGTTCATTTAAATCAGGCTTCCCCAAACTCCGGCCCTCCAGATGTTGCTGAACTACAACTCCCATGATTCTATGAATGAAATAGATAGGCTGAGAATCATGGGAGTTGTAGTTCAGCAACATCTGGAGGGCCGGAGTTTGGGGAAGCCTGATTTAAATAGTCACACACATAAAATTAACACTTGGTTTATTGTTTTGAAATTAAGTTTGTCTTTCTTGCTGCTCTTTCATTGTTTGTTGGGAAAGTGTAAACTGTTTTTTTTATTAACGCAGTCAAGCAAAGCTGTTGAAAAGCTCCACAATTATGTCAAGTGATCAATAAATCCCTTAAAGTGTATCTGTCATCAACACGTTATATAATTATATTTAGAAAATGCTTTAAGCCCTGTAATGTCATTTTAATAAAAGTATGAATTTTATTAACACTAAACTTTACCAACAAAGAGCATCTGTTGCCTTCTACTAACATGAGTTTTTTCTTAGACTTTCATGCAAATTTCATTCATATCTGTGTGCGCAAATTTACTGTACGTAAAATGCTTAAAAGCGCTTTCATACTCATGTCCCTACATAAAACTACCAGCCACTGCTATCACACTGCTACTCTCTCACTTTTTTTGTAACTTCACACAAATCTTTACACACACTTGCATTCCTCTTTAACATACACAAAATGGCTCCTTTTTGCCCTCCAAAACTTCAGGATATATTTTTTTTTATCCTTTTTTGGAATATCGCCGAATACTACTGACACTTTCACCACTGTGTCAAAAACACCCAAATCAGCTTCCTTGGTCCACAACACCACATACACTAATAGATTTCCCAAGTTTAAAATGCATAGGGACGGTAAAAAAACAGTTGACATATCTACCCTTGGTAATTTATTGACAAATCTATGGATTCCATTCCCTCCCTGAAAGTGTGAATACACGTGCAAAATTTTATATTGTTTTGGAAAAAGTTGCAAAATGGAACCCTTGAGAAATAAATTTCTCTGCCAAAGGTTCATTCTGTCCATCTGCATTTCTACAGAGTGACTGTTAGTGGAGGTTCCCTCATTACCATGTTTTTTTTTTCAGTTCAAATTTAATGGCAGCATTCTATCAGCAAGGTTACTAGGAAGAGTAAGGAGCATTATGGGTGAATCTCAAGGATTTTTATTCAAGCTGTTAATTCAGCAAGTACAGATATTTTATATAGCTGTACTTGATGAATGTGGCATACCCCAAGTTTATGACAAAAATATAATTTCAACTTCTTTTCAAACTATTTTTATTGAACAGTATTTAAAAAAAAAAACATATTTCACATTAATTTGGTATATAAAGAAATCAACATTTAACAATAGAAATGAGTAGAAATAAAAAGGGAAGGGGGAAAAAATAATGATCAAAAAGGAACAAAACAAAGAAAGGGAGGGAATTGATACTATTTAAATGTATAATAATATAGTGGATTTTTTTTTCCAGTCAAAATATAATACAGAGAGTAATATAACCAATTGTATGTCTAAATATACTGTATATCAATATGTAACAGGGTGTGTGGAATTGGCTACAGGAGAAACTCTTTACTTATATCATTTTCCCAGGAATCTCAATGAAACAGCAAATTCACTTTTTGAGGTGAGGGTTGCCGCAACGCCAGTCCATACCTTTTGTTATCGAGCATTAAATCAGTGCTTCCTTAATTGATGGTAAAGTAATTTCAGCTTCTATATTACTATTTCAAGCCTGATAGTATGCATATACTCTACAATATTTATATAAAGAATACAAAAAAATGATCAAAAAAATTTGAGCAGGCATCTCAAAACAGCAACCCATGTAATATGTTTCCATTTTATCTTGCTTTTACATGCTAGTTATGCATCAATTACTTCAAATAAATGTTGCTTTTAATAAGAAGCACTTGGTAGTGAAGAGGTTTATATGAAATTAGCATTATTGGAGGGCTACAATGTAACTAAACATTGTTGTTGTCTATGTGCAGCGCTTCATGATCGGAGTCCACTAATATTCACATTTAGATTTTCAGCAGTATAAAAATAATGCTGGCTCCAAAACATGAAAGTGATTGCAGCTCATTCCAGTGACCTAAACACTCCACAGATCTCAGTCCAATGGAGCCAATTTGGCATGGTGTAGTGTGGAAGGTTTGCAATATAAAAAGGGGTCCAATATTCCCTAAAAAACATTTCCAGCATCTTGGTGAATCCATGCCGTAATGATTTCAGGACATAAAGATTTCAAGAGAACCATTACCAATAACAACAAGACTCTAAGCCTGAAAGTTATTGAAAATGTCAGTTATGTATAATAACACGAAGAAGCATTTGTAATCCTTTAACAATCTCTACGAAAGGTTGCATACATAGACATATCTCTTTAAAAATAGCACTGTACGTGCCCGTGTTTCTATTTCAATTGATATATATATATATATATATATATATATATATATATTATTATTATTATTATTTTATGAATTTTTCATTCATTCATGTATACAAACTTACATACATTCAAAATTAGCACTTTTGAGAAAAATCCAGCATATGTCGTTTGTTTATCTCAACAATATTCAAATCCCTGAGCTAATGCTGACGTGATGACAAAAGTACAGAGGTATCTTTTTCAAGAAGACTGAAGTGTCACTTTGTCTACATTGTTAATCAAATCAATAATTGGCTTGTTCTCTAAAAAGTGAATTGTAGCGAATTGCTTAGTGAATAGCAAGTTTCTCCAATTCATCAAGATTTCCTATTTTGGCTTTAATTTTGAGATTAATTTTGAGATATGGTTTTTAATTCAGTAAAGTTTATTGTTTATTGAACTAATCGATCTCAACACATGGAAAAGAGTATTGTGGATCCAAAGTGTAAGATCTCGATGTTTCTGTGTGTTTATGTTTACGTATATGTACATGTGTGAGGCAGAGAGAGAGAAAGAGAGAGGGATGAAATGTGCTTTATGGCAAAATTAGTGCCAAAATAATAACAGGATTCTGGAAATCTAACATTATTTTTCTATAAAACATGGCTTACAGTTTTATGTTTCCTAAACTATATGATTTAGATTTTACAAAATATATATTAAATGTTTATTTAAAAGATGCAAGTGCATAAATAGTGATATACTCAGAAGCTGCAACTTTAGAAGACACAAATACATAATTCAAGATTCAAACTTGTTACAAAACACACCCGCAGCTTTGCTGATAATTGACGTCTGAGGATACGAGCACTTGGTCACTATGAATCAAAGTACAAAACACAAACTTATAGAATTTGTCACAAATCTCTGATTTCACGCAAAAGTAGAGTACTAGTTGTTTTTGTGGGGGTTTTTTTATATAAGAAGTGTGTAATTAGACCTTTTACCAGCACTTAGAACTTGGACTTATTTTATTCAGAGGTCTAAGCACACACTCGGACAAGGAGCGTGTGCTTAGCGCTCTAAATAGGTGGGATAATTTAATTGAGAGGGTTAAGCACATACTCACATGGGAAAATCAAGAAGGAAATTAAACAAGCAGCATTATTTGCATACTTATACTTTTTTTTTCAGTATCTACTTTGAAAGTGCATAGTCCACAATGTAAGGCACTTTAGAAGGGTTAATTAGCATTACCGATAATAATAAATGTGTGTTTTACAGTTCAAACTGTAATGCAGATCAGCTCAATAGCACATAAAATAGTCTACATTTTTACGTAAAATGCCATTTTGCTTATTCCTGTGAGCAGGTTAAAAATAAAATCTCACAAAATCTTAAAAGCTACCAATAAAAGAAAAGCATTAAGCTTTTTCATTCCTTAGTGTCATTGTGAAGTATAGTGTGCACATCATATTTGGTTTCTCGTATTAAGTTACATTTAACATGTCATGCCAATCAGACAATGTAGGAATTTAGTTACAATCAGATAATCTCTCCCCGAAGGCCAAAACAGGAATTACCTGATAGCAACCAAACTAGTCTTCAAAATTGACAAAAGCTTATGAAAGATAAACAAAATGGGTGGAAGGGTTAAAACTGGAAGATGACTAAACGTAAAGTGTAGAAAATAAAACTTCTCCGCCCCATAAAATGTTGGCCACAATATATACTTTTATGGATTGTGTCAGAAACCACAATAGCTAGCTCTACCACTTGATAATTAATCTAGGCAATGAAAGATCCTGAAAATGATCTGTAAATTGCTACAAGCAAACACTTTGTTAAATAATCATACCAATATTAATGCAAATTATGTTTCCTTGCTGTGTAACATTATAAAGTAGATTGATTTGGCCTGAGTTAAAATTAACCACCCCAAAAAACAAAAAAAAATACACGATACACAATAAAGTGAGGACTTAAAGGACCACTCTAGGCACCCAGACCACTTCAGCTTAATGACGTGGTCTGGGTGCCAGGTTCAGCTAGGGTTAACCCATTTTTTCATAAACATAGCAGTTTCAGAGAAATGAATGGGTTAAGCCTTCCCCTATTTCCTCTAGTGGCTGTCTCATTGACAGCCACTAGAGGCGCTTGCGTGCTTCTCACTGTGATTTTCACAGTGAGAGCACGCCAGCGTCCATATGAAAGCATTATGAATGCTTTCCTATGTGACCGGCTGAATGCGCGCGTGCGCATTCAGCCGACGGGGAGGAGAAGAGGAGGATCGGAGGAGGAGAGCTCCCCGCCCAGCGCTGGAAAAAGGTACGTTTAACCCCTTTTCCCCTTTCCAGAGCCGGGCGGGAGGGGGAGGGCACTATAGTGCCAGGAAAACGAGTATGTTTTCCTGGCACTATAGTGGTCCTTTAAAGTGGGTTTCAAATTATAGGTCAGAATAAAAGCATAGATTAATTTTTCCAGTTCAACTATTTTGAGTTTCAATTTGAAATTCACTTTGAATTCTGACTTCAGTGTATAACCCTAATGGACAGACAGATGCAACTATTATGCAACACAATTAGTATTCCACCCTGGCAGTTCAGCCCTGGCAGCATGGTTTGGGGATATTGTGGGGCTAATGGTGGAGAAGTGGCCAATAGCCACAAAGGAACTAGTACACTACAACACTCATGTTCCGGCGCAAACGATAGATGGGTGCTGACCCTCTGAAATATTGGGGGGGGTCACAGTATTATTGCTATTGGGAGGTGTGAGGTCTGTCTAATTATATGCTACATAGAAGGGTACTAGGATGGGAAATTACCACGGGAGGTTAGGGATGATTGTCAGAGTTTGACTATACGAGGTATCTGTGGGCACTACGGTCCCTGCTCTAAACAAATACTGAAGCACTAACGTCAGTTCACAGTCCTTACCAGGTGAGCTGTACAGACTGCTCCACTCATGGTCACAGGGGAACTACTGCGGGTACCTGGGGAAAAGGTCTGTTTTTTTACATTGTTCATGGGGATTATCCTCTACCCACTCCTATTTCTGCATCTTTTCTTCCTATTCTATCTCCTAGGCTTCCCTGATTCCTCTTGCTTAGTGTTCTGGGGGGAGGCGAAGAGAGGACCCACTATTCTTTCTCCAATCCTTGGGGACAGTTGTCCAGTATCCCGCACTAGATAACTTTGGTAGGACTTCCATCAGGGTTAAAATGGCTAGCTGAACTTAACCTTCTTATACTCAACTGCAATGGTTCAATATCCCGGAATTGAAACACACTCCATTCCTGTATATTTAAACTAATTTCAAGGAGGAATCTGCAACTATGCTCCAAGGCATTTCACTTGGGACATTTTGACAATACTGAAGGACAAAAATGGCTGGACTGACTATATCTTCTCCAATCTCATTTAATTTCATTAATGGGGATTGAGAAGGAACCAGGGGGCAGGTACTTATCCTAGAAGGGCCTCATTGCAGAACACAAATATACCCTTGTGTCAATGTATGTCCTTAACAGAAAGCTGCACTGCAAAGTATCCTAGTATGATGGTCACCGCACCTCGGTTTACCTTCTCTGTCTTCAATTTTGGTAAAGCACACAGAGTTGCAATCTTTTTTTTATGGTTTAGATTGCTGTATCATTTGTTTTAGCATAAAACTGTGGCTCACAATTAGGGGTAGTGTGGTCTTTGGTCAAAATATATTTTACAAGGTTCATCATTTCTACAAACCTCTACATTTCCCATAATTCACAAACAGTATTTCTTAGCAATGAAGTGGGTCATATAAAATGGGTGTAGTAAGGTAAAAGGGTTAAACTTGCCACACCAAAAGGCGTGCCGAAAATCTAGTGCTTAGGTCATATACTTTTATCCCTCATAGCATGCAGATAATGCAAAAATAAAATATGGGAAAAAAATGTTTACAAAATAGTAAAAATAAAATCGTTCGTTAAACATTGGGTTTGCCCCAAAAATGGATTTCCTTTTTTTAACAGTGCCTCTTTCTAATTATACTTATGTAAAAAAACAGATAGCAAAAGTGTTAACAAGGCAGACATTAAATTGCCAAAGACAAAAAAAAAGCTATTACATTATTGCCATGGGAGGTGTCTATAGAAGGGAGAATATGGCACTTAATTCAAAAAACTGTTCAAAATAAAAAAATATGTTTGTGTATTGGGCAGTCTACATAATGTTTGAAATCAATAAAGGCATAAGGCCAATTCTGATGCTTTGAAAATCAAGCTCTTATTGAATTCTATCTCAGCCAATCCAATGCTTTCCCATAAGAAAGCATTGGTAGGCTATTACGCATGCTTGACAAAATGCCACGCTGAACCAATCAGCATCTCCTCATAGACATGCATTGAATCAATGCACCTCTAGTGGCTGTCTGAGTGACTGCCACTAAAGGTTTTACTAGCCATCAAATTACAGGCTATAGACACCTGAACCAGTACATTAAGCTGTAGTGGTCCTGGTGGTGACTATAGAGCCCCTTTTAAGCTTGTATGTTATTTGTAACCTCTGTAATATTGAAGAGATTAATTAATCTCTCTACGATGTAAGGGCTTCTGCATCCTCTTTGGACACATACCTCTGCCAATGACTAAATCAACCTGTCCATTTACTTTCTAACTAATGCTATGTCTCAGAGTGTGATATGCTTAAAATAATACAATATCACTTCTGTCTATAAAGAAAAGGTGTTAATTAAATGTATACAAACCCAGCAGTGTTATAATGAATTGGCACTCAACATTTTCGTTTAGTTGTCATAGGATCCCAATACTTCAACCCAGTTGCATTATTTTTATTTGACCCTGCACACTAATATTCAAAGCACAGTAATTACCAGCTCAGCTTTGCATGTGTCTTTTCCTTCAGCAAGTTTAACTATTGGAGGTTTGCGGAGCATCAGAATGATTATAGCATAGTCCCAGACTGCCCCCTAGTGTTCAGATGAGCATATTTCACTGGTTTCAACCCTGTTAGTTGTGATCGTGAAATGCTTTTGACTTGATATTGTGAAATAGGCAAGCATGAGTTAGTGATGGGTTTGTTTTTTTCTAAATTAACAGATTAAATTTTTTATAATAATTATATGCTTTTGGACTTATAGCATACAAATATGTGTTTTAAAGGTTGAACCCGATAAACTTTAGCAAAATTACTATACTATATAATTACTATAGCTATATAATTATATATTAAAATGAGCAAACAAATACTGTTAGAGCAAAGTTGGGTTGCAACTGCACAACTTCTAACTTATTGCCTGGCTAATGACAATGATGATGGTTAAATTCACATTAACATCTTTTTGGATATATGTATATTGAGTCAAAAATCAGGAATCAAACATCGTGCCTTGTTATTAATACTGTTATCATTTATACTGAGACAATATTTCAACCGTGTTTTACAATTTTACAATGTAAACATAACACAGTTAACAAATTAATGTTGACCAACAGAAGAGATGAAGTGGGTCCTGCTCAAAGAAGCTTACAATCTAGAATGAAGTGGGATAGTAAGACGTGTGAAGAGAAAGAACAATGATTGCTATGTATAACTCCTGTAAAATATATGAAACAAAACACGATGATGAAGGCTGTGGAGTGGAATAGTGAGAGAGTGGAACAGATTATGGAACCGCAAATATGCAAGGAGATACAGGACAGACTGAGTAAAGGGACAAAGTATCCAGGGGCATTTTAGCTTTCTAAAGAGATATATATGTTTAGAGATTTTTTAGAGATAAAGAGACTAGGGATGAGCTAGGGCATTGAAAGACACTGTAGATGAGAATTAGCATTGTTCATGCTAGCAGTGGGGAAGTGCAGGCAACTTGGACAGTGGAGATGTAGTAATCAAGGTGGGAGATAATAAGACCATAAACTAGTGCCTTATTATCATCTTGGAATCTAAAAACATAATAATATTTATATGTTTGCTGCAAGAGGCAGGGTAAGAGAAAACAGAAGAGATGATAACTGAGCACTGGTGAACACTGAATGTGAAAGGTAGCTTTAAGGAGGGGATATCTAAAAAGGAGATCCTGAAGGATCATAGGGAAAGGTAAGATGATAAGCAAAAAAAGGAGAGTGTCCCAAAAGCCAAGATGATCAAAGGTTTGAGGAAGAGGTTTGGGGGAGGTCAAGAAGAATTAAAAGAAAGTAATGGCCTTTCAATTAAGTGGTGATTAGGTTATGGTTGTTCCTGTAGAATGCAGAGAGTGGAACAAGAGTGACAAAAGTCAAGGAGAGAGTTAGAATTGAATTAGCCAGATGAAAAGGCAGTGTTTGCATAAGAATGCCTGAAGGCAATGATTATACTCACCAGAACAACTACATTAAGCTGTAGTTATTCTGGATACTATAGTGTCCCTTTAATCACACACAGGAGGCTCTGCATGCTGTAGCATGCTGTTAACATAGCATGAGATAAGAAATTCTAAATTAAACAGATTGTGCAATAAAAGAAGTTAAAACATTAGGTCTCTCTTTACAGGAAATGTGAAGGGGGGTTGTAGGTAACTCTTTAATGGCAGAGAATTGAGCAGTGAGACTGTGGATACATGATCTATGCACCAAAACCGCTTTGCTAAGCTAAAAATGTTTTGGTGCCTATAGTGTCCCTTTAAGAGCAGAATTTTCTAAGCATGCTACCACAAACTATCAACAGGGTTATACACTAACATGAGAATTGTTGGAATTCACAATTTAAGGACAGTGTAGCAGAACTAGAAAAAGTAATCTAAAAAAATAGCTATGCTTCCAACTCAAATACATTACCCTTAAATTTGAAAGTTCTCTGTAAATCCCTGATACTTCTCACTTTTGCTTTTTAACTCATCTAATCTGGCCTACATTTTGAAAATGTTAGTTTTTCAACTCATCACAGCTCACTATTTAGAAATTAGTCCGCTTTATATTTGTGCAGCATTGAGTTAGGTTTAATTTATTGATTTATCTCAGCATTTACATCTTATATTTTTAAGTGATTTATGCCTGCACTGTCTCATAGAGGATCATCCTCTTAATGATACTTGTTTTTTTCATATTAATGTAACCATCTTCAATAGTAATTCATCTATTGAAAAAATGAGTTTTTTTCATTTTTATAAAACCCTTTTTTTTATTTTCTGATTTTACGAAATGGGGTGTTCTTGACACATCTTTACTCACTTTGCTTTGCAATGAATCTTAACCCCTTATGGAAGTAAAAAAGTGGCAAGATTGTCTCGATAAAACAGCTTACTTTTTCCTGAAGGGGCTAGCATCTTAATCAACTCATCGTTTCATAATCTGTGAATAGTAAATTGAGCGCTAAATTTTATTCACTGCTTTCCTCTGGGGATTCTGGCGATGCTGGAGGTCCTCATGCATAGTGTGTGGACGTCCAGCGTTGTTTAAAACACTTTTCGTGTTCTAAGAACACGGAAGTCCCTCTAGTGGTTGTCTGAAAGAAAGCCACTAGAGGAGGACTTAACCCTGCAAGGTAATTATTGCAGTTTATAAAAACTGAAATAATTAAACTTACAGGGTTAAGGGTGGTGGGAGTTGGCACCTAGAGCACTCCAATAGGCAGAAGTGGTCTGGGTACATAGAGTGTCCCTTTAAGTAATTTTATTGATTGCAATTTGAGGGATCTGCCTGACAACCCAGGCCGAAAGTCCAGAGAACTAATTTGCTAGCACTGTATTTAACCCTGTAACTTTCCATGACACCCTAAAACCTGTACATGGGGGGTACTGTTTTACTCGGGAGACTTCCCTGAGCACAAATATTAGTGTAAAACAGTAAAATATATCACAGCGATGATATTGTCAGTAAAAGTGATGGTATTTGCATTTTTCACACACAAACGACACTTTCACTGATGATATCATTGTTGTAATACGTTTTACTGTATACCGTAGTCTCCCGAGTATAACAGTACCCCCATGTACAGGGTTTATAGTGTTTTTGAATTTCACAGGGTCAAATAAGGTTTGATTTTCCATTTTGTCACATTGAAATTTGCGGTTTTGTTGCCTTTGAGAGTATAAGGTAGCCCAGGAATGAGAATTACCCCCATGATGGCATACCATTTGCAAAAGAAGACAACCCAAGGTATTGCAAATGGGGTATGTTCAGTTTTTTTTTTAGTAGCCACTTAATAACAAACACTGGCCAAAGTTAGCGTTCATAATTGTTTTTTGCATTTTTAATCCACAAACAAATATAAATTCTAACTTTGGCTAGTGTTGGTGACTAAGTGGCTACTAAAAAATACTTGACATACCCCATATTGAATACCCTGGGTTGTCTACTTTAAAAAAAATATGTACATGTGAGGTGTGATCTAGAGATTTATGAGATATGACAGTGTTACAATATCACTATTGATACATTTTAAAAATACACATTATGAAACAGCAATGTCCTACTTGTACTTATAGCCCTATAACTTAATAACTTAACTTAACTTAAAAACCTAAGAACATATTAACATTGGATATTTATAAAAAAAAAAAAAGTAAGTTTTTTTGGCTATTGTAGATGCATAACAGATTTTGGGGGTCAAAGTTAGGAAAAGTGTGTATATTTAAATGGTTTTTATCTAATTTTATAATTTTTTTATAGTAAATTATATGATATAAATAATGGTATCTTTAGAAAGACCATTTAATGGCGAGAAAACGGTCTATAATATGTGTGGGTACAGTAAATGAGTAAGAGGAAAATTACAGCTAACCACAAACACCGCAGAAATGTAAAAACAGCCCTGGTCCTTAACGGTAAGAAAATTGAAAAACGGTCTGGTCACTAAGAGGGCGGCATAAACATGTCATCATATGCCAAAACTATATATTCAATTGTTTATCACCATTTTCATACCCCAAATTAAATTTCATAAAACAAACATAATTTGTTTTATTTACCAGACTTAATGCTTCAGCTACAGTTTTGATGGCTCTCTAGATTCCGTGTGATGTTAGCAATGACTGCTAAATGTCCTGGAAATAGTTTTCTGAATATAATGTGTAATAGTTAACAGTGAGGGATATAAGAGCTGGTACGTTGAATAAAATATTAATTAATAGCAGTGAAATTGCAGCAAACATATGATGAGATGGACCTATTCTAACAGAGTGTTTGGTGGGGGGGAATCTATATTATCAGGGTTATTCAATAACTGGAATTGTGGAGAACCGAACATCATTAACCCCTTAAGGACACATGTCATGATTCCCTTTTATTCCAGAAGTTTGGTCCTTAAGGGGTTAAGGCAAAATAGCCACATTTGAAAAATACTTATCCTTGCTATTTTCCAGGTCACACCTCTACAAATCTATTTAGTTAATAATTATTTGTGGCTTGTCAATATCTCAGTGTACACTGACAATCATGTCCTGTATTATTTCTGATAAAAAAAAATACTAATAAGATTATGTGTGTTTCCAATAAGTATTCATAGGGTTGGGTTGGGTGGTATTGAAAAGAACTTGGCAGTGAACGGGTTAATAATTGATTCTATCTAGCAGTCATCTCATGGGGACTCTAAACACTTAGCACAGCCGTGGATGTGGTCGATTGTTGGTAGTTGATAAAAAAGGAATTGGTTACAAATCTTAGAGCTTAGTTTTATTATGAGGTGTCAAAATTGGTTCCACATCTCTCAAGGTTTATCAGACACTTACCGTCTACCAATTTTTCTAGATATCCATTCACTGTACAAATAATCTATGCAGTTTGACATTTTATTTGGAGTTTTCAAAATCAAGTAATGCACTATGGAAAACATGGAGAAGAAAAAGATAAATTGCAATTTTGTTAAAATTTTTTTTAGAAAAAGCACACATTAGAAGACATATATATCCAGACGCTTGAGTTTATTAATACAAAATGAATAATAAGTGTGTACTTAAAATAAACTCATTTTCATCATGAACTGTACTATGTTCATGAAATATAACTTTGATTAATATACGGATATCTATGGATACTTTAATGCTATGGGTTACTCTATTTAACTAATCTGCTAATCTAAGCACTGTGCAAGTGTATGAAAACCAAAGAAATTTAAATTGAATTGTCAGTCTTAGGTAGCTAGACCATTGTATGCTTCTATTTATATGTTTGTATTCATTTATATATGTGTGTTTGTATGCATATGTGTGAATTTATGTATGTATGTACGTGTATTTATGTATGTGTGTGTGAATTTATATATATATATATATGTATGTGTGTGTGTGCATTTATGTATATTTATATGTGTGTGCGTATTTCTGTGTGTGTGTGTGTGCATTTATGTATTTCTATATGTGTGTGTGCATTTATGTGTGTGTGCCTTTAAGTGTGTGTGTGTGTGTGTCTGTATGTATGTATATATATATATATATATATATATATATACATACATACAGACACACATACATTTTGAAACAGCAATGTCCTACTTGTACTTATAGCCCTATAACTTAATAACTTAACTTAACTTATATATACTTATAGTATATATATATGTGTGTGTTTGTGTGCATTTACATATGTTTATATATTTATATATCTGTGTGTTTGAGTATATTTCTGTACATATCTGTGTGTTTGTATCTATATGTGTATCTGAATGTGTTTGCATGCATGTTTGATCCTGTGTCTGTATTTACACATATTGCAAACAGTTTACATGACAGATACATTTATGTGACCAGCAACTACATTAATCGTTTCCCTGTAGTGTTAGTGTTAGTTTAAGAAAACCCCTCTCTGTAGGAAATATGTCACTTCTTGTTGTGTGAATGATGAATCTCTTTGAAGTGGGGATCTGATTGCATATTTGGCAATCTCCTCCTATATTCCTGATTACAGTTTATTTTCAGTTTCACATCGCATTTCTCTGGCCTTCCCACGCCACTGCCTGAAAACAATGTGGACACATAAACTCATGTCAAATGTTGGATTAATATAGGGCTGCCTGAAAACTCAGAATGCTATATTCTAATTAGTTGGCAGGTGGTCTACGATTATGATGAATTTCATAGTCTGGTTGACACATTTTCAAATGTTAATGTTCTCTGGAGGAATAAACTGCTGTCTAATGATTGAAATAATGGCTCGGAAGGTGAGAATTCAGCTTATTATGGTTTCAAACCTTGGCACTTGCAGTACGTAGGTGCTAGGTTATGCTCTCTCCAGATAGATATAATTATGATCAGATAATGAAAAGAGGTTTAAGGATACAGGATTGTTAAGATGGTTTGAATCAGGAAGAAGAGAGTCTACTTCATCAGTGTGAAACAATAGTTAATCAAATCCGACCTCACTTTGTACAAGAGTGTATCAAGTTTCTTCATATCTGACTAACTTCAACAAACTTTGATTTAACCTCCCTGCTCCACCCCGCAGCTATTTTCCTAAACACAATAGAAGACAAACAAGAGGAACTGGTATAGTCTAAGATACATATCGTACAAGATAAACAAAAGGAAAACAGAAAGGTTTTTTTTATCTATAATGCAGTACCAGAATTGCATTTGTTATTACTAGACTTGTGCACAGTTGGTTTGTCCAAACTGAATCATCTTTTTTTTTTTTAAATTGTTTCGGGTTTCATCCATGTTTGGTTTTGGTTCAGACGATTTTCGGACATGCAATTAAACCAAGGAAAGCAATCTGACTAGCCAAAATGGCGTGAAAATCTGCCAATTAGTGTACTGCAATATATATACATAATATAAATATTGAGAAGATATTTTGCAGTACACTGATTGATGCATTTGTGCGCCATTTGATACACAGCTCAAATAAGAAGAGTAATCAACAGTGGGAAAAGGTAAGAGCATAAACAATCTATATAGATAATACATTTCTAATATATAAATATAGATATGTTTTACTGTTTCTCATTTTGTTCCCATTGTTGGCCACTTCTCATTTAACCCCTTAAGGACCAAACTTCTGGAATAAAAGGGAATCATGACATGTCACACATGTCATGTGTCCTTAAGGGGTTAATCTGTGAATAAAATCAGCATTTAGTGGCTGTACCCTAACAATCAATCGTCTTTTTTTCCATCGTTTTTTGGGCGGGGGGTTTTGGATCCATGGATGGAATTTTGAACCAATTTAAATGGTTCGTTCTCTACCTGTTTAGTTGTTTCATGATTCACCCACATGATGATTTGGAGTTTGGGATTTTGGACTGCCGATAGCTGAAAATTTTAATGAATCAAAATATGTTTGAAAAGTAATTTAAAAGTCTAGCTAGCTATTACTATTTCAGAAAAGTTTAAACATAAGTTCTACAGGAACTGAGGAAACAGCCAGAAGCCATGTGACATCAGGGGAGATTTATAAAAGATTTGTGGTCAGAAATGTGACACATCGTTGTAAAATTGGAGCGATCACCATGGAAACCAACGAATTGGTAGTACATTCCATGGGTGATTGCTCCAATTTTACAATATTTGTTATGACCACAAACCTTTTATAAATCTCCCCCGATGTCATAACATATTTCTAAAAAAACATTTAAACATTTTTTCATCAGAATAACATTTTGTATACTGCAACCAACGCAAAAAAAAGGAAATAAGAGCAAAAAAAGAAAACAGACAAAAACGTACCTCTATTCCATTACTGAGGCCAAGTTCTCTTTGTATCCCAATTATCCCCAGTTGATATCACTCCCCCTTGAGAAATTCAAAAGAATATCAGGGAGTACTGGCCGAGTGAGGGCAGGACAGGGGCTGCACTGGGGAGTGAGTGTGCCACCATTGGCTGGCTGGCACCAGCATGCTGTCTGTGCTGGCATCAGATTTATTTACTAAACACTGAATTGCAAAATGTAGGCAAAAATAATCTCAATTTAGTTATTTAGTTCTAAATTTTATAATTCAGTTTTTATTTCACAGTTTGGTGTAAATAAGCCCTATTGTCTCTTATATTATATATAAATAAATATAATATATCATATATATATATATGTAATACGCAAAAAATACAACCTACGCTGTCAACAATGGATATATGCTCTACTACATCAAACTTTAAATGGGGAGAAAGTATAGCATTTCTTCTTGTCAAATATATTTGTTCATTCAAAAATAATTGTTTGCAAGAAGGCATTACTGAAGTGAAAATGTTTAAAATGATAAAATCCACCAATTAGCTTGCCGTGTTTTTATTAACATAGACCATGCAAAGTGTAAGGGTCTGATAGCTTTTAATGACACTTAGCTAGCACACATTAAAATGTTAAAGAATAAACCCTCCCATTAAAAGCCACTTACTTGTTTTATGTTTGTTTGTTTTTCTGTTTTAAGTAACATTTATAAGAGATGTTCATCTCAAATAGCTTAGAGACTGTACACTAGATACACCCAAAGTATTAAAATTTCTGGAGGCTGGAATAGGGCTTCAAAATTAATGTTCAAGTGATATCATGCAGATAAAAGGTATCTCTTTCTAAAGGTAATTCAACTATTTTGACCGTAAATTTGAAATTCACTTTGAATTAACCTTGAATTCTCACTTTAGTGGATAATCCTGTAAATTAAAAGCTCATTTGAGAGGTTTTCTGAATAATCTCTATTTTCCTGTTAACATCTGCAATAGTTTATTTCATGTTTGCTGTTATAAATTCACATTAAAATTGGAAACTGATGTGGAATACGTTGATGCTACATAAATGACAACAACGATAAAAATTCTATTATGGGTCTAGTTTTTCTCACTCAAAATATCCTTGGATTTTTGGAGCTGCTGGGGGGGTGGGCGGAGGGGTTTGTGAAAGATTAAAAAGAAATGCTAGTGCCAACCAATTTTAGAATTTAGTTAAATATGTGCATTCCCTAAAAAGCTACCATTTTAAACTATTCACGAGATAGAATAGATCTTGTCTAGGTTCTCTTTGGGTTTAATGGGTCCTTTGGATTCCCAACGCTCTTGTTTTTTTCCTAACGTTCATTTCAAGGGTACATTTATAATTCCCAGCTCTCTCCAGCACCCTTCTCAAGTGCACCCACTGGTATTCTGTTGATAGCCTTATCACTTTCCAAAAGGCCTAAATTTGCCTAATAAATGACACCTATGTTTTAAGGAACGGAAAAGGATGAAGGCACATATTATACAGGAGACTCATTTGCCCAAGGTCTCTCCCATATCGCTAGATAAAATACTTTTGACAGAGTATATACTTCTAGATCACTTAGAAAGCAAAATGGAGTAGATGTCCTGCTAAATAAGAAATGTGGGCTCCAGGTAACCCTCAGAAACTGACCAACTGATTCAGAGGGGAGATATGGCCTTCTTACGGGCACCCTGAGAAATCAAACTATGCATCTGCCCAACATCTATGCCCCTAACACCCCAGATAGGCAGTTCTGGGAGAAGCTAGCAGACTTAGTGAAACTTCTTCTCTATCATGCAGTCCCGAGTCCTGTGGTCGACTGCAGTTCACCAACAGGAATAGCTAGATCACATGGGTCCAACTTCCCCATATGGGCACTCTGACACTTGCTGGAGACTGTGTGGCCACTGAACTACATACCTCCAAATGTGGTGGATGTGCCCGTTGGTGGTTCCCTTTTTGAAAGAGGTAGTGTACTTACTAGCAGTGATCCTTCATAGACCCTTTTTACTGGATCACTAGCTATTTCTATTATCATGACCTATAGAACCCAGAAGTTCTTCGATAAGATAACATTAGCTGAGAGGACAGCCCTAGCTGCTTCCCGGCTGGGAACAACAGTTCCACATATAGGTGTTGTGAGAGCTAAGATTCAAGAAACTCACTTCATGGACAACTTGATCTGATTATTGTATAATACTGCCCTTCTTTTGAAAATGTTTGGATACCTTGGCAAGAGTATACCATGTCCACTGGAGATGGGCTCACTTTCTTATTAATAGGCCATCGTCGCAGTACCTCCTTTTTTTTTTTCCTTCCTACCTACTCCTACATACTCTACCTTTATACTCCTTCCTACATACTCTACCAACTGTACCAAAATATGATTGTTAGAATAAATATTTTCATGTGTTGTCTTTATGAGGCACATATTCTCTTATTGTTTTATTTGGCTCATATCAAAAATAAATGAAAATCTTTTTAAAAAGCTAATGCAAGAAAACACAAGGGTCTCTGCGTTCCATGTGATGCTCACACCTGAAATGACAGCAGAGGTAAGTGTTTTATACTTACCTTATTTACAATCCTCAACCCAACTGTAGAGAAAAGAATTTATGACAGTCAGAAACGTTCTCCTTTAGTCTTTCTCATTAAAATGGAAAAAGGGTAAGTAACAAATCTCACTGGAAATTAAAGAGTTAATGACATTTATTGCCCTTTTAAAATAAAGGCGTAACAACAGATGAACCTGCAACATATTTTCGTCCTTAAATCTTTTACTTTTTGTAGATACAAATGAGTCATGACGAGTAATTTCTTAGCATGACATAGTCTTAAATTATGTCTTTGTTCAATCTTCGAAAGCAGTCGTCATATTTTTGCTGGATAATTTGGGGTTGTCACTCTTCAAATATTCTTTAAAGCACAGGAATGTTTCATGTTTAAATCCATAAAAAGAGAAAAAGCATAATATTTATGAAAAGATGAGCAAATACTGGCTTCAAATAACTCTTAAAATTGGAGTGTGACTGAAGTTTCACCGAGATTTTTATTGTACCTGCATAGTGTCTTTAGTAGCTTTGTAAACTGAACTTCAGAATTCACTCTAAATGAAACCTGGTTCTATGCATGTCAATAGGAATGTTCATTTCTATTACAAGATGTCAAGTTCATGCAATGAATCCAAACGTTTTTAGTCTTTTGAACTGTGAAATGAAATGTGGTAAATTTAAATTGCACAACATGCCACATAGCTGACATGCTGAACAGACATGCCATTGCCAACATATCTGATATGCTGAGATACCTGGGTTGAAGAATGTTCACAATTTGGCTGCTTTGATATAAATTCTACAATCTGGTTGTCAGTTCGTGTGCCTTCGATATTTTGTGAGTAAACACCAAAGTTTTGTTTAGTGGGTAACAGAATTCTCAGTTGCGGTATTGAAAGAGTTAAAGGGGCACTGTAGTGCCAGGAACACAAACATAGGTGTACTATAGTTCTAAAACCACCGTTTAGGTGGTCAGTCCTACTCACCTCTTGTTAGAAAGGTGAGTAACTCGCCCCAATCCACTTCCTTGGATGACATAATCAGAATTGATTAACTCAGCCAACAAAGATGCCAATCAGCATCTTCTCATAAATGGGAAAAGTTCAGCATCTACATGCAGAACGTGGAGACACTGAACATCAATACTGCATCCTGTGCAGCACTGACCCAGTAAGCACTTGTAGTGGCCGTCTGAGGAGTGGCCACTAGAGGTGTTCCTAGGCAGCAATGTAAACACTGCCTTATCTCTGAAAAGACAGTGTTAACATTAAAAAGCCTGCAAGTACTGTCTATACTCACCAGAACAACTACAATAAGCCATAGTTGTTCTAGTGACTATAGTGTCCCTTTAAGATGCTGTTGGCAATGTTTCACTTATATAGTGAGAGGTTTGAGCTCCTATAGCTGAGGTTGTCAGAGTCAAATCAGTTTTGTACTTCTAGCTGTTGTTACTTTGATGTTTAATTCTAGAAAGTGCTATAGGTAGAATCATGGAGATCAATATACAAGTTTCAAAAAAAATTTAAATGGGATATCTGCAAAAATGAATTGACCTTGTAAGTCAGTTAAAAGATTCTGTGATATTTACTATCATGGCTCATGTGCTGACTTAGTCTACATCACCAGTGTAAGAGCAATGTTTGCACAACATCAGGGAAAAAATTGGGGTAGCAAATACCTTTCTTTGGTTTACTTGGTTTTGCAAACATCTGGCATGTACGAAGCCACCAAACATTTAGAAAAAAAAAAAAAGACAGGCACAAATTTAAGCAAAATTGCCTTTTGCACAGCCACTATCCTTGAAATAAAAGTGTTACCAAAACACTTGGAAAACGGTTTAACACGTTAAGTTAAGACGGCACCCTCAGACTCTTGCACACAAAACAGAGGATATAAAGATGTTTTGCAGTTGTAGAGTCCCCTTAATACAGATTCCTCTCTGAGAGTATTGTTCAGGGATTCAGTTAAAGAGATATATCCAGGCAGTATAATGGAACCATCTCAGAATGAGGCGCATGCCAGTTTAAACCAAAATGTACAGTAAGTATTGACTATTCTCATTCCACAAAGGTATCAATACTTTGGGCTAATTCCCAAGCATATCTCATCATCTCAGTCACCACTTCTCTTCACCCTTAAGACACTTTATGGGATTTAACCGCATGTCCTCTTTATCCCAATTCATAAAAGCTCCCATTTTATGAGAAACATGCGCTTTTATGAATTGATTTCGAATAAATCATTTACCTCCACCCCTCCCCTCCCTTCCCCCTCAGTGATTAAAGGTGACAGCCAGAAGAGCTTTTGGAACGCTTGTTCAAGTAGAAGTGAGAGGTTCCATAGAGGAGTATTAATCTAATGAGAAGTATTCTACTGGGCAACTGCTGCAATTGCCCCTTTTGATCAGTGTATTAATGTCAATTTGCAACAATTTAATCTGGCCTGGTAAAATAGATTAAAATTATACTCCACTGTCCAAATGCAAAAATCACTATTTAGATATACCTTGTCTGCAGCCTTTGCAAGCCATCCCCTTCTAACCGAGTCCAATCACAGATTTTCCAATTAAGCTCACCGAGATGTTTTTGCAAGGCAGGTGCTCTGGGCAATTGCCTGCCTCGTGCGTTAAGCTCTATTGAGCTAAGCAAATCAGGAAGTAACAGAACTATAGTCTGCTTTAAAAGCCAGTGGGGTGAATCAAGTATAATTTATAAAAGTGGCAATTGCTATCTGCACTTTTTGTGAAAAAAAAAAACAGGCACAAAATATTTAACCAAACTCCCAAAAAGTTGTATCGTACGCTATATTAAATGATTTAATATTAGTTACTCTTAATAGACATTGATAAATCCTAAAAAAGATTCATCACAAACAACTGTATAAATAGCATAATTCTTTGGCAAACATTAGATATGATTATCAACAAATATATTTTTTTTAAAATACTTACAATGTGCACTATGGGTTTGTCCTAGGAAGAGCAAGAGTCCACTAATATAGCTTCCTTTAACCCCTTAAGGACACATGACATGTGTGACATGTTATGATTCCCTTTTATTCCAGAAGTTTGGTCCTTAAGGGGTTAAAGTGACACTATCATGGTTACAATGTTAATGAGATTACATTATTGGAAAAGCTATCTGTAGCACTGGCAAAAAACGCATTGTGGCAGTCATAAAGATGTTATAAAGGTGATAATTGGTATGTAGAGGTTATTGGTTGCGTAATCCCTATATTAAAGCACAGATGTTTATGTACAAGTTATTGCAAGTGATTCCAAGATTGATAACATTAATCACTGGTATGATGAATATTCAGCTCATTTCAAGTTATATATTACTATACTTTGTGCATTGGAATATTGGGAATTAAAATATTCACAAATGACAAGATATTGAAAAGAAAGAACATTCAATATAAACCCTTTCCTTTCCCTCACATTCCTATTAAAGGATTGCATTTTCCTTATGACGAAAATATGTCATATTGAAGAAATGTCATATTGACAACGTATTTCTCTTTTAAAAATTAACTCTAAAATAAACTGAACTTGTTGAAAGAAGTTAAATATTAATATGTGTAGGATCCTATGACTGAGTTGGGATAATGGACCATGACAGCCATGTAGGTGGCATTCTAGGTCTATGAATATATGATCCCATTGCCTCAGCAAAGCTACTTGTGACTTATTCCCAATGGTTGTAGTGTACAGGTCAACTTGGCCTTTCTCCTCGTCTGCTAGAATACTATGCTTCCAGGCTCAACTTAATTTTGACCATTCTCCTACAGTAATGGAAAAATGCTTTATGCTCCAGTAGGAGTGGTTTCTTCCAAGATAACAAACAGAGTCACAGATTCGAGCCTACAAGCAGGAAGTGAAGTCTTGGTTATATATTAGTATTTTACAGCTGAAACAGTTTCCCCATTTAGGCTTCAACAAGTGTACCTCTCTTCTCTCTGCATGGCACTTAGTGACCCAGGACCAGATATGCCCCCCTTGTTCAACCCTGCAGTCAGTCACAGCTCTCCTACTCCCCACACTCACAGATCACAGACTACCCTCTCTCCATCATCTTCTGTGTTCTATCTGGGATTCCATTTTTATCCCTCAGTTCTTTGACTCTCCCTGCCCCTAAGTATTCTGCCTCTCCATAAAACAGCAGTCTTTACTCCTATTACCCCTTTTCCAACCATGTCTACTCCCACTCCTCAGCATGCTCATCCTCCTTCTCCTCTCTTAAACTATGCTCCATCTTGCTATATCTCTTACATCCCATAATGAGTGTCTATACCTTCTACTTTTTACAATAGCAATTCTAACTAAGCTACAGAGAATACTCAAACTAAATGAACTGTAATCACCCGCCACTCTCCACTGCGCTTCTACCTCTCCTTTCAAAAAGAATTAAAAACAAAAGGGAGTTAAAAAAATGGTACATAAAATATAAATTTGTTTTAAAAAAATATTTGGAAGGAAAAAAGGTCATATGTAGCAAAAACAAATAAAGTTTTTAAGAAAAAGGGGTGTAGCAAAAATGGGACAGGAAGGAGGATGGAGAATGAAAAAAATGAGAAAAAAAATACATATAGAAGTGTGTTATATAAGTTAAAAGAAAACGTGTGATGTGTTATTTTGTGTGTACTAACCTCTTCAATAACAAAATCAAGAAAAAAAAATTCTAGTCCATAAAGCCTCACTCACCCTCAATAATACTAAAGTTATGAATACCAGACTGTAAATTATTATTATTATTAATATTATGTTATTTATACAGCACCATCAAATTCCGCAGTGCTTTACAATGGGTGGACGAACAGACATGTAGTTGTAACCAGACAAGTTGGACACAAAGGAACAGAGGGGTTGAGGGCCCTACTCAATGAGCTTACATGCTAGAGGGAGTGGGGTAAAAGGACACAAAAAGGTAAGGATAGTATTAGACTAGTGACAGTTGCAGAAGAGGAATCAGTCAGGAGCTATTAACAGTTTAATTGATGCGCTTTTATGAAGAAGAGGGTTTTAATGATTTTTTGAAGGAGTGGAGACTGGGTGAGCATCTAACGGAGGAGGGAAGTGAGTTCCAGGAACGGTGCAGCCCTCGAGAAATCTTGAAAGTGAGCATCAGAGGTGGGAGTACGGACAGAAGATACACGTAAGTCTTCAGCAGATCGTAAGGGTCTAGACGGGACATACTTGTGTATAAGGGAGGATAGATAGGTGGGAGCAGCATTATGTAGAGATTTGAAAGCAAGAACCAGAATTTTAAATTAAGCTCTATATTTTATAGGAAGCCAATGTAGGGACTACATTAAATTAAAGTATTGTTTTGACAGTAGCCACTAAGCTCTGATATAATGAATGTAAAGTTCCTAAAAAAAATGTAAGCTCGCTCCCTGCTTTTAAACAATACAGGAAGTTTCAGCAGGTGATGACATTCTTACAGTCAGAAGGGGAAGAGGGAGTGATTGGACTCTACCATTTTACTGTCAGCATTACATTAGCATTCCAGCGATTGATAAAAATTGCTATAGCAGTTTTACATACCTTTTATTTTTAAATATATGACTTAACCGTATTTACAGTATGTGCTCATTTGCAGACATTCTTTTTACGTTATGTTGCCATTTTCAGTAAACTGCACTACTAGTAATGCCTTCAGGGTCCTCACAAATACCTATAGGTAAGGTTTTTGACCATTTTTATTTATATATTTTTGTCACAGCCACTAACTAATATATTATTTCAGAATCTATGTGAAAAAAAATGCAAGATAAAGTACACCGTATGCTGACTAAACATTTTCATTTCCAAAATATGTTTTGTAAAGCATGAACAAATAAGTAAAAAGTAAAATTTTAAAAATTGACATATTTTTTATTTGTCTGCAAAGCAATCTATACACAAATTTGCTGTGTTATAATGTGCATATGTGCAAGCTATGCATCCCTTGCTTCTCAAACCAAAATTCTTAGTGCCTGTGTCTATTTAGAGTCAGTCACATATGAGTTGCATTAAGCACAGCTTTTATAGGATTGGAATTAAAGCTACAATGGTAGAATTATTATAACAACAAAGTGATACTCATGGCTTTTTCCAAGACACACACACACATGTATATGTGTGTGTGTGTGTCTTGAAAAAGTCATGTGTATCACTTTGTTGTTATAACAGTTCTACCACTGTAGCTTTATTTCCAATCCTATAAAAGCTGTGCTTTATTTCCAATCCTATAAAAGCTGTGTCTAATGCAATATATATAAAGAAAAAGAAAAACTCTCTTGCAGTCACGCTGTAAATGTCCCTTGTTTGCCGGGTGCTAAGCCAGGGCTTGGTTATTCAGATGTCCAAAGAGGTAGCAGCACTCACGGAGTTTAAAAGTTCCAATCTTTATTTGGTCATATTAAAAATCACGATCAAAGTTTCAGTCCAACGTTTCAGTAACATATTTTATCCTGAGGAAAGTCCCATACAGAGGACTGAAACGTTGATCGTGATTTTTAATATGAATAAATAAAGATTGGAACTTTTAAACTCCATAAGTGCTGCTACCTCTTTGGATATCTATTGTTATTTTTTTGAATTATTATTATTATGCCCCAACAAGACATGCAAGTACAGGATAACACATAGTTTAACATCAGTTGTTTCAAGACATATTTAAGTAGCAAAAAGGTAAACACTAAGACACAGAAGGTATCAGAGAAGATGGGCTTAGAAAACCTGTCGTTATTATTTAGCATCAAACTTATACTAGCTGTTAGTATTAGCAATGTTTAATGGCTGCTTTTTGCCACCAGTCATGGAAATTAACCAATTGACCTTCAAAGGAGGCAAATTAATCTCATCCTTGAAATCAAGACCAACAAAAACTTAACTTTTAAGTATTTTCAATTGATCTATACCGTAGAATAATGTTTTGAAGCTTTGCTTAAAAAAAATGTAGCGCCGGTCAAATGACACCTTTGTGTTGGACACTACACACACAATAGCCCTAAGATGCAGCAATCAGCCTTTATTGTCTATCATTATAGTGAAGATACAGTAAAACCTCCATATTCAATGACAAACGATCTTTGGTTAATGTTGCCGCATCGTTTTTGACGGTCCCTGAAGCACAGTCATTTCAAATCAGCCATCAGAAGGAGTTACACCACAGCCCAAATATTTCACAAAATAAATACCTCTCAATTTGCTAATGAGAAGTTGTGTGTCAATTAGATATAATAGGATAAAAGCCTTTGATTGGGGACCCGCGGCCGTATGAATTTCGAATGGCATTTCCGACTGCCTGTTGAGCTATTCTCTCTTATTACTGCTTCATATGACAAGAAACAAAGTCTAGTACATTTCGAATAGTCTGTTTCCATGTCAAACAATCTTCTAGGTATTTTTATCTTACTCCCTCGATAATTTCACAGGACCAACAAATCAAGCTGGGAGGTTTTGCAAACATGAGAATGTCAACAGTTTCACGGGAGATATCATCGCACCTCTGCTCTCCGCATAAGGAAAGCAACATAACAAGATTTGAGATTTCACAGCTTTTTGTCAGTTAATTTTCCCAATTATTGCATTTGGAAGGATATGTCAGGATTTTGCTTTGTAGCAGTGCTGCCCAATTAACATTAGGCTTAGTAAATTTGTGCTCGGTTATGCATGGATTTTGAAAAGCACTGAATTCTCAAACATAGTTTTGGCTACACTGTAAAAATATAAATTAATTTGTTAATAAAGACAAAAATTCCAAAGCATGAACTATTAACATGAGAGAGAGAGAGAGAGAGAGAGAGACAGAGAGAGAGAGAGAGAGAGAGAGAGAGACAGAGAGAGAGAGAGAATTACAGGTTTACCATGATTATAATGGAGGCATATTTTTACATTGTACATTGTTCTATTAAAAATCTATAGTTTTGTTCAATAAAAGTAAAATAAAAATATTCTGAAATGTATTTCTTATGCTCTTTGCTGTCTCACTTAAACTGAATGCATAAAAATGTTTGCAGAATAAATTACCATTTTCATCCAGTGACGTAGTAATAGTAATATATTAATGCGTCTAACCTTTTGCTGCCAACGCTTCCTTAAAACTTTCAGATTCTATTTGTGCCTTTTTATTCACATTAATTTTGTAGAAAATTGTAAAATAAACTACTGCAATGACATTGAAGTGTAAAAAAATAGTAACTAAAATTACTAATGTGCATTTCAACTAAAGGGAAAAAAATATTTACCCTTTGTTTTGTTTTTTTAGATTCCAGTTTTAAGATAATGTTACAAAAAAAAAAACTGAGACTAATATAGCAAGGAAGTGACCATGTATTTAGTTATGCTTCCCCAAACTTCGGCCCTCCAGATGTTGCTGAACTACAACTCCCATGATTCTCAGCCTATTTCTTTCATTCATAGAATCATGGGAGTTGTAGTTCAGCAACATCTGGAGGGCCGGAGTTTGAGGAAGCCTGAGTTAGATCGAGTATTTTTACCTAAATTTTGCCATCTGAATTCCAGTTGGCTACAATTCAGAATGTAGCGAATAAACCCTATAGTGTTTTACCTGGGTTTCTTTTTTTCAGGAAATTAAATTGGTGTGAAAAAAATACAAGCACTACCAAGTATCATAAGAATATTGTGAATATTTTGCATTTCAATTATATACCTTTCAAACAATTCTAAAATAGCAAAGAGCTGAAAGGGGTTGTTCTACTTAACTGATATATTAAAATGTTTTTTATATGCATTCCATTTCAAAACTCAAGAGTGGAAGCTGTTGTCTTATCTGTTAAAAATATAAAAAAATAAAATTTAAACAAAAATTGCTTTAAAAAAATAGGGACATTTCCATAGTTAGAAGCAGAAAATCAATATTGTACTTCTGTTTTCATTTAACCCTTTGAATGGTACTTCACTCGGACAGAAAAAATATATATAAAAATAGCTATAATACACCTGGATTATTGAGTTATTGATAAGTCTTATGCCTTTTATAGTTTGTCTTAAAATTTCAAGTGCGTCAAAACAGCTGTCTCGAGGTATGCTTTCTGCATCTCCCTTGTAACAAATTCCTGCTTAAGAAATATACTAATAGCAAAGTCAAATTTAGGAAGGATGTGCAGGGGAAAAAACTTGGTATGTAGATATAATGTAAATATAATGCTAATTAACCTAAAATAATTCAGATTATTATTCATGCTTGAGAATGTGATAAATAAACATTTATTATTTGCATTTTCAGATGCTGAGACACTAAATATGTATTTTTTTCTCTCTGTCGTTCTGTCAACACACAGCACAAATAAAAAAAAAATAGATCGTATATACAGCAATAAAATGCATGAATAAGTCTCCACTTAATGTATAAAATGCATATCGCAATCACTATGCATTTTAACCCTTTGGAGTCTGTTCTTTAAACTTCGAGTTGGTGTGACTCGTAAAATGACAGCAAGGTAGCTCAATTTAAGTTGGAGATTTTAGTGCATTTGGTGTAGTTTGATACTAGATTGTCTTGTTGGTTGTAAACTCACCAGGACGCACTGCTTAGTGGACATACCTCTCATAGAGAACAAAAAGCATTGTGTATCCCACTGTAACCCAGAAAGTAAAATATTTAAATTAATTAATTATAAAATACATGTTTACTGCAACTGTAATGCGTTTTTCCTATTATATTATACTGCTAATACCTAACTCTATTGCCTAAATTTTTACATGAATAAGAGAAAATGTATTTAAATTTAAGAATTATCTTCAGATCTGAATAGCTGACACTCTACCTGCTTAAAGTAGACGTGTCACTCATGAGGTCTTTTCATTTTTTTTAAGGTCCACTCACAAACAGCCAATCTACTTTAAATGTCCCTAGAAGCACAAGAAAAGAATTGCACTCACAGGTCGCCTGAATTTATCCAGGATGAGTGCTCATGGACGTCCTAGCAAAATCAGGAAAGTTAAGGAACACTACAAACAATACAACCATTAGAATTCACTATACTATGGTGCCAGGAGTGTTCTGGCACAGTTATACAGTAAGATATCAAATAGTTTGACAACTTACTTGTGTCCTGCCCGGAGAAGGAAAAGCCGGATGTCTCTTTAGAGCCAAGCAGGACCAATGCAGGACCACAATCATTGGCTGAGCACTCTCACTAACACGTTGCACTCTCCCACCTTCATATACCAAGAGGTATGAAATGAATATCGAATGCAAACACATACTGGAATACTGATTTTAATTAGGCTTCATTTGATTTTGCCAGGTGACTGATGTTATAATTGACATAATGTATACTCGACAAAAATAAGTAATAAAAAAAAGAAGTATTAATATTTATATTTGTTCTGTTTTTTTAGATGTACTTTCTATTATATGTTGAAATATTTAGTCCATCAGTTTTCAATACTGGGTCATTCTATTTCTATATAAATTTTTCCCAAATTCCCTGCATTCTGATCATCTCTATCCCAAGCTCTGCTTTGTTCAACCTATCAGATCCTGTTTTTCTCATCATCATAGACTTTATTTTCATTCCCTTTATAATCAACGTTGAAATATCGCCCCTGAAAGGGACACTTTAAGCACCAAAACAACTTTAACTGAATTAAGTGGTTGTAGTGTATAGATCATGCCCCTGCAGTCTCATACTTTTTTTGCCATATATAAGTTAAATCACTTTTTTATTAATATTATTAGTATCGCCATTTATAAAGCACCAACAGATTCTGTAGCGCTTAACAATATTATGAGAGGGGGGATTTAACTATAAATAGGACAATTACAAGAAAACTTACAGGAACGATAGGTTGAAGAGGCCCCGCTCAAACGAGCTTACAGTCTATATGATGTGGGGTATAAAACATATTAGGACAGAAATATCAATCAAATAAGGTGAGAGTGAAGCAGAGCTGGAGGAGAGAGTAGAGTGCTGCCCTTTAGGAGAGAGCAAGAGACAGGTATGTAAGGTAGAGGTTACTCTGGGAGGCCATAAGCTTTCCTAAAGAGATGGGTTTTAAGGCACTTCTTAAATGATTGAAGACTAGGGGAGAGTCTAATGGCGGTAGACTGGCTGTTCCATAGGAAGGGAGCCGCCCGCGAGTAGTCCTGCAAGCGCGAGTTGGCCGTTTGGGTGCGAGCAGCGGACAGGAGAAGGTCACGGGCAGAGCAGAGGGACAGAGAAGGGGCATACCTATGGATCTGTAAAGAGATATAAGAGGGGCTAGAAGGGTTTAGTGCTTTATATGTATGGGGCAATACAGCTTTTGGGAAGACGAATCAGGAGAGGATTACAGTAATCCATGCGGGAAATTACTGGAGCATGGACAAGCTCCTTGGTAGCATCTTTCGTAAGAAAGGGGCGGATGCGGGCTATGTTTTTAAGATGAAATCTACAGGATTTGGCAACATACTGGATGTGAGGTTCAAAGGTGAGGCCAGAGTCAAGTATGACGCCAAGACAGCGTGCTTGCAAGTATGGACTTATGTGGATACCACTGACTTGAAGGGAGAGCGAGAGAGGAGGATCAGTATTAGGAGGAGGAAAGACAAGGAGCTCAGTTTTAGAGAGATTGAGTTTTAGAAAGCGGGAGGACATCCAGTCAGTGATGGAAGAAAGGTAAGCAGTGACACGTTGCAGGACGGCAGAGAGGTCCAGGGAGGAGAGATATATCTGGGTGTCATCAGCGTACAGGTGGTAGTGGAATCCAAAAGAGGCAATAAGTTTGCCAAGAGAGGCAGTGTAAAGAGAAAATAGAAGGGGACCAAGGACAGAGCCTTGGGGGACTCCAACTGAGACAGAATAAGGGGAGGAGGTATCCTTGGAAAAAGAGATACTGAATGAGTGTTGGGAAAACAACGAGAGGAGTTTATGTAGTCCTAGCCATACCTCCCCTGTCTGTGACTCACACAACTTCTGTGAAAAATATGGTTTAATTTTTAGCCTCTTAAGGATACTTTGTGGAATTATTCCATCATGGTTATTCTACCCGCAAGGATCAATGACAGACTAATTTCATCCTGCGGCATTTTAACACATTTTTACAAATGACTGAGGAACCATTGGTAAGATGGGCTGTGTGCCGCGCTAAAAATTAACTCTGCACTCAGTCATTTAAATTACTGTGGCTGAGCTTTCCTTTTCAGCTATGGTCCGGTGACGTCATTACTAATGTCAAAAGGAAGACCTTGATTGGGTCTTTCTGCTGGCCCCCTGCAGGCAATCAACAGCTGAAGAGTGTGATCTGTGTTGGGCTACGCATGCTGTTCTGATGCAGAATGCAGCACTGATCTCTGTGTGTGATTGCGTTGACAGAGGGGCTTTACATCATATCATGAGATTTTCACAATATGATGTAGCCACAGAGAGGGAAATACTATCTCTCATGCTGTGAGTGCAGAGTGCACAGATACTACCAGCAGTGGTTACCAGCCCATTTTAGAGCTCCAGCCTAACACATGCTGCTTCTGAATCTACATTGGGGTTGCAGTAATACTTACAGTACCGTTCAGATATCTTGGGCAATTTAGATAAATTTGCTAAGTAACCTTTATTTCATTTTGATTTTACTTACTTGACACAGAAAGAGACTTAGAAGATGATTCTAACAGCTACACAAAGTGCCTATTGTGTTTAATAGAACTTTATAGCTTGTGCTGAATGGATGTAGATTGGTTTCAGTACAATGATAGGGAGAGATGGTCTTTATCATATGATGTAAGTCACACATTGTAATGTGCTTCTTTCAAAACATTACAATATTAACGTTTTTAATTAGTGAAATTAGACAAGGTCTGCATCGGCATCTTTTCATTGAATCCTTAAGGAAGTACAATCAGTGCTGCACAACCTGTTGTGTTCTGAACTTTTGGCATCTTCCGTTTTGACTTCTGGTTCACATGATGGAAATCACAGGATGCTCAGAATTTACTACATTTTTTGCAGCTTACATCCAGTTAGAAAGAGTGATTGTTCTGCAAATGAAAAGATCTGTGTGACTCACTCTTGGGTTTTTTTATGGCATTTGTATTTGTATATGTGAATCGGTTGCTATGCAGGTTTAAAACATATTTCATTTTAAATAGTAGTTCGTTTTCTACTGTAGTCAAATGATGGAATTAAATACTCACCTTCTATTTCTAGTCTGCTGGCCACCCTACACACATTATGTATCTCACTTGTCCCCTTTGGGATGAATTATTACAGGCAGCAGTGGGGGTTTACATGGGTTTTTGGAGGTGCTATGCACACT
Source organism: Pelobates cultripes (assembly GCA_933207985.1). Taxonomy (NCBI): domain Eukaryota; kingdom Metazoa; phylum Chordata; class Amphibia; order Anura; family Pelobatidae; genus Pelobates; species Pelobates cultripes. Next base: position 322,893,286 of record OW240913.1, read on the forward strand.
CATCTCTTACATAGAACCTCCATTAGTTTTAACTTGTGGACCTCAGCCACCAAGATACTATGAGTTGGCAACCAGTAGACCACTTCCATTAGTCACTGGGGTACGTTGTTGCATGTTGGGGATATAGCAGTAGCACAGATTATTCTTACACAATTCACAGCAGAAATGCAACATGGTTTTAAACAAACAAAAAATATATTATCCTTAGATTTAGCTGATTTTTTTTTTTTTTTGTAAATAATGGCAAAAAAAAATTGGTTTGTCCAAGTTGGTCTGACCAAATCAATCTGTTCGATAAATAACATTGTGACGAGACCAATCTCGCCACTGTGCATTGGAGGAGCCTGGTTGCCTGCCTCCTGCCATGTGACTATGGCCCCTGGGATGTATTGCCCTTTAAGAAACTTATTTGGGCTTATTGCATTTTGAAACACTTTTCCTGCCCCTTTGAATACATGGGAAAATACACATTTCCTGTCTATTGTTGTCCAGCAGGGCGTTGTCCCAGGGACACTGCCAGACCAGTTGGAACTTGCTGTTTTGCGCCTCCTCTGTCTCTCATCAGCCCTTGCTATGGTTTAACCCCATGGCGATTTTACTGTGTTTGTGGGATCTAAAGGCTGCTTGGATAAATTGAGCGCTCAGATCCAAGCTATCTGGCGATAGGTTGAATGAGGGGGTTCTGTTCAGTATGATAGAGTTATGTATTTTTGTGTATTTTTGCTTTTCTGAATAGAGATATTTTCTGTACCTGGAGATAGTTGGCTTACCACACCCAGTTAAGCCAATTATCTCCAGTATAGAGGACTCTGTGGAACTGGTTTGGGCTGGAAAAGCCATGCGTCAGTGGTCACAAAGGACTTTCGACCTAACTTTTGAACCACTGGACCAATTTGTGTGATTTTGACATATGTTTATATTTGGAGTATGCTGATTCTGAAAATGTAAGTGAATGTGATGTATACTTTTAAAGTTATGAATATTGTGTAAAATTGTGTATTTTCCTGCCTGTGATAATTACGTTAGCCCATTGTACGTATTGATTGGTTGTTTTGCAAAACCCTGTGGGCAGTACTATGTGTGCAAAATGTGCATAAAAGCAGAGTGTTTCATTAAAAGTTCAGTTCTACTTCACCCTCAATTTGGAGTGCCATGTCTTATTGGGGGAATTTGCTACAAGGGATTGCTATGCTTGTCATACTCCTTTACTAAATCACTACTAAGCTCTTGTATGAGCTTGTTCCTGCCTTGCTCTCTGTAGGAGTATACGGTGGTTATGGTGTCTGCTGCAGTGTTTGGAGTCCTCAGGAAGCGCTAGGAGCATCCTTCAACAGAGGTACCCAGTCGGGGTGCCCGTCGATCCATTACAAACATGTTTTGAGCAGTTTTGTCCATGTGGTGTTTTGGTTCAGATGAATTTCAACCATGCGATCGTTTCAGGAAAAACAATTCGGAAGAACGGAAATGGAGCAAACATTGACTAATCAGTGTACTGCAAAATTGATATATTATAACATTTGGTTCACATATAAAGTGAGAAGAAGTAACCTAAAGGAAAAGGGGGAGCAATAAAAAATGACTAAACCTATATTTATATAGTATATACTTAATATATAATATAATAAATATATAAATGTATATTTTTATTTACTGCTCCTCTTTTTCTCCTCTTTTGTTAATTTCTCACTTATTCTGTGATAAAATCAATATTAGTTGTTTGTCTCCTAACCATCAATGATCATTTTTTCCCCCATCAATCATTTATTATTTTTTTGCCGCCACAGACTCCGAATCCTGAAACAAACTAAACAGTTTTTTCTGTTGTCAGTTTTGTTTGTTTCATGATTCATCCATGTAGCATTTCGGATGTTGTGATTTCCGATGAATCGCCAAATATGGACAAATCACAATTCGTTTGAAACTGAATGCACAAGTCTAATGTGAAATAATATTCAGGAATTTTCACTAAAATGTGTATTGACAGCAGCGCAAAGTATATTCAAAGTTAATTTTTACATTTTGGGCCAGAATACCTGAATTCAGTTAATCAATTTGACCTAAAATTTTAAATTCCCTTTGAGTTTACTTTCATGTCCTGAAAATATATGTGTTAATATGAAATGGACCTGAAACTGGATAACAACCAGGTTTCTAGATTGCAAGCTCTTTCAAGCAGGGTCCTCAGCAACTATTGAGACTGTAACATTTTGTAATTGTCTTATCTATTGTTAAACGTTCCCTTTTATAATATTGTAAAGCACTGCAGAATATATTGCCAATAATAATAATAAGAGTAGGTAGAAGCTGAAATGTGAAAAATAAATGTGAAAATAGATTGCAGAAGACTTTTTACCTGAGACTAATCCCAGAGTATGGCACCAACAAGTGAGGCACATATTATTTTTCTTTTCATGTTACACTATAGCCATCACAAGATTCCTTTGGTGATAAGTACAGTCAACCTAGCAAAGTGTTTCTTCTTTCTACTGTGCTACTATCAAATATCATTAGTGATGTCCCGAACGGTTCGCCATGAACGGTTCGCCATGAACGGTTCGCCACGAACGGTTCGCCACGGACTCATCATTGAGTAAACTTTGACCCTGTACCTCACAGTCAGCAGACACATTCCAGCCAATCAGCAGCAGACCCTCCCTCCCAGACCCTCCCACCTCCTGGACAGCATCCATTTTACATTCATTGTGAAGCTGCATTCTTAGTGAGCTGTCCAGGTGGGAGGGTCTGGGAGGGAGGATCTGCTGCTGATTGGCTGGAATGTGTCTGCTGACTGTGAGGTACAGGGTCAAAGTTTACTCAATGATGAGTCCGTGGCGAACCGTTCGTGACGAACCGTTCGTGGCGAAGCGTTCGCGAACCATTCGGTGAACCGTTCGGTGAACCATTCGGGACATCACTATATATCATATGTCGAAAAGGAATTATAGAGAACTACTTGGAAAAAAAACCCTACTCTGTCCATGCAGCCACAAACCTTTCCATTATTTCAGCAAAGTCATGATCACTACCCGAAATATACTTTGGAAGTGAATTTATAAACCAATAAAAGTTGTGTGAATACTTATTTAAAATGCTTGGTTTGGGGCTGGTATTTAAATGTTTTTTCCCTAATTATAACTGTGATGCAGACACCTTGGTGGATGCTGTTTATGTGTTATTTGGGTGGTAGGGTGTTTACAGTATATATTTTCTAATTGGATTTTAGAGTTTCATTGTATGTTTGAGGCTCATCGTGCTTCATAGAAACATAATGAGGATTCCTGCGCTTATTAAACCCAAGGCTAAAATTATATCTGCGGGAAAAATGCTGCTTTTATAATTTATTTATTTTTAAAAGAAATCACTGGTTGCAGTATGCTGTACATACAAATATATATAATATATATATATATATATATATATATAAAATGTATTTATAATCATCATAAAATAGATCATAAATTAAATTATCTACATGCATATTTACTGTTTTCAAAGCCAGAAGAATTAAAAGTTTTCTGCAGCGACATCTAAATTTAACAGGATACTTTTGTTGGCATTTAAAATTCTTTGGCTCTTAGCCAGCACAACCTTGTATGTAAAGGTTTGATTAAAGAGATACATTAAGCGTTTTTAGCTAATGTTAAAACATGCAACAGAAAAAAGAAAAAAAGATCAAAATCAAAGCCACTTAAATCCTTCCCCATGTGTCCCTAAGCTCCAAATCTCTGCGAAAGTCAGTGGAGAATATTGGTTTAATAAAACGTCTAAACCAATAACCAAGGAGGAGCGGTCAAATAATCTAAACATCTGATACATTTCTTTACTTTACTTTACCTGTTTTATTGTTTAAAGATGACACGAAGAAGCAAAACTAGTTTTTTTATATAATGGCTAGAATTCATATTATTCTTTTTCTTTTTCACAGACTAGCCACAGATTTTGGTTCAGATAAAAAAAAAAAAGAGTTTGCAAATAAAATACAGTTCAAACAAGCTCGTTTTACGAGACACATTACACTACAATAACCAAAGCCTTGTTAAGATTTAAGAAGCAGCTTTCGTATCTATGACTACATGAGATAGTGCAGTTTATATGCAACACAAAACCCTCCCATTTTAGTCAATTCACACACAATTTTTGTTTACTTTTCCCTACTGTCTTGGCAGGTACATGAAAAGATTTTTCAGATGTAGCCATACTGCCACCAAGTGGTATATGATAATAAACTGATCACTATCTCCCTAACAACTTTTCTTCGCCATGTTGCTGTTTAACCTCAATAAATACACAAACATCTTTGTAATTCATTTCTTTCATTATATAAAATTGTATCCAAACTAAGAATGTTTCCTACAGATATTTTAGGAGTCATACATGCATCCTGTATCCTATAGGAGTCAATTCAAAGTGCTAACCCATACCTATAAAGCACTGAACAATTCTAGCCCCTCTTATATCTCTTCACAGATCCATAGGTATGTCCCTTCTCGGTCTCTCCCCTCTGCCGGTGACCTTCTCCTGTCCGCTGCTCGCACCTGTACGGTCAACTCACACTTGTAGTACTTCTTGCAGGTGGCTCCCTTCCTATGGAATAGCCTGCCTACTGCCATCAGACTCTCCCTGAGTCTTCAATCATTTAAGAAGTGCCTTAAAACCCATCTCTTTAGGAAAGCTTATGGCTTCCCAGAGTAACCTCTACCTCACATACCAGTCTCTTGCTCTCTCCTAAAGGGCAGCACTCTACTCTCTTCTCCAGCTCCGCTTCACCCTCACCTTATTTGATTGCTATTTCCTGTCCCACCTCCTATAGACTTCCTATAGACTGTAAGCTTGTTTGAGTAGAGTCCTCTAAAACCTATTGTTCCTGTAAGTTTTCTTGTATTTGTCCTATTTATAGTTAAATCCCCCCTCTCATAATATTGTAAAGCCTACGGAATCTGTTGGCGCTATATAAATGGCGATAATAATAATAATAATAATAATAATAATAATAAAAGGAAAATCTCATCAGTAGAATAATTTTTATAATTCAACAAACATGTTAATTCAACTAGGAATTCAAAATAAGACCAGAACAGCTGCAAATTTTACAAATGTATTAATTTGGGGCTTATATATGTTATTTACTTTAACATTTGACAATTCACTCTTTAGTCATAAGTTGAAAACAGACTTTGAGTGTCATATATTCATGCTTAAAAACTAGATATGCACTTGCATTAATTCACATGATCCAGCATTTGTGACCTGCAGTAATATATTTGGATGACGCGCATGTTGCCATGGAAAATTGTAAAAATGTTATTTAAAACAAAACAATAGCACTACAGGGGATAAACACACACACAGAAACCACATATTAAACACTCTGAGACAATTAACATAAAATGCAATAAATATAATCCTTGTGTGAATTGTTTGAATGTGGACATTGCTCAACTGTGGTTCTAGCGTATTAATATCCAGATCACAATGAAGAATTACCAAAAAATGATCACCCAGAAAATATGAATCATGCTTGAGCTACGAAAAATTAAATAAATATATATTGTCTTATTACACTCAATATTGATTTAATTGGTTTTTAATCTTATATTGTTTTTATAGTCATTTCTTTATATTTAAATCATATCATATTCTGACTTTTTGTTTATGTCCGTATGTAAACTCATGACATTTTATATTATACTTGAATTTTTTTACTTAAATAGGAAACCAAAAAATAAAAAATATATAAAATACAACTCACATTCATTTGAGCTTTTATGGATACACTGAATAACATGCTCATCGGGAAAGGGCTCTCCAAACATCTAGCATACAGGGAATGTGTCTATTGCGATAGTACTGAAATAGTGTGGCCACTAGCAGAAGTTCATGCATTGTGTGGGTTTGTGAATTAGTCTTTTGGACGGTGGTCTCAACGCTCTCCAGGTATGTACTAGCCCACTAGTGCAGATGTAGGCAACATTTGACACACCAGATGTTCAGGACTACATCTCCTATAATGCTCCTACAGCCATATTGCTGGCAAAGCATCAAAGGAGATGTAGTCAACAATATCTGGAGTGCCGAAGGCTGCCTACACTTGTTCAGGTATATTTCTTATGCAAAAAAAGCGTAAAAAATGACCATCCCTGCCATGATGCTCACAGTTATCATATCAATTTGTAGAAGGTTGGTGTCCCCCAAGATGCTCAGCAATTGTCCACATAGCCTAGTCAAAAAAGTAAATTAAAAAAAGCTTGAGTTTCATCCATCAGGAAAACCTCTGAGGCTTATTCTATAAATAATAAACTGAATTTAATTGGAAATGAGCTGAACAATGCCCATAGCAATAATCAAACATGTTGCTATTTTAATCTAACATGTCAGTTCTAGTGAAGTTATAGAGGCTATTCAGTAAACAGTGAATTGTGGTAAACAGGTACACAAACTGCAAACATTAATTTTGCCAAAATGTAATTGTATCTGTAATATAAATATGACATATTGACACTATATAAGAAATATAATGTAATAGCCACATTGTGTTACACAGATTGATAGCAAAAGCATACATTACATTTAGTTTTACATAAACATATACTTTTATTTCAGAAACACATCACGTACAAATGTATCTATATACATATATATTTATATATAAACATACATATATACACATTCTAGGCATGTATATTTGTGACACTCTAGTTACACAGTTACATATCAACATTGTACTCTAGGATAAAGAAAGACTCAAGTCTATTAAATTAATCCACCTACACATCTGTTTTTACGGTCAGTCCAAAAGAAGTCAAACAAAAAAAAAAAAAAACACAATTTGAAGCAATTTCCGTTTGTGCCCAAAACAGGGAGAACATTGCTTCTTGATTGTAAAATGGAAATTAGATATTGCCTTATATATTAATTACTGATATAATTAGGGATGTGGTTGCATCTGTGAGATCTCACAATGCCTACCACACCTGCACAATTGCCACACTGGGCATTGTGGGAACATTTAGGCACTTTACACAACTCAGATTATTTGAGCACAATGCACAATTCTGACATGGACAGAAACACAGACAGACAGACAAACAGACAGAGATAGATATATACACAAACATATTGACTGTGCATATGAAATAGTCAAGCAATGTTACACATATTATATAATGTCTACATAACTATGTAAGGGGACGGTAATTATGAAACCCATAATTTAATGGCATGATTAGTTCCTGCTGGTTACAGATTGCTAATATTATAAGTAGAACAGATTATAGAAAGGTGGAGGAAGATTTCTGAATGCACATCTACATATGACTAATTCATATTTACACGTACACACAGTCAGGCAGGGATAAGACCCAATAATAAAATGGCAGCAAGCCATGCAATAATAGCCGGGGGGCCTTATTTATTATTGTAAGAGCAGTACTTGTTTAAAAATGAAGGTGCCAGCCAAATAATTAAACTGAATTACACGTGCATTCTTCATGTTCTCAACAAGACGTGAACTCTTAATGACCTTTCCAAAGGCTGCATAATTAAAAAGGATGCATTTTGGTGATGAGAGCCCCCAAAAGCAAAGATCGATTCAAGAAAGACTCGTATAAAACACATGGTACTGACAAAGTCATTTATTTTACTCAGACAGTACCGTGATCGTATAAACTTTTTAAATGATTTCTTCAACATATTAAAATATCAAAAACATAGCATTTATTAAAAAAAAGATATCAACAAATCAAAAAATAACAGAATGTCACAAAATTAAAATATTTTCATATTAATAAATCACTTAAAAGTGTATCCAAAAACATTAAATAATTTGGAAAGATAACCCAAGAATATTAATTTGAGGCCCAAGGCCTCAATTTAGTAAGCTTTCCTAATTATTTATCTACAGAGATCACCATTACAGTTCATGGGAATATTGTAAATAAATTGTATATAAATCATATTGTAAATAAATCATTTAGAATTTTTCTATTCTTGCAGTACTGAATCATTTGCAAGGCTTATTGAATTGTGGCCAAAGTTATTTCATAAGCATTTTTTTTTTAAAAAAACCTATCATTGTGATAAGCAATACATATGTAGTATGTTTGTCTGTCTTTTAGCATACAATATTACACTATTTTAACAGAAAACCTATTTTGAGTTGTTAACTGTCCAATGATGAATTTTTACTAATAATTGTCTAAAATGAAGTGTTCATAAATACCATGTATGACAGTGTGAGTATACACCTAGTGACTTCTGATAAACATGGTATTTTTTTTTTTCTACAAGCTTGATATAAGAGATGGCCGTTGCAGACTTTTCAGTTTAATATTATAAGAATTTCAGAGTGGACAACCTAGTGTCCAAACTACTGCTATGGTGATCATTTCTTTCAGAATATCTAACATACAATAAATATGGATGAATAAAGAAATGCTCTATCCAGTAAAAACAAAATGGCAGACAAAAGGTAGAGACATATTTATCACACTTTTGAGCAGTTAACAGTTATCACAGATGTTTTTTAAAGGAATACCTTGTAAATATATCATAGTGTTTTAAAAATTATTCTTCGCTTTGCTTTATGTAACATCTTCTGTGATTTGTTCTTGTATCTTTTGTCTATATGGTACAAATAGATTCTGTGGCGTTAGATTGTGTGGAAACGCATGGTTTAGTAGAAGATTCTATTTGAGGGAAGTAAAACGACACAGTAGGTTTTAGAATGTCTCACTATATTGCCCAGTTTCAGGTTTCTTCAGGTTAGACAAACTAATGGTCAAAATAACCCTAATGCCCAATAATATGAATTAAGTAAGTTGTCTATCACCTATCTATATCACCAAAACATTCCATGCTCTATGTAAAACCTTGACAAATGTAAGCATGCCTTATGATGTTTTAAAAATTGGCACTACCAGAGGGGGTGAAAGGTTTGAAACTGCTGTTTTGCATACATTTGCTGTGTAAATAATGCCCATGGAGCAGTGTCATGCTGTCGGTACTAAAACCACTTGCATATCCATTGTCTAATTAATTTATTTTGCAAACTGTCTGCTGGGAACTTTATGCTAAACACTATCCTTGCGCTCACTGGGACTTGAACTCACAGAGGCCAATAGGGGATCAAAGGATCTCACCAGCTTGTCCATGCAGGGCCAACACTATTCAAGAATGGAAACACAACACACCACACCACAAACAGCCTCCTCTACACACACATATTTCCACAAGCATACACAATATCCCTTTTATGTCTTTTTTGTCCTCTAGTATCCTACTTATGGAGACACCAGAGACAAGTCACCAGCTAATGCAAAGCCAATGAGTCAATAAAATAACTTTCACTGTGCTAAACAAGCCCAAGGGTTTTTTCACATCTCTCTGTGCATCAGATGCCCTGGAAGTGCATTCAATTAGCATGCTTCCTTAAGGGAGCCCTGTTCCCTCTGACTGTGCCACTCTCATTTTAAAATGCCTAGACCATACCTCAGAGGTCTGGTGACCAGGCCTGGACTAGCTACAGGGAACAAAACAGGCAAATGCCCAGTGGGTCGTGATGCCCATGGGCCCAGTCCGACGGGGGAGATCAAATGATATTGTTCATGGAACATTGAGAGAGATTTAAAGGAACAGTATGGCATTAGGAATGCAAATCTATTGTTTGAGATGGAGTGGTCTGAATGCTTTTAGTGGTCCATTAATAATGACAAAGGTATTGTTCATTTTCAGGTATTTCATTTTCTCTTGAGACTCACAGCATATCAAACTAATTCACCTAAATTTCACCCACATTGCAGTCAAATTAATGGCACCTTTTACTTTAACATAGTTCGAGAATTTGTTTGATAGTAAATAATAGGTGACAGCAGCAAGGATACTAAGTATTCAGCCACACACCTTTTATCTATACCCAGTGTTTGTGTATAGACAGATATTTGTACAAGAATTAGTCATGAGACAAAGACACGATTTTAAGAACTGTGAATCCCATTCCAGGAATAAAATAAGGCTTGTTTTAAAAAATGTAATTTATACAGCAAATTTTATTTTCACTTGCATATTCATTTTATTTTGGCTGTCAGTGGGGGGCCTCATGTTTCCATTTCACCTGAGGCCTCCAAAGTCTGGAACTGTCTTTGCTGGCAATGGTAGGCATATTTTCTGGTATATTTACAGATTTCTAAATATTAAAATATTTTACAAGGGGCTGATATGCATCACCCAAAGGAGAATGTTAAGGTCAAGGATGAATCCCAAATACAAAATCTTACTCTCCTGTTCCTGTCCTTCTAAAAAAGGCCATGATGAACAGATGAACAAATGAACCTTACTACTCTCCCATATTTTATTGATTTATTGTAAAATCAAAAAAACAATATAAATGATGGGTCAGACACATTGTAAATTTCTTTGGAGGATAGACGGGTGGTTTGATGGTTTGTGTTAGATTAAATGATATGCCTGTAATTTCATTGGGTAGATCTTTTTGTCAAACCCTGTGCTCAGACAGATAATATTATCGTATCCATTTTTTCCTAAATTGACAAGGTGACATCATGCCTAGCATTTGAAAAATATACAGGTTTTATAAAGTTAAGTGCAGCAATGAAGACTGATGGTGATGTGTGGATGTGCGTCATCTGGCTGTCGAGTGGTGATGGAAGTCATGCTCTTATTTAATAAACAAACAAATCCAATGCCAAGTCCACTCTCCTTTAAAAATAGACATGTCGGGATTTATTATGAAGCTGATTCGGAATCTTCATTTTCATAGGAACTTCTGTACATAGTGAGAGAGTAAGCCAAGGAGAAGTTTTGAAATAAATCTCTTCCTTCCCTCTTCCTTCTCCTTCCAGTGGTGGGTCCTCAGTAAGTAGAACTGGCTTAACCCCCTGTCCTAAAGAGCCCTTTACGTTAACCAGGCAGGAAGCACCCTGTGGTTGTTGAGCCTTGAAATTACATATTGAACCATACAGCAATATTATGAATATTGGAGAAATACACACGGTTTTTCTGATGAAATCTTCTTACACATGCAATTTATAGTGTTCAATAGTCTACAAAGGGGCGTTGTCCATCCCCAGGCAACAGGAAAGTTATGAAAATAAACAAAGTACAAGGATCATTGTCATTTTCCAGGCAACAGTAAAGTCTAATGTGTTACTTAACTAGGATCTTGTTGGAGGTAGCCAATTAGTAAATTGTGCTTATGTGTCTAAATTTAGTATCTTGAAATCAGGAATTTCTCATCGTAAATAGGTAAGTTCCTTTATCAGACAGGTGACCATTGTTTTGGACATAAGACCAGCAAATTACACAATGGACAAGGTGTATAACAGAAACAAAGGACACTTGCACGTATTGCACACTTCTACCATACCCTAAGGCCCTCTCCTCTCTCACAGCCCATCCAGAAGGGCACCTCCCTGGAATGCAGAAAGCTTGTTTTTTATCTTGGTATAGTTCAAACGTTTAAGCAGACTTTCAATGGAAAAAGTCTGAAACAAGATGGACTCAAACTTTCACTCACAGTCCCAAAATCCCACCCACATAGGCTCAGACACTCTGACAAACTGCAATGAAATTTGAAAAAGTTGTTTGTTTGCTTTTCCTGAGTGTGCGCGCGCGTCTGTGTGTGTTTGTAGAACTTTCTGTAACTCCATACATAACCAAACATTTACCCATGATACACAATTCACCATTGTGTACCATCCATATAATGCTCAACTGATTAATGTAAACTTTTTTTTCCAGGTGACAAGTAAACGTTCTACTGAAAATCTATTAAACACAATTTTTAATTATAAAAAGACAGCAGGGGAGTTGCTTAGAAGAGGGGATTTATTTTATTGCATGTCCAATATACCTTCCTAGGCAGGAATTCCTCTTTCTAGCAGCATTCCACATATCCCTAGGGAGGAAGAACATGCTGTAGTTTGCAACTCTTACTGATTAAAGAATGTAGTGCAGCCATACATTATCCCTGGCTGGGATCATAACTCGAAAAAAAACCCTCAACTAGATCTCTTAGCATACATGAACAGAATAGCATGAGCATTTGTTATTCTACTGAGAAAAAAAAACAGACGTCATGTATAATCAGTTTTGCATTTTTCAGCATTCCAGCTAATTTTTACTTTTGGTAGTAGAAGATGCGTTTTTACAGCTTCCCTATGTGGACAATATAGGGTAAAAGAGACATGTCCTGTGGTTTGCTTGTTTAGCTCATTTTAGGGGTAGTTCACTGCATGTATGGGATGTTACTGAGGGCAAAAAAACAGCAAATTGATCTTGACATTCCATCAACAATCGGGAGTGAGGATTACACAGGAAGAAAAATCAGGACATCAGAGGAGAAAATTACATCCAAGACAAAAGAGCTAAAACATTTAAGAGTCCTGGCTGGACTACATAGTGAAACAGGCATGTGCGTGTGATAAAATGCAAAAAAAAAAAAGAACACAACAAATCAAATGAAATTAAAAGAAAGAGGAAAAGGAAAAAAGTGGAATGTGTTAGAAAGGAAAATTAAGGGAGTGTAAAGAAGAAAGTAAAAGGATGAAGATGGAGAAGGGTAAATAATTGGACTTTGATGTAATTTAATGTATAGTGAAGCCCTATAATTTAGATTATTCTGTGCTCCTCTCACTCCCCCCCCCTCCCCCCCACCTTCACTGGACAAGTCAGTAATGGATGGCTAAGTACACAAAGGCTTATAGGTGCTATATAATAATATAAAATATATCTGATCTGCTAGTTTCAAAAAGATTCACATCTAAAATGACTAAGAACAAGGCGGATGGTTTACTCTTAGTGGTGCCACAGTATAAATAAAATAGCATAAAATTATTAACTAATGAAACAACCAAAAAAATTGCAAAAATACTGGTCACAATGTCTATCCTCTAATATTTTCCTACACAATGTCTATCCTCTAATCTACTTCCATAGTAAAGATACAGGTAAATCCAAATATCAGTGGGGTACCTGCATTCCTCAATCACTTGAGTTCTTTGATTTGTTGCATTTATTATTATTTTTTCTTTCTGTTAGCGAGTTACACTTTTTTGTAAATAAGAATTTTTTTGGTGTATACTCAATTATCTCCCAGTAGCATTATAATTTGCAGTGTGTACAGTTTTTTAATCATTCATTTTACAGCAAATAATAAACACATTATTAAATTACAATGTAAGTGTGTGAGCAGGTTAGAATTAATGCTTTAATGTAAATAAAGGGCTCCTTTGCAGAGTTGAGTATAAATCAAGATCTCAGGTCTTCGCAGTGCCTGTGTGACAGTATTGCCAAAAAGGAACCTAAGAGAGCTGAGAACATTTACAGTTGTTTTCCTAAGTTACAGGAAATGATGAGTTAAAAATAATAAATTAAAGAGCCAGTACAAGATATCACTATCAATAGTTCAGTAGTAGAAAATCACTTTCTACAATCCCATTACTTTATATTTATTTTCAGAAAAAAATGTGACGGTTTTACCTAATTTCCTCTGGAATGCGAATATTTTCTTTGAATGCAACTTATTTGTAAGCTCACTTCTGTTTATAGGAATCTTGTCCTCAAAAAAAGGAAGCACTGAATCCCAAGAACGAGTGATTTCATTTTGTGCATTGCAAAGAGCACACATCAAGTTTAACAAAGTAAAAGCACATCAAACAAGAGAGGCAAGCCAAGCACTGACAGGTTAATCTTTAAAAATAGCAAGTCGTGTGCAACCTCATATGTATTTTGCTATTAACACTCACTTTGGGGATTTAAAATATCCTGGGCCAGAATCAATACAAGAAGTTTAGTGAAAGATCAGTTAACCTTTTAGTGTCTGGCAAAACATGATTTCAACTCTTTAACCCTTCACTACACTATGACTCTTCTATACACAATTCTCAAATATACCATTTTTAATATTGCAAAGAAAATTTGCTTTATGGAGCAAACATTTTGTTAGCAGTTTGTCCCCCTTTGGGGTCCCAGATAGCAGAGTCAGCATTGGCATGTTAGCTCCAGCTCTGCGTAATCCCCAGCAGCTGCATGGGCTAGTGTGGAGATCTAGATATCTCTGCCTGGCTCTGCCAGTGCTGGTGGCACCTACGGCTGAGAGCAGATCACTGCCAATGCTCCCTCACAGCCAGACACCGTAATGGAGCATGGACATGGGTCTGCATCCAGCTGGAGGTGCAGACCTGCTTCTAGACCCACTTTCAAAAGCTTGGTCTTCATAATTGCAATCCCATTTCTACAGACCATTTCTGATCAAGTACCTGCTAGATGACCAGAGAGATAGTATGCTGGCTAACCTTTCATGTCATCTGTTGGTTTTTCTCTCCCCTTTAAATGCCACTATCCTTAACCAGAGATGTATTACCCCAGATTCCTGGCAATGAGCTGTTGAACTTATGTTTGTTTAGCTCGGTTAATTTCCTCAGCACCTGACAATAGTGATCAAACAGATTCGAAAGTAGAGAATGATCATCTCATTAGTCTCTAATGTAACAGTGCTTGTGCTCCGTTGGATATGCTGGCTTTCTCAATAGCCGTTGTATGGCTTCTTGTGTGTAAAAGTGTTACAGATTTAGCTTGCTATGTTGTTTATTCTTCAGACATATCCTTTTGACAGTTTAGAAGCGGTATTATAATGGATCTGGACTACCTTATTAATTTCACAGTTACCACCGTACACAGGGCCTTGTCAAAGGACCACTAGAGTCACCCAGACCACTTCATCTCAATGGCATGGTCTAAGTGGAGTGGTCCTGTCATTTTAAATATTGCCATTTTGTAGAAACACCAATGTTTACATTGAAGAGATGAATGCACCTCCAGGTGCTCCCTCCTCCAGAACCAAGTGAAATTAGGGCCGGCAAACCAATGCTTCTCTGCAAAGAGCAATGGCTTGGACGAGATCACGGAAGATGTCTGCAGGATTGCTTTCATCTTCAGAGGCGGAGTGGTCAGTTGTACCACAGGAGTCTTGGTGCAGTAAAACAGGTTTAGTTTACTTGTTTTATTCATCAGCAAATGGGGCTGAACAGTGGTCACTATGATATAAGGGAACCTACAGTCCTAAAAAAAAGCATTGTTATTTTCGGGACTGTACCGTCCCTTTAAAATGTGAATGACTAATACTTGCCTAAGGGACAAATAGCTTCCATGTAGTAAAAACAAGTGCAGCAATTAGGCAAAAAGCAAGTGAAAGGGAATTACAAGTTGGAACGTGTAGGGAAATGCATCTGCCTGGTTTTAATAAGCTTAATTTGTTATCTGGTGAACAAACATTTCTTTTCAGAGAACATTTATTCAAAACATTTTTTTTCTTCTTCTGTGTGAAAATGTATCCGTATCTTGCAGTTTTTCGTAAATTTTTTGGCTTTTTATTAAGTCATATCACTGTGACATAGGAGACCTATACTTTAACGATGATTTAACTAAAGTGTAATCTTCACTTGTGCTTACAATAGATGTATGAGACAACTTTATGGATGCTGAGTTGTCATACTGAATTCCTGCAAACGATTTATTTAATCTATCACTAACCATTTATTTTACCTCAAATGTGCAAAATAAAATAACACATATAAAAAAAATGTTGATGCTTCTACATCTAAATAATAAAATTTGCTTTGTAGGTACTTTTCTTATGAACCTAATAAAGTAAAAAGTACTATATGGTGCAAAATGTCAGTATATACATATATGCCTTATAAGTATCCTAAATAATATACTGAAACCTTAATTACTTCTAAACGATTAAATACATGACTAAATGGAAACAAAGATCATCAACACAAACAATGGCGTCAAGTTAGGCCTTCCTGGTCTCTTTGCAGTGTATTCGCTTCTCCCAGCATGATCTGTAGCACTCCAGTTCACTAAAGAGTTTCAGGGCCATCCCTTCACAACGTCACTCGTGACGCATTTCGCCTACCAACCTCGGGATTCTGATAAATCGTTGCCAATCTCTGTTTCCTTATAAAGGGTCCTCGAATGTCTCGTCCCTTTGGTCATTGGTCCGAAACCAAAACTCTATTTGCCTAATTAATATTCGCGATCATATACATCATTCTTATTTATATTCTTGGGACGGCAGGGTATTACAGGAAGTTTGTGCCCAATTATAGTGCCCTGGCCAAGCCCCTTACTGATCTTACCCGCAAGAACCTTCCCCGTCAAGTAGTCTGGGCCACGGAGTGTGAGCAGGCATTCCAGTTAAAGCAAGCTCTAGTAAATGCCTCTGTCTTGGCAGCTCCCAAACCAACTAAACGTTTTCTCATCCATACAGACGCTTCTATGTTTGGATTGGGAGTAGGACTGAGCCAAGTTAGACCCGATGGCAAAGAACATCCCGTGGCTTATATCAGTCGTAAGCTGTTATCCCGAGAAGTAGGCTACGCCGCCATCGAGAAGGAATGCCTGGCTGTGGTGTGGGCACTGAAAAAGTTGCAATTCTATTTATACGTATACCTCTTCTCCTTGCTCAGGGATCACAATCCATTGGTCTGGCTGAACCCGGTGGCAGGGAACAACGCCAGGCTTTTGCACTGGAGTTTGGCACTGCAGCCTTTTGACTTTACGATCCATGGGAAACAGAAAGGAAATGCTGATGGGTTTCCAGACAGACAGAACTTGAAAAGTGATCTGTAAGCACCCCCAGACATCCACAAACTGATCCGTTAAGGATCAGACTGTGTATGCCAGCTTGTGGTTACGGTGGAGAAGTGTAGCGGAATAGACACTGGCTAAGCACTTTTTATTCTCCTTTTTCGGCTGTCCGTACCCCCGTAGCAGAACGTCCACCTTTCGTGTGGTTTTCCCCTGTTGTTTCATGTGGTTCCTCTGTGGCTATTCGGGAGACTTCATATGAATGGAATCCCTTTGTCTCCCGAATGATGACCACCCTTGCCCCATTAGAACGTTTACACCAACCACTTAAGTGCAAAACCGCAAGAGAAACAATTAATGAGTGCTTCCCCTGGGTGGCCTCCATTTCATATAACTGAACATGTGGCACAGAGAATGGTGGCCATCTTGTCTCCCAAACGTGGGCAGCGGTACTTGGTCGCCGAGTACCTGGAACTCTTTTCGGCTATGCACTCGCGCAAACTCTGGTAAATCTTAGACTGCTTTCCTTCCCAGTTCCTGACCACCTACACGAACGATGTTCAGGAGATATGAACTACCGAACAGGGGGAGCATTTGTATCCTGAAATAAAGAGATTTCCTTGTACGGTGTTCGCCCAAAGACCTCATGAACGGAAACCGGCCAGGGCACATATTTTCCTGGAACTGTTTTGGGCTAGCGCCTCATGTCTGGCCAGTCAAAACTTTACCACGATGGCATTCCCATTCTGCCAAACCGATCTGAGAGATTCTTGGATATGTTGGACACTCAGATCGAGGCTATCAGGGAATGTATTTTTCATGGGATTCTTAGGTAGGGTTGAGTTACTTTTGGGGTACAGGATATTTTGTTGGATTTTCGTTGCCTGTCAGATAAATAAATTAGAGGAGTTTTCTCAGGCAATTATCTCTCAGGCACAGAGGATCCTGGGATTGAAACCCCTGCATTATAGTGTGTGAAACCCCTTGCCTGCGACTGTGCATAAACTTCAGTTGTACTCCCAGAACTGATATTACTTGGCTGTTTTATTGTTCCTGATTATATTTGGTGGATCCAGTGGAGAAGAGTCCCTGCAAGGACTAGGGCTTCCGCTACAATACACACACATACAGACATACATACTGACACACAGACATATACTAACATACATACAGACACACACATACATACAGACACATATATACATACATACATACATACATACATACAGACACACATACATACTGACAAACATACATACATACATACATACAGACAGACAGACATACATACTGACAGACACATATATACATACATACATACTGACAGACAGACATACATACACACATACATACTGACAGACTGACAGACTGACAGACACACATGCATACATACTGACATACACACATACATACTTGCATACACACATGCAGCTCATTTTTCAGCCACTCTCCTCTTTCTTACCTTTTCAATGCAGGAAGGTGGCTGGGGCTGATGGGAGTTGGTCTGACTCTCCCTCTTCACTGCCTCCAATGTCTCTCCTCCCTCCCATGCGGAGTGAGCTGGGAGGAAGTGACCAGCCGTCACTTCCTCCGAGCAATAGTTACGGCGGAGATTTTTAAAGTGGCTCGGTAACGCTATTTATGAAAATTTACTTTATTAAGAATTAATTATCTGAGCTATGTGAACTATTGAACAAATCCTGGGTATTTTATTGGAACCAATGGGCTTGGAAATTGATTGGAACCCATGTGCATATAGTGATCAGGCGTCTGAGTGGACATTCCCTGTTCTTAAGGAATCCACAGACCATGAAGAACATGTAGCCCACCATATTTGTATATTATCATTCACCCACATGGGTAGACTGGTAGAGCCCTTTTCCTGTGCCTCTTGCAGATTACTACCCACCACCTCTGTACACACAAGGTTTAGTAAAAGAGGGGCTATTTGCTGAGTCTTGGGAATTAAAGAAGTTTTGGCAAATCATGTTTGCCTGTTTTAAATGTAAGTCCATTAGGTGATCTGGGGATCTACCTATTGGGCACCCCTGGTGTAGGCTATCAGTGATTAGCATTTGCTTCATATCATTTTGCCGGAGACATGTTATGTTTGCTCTACACTATATATTGTGCATTTTAGAAATAAAGTTTCTGCTCATCATTGTGCAAAGCAGACAGAAATGAATTGATTATACCGACATCTAAAGTGACTGTTTGGTTACAAGGATCAGACCACAATTCTCCAGTGTAGTGGTTTTAAGCATATACAATAAAGCATCTGCCTGAAGAATGTCAGGTTTTACAATGCGGCCACTGTAGTCAGGTGTAGGTTTATCAACACCTGCCACCTACTTCGTGTACAATAAATCATGTCTAGTGCACCAGGCACCCATAGATGGGTGCATCTAGACAAGATTCACACCAAAACATAATAATCTAACAAAAAAACTCACATGGGCTATGTAAGGTCCTCTAAAACAGTGGCTATGGTTATTAAAACATGTTGTTATTATTATACAATTATCAAAACTATTGGTGGCAGGCAAAGCATTGAAATTCACCCTATGGAAAATGGCATGAGCTTAGAACTCATCTGTGGATGTCAGCATACTTAGTGCCATTTGAAATCTGATTGCATCTACACTTCTGTTTCAGTATCAGGAGAGCTCATCAGTAGCAATATCTGCATATCTCGCATACATTAAAATAGCCTTTAAATTGGTTAATCTCATACATTGCAGTAATGCACACATTGCTACATTCAGAAACGTACCTATATACCGCTTACATGTTTATGATATGTGTAACCTTGTATGGATTATGTGTACACAACTATTCAATTTGGTGTAAAAAAAAAAAAAAAGGAATTAATTATCAGTCATCATTAGAGCACCTACTCAAAATATTATTATTTTTAGCCTAAAATGTGAACTTCATTTTCAACTTTCAATTTTTACAGACAACTCAGGACAATTCCAGTACATAGTTGAAAACAAAATAAATGTCAAAAAACAAATCAAACGTTATTGAATACATCTGTTACTATTTCCCAGTAAGACATGTGCCTACAACAGGTGTAAATCATAAAATGATGGGATTAAAGTCAAAGTAGACTATTGAAGACCAGTAAGTGAAAATAAGGTTGACAGACTAGAATTTGATTTAATGCACCTACTTCACTCACACTGTAGATTTTGATAAAAGGTACAACAAATGTATTAGCAGCAGTATCAGTCCATTGTGATATGTCTTTCTCCCTTCTTCACTAAAACAAATATTTTGTGCTTGTATTTTTATTGATTGTGATTACTTTATTCCATTGTGATTTTCTTTTCTTTTACATATAGTTTTATATTGTTTGCAACACGAATGGACCACTTGAGATGAGAATATCAGACTAAAATGTGATCTAGTTACATAACTTCCACCTGACCATATAATTGTATATATACTGTGAATATTGAATTACATTTAGAATTATAAGTATGATATACTAAAAAATGTTTTTATTGAAATATTTTTGGATGTGACGTTATTCGCCCTTTTTTTGTTATTGTTTTCTTGTTATTAATTTTCCTGTTTTCAACGTATTTATTATTGTATAAAATCATTTAAAAACTTAAATAACTTTTTTAAAACTAGATGTTTTTAGGCAGTTTTATGCCTGCAATGCCTAGTTAATAAATTCATTAAAGTCACGTTTACTGCTATTGATTTTTGTAGGGGCAAGGGGTGGCAGGAGGCACCTTAGAATTCTGCCTACGGGCACCTGACGTGTATATCTAGCCCTGCACACAGAGAAAGAGCTAGGTCAGTCATGTCAAACTTAATCTAAAATGTTTAGAATGTAAGCATTTTAACAGAGTTGTGACACTTTGGGTTCAGACATTTGAGGAAGAGTATTCAGTTTTGTTGGCTGATCAAAAATTTTATATTTTTAAACCAATCCACCAATTATTTAAATAAATGCAGATATAGTTCTGTGCAGTTTCCACGTAATAGTTCACCTAAAAAAAAAAAAATCACTTATGATTATCTCATTTAGGTAAACACATCACATAATGGAATATTGAGTGTCTAATAAAAAGTTTATACTGATAATCACAAAAAAATTGATTTCAAGCAGATGTCCTCAGACCTCAGGCTAGCAAAGCGTTATGCCATGTTAGTTTTTGCGAATTAAAACCAGATCGTCTTTAAATATCCAACAGAACTGATATTTACCAAGTCTGTGTTGCTAAAGTGTGTAATAGTAAGTGAATCTCAAGTTCCATCAGGAACCTATTAAAGTACTAATTAGAATCAGGGGCTTAACCTCTTAAGGGCCTCAGGGTGTTCTCTGCTCTCATGATTTAAGAGGGATTTAATGCCAGTAAAAAGGCTTTACATTTAATGGACAGAAAATCAGCTCTCCTAATGCACCTGTACTGCGTATAGTAAATACCCAAATTATGGTGTCAAGTCAAATGTGGAATTTTTTTACAAATATTTCCACACACTTTTGCGATCAGCAATAAAAAGATTGGAAAAGCAAAGAAGTAGTGTCTGTGTATGGGAGATAATTGTGTTATCTCTCACTAAACTAATTATGTACCTGACACAGAGGTTACAACATAAAATATCCCCAAAAACATAACAAAAACCCACCGGAACATCACATATTATACATTCCTGGATAGATCTGATGCAAGCACCCAAGTTGGGTTATAACTCTAGGATCCATGCAGAATTGGAGAATCACCACGGGGTAAAGATTTGATCTGCCACTAGCGAGGTCCGTGCCCGAAAGAGTTCCATGATGAATGAAACTTTGGCCGGTCAAATATTGGAAGCTCCTGTGGACTGAAAATGGGGCGATCACTCTTAGGGAGTGATTATTCATATTGTCTGTTAGTATAAGCCCTCTGAAGAGCGCTCTCCTGGCTGGTGGGGAAATAGGGCAAAACCGGATTGGAAGGTAGTCAGGTACAGGGACTGGTTGCAGCCGGGCCAGAGTTCCATAAGATCTAGATGTAAGTCCCGCCATAGTATTCGCGTCTCTCTGGATCCTGTAGGTTGCCCTGAGGCAGAGCTCATTTGTATATTACCCTATATGCTTCACGGAGATGTACCTAATTAAGGAATTGTTATAAAGAAAAATACCTGGTCCCAACAGAGGTAACTATCTCAGCAGATCTCCTCTTCTGTCAAGTGCTTTCCCATGACAGCCACCATTGACCATGCAACCTGGACAGAATGCATCTATAGCATGTATTATATTACTTACCTTTCAGGTTATGGGAGAGTGCAATGTAAACATGTTACAATGATTGTGGAAAGTGGATCATACAACTCTTACACATACACTTTTGTATTTACATACCATATATACTCGAGTACAAGTCGAGTTTTTCAGCACATTTTTTGTGCTGAAAAACCCCCACTCGACTTATACTAGAGTTAATGTCTGTATTATGGCAATTTACATTGCCATAATACAGTCCAGGACCTCCGGGCTCATTACAAGCCCGGCGGTCCTGTTGGGGGCTGGCAGAGAGCTGTTACTTACCTTTCCTGCAGCTCCTGTCAGCTCCCTTCTCTCTCCTCCATTCTGGCCAGCAACCCTGTCAGCTCCACTGTAAATCTCGCGAGAGCCGCAAGACTTACAGTGGAGGCGAAGGGAGCTGACAGGAGCTGCAGGAAAGGTAAGTTACAGCTCTCTGCCAACCCACCTCCTGCACAGCCCATCCACTGGACAACCAGGGAATGAGAGCCCCCCTCCCTGGCCAGCTAACAAGCAAGGAGGGGGGACGAAAATAAATATAAATAAAAAATTAAATAATAATATAATAAAACAAATATTAATAATATATATAAAAAAATAATAATAATTTTAAAAAATAATAAAAATGCCCACCCCCCCACCAAGGCTCTGCATCACATACACACACTGCATTCATAAACACACACTGCACTCATACACACACACACACACACTGCACTCATACACACACACACACTGCATTCAAACAAACACACTGCATTATATACACACACACACTGCATTCATTATATACACACACACTGTAAATAAATATTCAATTAATATAATGTTTTTGGGATCTAATTTTATTTAGAAATTTACCAGTAGCTGCTGCATTTCCCACTCTAGTCCCCTAGTATGCCATAATGGGGGTAATTCTCATTCCTGGGCTACCACACCGTCTCAAAGGTAACATTACTAATGTGGCAATTTCCAAAACACCATAAAACCTGTTAATGGGGCGTACTGTTGTACTCCTGAGACATTGCTGTTTACAAATATGTGCATTTTTTTGCAGTAATACCTAACAGTATTATGACATTTACAGGTAAAATGTGAGGCGGAACTACAAATTTAAAAAAAAAAAAAAAAATTCTCAGTTTTTTAAATTTTATTCATAAATTATGTTTCATATATAAATATTTGATATGAAATGAAAGCCCTGTTTCTCCTGATCAAAATGATATATAATAAGTGTGGATGCATTTAATATGAAAGAGGTGAATTACGGTTGAACAGACATATAGCGCAAATTCCAGTTTTTGTTTACGTTTTGTTTTGATCAGAATGTGTACTATTGACTCCGTCCTGAAGGGGTTAATAATGACAACTGAAGTTAAGCTAACTTTTAAATAGATCACAATGTCTCTTTAGTAGCACTACTGGCCAAAAATGTGCTGTGAAAATTTTGGATTGTGACCAAAGTTCAGAAAACATTGTTGATCTAAAAATGGTGCTGAATTGTGATCAAGGCTTTAATTGTATATTATTTTATCAACCTCAATCTGAGGATAGCACTGAATGGACGTTGCTCAAAATCGAACCTGCATTTTTCTATTTGAACGGGTAATAAAATTCACAAATGAATAAAATGAACCATTTCGCAATATGTTAATTGGAATCTACAATTCTGGCATCATTATCGAAAACATTGATCAATATCTCGCCTTCCTATTTTTACAGAGTTATTACACTTAACAATAATAAATTAAAAGGAACACACAAGCAATCTTATTGATGATAAAGCTGTTTTGCCAAGAGCACGTTTTTGAGATCTCCACAATATGGTTATCCACAGATGTGTACTGAGCCTGAAGACACTGTTAAATTGCAATCATTAGTTAATTTAATACATATTTTATAGAACATAATTACACTAGGGATAATGATTATGTAGATACATATAGAACAAGCACTCTTCCTTTACTTTTGTACATCGTCTACCAATTACAGGCTTTTGTAGGAGAATCGTAACTCTTTAAATGATTAATAACTACTTTAATACAAGTATTCATGTTAATCAGCTTCGTAATGTTTCTGAATGTTAAAGTTTCCCAAAGCATTTACGGTATATATTAAACAGATAAATACACACAGAACTATACACTAAAGTGAGAATTTAAAATGTATTTAAAGTGCATTTCAAATTCAAGGTCAGAGGAGTTGAACTGAAAACAGAGCAGATTTAGGGAAGTTTTCCAGTTCAGCTATTTTGAATTTAAATTTGAAATTCACTCTGAATTCTCACCTTAATGAATTTTTCCAGTTTGACTTATAAAGACTTCTCATTGAGCTGCATTGAGAAGTCTGTGGTTGGACAGCCACAGAAAGTCTTGGTGGGGTTAGAAGGGGAGGGCTTGCAAAGGCAGCAGACAAAAGAACTGCAGGTTTTACAAGCTGGTTTTAGATATATCCCCAATTAAAAAATACATAATTAGGGGCGGGGCCTGACCGCTGAGCAGAGAGGAAGCATGCCTCACCAGCTCCTGCTGCTTGGGGCTAAAACAATGGATTCTAGACGCTTGAAAGGCACTAAATTGCAGTTTAATGGCCACCAAGTGACGGGTGATACCGGGGCGCACACACAGACACCACTCAAGCGACGATGTTATACAGGCGTACCCAAACTCACAGCGAGGCCTACCAGCATGGCGGGCACAGGGAGGACGGCCGCTTCCCTGCTGCCTGAACCAGCCAGATGTAGGACTCCGGGCCCTTGTTCTCCCCCCCCGGACCGGTGGGGGTTATCCCGGTCCACCCCCTCACGGTCACCTCAGCAGGTGATAAGCGGTTGAACAGATCGGGCGGACTGGAGGTCGCTGGTGTGGCTGACAAAATGGAGAACGACACGCACGCCTCAACCCTCTGCAAGGCCGAGAGAGAAACGGAGCTCAGACTCACCTGCATTTTTGACACCTTCTGGGAGAGGCTGGAACAGCTTGCGTGGCCCCCGGAACCGGGGACCCAACCTGAAGCTACGCCACACGGCCAACTACGAGAGGCCCAAGAGAATGTCCCGGCACACGCCGCAAGTTCCCTTGCTGGGCCCCACAGGCGCCTGAAAACTACCAACCCGATGTCGGGTGAACAGAGTCACACCAAGAGTGAACGCGACCAGGCACAGGCAAAGCATCTTAAGGGGACCCCCAAAGCACAGCGCAGAACACCGCCTTGCTCCCCGACAATGACCCAGCCTAAGAGGAGCAATGGCCAACTCATCCACACATGCAAGTGGCAGACCAAGAGGCCTAAAATGGCGGCAACAGCAGCACAAATCTACAGCCACAGCTACAGCCAACGAATACACTGGCATGTGGGAACCACAACTGGAGCCACATTATACATACCGACTAGGTCCTCTGCCCACACTGAGACTCTCTTCTCTTACACTGCTGGACCACAGGGAATGCGGCACGCATCATCGCTGCAACTACCGGCGCAGGGGGAGCACACCCAGCCCCAACAAGGCATCGGCTGACCCATACAAGACTGGGACTCAATGTCAGGCACAGTGCCCAATACTCCTCACCTCTTAACACCCGAGGTTGAACTCTTATACCTGTATGCATGCAATTCAATAGCCCTTTAGTTTATGCTGGGGACCGCAGGGGGGATATCGATAGTGACTATAAGCTAAGCTTTTCTATGTATAGCCTCACTATTCTGATACATAAGTTAGTTTAGCGTACGTACCTTCCTAACCTACAACTGTTTATTAAGCATGATCACGATAGCTATGTTTCTAGCTAGGCATAACGTTTCATTGCACCTCTTCTACTCGTGTCTTTTGAAAGAAAGTTCATTTTGCTTATCATAATGTTTAGCAATTCAGCAGGTTAATAATTTATGACAGTCATGTCAATTTATTTCTCGTAAACACACATCTTGCTATTGTTACTCGCATTTACTAACCAGACTTACTCATCATTACTCTAACAATTTAAAAATGTGCGCAGTTTAATCCTACGTTACAGTATTGTATAACTATGCTTTAAGTTTTTGCCTTTGTTCCATCTCTCAAGCCTGCTATCAGGCAGCGAAGCGCAGATTCAATATAAGTTACCTAACTGCTAAGCGAGACTAGCCTGCAAAAGCATGTGTGTTATCCATGGTTTAACCTTTAACATGTCTCCTATCTTGAATATAAAAAAAAAAAACTGTGCTATGTATTTCAATGCCATACCTATGTTAATGTATGTTTTCAAACCTGCTTGCACCTGCTATTGTGGCGGTACAAGCATGATTGTTCAAGCTATGCACAAATAAAATAAAGAATAAAAAAAAAAAAATACATAATTAAATGCATGCAAGTTTTCATTTAGGGTATATCTACTAAACAGTGATTTATATTTATTTTGTATTTGGGCAGTGGAGTGTCCCTTTAAGAAGACTTAATTGAAAAAAATGAATTTTACTATCTTCAGCATTGAGCTATAATTATTTATAAAAAAAAAAAAACATAAGGAGCTAAGAGGCACTAAATAAAATATAAATCTATATGATTTTAGTTAATACAATTATAAAGAGACAATCCACGGCCCAAATACAGAAATCACAATTTAATAGATAGAGAACCTCAGTGAAAACATGCATGCATTTAATCCTGCGGGTTTTGTTTTTTTGTCATTTGAGGTATCTCTAAAAACAGCTTGCAAAAGCTACAGACCTCATGTCTGCAGCCCATACAACCCTCCCCTTCTTCCCCAACCCAGACTTTCTGTTGCTGTCCAATAACAGACTTTCCAATGCGGCTCAATGACAAGTCTTTGCAAGGCAGATGCTCTGAGAAATTACTGCCTCTTAAGTTTAGCTCAACAGAGCTAGTCAAACCAGGAAGCAAGAGGGTGTAATAAGGTTCATTCATAAAAGTGACAATTTCTATTGAAATCTGCACTTTTTCTAAAATGAAGAAAAAAAAGGACACACTTGTAACGGATCACCTGGCACCCCGACTGGGTATCTCCGTTGAAGGATGCTCCTAGCGCTTCCTGAGGACTCCAAGCACTGCAGCAGACACCACAACCACCGCAACCGCTGTAGCTTGACTGGGGTCTCGCTGTCTTCCTTCCACCCTGGATCAACTTCTGTCCTCCAGGACCGTATAGGAAAGACCTCTTCCTTCCACCCTGTATGAACCTCCAGCATCCAGGGCTGTGTGGTGAAGACCTCTCCTCCAAGGAGAGCTGGTCAGGAACAAGCTCTTAAAAGAGCTAAGTGATTCAAGCTCAGGAGAGTATTCAGAGCATAGCAATCCCCAGTGTGATTATAACAGCTTCCCCCAATAATGAGACAAGGCTACATTTAGAGGGATCAAGAAGAACTGACTAAACCTTTATTTCCCTTGGGACCAGCCCATAGGGTCACAACATTAACATTGCTGTGAAAACGCAATAAAATCACAAACAGTCAAACCATAGCAGGCAACACACAGTGACTTATCACAACACAATGGCACATTTTTAAAGGGGTGGGGGGAGACAATATTTAACAGAAAATATCTCACATGTCTGCAGAATTAGCAATATGCAAATCTACCCGAATATGCAAATGAACCAGTCTTGCTATTCAGGTAGTGCATATTGCTGTTGCTACCAACAGAGGGCACTAGCCAAGCTCCATAGCCAAACCCACCTAGTTGGTAGCAAACCTCAGCAGTACAGGAGAGCAGGCAATACATTACACAGTACACACACACACTATAAACAATTACATTACACACACCCTGCACCTATAATGGGTACAGGGTGACTAAAACATAAGAGAAATAAAGCAACCTACATAAATAGTCTGTCTGAAGGTAGAATAGGGGCTTTAAATCCAAATACATCAAAGAGTCATAGTCACAGGGGAGGAGGCTGGCAAGCAGGCTTCTCCAGGACCAAGTGGCGAAGGACATTTCGTCACAACACTCTTCACACATAAAACACTCCAGCAAGCTAAACTGCCTTAGGTGTTTGGAGTTTTCTTTTAAAATATACAAGGCAATGAAAAAAGAGAAAAAAAACCCATTAATTATAATAGAACATGAAACGCTTTGCAATATATTGCACAATAATAAAAAAAAGTATCTTAAAACAAAAAATATCCATTCTAGGATAAATGTGCTGGGGAAAGATCATCTATTCACCTTTTATTACTAGACACAATTCTGAGTTACTGAAGACTGTTTTAGAGGCCTGAACACTAGATTCTCCTACCATCGATTATATCTCTTGGATTCCCAGGAGTTCACCAAGGCCACAATAAAATCGTATCTGCATTTTTTTTTTTTGGTTGTGCATATAGGAAAGAATACAGGCAAGCTTACTATATGCCACATCAGCATGAGCAAGCGTTAATAAACATGTTCAATGCATTAAATGACATATGAGGAACATGCACATTTTTATAATTTATGGTTAAACAAGCTTCAACATTCTTTGTGTGTCTGGGAGGGATTACAAGATAGGAGGGGGTATGAGAACATGTGTAATTTTATAGTGTAGCTGCTTTAAACTAGGTTGTAGAGGGTGCCTGGTTAAATGAGGCATGTATACAGGCTTAACGAACAATCCTAATACTGCAGCACTCGATTATGGAAGTGAGTTGAGGTTTAGAGGCCCAGTGAAGGTTGTGGGCGCATGCAGTGGACTTAAACCAAAATAGCACTGGGGCCCATTTAAGAGTAACTTGCTCTAAATAAAATTAACTGCGGGCATTTTGGACTAAACCTGCTTCAGTATATTATGGAGCGTGATTAGTCTTTATGGTAGTTCATGTGAGTCACCCCACGCCAACTCTGGAGGCTTGGTGCAGGAGCCCTGTGTGTGGGCCATGGATGGGCCATTGATGACCTCCGTCCCGGTGTGAGACCGCCCTTGTGAGATTGCCGTCGTTCCGGTCGTCCTTGGAGGGGATCCGAGATTGGGCGAGATATTGTGGGCTTTTAATCCTGGGTCCCGCCGGGTGGAGGAGGTGAGCATTTCGGGTTTTGCTTCTCCTCTGTGCCGTGTGCCTCCGGTGCCGTCTCATGCGGTGTTTCCGCCTCTTGTGCAGCTTGGGCCGCCGCCATGATGAGGCCTGTCCTGTGGGTGAGACCTTCGGAGCGCTCCTCCGAGTTGGAGGGAGCCGCTTTGTCGATTGGCAGTGTGGCTGTTGTGAGGTAGGTGGCTGCGTTCTACCCTTTATCTTGTGCCAGAAGCTGGCAAATAGTACGTCCAGCTTCTGTTCGATAACGTGGCTTGTCACAGTTGGACCGGGAAGGCGCGCGGTGGTCGCCATGATGGGTGTCACGAGGGTGTCACGGTGGTCGCCATGATGTGGTTTGGAGTGGCTTCGCCCTGCGCACTCCCAGATCTGGGTTTGCTTCTCTGGGTTGGACCGCGATCACCCCCGACGGTCCAGGGGGGTAGTAGCGGGGCTGTTGCTCGTTGTGCAGCTTCACCATGCGCCTCTCCCAGCTGGCGCGCGCCAGGCCCTGCGTCTCAAGGAGTGCAGTAAGCAGGCTTCAGGTGGGTCGCAGACCACTCCATCGGTCCCCAACCCCATCGTGGGTCAGGGAAGTCGAATTTGGGCTCCATTTGTAGACTTCATGTGGCTGGAAGTGCCGTTAGTCACCCCGTTTGCTGAGGAGCTCTGCCTAAGCACGTCTGTCCTCCATGCTAGTCAGGCCCCGCCACCGATCTGCATCATTTCTTAAACCTCATCATCAGCTATGTTTTTCTCCTACATCAGGCTATCTTTACAAGTCTACGTCCCACACTGGTAAGAGTGATGTTGTTGTTTCTATTGTTGCATTTTAGCAATAAATCGTATTGTAACAACTTTTCATGATAGAATCTGTGTTTTCAAAAGATACTATGGCACGGTGCGTTTCCAGGTAAGGTACTTCTTAATTCTGAATATGCTCTTAATATTGTGCAATATATTAAAAATCACATTTGTTTTTATGTTTAATTAAAGATGGGAACTAAGAGGCACTGATTAAAATGTTAATCTATGCAATTTTATCAGCACAATATTCAAATATCCAAAAGCAGGTGAAAACATAAAAAGTGCATTGTAAAAAATAAAATCTACAAATAAAATGCAGCTACTGATATAAACTACAGGGATTGCGTTCTCATCATAAAAAGGTGTAATTAATGTTCAGATTGTAATCTCACAGTGGATTCTGGGAAGCCTGAATATACTGCTGATGTCGAAATGTTAATATATCCCACATGAACCAAGTGCTTTCACTATCCAAAGAACTAACAGCAGAGTGGTCAGAGATTGATTCAAAATGTATTTACGAAAAGTAGGACACATCTCATTGAATCAACTGACCAAAGCCTTGATTTAGTATTTTTGAATAAGCATTTCAAGTTATGTTTTTAACCCCTTAAGGACACATGACGGAAATATTCCGTCATGATTCCCTTTTATTCTAGAAGTTGTGTCCTTAAGGGGTTAAAATACTAACTTATCAAAAATATATTGTTTACATTAAAAAAAATCAATATATTAAAAAATATCAACTTAAGATAGTAAAACATTTTTCATAGTACAAAATCATTTTAAAAGTGTATCCAAAAATATTACATTATTGGAAAAGGTTATCTAAAGATATTAACTTGAGGCCTAAGGTAGAAAACCATTTGAACGGAATACATTTGATTAGCTCAATAAATCGAATCAATTTAAAGAAAATATAAACTTTTATTACCGTGCTCCACAGCTATTTTCCGTGCTATAGGGAGAGATGCGTCCTATCAGGTCTGTTGCTTCCTTGGAAGGATACATTGAAAAAACACATTTACCTTAAAACCTTTTACATTCCACAAACTATTAAATTAGCTCAATACGGAATTTGGCAACCTAGCTTACATTCCTTGTTCCATATTGTTCCATACCAGAAAACCTTTGTTGGCTCTATGTTCCAACAACAATCGTATCCAAAGCTTTTATCTTCTACTCGTCTTCCTTTTATTTTTCTATCCTTACGCACCCCTACTTGGTCCCTTTAATTTTTTAATGACAAGATGTACTCATATATTCTTTTATATATTGTACTTTCTTTCCTACCAATAACACATCATATAAGATAGCCAACACTTCTGTTAGTCACTACGAAGTCAGTTTATATTCCAATATTTCCTTGTCATCTAACAGAATTCCGTCAGAACGCATATCTTTTAAGTGGTCTACACATTGACTAATCACAACACTCTCTATAATAATATACACATTACAGCCAACACAATTCTTTTCTTTTCCATCTACGATACGACTACTGTAAAATCAATAATGAATACCTTTCATTCGGAAAATAGATATATTTTGTATTTGTAATTAGCTGTAATTTGTGCAATCAAACAAAGATGTAAATAGGTGTATAGGGTGCTTCAATCAACATGTGAATGAAAATATATAAAAAAGACTGATATATAAAACAGAAATAAAAGTAAATAAAGAATATATATACCAGAATTAAACAAAACCAAAGTGTAAAATATTCAAAATATAAAAACACTTTCTAACGCATACCTAACGTTTTCTAAAATACAAAATAAAACAAATATGTTCTATATGTGATATTCATACACATTAGAAAACGTTTCAATATTGTATTTTTTACACTTTGTTTTTGTTTTATTCTGATATATATATTCTTTATTTATGGCTGTAATTTGTGTTCTATCTCTGTTTTAACTTATCGTTTATGCAAGGGATACATCATGTGTCTAAAATAAACTGCACAATTAATTCTACCTGAAGTGAGTACGAGCACTGCTCAGTTGTGAAAGACTCGCAGGGTCATTTACTGGAGTGAGCATTCAAAATTAATTTCTAATTTAAGGCCAAAGTAGCCAAGCTGAAAGAATAGCTGATTTAGAAAATGTCTCCATTTTGGCTATTTTAGCCTTAAATGTGAAATTCTTGTTCAATTCACATTGAAGTCTCACTTTAGTAAGTAGTTCTGCTTAAGATAAAAAAAAAAAATTCCTAATTTTCAAACTAAAACCTTCTCGTTTCATAATGGAATATATGCCATACTTAAAACAAAATATCACACTCCAGTTCTGTGTTATGCAACGCACATATGAATATTAAAAGGTGTTTAAATATTCTCCTACAATAGGATAGTTACTTCCTTGACTTAGTGTTAGGGTGTATGATTGTGTGTCTCTGAGAGACCTATCGTTCAGAAACTCTCACCAGCTGCATTGAGTGTATTTTGCAAGCTTATATGCCCTACCCATGCCTGCTGATTAACCTGTGACACTGTCTACATTAACTCCCTCTTGCAAAATATTCCCAAGGAAAATAACTTAAACACACACAACTGTTTTACTAATCGGCGTGTACACATTTTAGCCATGACATAAAATGCATCCACTCAAAATCCTTGCCATAGTGTTTTATTTTGGCAAAATAGTTAAATAAAAGTAGTTTAACTAATTACAGGTATAAATAAGCTGCCAATACCATGTCAAAGAAAGAAAAAAACATTATTAAAACCTAAACAAAGTGCATGCTCGATAAATGCAATGTAAGACAATCCAGCCCGTCACATTGTATCTAAAATATATTAAAAATTCAGATTATAAGTAAGGTAAATAATGCTCTATAAACAATGCAGAGCTGAAGCCCTGAGAATTGTAGTCCTAGATATGCTACCATAATAAAACGATTGGAGTCACAGAAGAGAATAAAAATAATCAAACCAAGGTCTCCATGTTGTGTTGTACTTCTGTTGGCCATTGACCGAATGACTTCAACCTACATAATCCAATGGTCACATGAGGGGACCTTTGTTCCACATTATGGAAATAACGGCATTGACTGCATTAAGTATATGGACTAAGAGGGGATTTTTATGTATCTATTGAAGACAAGCAGGCTAGTCCAGCATAATTTGAGAAGGAAAAAGAGGCTCAGAAAAGTTGAGTAATTTACCCATCAAAGCCAAAATCTCATTCCAGTAGTTTTGTATTTGGAGCTGCATTGGACCAAATATATTTTAGCAAACCAGTATCCGAATGGCACCGTCAATAGGTATTGGGCACATTGGGGTAAATAGCATGTAGAAACACTATAACATCGGGAGATTACCTTTTACACTTATTCCCTTTTGTTAATACTAACAGAAGAAGTATTAACATTGTGGAAAGTATGTATCCAATCCTGAGTAGTAAAGGACAACGTAAGTGCATATCTCTATGAATGCTGGTAGGGTATCATGAGAGACCTTATATATTACAGAAAATAAGTTCAGCATAGGTCTCACCAAGTAAGTAGATGAACAGAACTCATCAATAAGAATTAATTGTCTTGTGTTTCAATGAGGAATCACAGTAGCCTGGAGAAAATTGTAAATTTGTGATGGACTAAATCTCTCTGATAGGGATGGAGTTCTATCCCCAAACACATCAGATGGCACTTTACCATTATATAATACTGATGATAATACAATATAAGAGGGCCCAGCGGGCAATAAAGGGTTGTGAATGGAGAAATACCTGGGGAGAGACATGAAGGGTCCCTAAAATTCTTTCAAAGACATATAATTGGCTGAAACTGTGAGCAAGAGGTAGAGATTTAAAGGATCACTATAGTGTCAGGAAAACAAAGCGGTTTTCCTGACACTTTAGTGCCCTGAGGGTGCCCCCACCCTAAGGGTCCCCCTCTCGTGGAGCTGAAGGTTAAAACCCTTTCAGCAGCTTACCTTATTCCAGCCGCCGACCTCAGCTCCCGAGTGGAGCGTAATGCGCATGCGCGGCAAGAGCCACGCGCGCATTCAAACAGTCCATAGGAAAGCATTTCTCAATGTTTTCCTATGGACGCTCTGCGTGATGGATGCAAAATTCCCATCCAGCATCGCAGATGCGCCTGTAGCGGCTATCCGGAAGACAAAATGTTTTTGCATTACTTCCTGCATCCTGGAATATATAAAGCAACAGAAACCAAGGACCACAGAGGTGATTCAGCTTGGAGTTTGACTACCACATACATTCATCCTGTATACTTCTTGTCTGAGATTTCCTTAAGTGGCTCATGACCATGTGAGTGTAACCAATTATCATTTAAGTTACATCCAGCTGCTACGTTATTACCCTATGTTGCCATTTTTCCTGTTTTTACATTTATAGGAGTGGTTTTAATATTTTCATGTGCAATAAGGGTAACGTGCAATTATTATATTTATTAGTGTGCTCTTACCACTCACATTTCTGTAACACTGTATGGTTTGATTTTAAGTGACTCACATTGGTGATTGTAGCCAGGGGCGGACTGACCACTCGGGCACTTCGGTCATGGACCGAGGGCCCGAGGCAGTCAGGGGCCCGGCAGCACAGCCATGCTCCAGCTGGAGAGATCAGAGATCTCTCCAGCTGGAACGGAAAAATAATAAAATAAAACTTTTTAATTGATAGGTTGTGGGGCCCCTGATGCAGCGCGGGGCCCCCACAACCTACCGCTCTGCTAGTCACCCCACCCCCCACCCCCACGATGAGACCTGGCAGCTTTACCAGCTCTCTGCCAGGTCTCCGGCTTCCTCTCCCATGCGGCTCTGTGTGATGGGAGAGGCGGCCAGGAAGTGACATCACTTCCTGTTTACTCCTCTCACACAGAGCCCAGCATGGAGAAGGAGCAGCAGGCGGGGAGAGAAGAGGGAGCAGAGATGCAGGTAGGCACCAACCACCCCCTTCCCCCCCCCTCACTATCACCAGTCACCCCCCTCACTGTCACCAGTCACCCCCCCACTGTCACTAGTCACCCCCCACTGTCACTAGTCACCCCCCCACTCTGTCACCCCCTCACTGTCACTAGTCACCCCCCCACTGTCACTAGTCATCCCCCCTCACTGTCACTAGTCACCCCCACTGTCACTAGTCATCCCCTCACTGTCACTAGTCACCCCCCACTGTCACTTGCTAGTCATCCCCCACTGTCACTAGCTGTCACCCCCACTGTCACTAGTCACCCCTCACTGTCACTAGTCACCCCCACTGTCACTAGTCACTCCTCACTGTCACTAGTCACTCTACTGTCACTAGTCACCTCTACTGTCACTAGGTCACCTCACTAAAGTCACTAGTCACTACTGTCACTAGTCACTTCCTCACTGTCACCAGTCACCCCCCCTCACTGTCACTAGTCACCCCCCCTCACTGTCACTAGTCACCTTCTCCCTCACTCTGTCACTAGTCACCCTCTCCCTCACTCTGTCACTAGTCACCCTCTCCCTCACTCTGTCACTACTCACACCCTCCCTCACTCTGTCACTAGAGTGAGGGGATGACTGGTGACAGAGTGAGTTAGGGGGTGACTAGTGACAGAAGGAGGGATGGAGTAGTGACAGAGGGAGGTGGTGACTAATGACAGTCACCACCTACCTCACTCTGTCACTAGTCACCCCTTCCCTCACTCTGTCACTAGTCACCCCCTCACTCTAGTGACAGTGAGGGAGGGTGTGACTAGTGACAGAGTGAGGGAGGGAAGTGGTGACTAGTTGACAGCGTTAGGGAGGGAAGGGGTGACATGTGACAGAGTGAGGGAGGGCGTGACTAGTGACAGAAGGAGGGAGGGAGTAGTGACAGTGAGGGAGGTGGTGACTAGTGACAGTCACCACCTCCCTCACTCTGTCACTAGTCACCCCTTCCTTCCCTCACTGTGCCACTAGTCACCCCTTCCCTCACTCTGCCACTAGTCACCCCTTCCCTCACTCTGTCACTAGTCACCCCCTCACTCTAGTGACAGAGTGAGGGAGTGACAGGTGACAGAGTGAGGGAGTGACAGGTGACAGAGTGAGTGACTAGTGACAGAGTGAGGGAAGGGGTGACTGTCACTAGTCACCCCATCCCTCTGTCACTAGTCACTCCCTCCTAACTCTGTCACTGTGTCACCTGCTCCCTCACTCTGTCACTAGTCACCCCCTCCCTCACTCTGTCACTAATCACCCCCTCTGTCCTTAGTGACAGAGTGAGAGAAGGGGTGACTAGTGACAGAGAGAGGGAAGGGGTGACTGTCACTAGTCACCCCATCCCTCTGTCACTAGTCACTCCCTCCTAACTCTGTCACTGTGTCACCTGCTCCCTCACTCTGTCACTAGTCACCCCCTCCCTCACTCTATCACTAATCACCCTCTCTGTCCTTAGTGACAGAGTGAGAGAGGGGGTGACTAGTGACAGAGTGAGGAAGGGAGTGACATAGTGAGGGAGGGGGTGACTAGTGACATAGTGAGAGATGGGGTGACTAGTGACAGAGTGAGGGACGGGGTGACACAGTGACAGAGTGAGGGAGGGAGTGACTAGTGACAGAGAGAGGGATGGGGTGACTAGTGACAGAATGTGTGAAGGGGGTGACTAGGGAGAGAGGGGGTGATTAGTGACAGAGTGAGGGAGGGGGTGACTAGTGACAGAGGGAGGGGTAACACAGTGACCGAGTAAGGGGGTGACTAGTGACAGAGTGAGGGAGCGGGTGACACAGTGACAGAGTTAGGGAGGGAGTAACTAGTGACAGAGAGAGGGATGGGGTGACTAGTGACAGTCACCCCCCCCTCACTCTGTCACCAGTCATCCCCTCACTCTGTCACTAGTCACCCCTTCCCTCCCTCACTCTGCCACTAGTCACCCATTCCCTCACTCTGTCACTAGTCTCCCATTCCCTCCTCTGTCACTAGTCTCCCATTCCCTCCCTCTGTCACTAGTCTCCCCCTCTCCTTCCCTCTGTCACTAGTCACCCACTCCCTCACTCTGTCACCAGTCACCCCCACTCACTGTGTCTCCCCCTCACTCTGCCACCACTCAACCCCTCCCTCACTCTGCCACCAGGTACCCCCTCACTCTGCCACCTGTCACCTTCTCCCTCACACACTCTGTCACCTGTCACATATGCATTCACACAGACACTATATACAAAAAAGCGCATGTAGTCATCCAGACATGCACAAGTGCATTCACACAGACTCAAATACAAACATGCATTGATACACAGGTCTTCACAATACACACATCCAAAGGAATGCCGTATTATGAATTATATTTAACATTTATTAAAATGCACATATATTTGGCCTTCAAAGGGCCTGGGATCTAATTTTGCCCGGGGGCCCCAAAGGCTCTCAGTCCGCCCCTGATTGTAGCACTCTACTCTTAACTTTTTAACCTAATTCTTCTTTTATTATTCAATAGGTGAGTATACGTTGAGCTTCCAAATTAGGAATCCTTTACAATTTAATTCGCTGAGCGTTCAGCTCTTGGAAAATGATAGCAGTGGGATTAGGCTTATGTTTTTGTTTTAAGGAGTGAAAAACTCTTAACAGGTGACTTACTGTAGCATAACGTTCTTTCTTAAGATTTTCTTAAGTCGAGATCCCAACTCATCAAACTCCCCTAACAGCAGCCATGTCATGTAGCGTTGCCACTTAGCTGGTATTTTATGCTGCTCAGCCAGTGCAGGTATTGCAAAAATACCAGCA
This sequence comes from Pelobates cultripes, assembly GCA_933207985.1. Classification (NCBI taxonomy): domain Eukaryota; kingdom Metazoa; phylum Chordata; class Amphibia; order Anura; family Pelobatidae; genus Pelobates; species Pelobates cultripes. The sequence goes on from OW240913.1 coordinate 322,930,644, forward strand.
ATGCAAACACTGGTATTTTTCGCAGGCTGCTAGCAACAAGGGCAATGGTTACATATATCTGATCAGAAGCCAATTGTATGTCTATATGTAAGCCTGTAAGAGCACAAAGACAAGCTGATCTGTCAGAGCTGAGCTCTGATTGTTACAGCGCTGAACTCTGATTGTTACAGCACTGTTACAACATATATTATGGTTTTTATGCAAATTAGCATAACTGGTATTATTTTTCCAAGAAAGATGGCAACCATACCTTTGTGGGCCTGGAAAACCCATTGGTCTGAAACGTCTCCAGTAGAATTGTCCCTAAAATAAATTAAGAGGATTACCTTTACCTACTATAGAACAGTAAGGTTGTCAAACAAAGATTCATTAAGTTTACAGAAAATGTATCATTTTTCAGGGTTATTCGGGCCTGTAGCATACAGTAACAGTAAACTTAATTGTTCCTTTGGGAGTGTATAGGAAATTATACGCAGGTAAAGGTCTCAAAGTGAGCATAATGTGAGCAAACACTATAACAAACACAAAATGTAACTATTTACAAAAGAGACAGTGCTAATCCTCAGATGGGCAGATACAAATCAAAAGGTAGAAAAGTACTCAGAAATGCTAAAAGCCATTACATAGTTGCGGTAGGTGTTTAACATAAAAAGACATATTATAATAAAATATAATAAAAGATTACTAATATAATATAAAGATAATTTCCAACAATAAACCACACACCCCACACACAAAAAAGGACATTAAATAATGATATTAGAAAATGTGGAGTCACTAGGAGCTAGGTGAGAGGTGAGAGGTGGACGCCATCTTTAACAACTTCTGGGATCCAAGATTTTCTTTTTAAAAAGTGCAGCATAGATGTCTTTTGGGACCCCTCAGAGAAGGATGGTGTTCCATTCGGTACTTTGGTTCACATTTGAATATTTCATCAAAGGAGATCAATAAATATCGGCACAAACCAGAGGAGAGTTAGATTTACACGTCCATGCGCTAGCTTAACCAAACTATGCCTGGCCATAATATTCTATTTTGAGTAAAAAAAATAAATGTATGCCAGTCTTTCTGTAATCAACATTTGCTGCTACTTTACGCGTGATGTAGCATTAAGTATTCTAAACATGCATCCCACACATTTCTGTACTTCAATTCCCATGATGCACAGCCACCCTTACATTTGGCTGAGCATCATAGGAAATACTGTTCGGAAACATCCCAGATGCCAAGCCATTACTGATGTATTTGATGCAAATTGCAAGTACTTGTGTTTGAACTTCTATTAATACATATCATTGGATGGGGAGCTTTTGTGAAGATTAGGCTATAATATGAACATTATCTGTCTGCTATCACTAGCCATAATGTCTCCATTAAATCAATTTTGCTGGAGGCTCCCAAAACATGTCTAGCTTGGAGCCATCTGCTTAATATCGTATCTGACAGAAACTCTTAGTGTTTCTCTATTTAACTACCGGTGTTTGCCAAGATCCCACCATCCACATCCAATTATTTCTAATCTGCTTCTGTTCACAGTATAGAAAATCCATAGCATATCTTATTGTGCACATTCCAAGTTTATACACCTCTACAGGTCATCTTTGTTAGCTTCCCACCAGATCTCAGAACTTTCATTTCTGCTATGGAGATTCCACTCTACTGATACAATCCTGTCTACTGATCCTGCATGCATACTGTAGGTTTCTGTACACAAAAAGAACCACCTAACTAAAAATACTTTTTATTGTTACAGTAAATATGTTACTTTGCTATTTTAGATTTGGGTCACCCTGTCCTAAATTATTAAAAAAAAATTCATTACCCATAATTTAGGACGAGGACAGTCTCCTTGCTGTGGCCTCATTACCACTTTTCTCCCTTCAACATAGAGATTCAGCTGGGACAGCAGTACCAGGGCCCATGCGGTTATGGGGGTCGATCACGCAGAGCCAGAGTAAACTTGCCCAAGGCACTAGGCAGGATGTCAGATTGGCATCCCCACCTAGAGTCCTGGGCTCTGTTTTGTGAAAGGGGGCAATAGAGTGTTGTATATGTGTGTGGGAGACTGAGTGTTGTTTGAGTGGTTAATTGAGAGTTGTGTGTTTTCTTTTAATTTTTATTATTCTTGTTTTTAAAAAAGTAAACTCTTGATTTTACCCCTCCATGCTTCTTACCTTGTGCCAGGGAGGGGTACATTCAAAACATTGGTGGTCTTGTGGTGAGATAATCTGTGTCAGCCTCTGGCTGTGGCCATTGCGGCCCATCAGGCAATTGCCTGGGATGCCCGAAAAGCAGTCAGGGCTTTGGCCACCACACACACCCAGGCTCCGGGCTCAAAAACAAACCTATTGCTACCTAAGCCGCCTAATGGATCATCCAGCTCTGCCATAATTTGACCCTCCTACTCAGGTTCATCATCAAGTCACTTGTGCCTATTCTCTGATCAAGGACCCAGTCGAGTACCAGGACCCTTTCACAGGATGCGGTCTGGCTGGGAAGATAGAAATATATCTGCAAATAGAGCTACATACGCAATGTATCAGTCCAGGCCCCTTCCAGATCTAAACATTTTGGCTATGCCTGCTACTTGGAAGCATAACACTGAAAGGAAGCTTTCCTGGGGCTCCCGAACCCAGAGTTGCAAGTGGAAGAGAGGGACAAGGTGCACCATCCCAATCCCACTGGACCCCAAGGGTTCCTACTAAGGTTAAAATTATACAAAGCACACAGCTATACAAAATGTGCTATAAAGAAAGAGAGAAGGAGTAAATTACTATTCTAAGAGGGCAATGACAGGCCATATTTTTCTGTGCAAAGATTTTATTTACCCATACTTTGGCTAGAGTTTTAGACCTTTTTGTACAGCCAAAACAAAATGGATTTTTGAGTCACGATAAAAGAAAACTACATGGCTGAAATTGTAAAATTACCTGTAAATCTGGCCAAAGCGCAGAATATGCCTGATACATTTTTTTGCTATAACTCTTAACATATTTATGCAATTAAAGCTATACATCATAAAAAAAATCTACTTTATTCAGAAACAAAATCTTTTGGCACCTATTCTCAAGGGGGGATTATATGCAATTTGATTTTAAATTAAGTCCATTTAGCTCTTGTTTCACAGGGTTTTATAAAGTCCCTACTTTCCAAGGATCACCACTTGGGGAGGGGAAACTCACTGCACTAATTTTATCAACAAGTTTACCCAAGGTGAGTTACTTAGGGGAGCTGTCACTGGGACACTGTCACTTGGGTGTTCCACTAACTGGTACAGTGGTGTTCTGGTGGTGTTGACCATATTGATATTGGGAAAGGAATTTTAGTAAACTATAACAATGCAATCAAGTTTAGAAAAATGTAATTGGACAAATATACATTGCAGCAGGTAATTTAAAAAGGGAACCATAACTCTATACATGTTGTAATTAAATTAGTATGTTAAAAAGCAAAAATACACAAAAAGACATCTGCCAGGGGTTTGGATGTAATTGGAAAATAGCATGAAAAGTTTTCTTCTTCCACAAAACAAGTCTTTTAGAAACTTTAAAGAGACACTATAGTCACCAAAACAACTTTAGCATAATAAAGCAGTTTTGGTGTATAGATTATGCCTTTGAAGTTTCACTGCTAGATTCACTGACATTTAGGGGTTACATCACTTTTGTTTCTTTCCTAACCACACCATCCCTGTCTGTGACTGACACAGCCTGCATGGAAACAAAATTTTTTGGTTTTTTTTTTTCAATCAGATTTGGCTTACTGTAAAAGTTTTTATCTCCTGCTGTGTAAGTTTAACTTTAATCACACACAGGAGGCTCTTGCAGGGTATAGCAGGCTCTTAACAAAGCAGTAGACAGGTGCAGTGCCCGAGCAGCATGGCGGCTGGACGTGCTTCCTAGGAGCTCCCAGCCTAATTCTTAAAATCAGCCGATTTCTTGACTACCAGCACACCACACCAACTTAATATACGACTAACTAACACCTGGAATAAGCTGTGGTGCCCTGAAGCTTCATATCTGATCGCTAACCTGGCAATTGCTGAAAGCTCCTGCGTGGCCTGATGTGATTGCTGGGTGGGAGAGGCATCCGATCCCCTGTCCTGTGTGACGCTGCACCCTCAAGGGGATACTCTGCAGTCCCGTTCCCACCCCCCTCTGGGCCGGTGGGGGTTATTTCGGTCCCCACCAAGCAAGTACTCACCTTTGCATCGCTCCTGGGAGACTTCTGTGAAAGGAGCTTCCACGCACTTTCAAAGATGGCTGACACCAAGGATACTACACAGCAGTGTGAGCGGATTGGAATCTGGGAAGCCGACTTCCACACAGCGGTTGACGCCGTATGCCAGCGGTTCTGGATGAACCTGGAAGCTTGGCAGAAATCATCAGTTCTACCCACTGTCAAGGCACAGCATTCCCCCAGAGCCCCAGTACGGCGCCCTTCTCTAAGGCGGAGAACCAAGAAGGCCCACGTGCCCGCCAGCAGGCCATGCACCTGGGTAAAACACCTCCGCTCCAGATCCCGATATGCCCTCCCAGTATTTGTGAAAGGGGTGTGTGGATATGGGGAAATGGTTCCCGTTCCCACCAGGGGATGCAGCACAATATGGCACTAAGGAAACCACGACACTCCTCAAGTAGCGATCTGGACTCTGCCTGTCCGCTACAGGCATCGGTTGAACAGGCAATACCCGCAGGACCACCTACCCCAAGCGACTAAACATGCTATTGCCTCAGATATTTTGCCACTGCTTATCCTTGTGACCAACTTACAACTCAATCTGAGTTTGTCTATCTTGTGGCCCTTTCGCTGTCACTTTGAACCCAGAATACCTACTGTTTGGTGGATTTATTCTCCTGTGTACTGGCTTGTGATATCAGTATGCCTAGATGTTTTATTTCTTTGTTTCAGTGCTGACTCACACACATAAACTCTATTACTAAGTCCTACTTTCAGCTACTTATTAAGTTCTCACATGTGCATTAATCTGTTTTACTCATGATACAAAAAATAAATAAAATGGTGCAGTAATCCTGACATGTACTGATCTCATGATAACATTGTTATTGCAGTTATATTTTTTACTTGCAAATTGTACCTTGAAGCACCACTAAAATAAAGAATTTTAAAAAAAAACAGGAAACAAGAAATTCTAAATTAAACAGAATTGGCTAAATAAAAAAAGTTTAAGCATTAGATGACTCTTTACAGGAAGTGTTTAGGAAGACTGTGTAAGTCACATGCAGGGAGGTGTAACTAGGGTTCATAAACAAAGTGATTTAACTCACAAATGGCAGAGAATTGAACAGTGAGACTGCATGGGGCTTGATCTATACACCAAAACAGCCTCATTATGCTAAAGTTATTTTGGTGAGTATAGTGTCCCTTTAATTATCTAATATAAATTTAAGCAAACATATACTAAAACAAACACTGCAATCAACTACAGTCTGCAATAGGTAAGTTGTCTTTTTTTTAACTCTTATTTTTATGATGCAATGAAGAAATGTAAAGGCTTATTGGTCGACATACATTGCATGACATTTTTTATATATTTAAAACAATACAAAATAAAATAAACAACAGGAAAAACAATATAACGAAAATTAGTATGGTAGGTGCTTTATGCAGGGGGGAGGTAAATCAGGTTTGTTCAGTGTAAAAAGGCTTGTATTGTCAGATGTCTCTTTTAGAAGTTCCTTCATATCTTGTAAAATCAGTTTCCTTTGGCAAAGAGCAAATTCAGTCTTGAGTCCTTCTCCTTCCCCCTGCTCCCTATTTCTGACAACCCAAACATTTCCACCACTCTGTACATCTCAAAGGCTCAGTCAACCCCTCAAAGAAAATGGTTCTATCAGCTCAGGGTTAGCTTCCATTGTGCAAACCTTTCTGGCTCAGATGGTGCCAATATTTAGTATCACTTGAATAGAAGACTTGTTTTAGGCCACAATTCAATCTCTAGGCCTTATCTCCCCTTCTTATTCCCAACTGATCGGCTGACAAGACAAGAGGGTTAATCTGTTCTACACTTCTCAGAATCTTTTTGTACAATAAAATATTTATTGGTAAAAAAACAAGAAAAAATGAAAATTTTCAAAGGTTAGTTAAAGGACCACTATAGTGCCAGGAAAACATGCCCCCACCCTCAGGGACCCCCTCCCGCCCGGCTCTGGAAGGGGGAAAGGGGTAAAAACGTACCTTTTTCCAGCGCTGGGCGGAGAGCTCTCCTCCTCCTCTCCCGCTACGCGCCGCTGGCTGACGCTGCAAGCTTGGCGCACATTCAGCGTTCTAGGAAAGCATTTACAATGCTTTCCTATGACGCTGAGGCTCACTGTGAAAATCACAGTGAAAGCGCATAGCGCCTAGTGGCTGTCAATGAGACAGCCACTAGAGGATAGGGGGAAGGCTTAACCCATTCATAATTATAGCAGTTTCTCTGAAACTGCTATAATTATGAAAAAATAGGTTAACCCTAGAAGGACCTGGCACCCAGACCACTTCATTAAGCTGAAGTGGTCTGGGTGCCTAGAATGTCCTTTAAAGTAAGATATAAAAAAATGAGTGTCAACCCCTTTGTATGTTCAGTTACGTACTATTTCAGTGATGGCCAACCTTGACACCATAAATTGTTTCTGGATTACATTCCCCATGATGCTCAGCTAGCTTTTAGGCTCTAAAAGCTAGCTGAGCATCATGAGAAATGTTGTCCAGAAACAATTTATGGTGTCAAGGTTGGCCATAACTGTACTATTTTGTACTAGTATGTACTGTTTTAATATGTTCTATGTAATGGTTTGGTATACACCAACAATAATATATTCACAGCTTGTGTATTGATGCTATATTTAACTATCAGTAAACTATATTTTGTATATGATACATGCTGTACTGAATTGGATACCTTGTTTTTGAAAGTACAGAGAAGAAAAAAAAAAAAGTGTCATGTGACTTCTTTCCTATGATCAAGTATAGCTAAATTCTTGAGTTCAACCCTCTGAATGTTAAAGGACCACTATAGTCACCCAGACCACTTCAGCTCAATTAAGTGGTCTGGGTGCCAGGTCCCCCAAGTTTTAACCCCGCAGCTGTAAACATAGCAGTTTCAGGGAAACTGCTATGTTTACATTGCAGGGTTAATCCAACCTCTAGTGGCGGACTTCCAGAGCAAGCACTGAGCACGCAGCTCGTCCATAGGAAAGCATTGAGTAATGCTTTTCTATGGGTGGTTTGAATGCACGCGCGGCTCTGGCCGTGCATGCGCATTCGACTCCCCACTGGTGCTGACCTTGGAGGGGGAGGAGAGGTCACCAGCGCAGAGGGAGCCCGGCGCTGGATTAAGGTAAGTGGCTGAAGGGGGGTCCTAAGGACTATATAGTTCCAGGAAAACGAGATTGTTTTCCTGGCACTATAATGGTCCTTTACATTTTTAACATGAAGATCCGAAGCTGTACTTCATGAAATAAATACACAGTGCAGTCACCTTTCCAGGAACCAAGTAGAATTCTTCCTTGTGCTTTTGCTTGCTGCAAACACAAACAGTTAAATAGACACAGTTCATACACACAAATCATAAATGTCCTGGTTTAAAATAAACGTGTACGCATGTATCCATTTGAGGCTGCAAAATAATAGGTCATGTTCATGTAGTATCTGTATATGCAGAGTTTAAGTTGACAGCAGAGGGTATTTATATGCTGGGTTTTTAGATGATTGTGAATTAGTATGCCTCTCAGTACTGACCTAAATGTTTTAATACATAAAGTGAATCAACACAGTAAAGGAGGAGACTATATTTAAAAGATGAAAAACCACCATAACAAGAGGACATAGTCTTAAATTAGAGGGGCAAAGGTTTAAAAATAATATCAGTTAGTATTACTTTACTGAGAGGGTAGTGAATGCATGGAATAGCCTTCCAGCTGAAGTGGTAGAGATTAACACAGTAAAGGAGTTTAAGCATGCGTGGGATAGGCATAAGGCTATCCTAACTATAAGATAAGGCCAGGGACTAATGAAAGTATTTAGAAAATTGGGCAGACTAGATGGGCCGAATGGTTCTTATCTGCCGTCACATTCTATTATAAACGTGCAGTGCTTACTCCTTCATGCCTTTTTCCAATACACTCAGTGTAACTTTGTATGTTAGTCCTCAATACACAATAGGAGAAACAAATTATTCTGTTATTAAGAGTGAATCCTATCATTTTATAGACTTTAATAAATTAGAAAGCAAAAAGATTTGAACTCTTATTTTGGTAAATCAAAAAAATATATACAAACACACAACTGGCCACAAAAAGCTTGTGTGGTTTATTTATTTGTGCTCTTTCACAAAGTTCGTCTCTAACTAAAATGTATATCTGTAAACGGGCACTCCTGGTATGAACCCTACTTTAATGGATTTGATTTTGGTCTTATTAATCTGCTGTATTTTTTTGAGCGCTCAAATATTTATAGTTTTTGCATAAAATAAAGGTTTTGCATAGTGCTGCACTATAAGCCTGCCTCTTTAGCCATACTCCTTCATTCCAGAAATAGACTTACTTATCAAATGTATGCTTCCTTATCAGCCACAGACTGCACTGAGTGATCTGAACAACAAAACAACCTGCAAGGACAGGCAGGGAGGCATTTAGCCAGGCTGTGAATTAAAAGCTGATCACTCAGTGCTGTTAGTTCAGAGACTGTGGGAACAAATTTCGCAAGGAAGTATTTTTCTGGAATGAGGGGCATGGCTAAGGAGGCAGGCTTATGGTGTAGAATTCTGCTAAATATTAAATTTTCTGTTCTCAAACTGTAAAGATTTGAACATGCAAAAATGCAGCATATTAACAATGCCATAATCTATCAGATGCATTAAGGTTGTATTGCTCTAAGTATATTGTGAATAAAATGTCTTAAGTTCATGTATTGCATTTTTTTTTTTTTTTAAATAAATAATTTGCCTAACTTTCCCACTCCCCCTTTCAAAAAGCCATCTCTATGTATCTTGGATTATACTCTCACTTATATGACCCATTTTGCAACAGTGTTTATTTTGCAACTTTTGAAAATCGTGTGCTTTTTCTGCCTGCAATATTATAGAACCACCATAGGGTCAGGAACACAAACATGTATTCCTGACACTATAGTGTTTAACCCATTATTTAGGTGGTTTGCTCACCTTATTTCCAGCGCCGTGCGGGTCCGCCCCCTTTGTGACATCAAAATGGCTGATTTATACCCATAGGGAAAGCACTGGGTTGGCTAAAATTGGCATGGGGCAGGGCCGAATGCAGTTTTGGCTGATCAGGACCTCCTCATAGAGATGCATTCAATCAATGCATCTCTATGAAGAAAATTCAGCGTCTCCATGCAGAGCGTGGGGACGCTGAACGTCAGGGCTGCTTTTTCGGCAGCACTGACCCAGGAAGCATCTAAGGAGTGGCCACCTGGAGGTGTTTGCATGAAAAAAGCCTGAACGGAATGATTATTCTCATCAGAACAACTACACTTAGCTGTAGTTTTTCTGTTGACTATAGTGTCCCTTTAACAGTCAGGTGATTTTAAACCTCAAACATTTGCATAATAGCAAGCATTGAGTGAGACTATTGACAGTCTGACCTGAGCTGCATAAAGATGGCTGACAGAATGGAGCAGTGGGAAGGGTAGACAACCGATTTCTTCAAAAATATCTAGATACATAAATTAAAAAAATAAGGAGGTGGCATAACTATTATATTAAGATATTAAAAATTATAATGACAATCCTTTTAGGAACCTAGAAACAAATAGTTGTAAAATAATGAACAGAATTGTAAAGGATAATTTTGAATAAAAAAAAAAAAAAACTGATGCAATCAAAATGCACTTGGAAGTTAACATATGCTTGGTAAAACTAGTTATGTTACAATTTGGAGAGATGTTTTGAGATAGATTAAAGATTACTTCTCAACATATAATCCCAAGAAGCTGCACAGAAGAAAATACTGAATCTAAAGTCTAAATATTTTTTTTAAAAAGAACATTTTAATTGGACAGTAACAAAATGGATTGACGATTCCAAAAACATGGTACGTTATAAAAAAAAAAAATTAAAAAAAACTCTGAAATGATTTTATGCTCCCCCCATTTTTCTTATAAGTTATGGCTATATTTTCTTTGTTTTGGCTTTGAAGTCTTTTTTGGCAGGAGAACCCTCGTCAGCGGCAGGGTCAGACAAGGCATGCTTTATAAATCTTCGTGCGGCTCCTTTATCAAGCCTGGCAGCTTTCTTGCGATCGGTTATTTCTTTGACTCTGTTCATGTAGCTTCTTATTCTTTCCTAGAATACAAGATATAAAATGTTTTATATTTCACTGTATCCCATTTGCAAACTCAATGTACATTTCAGAAAGTAAGCAACTGCTTCAGTCCATTAAGTGTGGGAAATTGGAAACGATCAATTACATCCGTCCATCCATGGTCACACCATCAATAAAGCCATAACCAGATGTGCGGGGCAACATATTGTGGTGGTTGTGACCTCACAGTATATACAAAATAGACCACTTGCAGTCATACCATATTTATTGAAAGCAAAATGTATCTTTAATATTATTAAGGTTTCTATGTAATGCATCCTGATGACAAACTACTGTCCTACTGTATTACCCCCAAAAAATAGTTGAAATTGACAAACAATACATTTTATTTGCAATGGATTACGTATATTAGCACAATCCTAGATAAAAGAGTTTGGTTGGCAAACAAAAATGTTTCAAGAAGCTGCAACCATTGAATACATTTTACTTTTTTCTTCAGTCCAAGAAGGAATTAAACTTCTTGAAATTGTTCTACAGCCCTAACAACTACAGACATGATCTACAGCCGTATAGAGATCATGTCTTCAGACTTACCGTTTTATGGTTTCGTGGACAGGTAAATCAAAAGTGTAGAGGTTTTGTATATGTAATTTCTGATAGACATACCATGGTCTTTGACTCTTCCACTATCTGAAGACACAGAACCCTAGCTTAACTTGCTCAATTTGCTTAATTTCATGTATAGGTAGCACAAGAATAAAACGTTTTACACCCTTACTGGTATACTGCCACTGTTAGCTAGACATTTAAGCAACAGCTCATTTAATTTGAAATATATTATGGTCCATACAACTTTATTTATGATGTGCATGAATACATGGATAATGCTCACGTACGTTAAAAAAGGTAGTATAGAAAGTTTATTCCAGCATGTAAGACACTAGTCTGCACATTTTTTATTAATTTTTAACAAAAGGAGACATGAACAGCATAATGCAATTGGGCATTGGGTGCCTAGTAGTTGGGGAGACAAGCTAAACAAGTCGATCTGGTCAGCAACATGAATTTACCGCCCCATAGGGTCCTCTTTATGGATGGAACAGTCTAGAACATAGGACACCGAGCTATATCAATAGAGATTAGTAGAAAAGCATAATAGAACATTAAGATGCCAACAACAAACAGTGTAGTCAGTATCCCAGCAGTTCTCTGCAGGATAGATATGCTTGGCATAGAGAGAACCATGTTGTGGTCCCACCAGTCACTCCTCAGCCAATGCCTGTTCGGTGCAGGATACAGTCCCGCAATATGACGCTGTAGGGTGCGACTCTCCCACTCTCTTGCATGCTGGGTGTCGGAGGTAGGCAAGTGTCCTGCTTCTTGTTGTGAGTGGGTCGGTTGTACCCTCTGTCTCCATACCTTCGGCTCCAGGCCTTGAAGGGTACCCGAACTCCAAGGGTCTTCAACTGCTGGCGATGCACTATCAGGCCAGGAGGCTGTCGTGTTTGTGTCTGAGGTCCCTGTTGGCAGCGCTGTGTGTGTGGAATTGCACTACTACCGCGAATGTCTGTGCGGTGCACAACTGATGTTCGCTTGGCCTCTTGTTTTGCCTCCTTTTGTGCCCTGTCCCCTTGGGAAAGCCGTGGGGGAGCTTTATCAAATCGGGATCTCCGGATGGGTTGGCTCCAGAGAGCTGCTGCTCGTTTGGCAGGAGGAGATTTTAGTCTTTGTGCGCCAAGCTTCGCCCAAAATTGATGGTAGTAGTCAGTCAAAGGCTGCGAGGAGTGTTTTCGCCCTCGTGTGCTGCTGTTGGGCGGTAGCGGCAGCCATCTTTAACTGTTGAGTGTCAGCACCCGACAGCTGGAACTTTGCTTCAATTGATGTGGCAGGTTAGTAGATACGGTGTGCATATGGGGGCCGGGATACCTCCACGCCAGGTCCGGGGGTGAACAGGGCTGCAAGGCCAAGATACTTAGGCAACGCGATGCGCAGACCAGGAGAGCAGCCGCCTCTCCCGCCGAGCAACCCCATCAGGCCCAGTCGAGATTATTAACAGCAAAGGTTAGCTCCCGGTCGGTCCACACAAAGCCCCCCCCCCCTGCCCCCACATCTGTTCATGGGTCAGGTGGGCATAAATTCAGCTTAAATTGGAGGTTGAGCCCAGAGCTCGTGTTAAACACAACCAGTCGCCATGAGGTTCAGCACTCCCCCCCCCCCCATACAACTTGTTCTTAAAGACAGATGATATAAAAAAGCAAATGCAGCCCATACTGTGAAAAAAGGAAATTAAAAGAGGCTGATCTAATTTTCTGAATTAGCTGAACACCTTTAATCAGATATTTTCTCTTTTATAGATTGCACTCCTGATTTAGCTTAATACCACTATGGGTAAACACAAGTTATGAGAAATTAAAATTCTAAAAAGTTTAAATATTATGCAGTTGTATGAAATACAGTAATTCTATATTTTGCTTGGCATTTTCAGATATAGATATATATATATATATATATATATTTTTTTTTTTAATATAATCTACAATTCCATTTTTGAGAACCATTATTATTCCTTTGTGACACGTCAAAATGGAATCAGTTCATTCTAATTTATAATATTTCATTCTTTAAATCAATGATATACTTTGATGTTCACTGCTGGCAGAAATCATGAAATACAGACCATATATATTCAAACTGTTCATTCAGCTTAATGGAGCACAAAGACAAACCTGAGAGATTTATTAGAAGTTGTAAATATGTCACTTAGAGGATTACTGGACAGTACACATGCTGCTGTTGCCAAAAAAGCTTTTAAGCTTTGTTGCAGAACGAAATTCTTTACTGTTGAGAAAATGAATTAATGAAGGAATTGGATGAGGGGTGTTAGCGTGAATGGGTGCATGTATGCGTGTGTGTAAAAGCATGCTTGTAAGGGGAATACTTTTTGCTCTTTGCTAGTAAATCAGCCGTCATCATATTAATGGGGTTAAACAGAAAATGGATACAGATTAGCATTTACACAAAGATCACCTTAATATAACAGTGCTGTATCAAAGGGAAAGTGTCAATTTATTTATGAAGTCGCATTTAAGGCTGCCCACACCCTCTCATGAGTGATGATACATGCTTATGGAAGTAACAGTCTTATTGACAAATTATCCATGGTACTGCACCCAGCCTTTTAAAATAAAATGTTACCTTTAGATTACCAGATAACCCTGGTGGTTGCTGTAATATATGTTACACAGCCAAGAGACATCAGATGAACTCCAATATGAGACAAAAGTATATCACCCTTAACTTTGGATACACACAAGATGTTCTTGTATTCTGTATTAACAAGGAACTCATTTTATGTGCTTCCCCCACCTAGATTTCACATAGTTCATACCAAGTGTGATAAATCCAGAGGTTAATACAATCACTGTAATAGGATGAAAATTTGATACTTGCAACTTCAGCGTACTTTGATAATTTACTACAGCGCTCAAAATGGGCATACTTATTCCACATGAATGTATTTCAACTGTGGTGACACACAGCAGATCTGAAGAAAGTAAATACAAAATTCTGAATAATGGCTCCCTGGCGGACATCCTGAAGACTTTTTGCATTTTGACTGTGGGATGATTTCGGAGAAGGCATGTGACATCCACTCTACTTTAACCCCTTAAGGACTAAACTTCTGGAACAATCCAGCGTTCTATATAAATACATTTATGTATAATGGTGGAGTGTTGTATATACAGTTTACATTATTGAGCCCACACTTCCAGATGGAAAAAAGGGTTAAGTACCACTAATCCTGCAGCAAGATGGTTCATCACTGCAGCTCCACTCCACCCACTGGTAGATACCTACTGCTGATATCCTGGACTTATTTAGAAGCATTACGATGCTGGATTCATTAGGAGTAGTGCTTTTCTGCTCTGAAATGGTGCATAAACCTTGTCACTTTGTAAATGTGCCAATTTCTCTTCAAGAGGGAACACAGATAACCCCTAAAGCACTTCAGCATATGAAACACCAGATCATGGCACAAATGAAAAATGTTTCAGTCCCACAATGACCATGACAAAGGTATCATTGTTGGTCCGAAACATTGTTAATTTGTGCCATGATCTAATAAAAGCTTTTATTATGCTGATTTGTACCGAACTTTATTGGATTATACTCATATATAGCAAGCAGGACTTCCCCACCTCCTAAAATGCTGCTATACAAATAAACAAAATACAAATTTTTTTGTGTTATTATATCTTTACATTGGGCATTACAATCAAAGCAGTGTTGAACGGTGGCTGGAATGCTGATTTACAGCTATTGCCCTATGACACATGAACCAATTTGTTTTTCAAAATTTTCAGTGATTTGTGGTTTTTTTTGTTTTTTTTTAATTAACAGTAGTTTGCTGGCATATATCCTAATCTCTTGTCCATTGCGGTTATCATGTGTACCTCAGTGTTCTAATTATTTTGTTATGTTTTCTTATAACAATTTGTAAAAATTATGAACAGTGGTTCTGGGTGCTGAACATTCTAATTCTAACTTTTCTAAGATATACATTGTTTTACATCGTAGAGCACCTAAATATTACCCGTTGCACAATTCTCAAAATCTGCTGGAGTAGCTATTTCTCCAATCTAAATTGCAAACCCCTCACAATGGAAGAATCAGTTAAATACATCTTATTGCAAGTTTGACAGGGCCCAAAAGTTATAGTTTCTATAATAATAATTAAAAAAAAAAATTATATGATACCATACTATACAGAAATTCCAGAAGCTGCCCTTAAATTTGTCGTGCATGGTGTTTTAAGCTGCACAATTCATCAAACTTCAATTAAAAATATTTGTAAGAGAAAAACATGGACTAATTTATCAGATATGACAAAACCATAATATAGTATAATTTCCAGCTGTCATGACGTGCAATAGAATTCTGGAAAAACGTTATGCAGATGCAAGAAGTATTGTGGAAGATTGTGTTGTGTTGCAGCCTACCATTGTGTTTGAATAAAGCAATGGAGGGAAGGAAAGTTAGTTGATCAGTCTGCACAAAGTCTCAGTTGCTCTACCTGGAATGATCAGGATTTTTGAGATTTTGTGCATGCATGCATTGCTGGAATTTATATCCTGCAGCATAATGCAAAAAGGCATAATTCACACTTGATAATTTTGCTGGAAGCGTCACCCGTATATTGCACAGTTAACATTTTATTAAATGAATATAGTGGACTTTCTCTTCAACTAATTGTACATATTAGGTGCATGATGAAAAATATAAAAATAAAATGCTTTTTTGTTACTGCAAAATAAATAAGAAGCACTGCATAAAGAAAATAAAAAGCTCCTTACCAGTTCCTCTTTAACAGGATGGTCTTTGGGATTAACACCTTGACTACTCAAATATACTGAAGAGAAAGGAAAAAAAAAAAGGTCTATTGCATCTGAAAGAGTTAAGTGGATGTAACAAGTTGCAATCAAATATGTCACTTACCCCAGAAAAGAGAATTTAAAGTGTATGCTGAGACCAAATCTAATTTTGCTTGTTCGAGTGGATCAATCTGCAATGAAAGCAAATGCAAAATGTAAAGAGGCTCTCTTCCCTAAAAATAATCTCATCTCAGAGAAGTTTTTTAAGAGCTAGAGTCCCTGAGCACTGTATAAACTTTAAAGGGACACTACACTGCCCAAATACAAAACTGTTGCTTAGTAGATATATTCCAAACTTACATTTAATTATGTGTTTTTTCATTTGGGGTTATATCTAAAAACAGCTAGCAAAACCTGCAGGTTTCTTGTCTGCTGCCTTTGCAAACCTGCCCACACTTTATGTAGCTGTCCTATCACAGACTTCCCAATGGAGCACAATGAGAAATCTTAATAAAGCAGGTGCTATAGGCAATTGCTGCCTCTTGAGTTTAGCTTCACAAGCCTTTCTGCTAGAAAGCTGGGCGAGGGTGAGGAGGTGTTGCAACCAGTTTAAATTATAAAAGTGTAAACTTCTACTGAAATCTGCACTTTTTGCAAAATAAAAAAAGGACACACTTCACACACAAACCATTTTAGCAGGCTCAAGTGCCCTACGGGACTGGAGTGTCCCTTTAAGATATTAAACATATTTGATAAACTTTGGGCGCTGGTGATTAAGGTGAGAAGGCACAGGGGCAGCAGTCCTCAAAACAAGTTCATTGTGATGAAGTTATTCTGAAGATAGAGTCACTTTAATATTTTTTTTTACAGGAAAACAGACATCAAAAACAACTGGGATAGTTGATTAGTTAATTATTAGATCGTCTTTTCACATTTGCAATAGAATGAATATTTGTGAATGCATTCCAATGGGGTCGAGGCACTCAGTAAATGTTTTAAAAAAAACATTTTTTAAATTAACCCCTACCCTCCCTCTCCATGTACTTACCAATCGCCGCCGTTCAGTCTTCTTCTGAGGCTCAGCCCAGACAGTCCCCCCCTCTGCAATTTAGGACCCCCAGGGGCCATGTGACCGCTCTAAAGGACCAGATGGATTTGACGGGGCATACTACAAAACCTTCAGGGAAGAACTAACAGCCCGCTTGGAACGGCAATTCAATGATTTCATGGAAGGCGGTACATCAGAGAGGGGGATGTCTCTAGCCAACATTATCTTTCTCCAGTAACCAGGTAAAGACCCCCTACTTCCACACAACTACAGGCCCATTTCTCTCATCAACCACGACATCAAGATACTAGCAACTTCCTGGCGGGCTGCCTTAACCCCCATCTAAAAACATTGATACACCGGGACCAAGTGGGCTTTATTCCAGATCGACAATTATTCGAGAATACTAGAAGGAACATTGACCTCATTTGGCGACAAAAAAATAGATGCTGAGAAATCTCTTTAACCTATTGGAATTTTTGGGTTTCCCAGAAAGATATGTGACAATGATCAAAGCCATGTAAAACCAAGTTTATACACAGATTAAAATTGCAGGAGCTGGGCCCAAACCCTTTAAACGG
This sequence comes from Pelobates cultripes, assembly GCA_933207985.1. NCBI lineage: Eukaryota > Metazoa > Chordata > Amphibia > Anura > Pelobatidae > Pelobates > Pelobates cultripes. The sequence continues at coordinate 322,947,928 of OW240913.1, forward strand.
AACACGACAGGGATGCTCTCTTTCCCCGCTCTTGTTTGTGCTTGCGCTGGAACCGCTCCTGCAAGCCCTGCGCAAACACCCCTGCATAACTGGGATCTCTGTAGGGGGACAGGAGTTCCTTGTTTCTGCCTACGCAGATGACGCCCTACTAATGCTAACGGAACCAGGGGACTCCATGGACGCCCTGCAGGGGGTCCTTTCCCAATTTCTGAGCCTTTTCAGGCTACAAGGACAATTCAGAAAAATCTAGCGTCCTCCAGTTGGGCATGTCCGCGGAGGACACGGCGGCATTGCGGGCAAACTATAACATCCCCATAGCAAAAGAGCACCTTAAAAGTACCTAGGGATACTACTACCTAACGACCCGGCCAAATTGTACCAACTGAATTATGCCCCGCTTATGAGAACCCCAATACAAGATATGGATAAATGGCTAGATAAACCTATATCTTGGATAGGGCATATCCATACAGTAAAAATTAATGTACTTCCCCGTATCCTATTCCTTTTCCAAGCACTACCCATTAAGCTCTTAAAATTAGACTTAGCCCCGCTACAAAAAGCGATTGGGGACTTCATATGGCAAAATCGTCACCACAGAAGATCCCAAAACATCCTATACAGACATAAACAGATGGGGGGCCTGGGACTTCCGCAACTATATTTTTATTATCTAGCAGCGCAACTCTCCTAGGTGACCATGTGGCACGCACCACTGGAAATAAGGAGATGGGTGGACCTAGAGTCCATCTTAACGGGACCGGATCTACCCCAATACCACATGTGGGTACTCAAAAAAGAAAGGCCAATTCTGAGAACCACATGCCCGGCTATTTTAAACTCCCTATGGGACGCATCAGCTTTAAAATACAAATTAGCCTCCTCCACATCCCCACAAACTCCCCTACTGAGAAATAGGGCCTTTTCCCCGGGTATGGTAGCTAGAGACTTCGCAAACCTAGAAAAAGAGGGGCTACAGAGAATATGCCACATGTTCAAGAAAGATAGTACAGTTACATTCGACCACTTACAACAGACAGCACACGTCACACCCACATACTTCTTTCGGTATTTGCAACTCAAGGACTACGCACAACACCCACTCATACAAAAGGCAGGGAAGGGACCATTAACCTTCTTCGAGAGAATGTGCCTGAATCCACACAATCGGGACTCATAACTAAGATGTATGCACACATCTGCTCAGAAACAGAAGAGTGGGGCACATTAACATACACAGACACCTGGGAGAAGTCCTGGAGGGAGTGGAGTGGAGGGAAATGTGGGCTGCTAACAACGGGGTGTCCATATGTGTATCCCTTCAAGAACAATCAAACAAAACAATGTTCAGGTGGTACACCACACCAGTCAAGCTCTTTCATATGCGAAAAACACCATCTGATGACTGCTGGAGGGGATGCCCACGGGAACAAAATTTCTGGAAAATATTTTTTAATCTAATCAAACAAATCTTCCATAGGGCACCCGACCTGAACCCCTAGACATATCTATTAAATAGATCTCTAGACGATTGGACGAAAAGGGAACAGAAATTGCTCCACAAAATAACGTTAGCAGCAAGGAAAGCTCTAGCACGTTCATGGCTAAAAGTAGATATGCCACCCTTAAAGAGAGTAATTTCTGATATAAAAGTAGTATACCTAATGGATAGCTTGACAGCCCGGGTAAGAGGAACCATGTCTAGATTCGAAAAAATATGGGAACCCTGGACAAATAGCGACCTTTCTGACAATATACCTTGATCCCCCCCCCCACCCATAGGAACAGGACACAAACAGACGAAGACCCCACATAGTCTGGGAGCGCGCTGCTTCCGGGGGCCCCCTGTGCCACACCGAACTGATGTATTCCCTTCTCCCTCCCCCCTCTCTTCTATCACTCTCCCCCCCCCCACTATCTCTTACTCTTTCTAAACTATTTCTTCCTCCTCCTTACTACACCGGGAGGGGACCTGAGCACCAAAACCCCACATATTGATAAACACAGACACCCCTGGCTGGACCAGGGCCAAACTACACAGGACAGGTGACACAATCCCCACCCAAAAACCATCACATTCTTACGATAATGTCAGCTGCCTATCTTAGGAGGTTTAGTTTATCGCATACTGCTGGTTCGACACTCAGGTTATAAAAACATAAAGTGAAACGTCCTTGTTGTATCTCAAAAGACCAACTCAACTGAAAACATGAGAAAGAAAATGTAAAATGAACAATGCTGGAAATCTATCACAAGAAACCTTTGTACATCAAAAATGTATGTTGTATTTATGACAAGACTTTCACACAAAAATAAAGTTTAAAAAAAAAAAAAAAAAAATCTGACTGCCAAGGATTTCACCCCATCCCCCCATTTTGCAGCAAAACTGGAAATTGCTTCAAACTATGTTGGATCAGCTAGCAATGATGTAGATGTGTGAAAGGGTGAACTGGATGGACTTTTTTTTTTTCCAGCATCTATTAAGAAGCATGTATATAATACCTTTTGAAGAAGTTCTGCCCTAGAAACAGACATCATCTTCTTCAACATTTCTTCTACCGAGTCTACAGACTTTTCAAAAGCTGAAAGATACTCATGGATTTCTGTGGGGTATTCTTCTACAGCCTCATCTTCCATTTTATTCTGAGAATATAAAAGAAATACATTAACAAAAAGTTCAATAAGGTGATCTACTTCAAGCAAAGACAATGTTATCGATCACAAACAAATATCTGAAATTTCTTACAAGTGTCTTGAAGATACAACTGATGCAAGTTTTGTAAGGTGCTATATTTATTCTATTAGAATAGTTATTTTTAGTGATTAAAGGGCATCTGTAGGCAGTATAACCATTTCATCTCATTGAATTGGTTTCAGAGCCTGGAGTCCTCTAATGTTGTCCCTCCAAACAGTGTTAAACCATTTTTAAAAAGTCCCTAGCCACCCACAGCCCCTACTGGATTAAGGCACAAGCCATACCAGCAATGAGCCCCGTGACAAACTGAAAACATTTACTTGACACTCTCAGCCACCCACTAATGCTTCCTGATTAGCTCAAGCAGCACAGAGGGGTTGGGTTGTTGGGACTCCTGAAAAGCATTTAAATATGAACGGGATACTGTCATGACTCACACTGTGCTCCACCACAACCATTTCACTGAGGTGGGTGTTATACTTCTCTCTTTGGCAAGCAGAACAAGCCTCCTCAATAACACAACAACAAGCTGGCTTTGTTGCAAGTGTTCCAGCGTCTAAACTGAATGACGTCAGTTTCTGCTGAACAATTGGGAGTGAGATGGGAGAAAAATCTATTTTTAAATAGATTTTTCTTCATATCTACACATTTGCTACAAAAACTGCCATTGAAATGTATAGATGTCCTTTCAAGTCCATGCCTCGCTGCATTAGAGCTATTTTGGCAGCACTAGGGGGGACCTAAATGAAATTGGGCAGGTGGTTTGTTTATTTATATATACATACACACACATGCATGCACACAATTGTCAGAAAAGGCTTATAAACAGCTGAAAATATAAATGTTTCATTAATATATATTATTCAATTTTACCAGGTTACACTAAACAAAAACAGTCTGCACCAGAATCCCAAATGCCAATATCAACACTCTTACGGCACGTTCACACCAACAGACAGTGCCAAAAAGCAGACCTCACACACAAAACCTGAAATGTCCTCAGGGTAATCCTGTTCTTAATCCTTTAAAATGATTGTGTTAGGTAAGGGAGTGTCCTATAAGAAATACTGTTGAGATACTATAACAGGATGCAACTGGAAGGAATTGAGAAATCCCAAGCACGTACACATTGGGTTGTGTATGCTTTTAATCTGTTGTAATAACAACCTTAGAAAAGGGCACAGATCCACTTGGTAAAATCCCAACTAAAAGGATGCAAACTGTATTTTGATGTTGCCAAGAAACTTATGTCAGGAATAAAAATTTTAAAAAAAGTAAGCTACACACAACTCGGAAGTTGCCATCACTGATTTCAACCTTTCCCAGTTAGACAGTTAACCAACTTTGTACATAGATATAGTGTGTCAATATGGATAATAAATACTAGACTTGTGCATTCCTTTTTCGCTGAACTCATTGAAATATAAGTGGGTCATCCAAATTCTGTAACTTCGAAGTGCCATATGGGTGCAGATGATTTCTTTTTGTAATGCTCAAATGAGGTGAGGAGTATTATATTTTAAAGGCACTTAAAAGATCAGATTTCTATGACACTATATAATTAAAAAGACACTATAGGCACCAAGACAACTTTAGCTTAACAAAGTCTTCCTAAACACTTCCTTTAACCCCTTAAGGACACATGACATGTGTGACATGTCATGATTCCCTTTTATTCCAGAAGTTTGGTCTTTAAGGGGTTAAAGAGATACCTAGTGTTTAAATGTCCTTTATTGTACATTCTGTTTAATTTAGAATTTCTTATCTCCTGCTCTGTTAATAGTCTTCCAGACCTCGCAGTAGACTCCTGTGTGTGAATAAAAGTTCAATTTACACAGCAGGAGATACATCTTCTTAAGCAAGTTAAAATCTGATTGAAAATTAAACCATTTTACCATGAAGGCTGTGTCAATCACAGCCAGAGGTGTGTGGCTCAAGCTTTAACTAAAACAACAGTGATTTAACTCCTAAACGGCAGAGAATTAAGTAGTGAGATTGCAGGGGCATGATCTATGCAATAAAACTACTTTATTAAGTTACAGTTGTTTTGCTGCTTATGGTATCCCTGTATATTTTAAATAATGTAACCAGAGCTTACATTGTAAATTAACCTTACTCCAACAGTGCCATGTGTGCTAGCAGCATTAGGATATGTGCACATAAAAAGGACTTTGGAAAAAAATACCCAAGGAAGCATGCATTTCCGCCCCGCACCTCCCCCCATTTTATAACTGCCTCCACTGCACTACTTATCACAATAAAACACTTTAATAACATTTACTGGTGGCATGAGAAAATGTCACTAAAAAGCACACGTCCATAATCATAACTTCAGCTCACTGAAGCTGTTATAGAGATAAAGGTGTCTGGGTGCCATGTTACCTTAGTTTTGCAACTATTTAATCCTGAAGTGGGTACTCTGGCACCTGACAACCCCCAACTATATTCCTCTGTGCCTCTGCAGTAAGAGGAAGATTAAGCTGGCAGCTGATGACAGCCTGCTGCTCTCAGCCTATCACTGGCTTCCCACTGAAAGGCCATCCGCTAAACCTTCCACATACAGAGGAGAAAGCAAGCTGGGACAGCTGTGTCAGGTGCCGGAGGATTCACTTTGGGTTAAGCCAGCGGTTCCCAAACTGTGTGCCGCGGCACCCTGGGGCACCACGGAATGTTTTCCCGGTGCTATAATTATAGCACCGGGGGAAACATTACTGCTTAACAAGGGCCCGGTCGGGTGCTGCAGTCCTTTAAGGCCGCGACTGGGCCCCTGTAACATTGGCCGGCTGGGAGGAAGTGACAGCCTGTCACTTCCTCCCAGCGTCACGCAGGAGGGAGAGATGGCAGCTGCAGCATCAGGGTAGAGGAGCACGAAGAGCTCCAGACCCCTCACTTCCACCAGCAGCAGCAGGACTCCAAGGCACTTTCCTGGACACACAAGGCAAGAAAACAGGAGTATGGCTGGAGACATTAAAAATATCACTTGTGTGTTAGCAGAACTCCAGGGAACCCCGAATATGCCCACCCTAGCAGTAGTCATACGCAAGGCCATGGAGATGGACAGGCTCTCAGCCAAGATCCACGAAACATCACTTCTATAAAATTTGGTACCCGTGGCTGAATGAGCCTTCTCTGACATGAGACCCCAAAGCACCAATACCCCCCAAACACTAGGCCATACAGCAGGACCCCGCACCCACACCACGAGGGAGGGAGGACCTCAGCCTTTATGATAGAGGGAGATCCCTGGCACAGATCGGGGCGGATGGCCCACGCAGGAACTCTTCCGAGCAACCCATGAGCAGGCCTAACACATAAGATCACAACCAAAGGGCACGCATGGCCTGCAACAAAAGAACCCAAAACACACCTAGGCAGGGAACCGAAATACCAAACTGGAACCCCTGACACATCAAACAGAACCACAACTTAACCCCAGAGACCGAGGAATTGTACCACTTGTATTTGTATTTATACTTTTGTATATATGTGTTATTTTTTGCGTTACATTATATTATAGTAACTTGTACATCTAGCTCATAGACAATGTGACATAACATGACGCAACCAGACAGGCACCAACTAAAAGATCCGCAAAACCATACGTACCACATGCCTCTGTCTGTTAAATCATGCATATCAAATGTCTATGTAATGTATGCCTTTTCTCTCTTTTATTGTGAAAACCTGAAAACCCAATAAACACAGAATGTTTAAAAAAAAAAAAAATATATATATATATATATATATATATATATATATATCACTTGCGTGTATGAATGTATGTATGTATGTATGAATGAATGAGTGTGTGTGTATGTATGTAGGAGTGTGTGTGTTTAAATGTGTCAGTGTGTTTGCGCACACATCTGTGTGTCAGGATATGCGTCTGCATGTGCATCTGTATCATGGTATGTGCCAGGGTGCGTGTGTGTGTATATGTTGGTATGCGCATGTTAAGGTACCTTATGTGGTAGTGTATGTTAGGGATCGACCGATTATCGGTTTTACCGATATAATCGGCCGATATTCGGTATTCTCGGCAATATCGGTATCGGCCAATTCAGATACCGATATTGCCGATAATACCTTCTAGGACTGCCAGGCTCATTACAAGCCCGGCGGTCCTGGGGGGGCGGAGAGCAAGCGCTTACTCACCTCCCAGCAGCTCCTCCAGCTCCCCAATGCAACTCTCGCGAGACCCGCGGCCGTCCGAGCGTTGCCATGGATCACCATGGCAACGCTCCGCGCGACACGCTGGCCGCGAGAGTTGCATTGGGGAGCTGGAGGAGCTGCTGGGAGGTGAGTAAGCGCTTGCTGCCCGTCCCCCCAGCTCAGCCAATACCACCAGGGACTGTCATATCCCCCCTCCCTGGCCAGGTAACAAGCAGGGAGGGGGGACAACAAAAATAAATAAGAATTATACATTTTTTTTAAAATAATTTAATAAAAAATGCCCCCTCACACACTGCATTATATACACATACACTACACAAACACACTGTGTATATAAAACAGTGTGTGTTTGTATAGTGTGTGTGTGTGTTTGTATACAATGCACACAAATACACTGCATTATATACACACACTATACAAACACACTGTGTATATAATGCAGTGTTTGTGTAGTGTGTTTATATAATGAAGTGTGTGTTTGTATAGTGTGTGTATATAATTCAGTGTGTTTGTATAGTGTGTGTGTATATAATGCAGTGTGTGTGTTTGTATAGTGTGTGTGTATAATGCAGTCTGTGTTTGTGTAGTGTGTGTATATAATTCAGTGTGTTTGTATAGTGTGTGTGTGTATATAATGCAGTGTGTGTGTTTGTATAGTGTGTGTATAATGCAGTGTGTGTTTATATAATGCAGTGTGTGTTTGTGTAGTGTGTGTATATAATTCAGTGTGTTTGTGTAGTGTGTGTAGTGTGTGTGT
>OW240913.1:322955652-322996718 GCA_933207985.1 Pelobates cultripes
TAATGCAGTGTGTGTTTGTATAGTGTGTGTATATAATTCAGTGTGTTTGTATAGTGTGTGTGTGTATATAATGCAGTGTGTGTGTTTGTATAGTGTGTGTGTATAATGCAGTCTGTGTTTGTGTAGTGTGTTTATATAATGCAGTGTGTGTTTGTATAGTGTGTGTATATAATTCAGTGTGTTTGTATAGTGTGTGTGTATATAATGCAGTGTGTGTGTTTGTATAGTGTGTGTGTATAATGCAGTGTGTGTTTGTGTAGTGTGTTTATATAATGCAGTGTGTGTTTGTATAGTGTGTGTATATAATTCAGTGTTTGTATAGTGTGTGTGTATATAATGCAGTGTGTGTGTTTGTATAGTGTGTGTGTATAATGCAGTGTGTGTTTGTGTAGTGTGTTTATATAATGCAGTGTGTGTTTGTGTAGTGTTTTTATATAATGCAGTGTGTGTTTGTGTAGTGTGTTTATATAATGCAGTGTGTTTGTGTAGTGTGTTTATATAATGCAGTGTGTGTTTGTATAGTGTTTATATAATGCAGTGTGTTTGTGTAGTGTGTTTGTGCAGTGTGTGTTTGTGTAGTGTGTATATAATGCAGTGTGTGTGTTTGTGTAGTGTTTATATAATGCAGTGTTTGTGTAGTGTGTTTATATAATGCACACTACACAAACACACTGCATTATATACACACACTCTGCATTATATAAACACACTACATTCACTATACACACACTACACAAATACACACACACTCTGCATTCATTATATACACACACACTTTGAATTTAGTATATACAGCATTCACTTTACGCACACTACCCACACACTCTGCTTTCATTATATACACACTACACTAATACACACTGCATCCACTACACACACTAGACAAATACACACTGCATCCCCTACACAAACACACATTGCATCCTCCACACACTGCATCCACAACACACACACTACACAAACACACACTGCATCCACTACACACACTACACAAACACACACAGCTCCCCTGTCACACTGCATCCACTGCACGTTGCATGTATATTTTGTGCATTTACCTTTAGAAATAGTTTTTATTTTCCAAAATGGTAAATGTACAGAATATCGGCAAATTATATCGGCTATCGGCCTGAAAGTTCACAGAATATCGGTATCGGTATCGGCTCTAAAAAATCAATATCGGTCGATCCCTAGTGTATGTGCATACATCCAAACAGTCCACACTCCTGCAATCAAACACAAACATTACATACAAGCACACCCCTGCATTCAAACTCCAAAAGGATATACAGACACACTTCACTCAAACACAAAGACTTCACACAAATGTACACCAGCATTTAAAAGTGAACATAACATTCAACACACCCCTGCAATCAAACACAAACATTATATACAAACACACCCCTATATTAAAACACAAACTATATACAAGCACTTCTTCAAACACCAACATTGTACATTACACTATAGGACCAGGAAATGCCCCAGCGCTGTACAGATACACAACATAGAAATTTTGACTTGGGGTGCCTTGAAAAAAAATTATGAAATATTTAGGGCACCTTGAACCTAAAAAGTTTCGAAACTACTGGGTTAAACCATCGCAAAACACTTTAGCAACTGAAGATAAGATGGCACCCACACATTTTGGGTGCAATGAGCCAAGGCTGTTATGGGGGCAATTTAAAGTAATTTATTAAAGCTAATTGCTATGATGATGGTGGACAAAATACATGGCAAATGCTCTTAAGTTTAGGTCAAACCACTTTCAAACACACAGACAATTATCAGGGGATTCTATGGCACATAAAGCCCAAATGCCTTCTTTGACAGACTCTCCAGTAACCTTAGCTGGATACATGTCTCCCTGACCCTCCACCTACTCCACAGAAACTATATTCACTACTGACTAGCCCTCCAACCCATGTCTTACTGCCCAGCGCCCCTTCCTGGACTACTTCTATGTCTCTCTTTGCCCATTATAGGTTTGTATATATATTTGTGAATTGTTTTGTGTGCTCTCCTGTCCTGCTGACGCATGCTGCCTACTAGGTGGATTTGGCTATGGAACCTGGAGAGCAGCCTCTGTTGGTAGCAACAACTATATGTACTACCTGAATAGCAAGGCTTGTTAATTTGTATATTTAGGTAGATTTTCATATTGCTTATTCTGCTAGTAGGAGTGATGTTTTGTGTTATATATTGTCGTCCTCACCCCTTTATAAATATGTCATTACAGGGAGTGCAGAATTATTAGGCAAATTAGTATTTTGACCACATCATCCTCTTTATGCATGTTGTCTTACTCCAAGCTGTATAGGCTCGAAAGCCTACTACCAATTAAGCATATTAGGTGATGTGCATCTCTGTAATGAGAAGGGGTGTGGTCTAATGACATCAACACCCTATATCAGGTGTGCATAATTATTAGGCAACTTCCTTTCCTTTGGCAAAATGGGTCAAAAGAAGGACTTGACAGGCTCAGAAAAGTCAAAAATAGTGAGATATCTTGCAGAGGGATGCAGCACTCTTAAAATTGCAAAGCTTCTGAAGCGTGATCATCGAACAATCAAGCGTTTCATTCAAAATAGTCAACAGGGTCGCAAGAAGCGTGTGGAAAAACCAAGGTGCAAAATAACTGCCCATGAACTGAGAAAAGTCAAGCGTGCAGCTGCCACGATGCCACTTGCCACCAGTTTGGCCATATTTCAGAGCTGCAACATCACTGGAGTGCCCAAAAGCACAAGGTGTGCAATACTCAGAGACATGGCCAAGGTAAGAAAGGCTGAAAGACGACCACCACTGAACAAGACACACAAGCTGAAACGTCAAGACTGGGCCAAGAAATATCTCAAGACTGATTTTTCTAAGGTTTTATGGACTGATGAAATGAGAGTGAGTCTTGATGGGCCAGATGGATGGGCCCGTGGCTGGATTGGTAAAGGGCAGAGAGCTCCAGTCCGACTCAGACGCCAGCAAGGTGGAGGTGGAGTACTGGTTTGGGCTGGTATCATCAAAGATGAGCTTGTGGGGCCTTTTTCGGGTTGAGGATGGAGTCAAGCTCAACTCCCAGTCCTACTGCCAGTTCCTGGAAGACACCTTCTTCAAGCAGTGGTACAGGAAGAAGTCTGCATCCTTCAAGAAAAACATGATTTTCATGCAGGACAATGCTCCATCACACGCGTCCAAGTACTCCACAGCGTGGCTGGCAAGAAAGGGTATAAAAGAAGAAAATCTAATGACATGGCCTCCTTGTTCACCTGATCTGAACCCCATTGAGAACCTGTGGTCCATCATCAAATGTGAGATTTACAAGGAGGGAAAACAGTACACCTCTCTGAACAGTGTCTGGGAGGCTGTGGTTGCTGCTGCACGCAATGTTGATGGTGAACAGATCAAAACACTGACAGAATCCATGGATGGCAGGCTTTTGAGTGTCCTTGCAAAGAAAGGTGGCTATATTGGTCACTGATTTGTTTTTGTTTTGTTTTTGAATGTCAGAAATGTATATTTGTGAATGTTGAGATGTTATATTGGTTTCACTGGTAATAATAAATAATTGAAATGGGTATATATTTGTTTTTTGTTAAGTTGCCTAATAATTATGCACAGTAATAGTCACCTGCACACACAGATATCCCCCTAACATAGCTAAAACTAAAAACAAACTAAAAACTACTTCCAAAAATATTCAGCTTTGATATTAATGAGTTTTTTGGGTTCATTGAGAACATGGTTGTTGTTCAATAATAAAATTAATCCTCAAAAATACAACTTGCCTAATAATTCTGCACTCCCTGTAGGTTATAAAGTTCTTGTATGTTTTCTGATGTGATGTGATTATTTGTATTTTTATTAAGTTGTTACCATAAGTTAAATGTAATGTTAGTTTCATTTCAAATTGGGGTATCCTGTGTGGATTTTTAAAGAATCCCAGTGACCGTGTGTTTGGACCTGTTGGCTGGCTGCACGATCCTTCTAGCCCTGGGATAAATCAAGAGAGCTAGGTCTGAGAGCCACAAATGGCTTTGCAAAAGCAATAGCAATCACTGTAAGCAGGGCTACAGAGGAATGGTCAGAGGGGATGATACCTGCCTGGAATGAGAGCTGCAGTCTGGGCGGATGGAAAAGCTCCAGAAGGACTCCGGTCAAGATGCGGCGACTGGGGCAGAAGCGCCTCGGATTTCACCATTGCAGCTAGGAAGCAAGGTTATCGGAAGTACCCAAGTCTGGGTACAGGAAGCTCTGTCACACCTTGTCTCTTTTTCTTCAATGAAGTTTTTATTGAGATGTCCGCTCATAACATATGACATATTATACCAGAACATGTTAAAGAAGAAGTGAGTTATACAGAATATATAATATGTTAAAATGGTATGACAGAATGCATCTCATTTTTTGTGATAATGTGCACAGGCTAGGCACATATGACTAAACACTTGATAGAAGCCATACTGTGAGACAGAGAATATTATCTAGTCTGGAAGAGTAGTAGATAAGAATGTGATAAACGTGCCATAGATACAAGAGAGCATATAGACCACTGGAACTGATTAAGCAACTAAAATCGCATAATAACATAAGAAAGTAAGATGGCATCCGTTACAATCGAGAAGGATTTAAAAACGTATGTAGTAGACCTTGAGCTAAAATCAACTGACTCCCAGTGTTAATAAGCTCAGGGTATATTCAGGGAAGTCCTTGGGGGAAGCAGCATAACGGTACTAGGTTGAAACACCTCTCCAGCCCCAGGCCTGTACAAGAGGAGACATCGTCGATCCAGGGAATCAGGGGCTCATTGAGATAAATTCTTTCCCCTCAGGGGCCAGCAGAAGGAGTCATCGGGCAGTTGCCGTTCTCTGTGGATAGCTTTCCGCACACATGAACGATGTGGCAAGGCCAAGATTCATGCAGCACCCAGCCCAGGTAGGCAGGCGATAATTTTGCTCGGTGCGGGCTTCCCTGTGGCTCACCACTCTGGTCCTCTTCCTGCGACATGAGCGGAGTGGCTGTCGCACGCTCTGCGAGTTGAGCTAAAAAGCGTTGGAATATTGCATCCAGCCACTATATGATGTAGTAATACTGAGTTCTTTAGTGCAGGTTCAGGCCTCGTGGGTCAGAAAGAAGAGAATCCGCCATCTTGAAGAATGAGATTGTGTCCAGATACAAGCTTGGAGCGGGTTTCAGACATCATAGCAATGTGAAACAGTCCAGTGCGGACCGGGATATCCCCCATCGGTCAAAAGGATGAGAGGGTAGCAGTTCAGCAGGACAATTCATCAGGTATTGGAGCGAAGAAAGCGTCTGCCTCTCCACAACTCCGTCACCAGCAGGCCGCAGCGATTCACCTTAGACTCTGGGTTAGTTAAGAGTCACGAGTAAGGGCTCTTTTGGTTCTGTAGGGCACCCCTTGACATGAGTAATGCTCTGTGGTGTGTCAGATCAGAGGATATTCTCCAAATATGGACAAGATAGACGAAGTCCTTGCAACATGCGTCCTGGCTGCTCGCAGGTCAGGCTCTGCCCCTCAAACACGTTCTCTCTTGCTGCTGAGATTCTGTGCACACTATCTGCACAAACCCGTCAATGTTTGATGCAAAGATAGGTTGCAAGAGGTGGGCTACGCTGTAATCAGAGCTCACAATCTCTCACTGCACAGATAATGCAGACATAAATGGGGTTATAAAAGTGTTGCATTCTGAAAAGTGGTTTACAGTACTAAGAATGGGTCATTCACTATAGAAACCAGTGGAGCCAGCAGGCACATTCCAATGTAGACTACACTTGTTTCTCATCTTTAGACCACTTTTCAGAACACACTGTTACATAAACCCCAGAGTGTCTACAATAATGCAACATGAGGGGTACTGTAAGTTGGGTGCAAGAACAGCCAAGGTTTTTGTAAAACGGCCTTACAACGGTTATACTAAAAACAGAGACTGCATACAGACACCTTTATGTATCCTAGTGAACTAGCCTTAGGGGTGTCCCCTTTCACAGGTCATATACCTTTATGTATCCTCTTTGCAAAAACAGAGGAGCCAGACTCTGGGTCCTGGAAGAACCTTGGTTTTTACTAAACCGCTCAAAAACAGTTTTACAAAAACCAGACTGCACTGAAATATTCACTGCAACATATAACCACTACTTGCAGCCATTATGGTGCTCATGGTATCAATGTTACACATCCCTGCTGTAGTGGTTACGTTGCAAGTAGTGCCCTGGTACTCTCCTAGAATATTTTGTTAAACCGCTTCATCAAACAGTAAGTTTGATGTTTCATGAGAGTTTCACTCTCAGAAAACGAGCACAGTCCTGTTTTGCTCAGTCTGCTGTGGCCCTTTACAACTTACCTGGGTCCTCCAAGCACCCATCACCACCTCTAGTGGAGCCAAATGCACTTTAAAGAAGCTTCTATTAGTGCCATTTAGGGCTGGCTCCCTGGCAGAGTTTATTAGCTGAACACCAACGTGCTTATTCCAGTGCAGGGGTGTCTGGCGGGTGACCCTATGTAGGATGTTACCATAACCACTACAGTGTTTCTTCAAGCTTTTGCAATATATAGCGACAGGACAATTTTCCTCTTACATGGGGAACAGAGCCAGGCGCTCCGATCATAAAAACCACTGCAGCAAACTGTGGTCACTATAGTATTTAGACTGCCCTGTTAACTCTTTATGCCAGTCACACTCAAATTATTATTATTATTATTATTATTACTGGCATTTACACACTCACAAACTCTGTATCTCTGTAAAGTGGGGAAATCACAGAGTTAATGTACAGGTAAGGATGGTTTTCTACTCAAGTCTTTGTATTATTCCAAGAGGTGGAGAGTGTTGATAATTTAGAGTTTCCAGTATTCCTGGATACATAGTAACAATGCTAGCTCCTGTGTAACTGAGTATACAGACCTAGTAAACGGGCATTCGTGTTACTTAAAGCACGCCTTTACTCCTAACCCCCCCTCCTCTCCGGACTGGCACAGTGTGACGGTAATAGCTGTAACCGGTACCTTAGCGGGCTGGGAGGTACACACGTCTTTCAATAGCCGGCTCGGCTCCGGAAGTGATCAGAATTGCCGTGGGAACGAATGTGCTGACCCGGAAGCAGAGGGCGCGGGATGCGCTGAGGTCATGCGCGCCCCCGCCCCCCCCTGGATGTGCACGCGCACTCCCATTGCAGGCAGCTTTGGGAAGCAGTAAAACAATACAGCTTACTGGATATCCCTTGTAATCAGTTTTATCTTGCTTTTTTTTTTTTTTCCCCACCCCCCTTTGATAATTTTTGTTTTCCCACTATAGTCTCTATACTGGAAACTCAATGTGTGCTTCAGGTTAATGTAAATGTTATTATTTTAATCTTCTTGGGGGCTCCAGTGGTTGAAGGTCAATGGGAGTATTTGCATTTTTTTTTAATAAATATGAAGTCTTTATTTTAAAATATAATAAATCGCACTTAACCCCTTAAGGACACGTGACATGTCACGATTCCCTTTTATTCCGGAAGTTTGGTCCTCAAGGGGTTAAAGGTTTGCGCAAACCATTATGACCCACTTCAGTGATTTGAAGTGATCATGGTGGAAGAGGTATGTGACGGAGAATGAATTATTTTACCTGTGCAATGCTTAGTGAATATTCCCCTAGACATACAGAGCTATAAATATATACAGGAACCTATGGATGTATTGCATACTGAGACGTGGATTTAAAGGACTACTATAGTCACCCAGACCACTTCGGCTCAATTAAGTGGTTTGGTTGCCAGGTCCCTCAGGTTTGAAAACAAGAATTTAAGCTCTCAATAGAGTAACCAAATAGGAGGCAGCAGTGAACCAGCAGGACTTCCCAATACCAACTTATGGTGACCCAAAATAGAAGAAAAACAGGATGGTAGAGCGCGCCAAAGATGCTCTAAGTGAATATGATAAAATAAGGGTGTATACATACATACAGGCAGTCCAATAGTTTAACGGTGTATATGACCCTCAAAGGAGATAAAAACAGGACAGAATAATAGTGCAGTATGCCATATAAATTATTTAAACACGAGTGTGTATATAAAACCAGATAAAAGACTAACTCACACTTTGCAGAGCTACTGAGAGCTCTGGTATATAGCGCCTGGACGGTGTAATCCCCAACTTAGGATATGTGGATAATGGCTGTGTTTGGAGTCCAATTCTCAGCAGCCTTATATGTGAGGAAAACAGAATAAAAATCCAATGGTACAGTATATCAAGGAAAATAGGTAATGAGAAAAGCAGGTATCCTACTTACGATTTCCAGAGCAATAACTTGCTCTGGTGATGTTAGCTTGTGGTGGCATAATCCCCACCAGAGGATATATATGATGAGCAGGAATCCAGTTTCTTCTGAAGAAGCCCAAACCCAGGCGAAGCGCGTAAAGTAACGGACTGTAAGTTTGTTTTTATATAGATTTTATTGTCTGCATTAAATAAAAGTTTATTTGGTTTCAGCTTTTTTCCTGGTGGAACTGGGCTATGCTATTATTCACATGAACTCACTATACACCAATTTGTCTTCTTAGCATGTCTCATGTTTCGGAATAAGATAAGTAACTCTCACTGCCTAGTACTTCCACCAGTCCTCGAGCCCAGGCCAGACCTAGCACCCCTGCAGAAAGTCTGGAGTCAGCTAGCCCTTGTTCCCTAGCATCGCTAGGCTCGCAGCTGAATTACGGTGCTTGGGATTTACACTCCCAGCCATAGCCCGCAAAGTTGAACTATTACTAACGAGTTTCAGTACACCCCAGCTGGGTGCTAGCTCACAAGCTGGAAACACTGACAATCCATCAGGAATTAGGAATATGATGTCCACTATCCTCACCTCTATTAACACCATTAATGTCCAACTGGTGAAGCTGGAAACTCCCTAATTACGGATGCCTAGCTCACCAACGGGGCTCCCTCTCACGGTAACATCTCTTTGAACCCTATACCTAGCACATCAATTCACATTATCAATCCTGCTCACTTATTGCTCCTGACCATATTGAAAGACATCCTGGAAGGTAAGGATGGAAACTTAGTTTCTTTGCTAATTGCCTCCCAGGAGGTCATCGTAAACATGGCTTACTGCTATGGTGATCTATATGTTGTTTTAAAGGATCACCATAGGGTCAGGAACACAAACATGTATTCCTGACACTATAGTGTTAAAACCACCATCTAGCCCCCCTGGGCCCGTCATGCCTGAATAAATATAGCAAAATCTTACTGTATTCAAGCCAGAAGCTGTAACTCTGCATGCTGTTTGCCTTAAAAAAAAAAAAAAAAAAAACAAGCAGTCTCCTGACATCATCAGAAGTGGTAGCCTGATCCAATCACAGTGCTTCCCCATAGGATTGGCTGAGACTGACAAGGAGGCAGATCGGGGGCAGAGCCGAGCCAGCATGATTCAAACACAGCCCTGGCCAATCAGCATCTCCTCATAGAGATGAATTGAATCAATGAATCTCTATGAGGAAAGTTCAGTGTCTGCATGCAGAGGGAGGAGATACTGAATGTTTGGATGCATTTTAGGCAGCCATGACCCAGGAAGGATCTCTAACAGCCATCTGAGGAGTGGCCAGTGAAGTTATCACTAGGCTCTAATGTAAACACTGCATTTTCTCTGAAAAGACAGTGTTTACAGCAAAAAGCCTGAAGGTAATGATTCTACTCACCAGAACAAATTCAACAAGCTGTAGTTGTTCTGGTGACTATAGTGTCCCTTTAAAAGCCAGAGATCACAGATTTAACAGATAACTCACTATTCCTGAATTTCTCTTCACATTTTGGACTTTACCAATAAGTAATTTGCTCCACATCACATCACTGTAGGGAAGAATTGAATCTCTACTTTCATAAGTTGGTGGACCTGGGGCACAAGTACAGTGGAATTACATTCGTCGACTTTTTCTGCCAAGACTGCAGCGTCCAGCTGGACATAGAGTTGTTCTGTCGTCACTTTGCTGGTCTCAAACCACTGTCTTGTGCCATATGTGGTTCCATCTCCCATTCCACCAACCTATGCCCAATGGATCCTCCAGTTCTTCCACTGCTGAACACGGAGGCCCATTGTGTACCTGTGCAAAGCTCAAATCTGCAACAACTTCAGTTCTGGCAGTTGCAGATTTAGCTCATGCACATTGCTGCATTTCTGCTCCATTTGTTACAGGGCACATACCAAATCTATGTGCCCTGACAGACTGTACCCAAAACAATGACTAACCGAAGTTAGTATTGACAACCTGGCATATTACCTCCAGGCACACCCATCCCGTCACTTAGTCAACTTTCTTTTCCAAGGTTTCACGGAAGGTTTCCACACTGGTCTCACCGCACTTCCCTCAGGTATTCAATAGTGTGTAGCCACAGGAAAATTAATCAATAAAAGACGACTCTTTATCGATTTATCTGCTCCACATTCATTGTCTACTCTAAGTCTTCACTCGTTGACTCCCTTTGAGGAAATTTCCTCGCATTATGCCACAGTGGCAACTCCATTCATGCTATCTTGAAGGCTGGTGTTGGAGCTTGGTTGAGAAAAACTGATATATCCAATGCCTTCAAGCTATTACGAATACACCCATCCCTGTGCATGTGCACAGTCTAAAGTGGAGAGATCAATACTACTTTGCCTCACATCTGACATTTGGAGCAAAAAGCAGCCCCAAATCAATTTATATGTTTACTTACACCCTATGTTAGCTCCCCATTAATAATTGTGAATGTCCTACTGTTATACACTGTTTGGATGCCTTTCTCAATATAGAAGACCCTCATACCACTCCTCTTAGCATTTACAAGACTATGGCACTTTTTTCATCCCTAGGGTTCTGCTTTCACAGGACAAAACAGTGGGTCCTTCCACTGACCTGGTGTTCCTGGGAACACAACTAGACACAGTCACATTACAATCAAATTTACCAGTTGAGAAGGTACAGCGTATCAGGCAGACCGTGGAATCCTTTCTTGCAAAAGGCACGTGCACTAGGGCAGATCTACCATCTTTACTGGGCACGTTGAACTTTGCAATTCCTCAGGACTGTGCTTTTTGTTTCCCGACTGCTGTGCCTTCTTCCCTTCACACCAAAGCCGATCTTACCATGTGGCTCAAATTCCTGTTCCATTGGAACGGGAAGGCTATGTTAAACCCTCCCCTTTCAGATTATTCCCCTGTAATTTGGACAGATGCTGCTGCCTACTTAGGTTTTGCAGCTATCTTTGGCGACTTCTGGTTCCGTGACCCATGGCCAGTAGAAACCCTTTGTCTATGCTCATTGCATACTCCAATCGTGATCGCCACTAAGGCATCAGGGTACCTGTGGTAGAGCAAAGCAGTATATTGCTTTTCAGATAATAAGACCGCTTGCGCCATCATAAATAAGGTCAGATCCTCGTGGGCGTGGCCTGATAGCCAACCCAGATAGTCGCATGATACTGGAGCTCCTTGAGTTAGTTTTTTGGCACTATCCTACACATTTCCATTGAGGGGCACTTTGTAGAGTGTGTGGGCTGCTTCAGACCGATCTAGGTGGGCACAACTTTTGCGACCTGCGGACGTACTCGGAGCGGGAGAGGCAGCCGATCCTCCGCCCGGGACTGGAAAGCACACACTGTTGTGCCCTGTCTCCCACCAGGGGTTATCCCGGTCCCTATTGGCGTATTCTCATGACTCAAGATGGCCATCGCGCAGCAGCCTGCAGTTATACAACCCTTCCCACTGCCATCTACATACTTTTGCCGGTCAACTTTTGGGAGCTCCAACGCCCACA
This sequence comes from Pelobates cultripes, assembly GCA_933207985.1. Classification (NCBI taxonomy): domain Eukaryota; kingdom Metazoa; phylum Chordata; class Amphibia; order Anura; family Pelobatidae; genus Pelobates; species Pelobates cultripes. The sequence continues at coordinate 322,967,437 of OW240913.1, forward strand.
ATATGGGGTGCTCCGCCTGGCTCTCAGGTAGTGTTTGTTCCCCTTGTTCCCTCCAAAAAGCGTTCTGGCGGGTTGCAAAGTGGTTCAAAACCCTGGACCAAGTTGTCCCGGAACCGCACGGTCACCTCATGCCAAAAAGAGTTCAATAACATTTGCGGCTAAGTACCGCTAAGGTGACCGGGGACCCACAAAGTCTTCATGACTAAATTAGTTCCATAGTGTATTGCGGCTAAATACCGCTGAGGACTATTCATGGATTTGGTTCATGCGAACGGCTGCCTGGGAGCTAGCGTTCGGTTCCATTCGAATTAAGGGAAAGTGCGAACCGGGGGCACCCAGGGAAAGCTGCTAGAGGCGGCTGGGCAGGGTAACTCCCGAACGGGGTCTCAGACCTGGACCATAGTCGGTGGGCAGGAGGCCAGCTTCCACACTCCTTTAGGAGCTTGTGGCAAACGTCCGAGGAAAAGAGCGTTTGACACATCTACAGTATAAGGAAAGTGATGACAAATTGATTCAGCCAGTGAGAGACTTCGCATTCATTAAATATTTTAAGAATAACAATTTGGATATGTAGCAAAATATAGCTTTATCAATTATTATTATCAAGTTTGATTTCTTGTGTTAACTCCCCATTATTACCTTTAGATTGCAAGCTCATAATTTATCTACCTAAGCACTTTTTATAAAACTATTGTAAATGCTAGATTGTAAGCTCACTGGCAGGTTTCTCTGTTCATTTTGTATTTTTTCCTTTTATTATTTTTCTGTAATCCCTCTATTGTACAACGCAGTGGAATGTGTTGGCACTATGATATTAAGTCAATAATAATAATTCCTGGGCATATATTTTAAATTACCTTTAATAAAATTTTTTTTTAAAAATAACAGGAAAATAGGATATTTTAAAAGGATTACAGAGACAATTTGCTCAGTTTGAAAAAGAAAAGCGAGAGAACCGTAAAGAGCAGTTTAATTCAGAGTTGTTGTTTTTGTAGGTCTACAATGCTTTTACTTTAGTCATGTTTTCTAATATGGTAATACAAAATAAACTAAAAACTGATTAATTGTCTTTTCCAGAAGTTAAAGAAAGGTCATACCACATCAAACCTGCCAAATTCATGCTCCAGAGAAGAAAGCTTCCTTCTATTACAGGCATCTTTTAATCTTTGTCGGATATGGTTAAAGCTAGCAAACTAACCACATCAACAATATTTAACAATCGCTGGCAACCACCGTAAAATGAACTTAAATGTCAATGTTTCTCCCTGGCAATTGGACATTCTAGAACAGGATGGAGGCAAAATGACAAACCAAACAATAAAATTTGACGTGATTTATATATTCACAGCAAAAACACTGAGTAATATTAATGTGTGATCATAAATGTACATCCTGTAAAAAAAAAAATATATATATACATGAACAAGATAAAATAAATATAGATTTGAGATGAACCAAAAAAAAAAATTTCTGGAGAGAAAAAACAAAAAACTGTAAAAGGATTCCAAGCACAGGAAACTTCTAGTTAGGACTGTTAACCACCTTAAGCATGCATTGTCATATAATTTAGTGCACCTGTGGAGCTAAATGGATACTGTCATATAATTTAGTGCACCTGATGAGCTAAACGGACATGGACTGGCACAGAGCAAGTTGCATGTATTCACCATACTGCTTGAAAGGAACATTATAGTGTCAGGAATGCAAACCTTCATTACTAACTCTGTAGTATTCTCTTCTGCATTTTGTTTAACCCATTAAGGACACATGACATGTGTGACATGTCATGATTCCCTTTTATTCCCGAAGTTTGGTCCTTAAGGGGTTAAAGTCCCCAAAATCTAAATAAAAATGGGAGGAAAGTGTTTTACTCGCCTTTTTTCCAGCGCTACTAGATCCACTTCCCATAACGTCACACCAACTCTTTTCCTTCTTCAAATACAATGCTCCTTATACAGGAGCATTGGGGATAAAAAGATCATGTGTGGCCTGCACTGCTCTCCTTCAGTGGAATGGAGGTTAGATACAGCAGTACTTGCATTGCAGGGTTAAATATGCCTCTAGTGGCTGTCTTTCTTACAGACACTACAGACACTAGAGGTGCTTCAGCTGTGAGAACCGAGTCAAACTGTTCTGGGCATATGCAAATATTACAAGTTTTAGAATGAAAAATTGTATTTCTTAAACTGTGTACTTTGTCTTTAAGAGATTTTGCAAACTGACAAGTTGTTAGAATGGAACATCTTGTTTTTCATACAATGGTTTTCAAGCTTTAGAACACCATCTTGTCCTAGGTTAGAGTAATTCCCCAAGTCAGGGAATTTCCCATGTCATGTGCATGCTTACGTTTTAGTCTAAACATAAATAAGATGTTCCCATGTGAAATGACCGAGTTATAGCTTCATATATTTGCCAAGTTAAGGTTGGTCCTAAAATGACCTAAATGAACATCTAAGGTATAAATATGTGTATGTATTAACATTAGGACACAGAGGAGAGATCTTGGAGACAGAGATACTGGATTTTATCATGACTGATGGAGAGCTTGACATGTTCAGGAGGGTATGTTATTCTATTTTACTGATATTGCAAGCATATACTTTAATCTTATAAACGCTGCTATGCATTATTGTAATGGATTATTAAGGTTTTATATGACAAAACTTTATTGCTTCCAAGAGAATCCCTATTTTATTTTGTATTCTCAATTATTTATATATTTTAAATAGAGGAACTCTTACTAACTATATAATATTATGGCTAAGATATCTGTATGGTCAGCCCTGCTAAATTCTATGATTTAAGACATTATAGTAGTAAATAGGGGAACCGGCTGCGGTTACAAAACTATTATTACCATATCTACTAAGCCGCAATGTCTTACATGGCAGGGTTAACTAAAGGACCACTGCACCCGGACCACTTCATTGATAAGAAGTGGTCTGGGTGTCTTTAATGGTTCTGGAAGAGCAAGTACATTATGCCATACATGTATCTGCCACTGTAGTTATCTAGGAACTGTTGGTTTTTAACACTAGAGATTAGCTCTCATTTTAAACCAATTAAAACATTAAATACAGACATTCAAATATTGCAATTCAAGGTACTGGGTATGTTTACTACTCACAAAATAATCATAGAGCTAACTGATGACTTGGAATACCGATAAGAAGTATAATTGTTAAAATAACATATGAACTGTTTTGCAAATAGTTTTTACAGGATGCTATTGGAGCCTAATTTATGTATATAGGAGCACAAACCTCAGTACAATGCAAATGTATGTAAAGGGTGCAATCGTAGGGATAACCACTTCCCATTGTGGTCAAAACATAGACATTTACAGACATTTAAAATCAAATAGATCAAATCTAATAATTTTATATGGTTTTCACAACTATAGAGAGCTCACTCAAAAAAATACAAATAAAACAAAAGAAAATGGCCCGTTTAGGAGCCGACCAGAGAGGCATTTCTGGAGATCTTTAACTGTTCGATTTGCATATACTTCAGGATTCGGGAGAGGATCGACAGTCTGATTCTCATAGACATCAGGATTCGGTTGACGGAACCTGCCGAAGTGAAAGTCGGCTGGGAGCGCAGAGTGTTCCTGTCAATTTGGTAATTCAGAGAGTGGACAGACCTGACTTGCTGCTTCAGACCAGTGAGAATAATTGCGCTCGCGCTTGGCAATCTGCACAGTTACCGTCAGGGTCTCATGCCCAGCAAGGTGAAGTCATAGGTCTGCTTAGGGCAATCTTAGATAAACTAACTCCTAGCGCAGCGCATACAGGTAGCAGCGATTCTCTTGCAACTCTATTCCTATGGGTGCGGAGGTTACCGTTACTGCCCCCTCACCTGGCCCAGTTTTTGAAGTGTCCCCATTGGGTCTCCACGTGCCTACAGAGGTTAAGGACAAAATTTTGATGGGTGAGTTTGTAGATCTCTTATCTCTCATACCTGTTGATAAGGAAACAGTGGACAGACCGCGTAGTGGTGATCCATTGGAAGGGGAAAAGGGTAAGCAGCTTCCTTGGACCTTCGTAAAATGGCTCCAAGATTTTGTTACTTTTGCAAGTATACTATCAAGTAAGTTTCCGGGACAGGCCCCTTCCCTGCTTGCATACTTGGACTTAATATGGGGCTTACAAAATCTATGGGGGTCAATGTTGGTTCAAATATGATCAACAATTTAGACAAAAAATGGTGGTTCGGCCTAATCTGGATTTCAGTATACAAGATGGCAACTTATGGCTTTTATTGATGATGCCATGATGCCCGGCGACATTTCCAGCACCCGCTGGCGCTCCTGTCGGAGGGTCGGCGAGTCACAAAAAAGGCATTTGCTTTAACGAGAGCCATTGCAAATGGCACAGTAGCTGCCGTTTCAAACATGAATGCTCCAATTGTGGAGGAGCCCACAGGGCGGTGCGTTGTTTTAAGCGGGGAAAACCTTTACCTAGATCGGCGTCCACGGATGGCATTCCTAGGAATGAGGTACCCGGTGAAGGCGGAAAGGCTCCGTACGTGGCTTGTACGGTATCCTAAACGTTGAGAGGCGGAAATTCTTTGGGAAGGTTTCACGGAAGAGGTTTTATTATCTCATTTCAAGCGTCTTCGGAGGCATTGTTTGCTCCGAATTTATTGTCAGTTCAAGGAAAGGAGGCTATCTTAGGGGATAAGTTGAGGAAGGAAGTGAGCTTAGAGCTTATGGCTGGCCCCTTTTCCCACCCGCCATTTGACAACTTGCAGGTATCCCCTCTGGCTTGGTGCCTAAGAAAGAACCGAGCTTTTATAGGTTAATTCACCAGTTTTCCTTCCCCGTTGGTTAATAATGGCATATCAAAAGATGATTGTGGGGTTCGATATGCATAGTTTGATAGGGCATTGGAGTTGGCTTGTGATGCAGGGCAAGGGGCCCTGCTAGCGAAATCCGATATCCAATCTGCGTTCCGTTTGTTACCGGTTCATCCGGACTGTTTTCATCTTCTGGGTTGCCAGTTTCAAGGTAACTTGTTCTATTTCATGTTATTATTTTGAGTTGTTTAGTTCCTTTCTAGAATTCATTGTGGCGTGCATGTCGGGTAGCTTTCTGCTCCTTCACTACCTTGACGGCTTCTTGATTTTCCTGCCTGCCTATCCTTGCTAGGTCTCTTTTGGGCAGTTATGTTCGATTTTAGGTGTTCACATCGCGGAAGATAAAACAGAAGGCCCTAGCACGGTTATCTTCTTTTTGGGAATCGAAATCGATTTGGTCCGATGTGAGTTTCATCTTCCGGAGGATACATTGTGGGTATTGTCGTCCATGGTGGATTTTGTTGGGGGTTCCTGGAAGTTTCAGCTTAGGCAATTGCTTGGAACTGTTCACCCACGCTTCAGGATCTATCGGTTTCAGTGCATATTTCCAGGGTCACTGGTGTGCGAGTCGAAAGCCTTCGACTTGGACTGGTGAAGACTTTCTACGCAACCTAACCTTCTTGGAATTGTTACCCATTATTGTGGCAGTGGAGCTATGGGGTTCTGTTTTGACGAACACGCAGGTTCTCTTTTGGACGGACAATATGAGCGTTGTCCATGTGGTAAATCGGCTGTTATCAGGGTCTCCCCCAGTCTTAGATCTGATACGGCATTTGATGTTGCAATTCTATTGCGGATTCTCTGGTTCTTCCATCAGTTTGTGTTTCCACCTTTGATGTTCTTCTCTTTCGAATGGCCTTTTCCCTATGTTTCTATGCAGCCTGGCGTATTGGTGAGTTAGTTGTCCCTAGAGCCAGCAGTGCCTCAGAGATGTCTCTCTCAGATATTACCAGTGACCAAAGCTCAGTGGAATTGTGAATTACGAAGTCTAAAACTGATCAGTTAGGGTCCGGTCAAGCTATTAGAATTGATGCTATTGCTGGTGTTTGGTGTCCGGTTTCCTTGGTTCTGGCCTATCTTTGGGTTCGCCCATCCTGGGAGGGTTCCTTTCTTATCCATGAGGATGGGTCGCTGCCTGATTTGGTGAATCACGAATGACAGGCTGAAGAGGCTCTGGTTCTAAAGTTCTGTTATCTGTCTGTTGGGTAAAACCAGCAGCTGACAATGGGGGTTGTTTTGCTGGTTATTGGAAAATAAAGCTGTGGCCGTTGCCCTCACCCACTAACATTGCGTTGTGTTATTTATTGGTGGGAGGGGACAACGTAGTTATATACTACGGAGGTATTAGCAGTCATGGTTACAGTACACTCATAGGGGCTATCTATGGTGAAGTATATAAAAGGAATCTGGTTAAAAACCCTGTTATGGCATGGATATGGTTACAGTAACATAACATGCATTATTTATTGATCTCATTAGACCTTGTCAATAACCTGCTCAGTTAATCATTATGTGATGTTATATTTTGAGGTTGGGATTAACCATTTCACCAATATTTTTAGGGACCCTTCAAAACCTTTAGTGATTTACTGTTTTGATTTTTACTAGATTATTTCAACCAAAAATATTGTACATTATACAAAATATATTGAAATTGTACTTGGCTTGACATAACCAAATTAGCTTGTTACATAAAAAATGCAACATTCAGTGCTCAGTACATAACATTTTTATAAAACCAAGCAAATACAATGAAAAAAAAAGAGATAAAATATACTATACATCAAATTACACTAGCAAAACCATTTACTAACACAGTTAATCAGTAACATGGCCAGTTAAACAAAAAGAAAATAATACATACTTACAAAAAAGTGAGAAACACATTATATCTAATAAAATATTTTTACAAATTCAGAAAAACTGTACAATTTTGCAACTTCCCAGCTTCCCAGCTCTACAAGCCAAAATATCTGTCAAAGCCAGGGAAACTTTGTTCAACATTAAACCTTTTAGAGATTTAATCAATTCTCGTTATTTTCAAAAGGCCACCAAGTACCAGACAACACTAGAAAAGTGACAAGCCGTATAATTAAACATTCAAATAAAGAGAAAAAAAATACCTCAAAAGTAATTTGAGACCAAAGTCAATTGAATCAATTTAAAGCAATCTTTTTTGGTTTTTAAGGATCCATAAAAAAATAGAAATAAAATATTTTCACTATTTTTATTGTCTTTTTTTAGCTACTTTATATTGCAAGGCATTTTGAAGGCTGGTCAAGATAAAGGCTTGCAATAAACTTTATAACCATACTAAAAGTAAATCTTGTGCTGCAGGGGTCTGCATTGCATTTCAGTCACTCCTGACATAAATGGAGTTAAGATTTAAACATCTTATAAAAAAAACAAAACATTTTTCTTTTGTAAATGCTGGCTTTGATCCGGGTGCCAGATAGTGTAAATACGCGGTTAGCCACGTTATTCTATTTTTATTACTTAACAGAGTTAACTTCATTAAATTTAACAAGCACAATAAAATAACAATGTGATAATGCATTATTTCTGTATCCACAGTGCTCTTACACACAGATTCAATATATATTCTTAATACCATACATTGCAATAAGAAAATAATAAAGTTTACTTTGAGCATTAAATTGAATTAAGGTGTGTTTTGGGGATTCTGTCAATAAAAAAGTTTTCTAACATCTGGTTCAAGCGCAGGAGAAATAGGTCATATGCAAACCTTCTGTGCATGAAGAATTCTGGACGTATGCATATTCCTGTGGCAAACTTTATACCCGTCTTGGGAGGAACTTTTTTCTTGTTTGTTTTGTTTTTGGTATTTTGTGTATTGTTATAGTATGTACAGTACTAGATATAGTCACTGGTCATTTCTTCCTGCTATATACAGTTGCAAGAAAAAGTATGTGAACCCTTTGGAATGATATGGATTTCTGCATAAATTGGTCATAAAATGTGATCTGATCATCATCTAAGTCACAACAATAGACAATCGCAGTCTGCTTAAACTAATAACACACAAAGAATGAAATGTTGCCATGTTTTTATTGAACACACCATGTAAACATTCACAGTGCAGGTGGAAAAAGTATGTGAACCCTTGGATTTAATAACTGGTTGAACCTCCTTTGGCAGCAATAACTTCAACCAAACGTTTCCTGTGGTTGCTGTATCTCTCGTGCAGAGAAAACTTGCTGGCATTTTGGATCTGGACTGCCCGTTTGGGTGGGACCAGTCTGATATGCTTCAGATATGTTCTCTCTGTAATGGCACAAGATGAGCTAAAACCAGCTTGAGTTCTGAGCGGGGACCCACCGAAGGGCAGGCTATTTCAGCTGCTGTCTGTTCTCAGAATACTCTTGTGACCCGTTTTTTGCTCTTCATAAGTTTAAAGGGTAATCCAGACATGGACCCCTTGCTCACGGTGCCTAGAGAGATATCAGCTATGCCTCACTGATGATGCCTAACAAGGCTGAAACGATCGTCTGGGGTTGCTGTATCTCTCGTGCAGAGAGAACTTGCTGGCGTTTCGGATCTGGACTGCCCATATGGGTGGGACCAGTCTGATATGCTTCAGATATGTTCTCTCTGTAATGGCACAAGATGAGCTAAAACCAGCTTGAGTTCTGAGCGGGGACCCACCGAAGGGCAGGCTATTTCAGCTGATGTCCGTTCTCAGAATACTCTTGCGACCTGTTTTTAGCTCTCCAGCAAGGTACATTGGTTCTGTAATATGACTAAATTCTATGCATTTCATTTTATAATTATCTTTTTATTTCGCATACGCTACGTACTTTAGAATTTCATGACTTTGAAGGTAGGTTAATCAGACGCTAAGTCACCTACACATTAGTGATGTCCATTGTCCAGTGTTTGCTTTGTCATTCTAAAGGCATTCTGAAAGGAATGCAAGGCATCATGGGAGTTGTAGTTCTACCACATCTGGAGATCTACCTATTGGGCAGGCCTGGTCTATGAGAACCAGAGAAAAGTGCAATACTGGCCTAAGACTATGATATCACCACATCTTTCTTATGTTCTGTAAAATTAAAGTCAAATATGCTACAATTTATCAATGTATATTTTTTGCCCTTTAAAACATACACCGACACATACAATAGCAAGGTAAGATCTTTCCATTTTTATGGGATATGATAAAAAGCCAGAACAAAAAAAAAGTTGTGGTATATATTATTCTTCACGTCGAGATGTTTTACATAAAAGTGTAATACTTTAACTGACCCTGTTTTCATCTTGAAATTATTATTCTTGTTACCGTAAATTAAATAAAAATCTTCTCCATAACCTGTTCATTTTACAAAAGAATTCAAAGTCCTAACACAAAAGCAGTCCAGATGAGTCAGGTCAAACGTGTCTAAAGCAGGAAAATATAATCCAGACATTGTTGTACGTTCTCATTATAGAGTTTAGAAAGCTTCAGATACACTTTGGAGATTTAGGGTAAGATAAAGAACCCATGTTAAACCACAGGGGTATATCCACATATCAGTTACATAAAAAACAGGATGTGTTTGGATACTTAACCATATCTGGTTACCATAAGATCCAGAATATGAATTTAGAATCAAGATAGTCCAAACATTTATTTGTTAAGAAATACATGCTGAATAAATATTATCTTAAACCAAAAAAATGATTCCTGCACACTCTTGCTAAACCTGGTGTACATTCTTTCAGAGAAACTGCAATGTTTATATTAAAGGGTTAAGACTGCCTCTAGTGGCTGTCTATCAGAGAGTCACAAGAGGCACTTCCCGAAGCTCCACAGAATTTGACTCTGAAACAACGCTGTACATCCTCACGCTTTGCATGAGCACATTCAGTGTGTTGAAATCCCCCATCGGAAAGCCGAAAATGGGGGAGGAGGAGTGTGGTCCTGAGCCGAGGGACCTTGGCGATGGAGTCAGGTAAGTGTTTAAAGGGTCTTTTACCTCTTTGCTAGGCGTGTGACCCAGGACAATCATTTTAGTGCAGAGGGACACTGTGAGTCCTATGCTATAATTTCACCTTGCTGTTTTTTAGCTTAAATGTAAAAAAGACACAAAATGGTATTCTTAAGAAATGTTACAAATGAATTAACTCTAAATAGGTATCACATGGTGTAGCTAGCAATGTCAGGATACACTAATATGCCTGTGACGGTAGGAGCTTAAGATGGACAATTCAATTAGGTCTCTGGTTGATTCCTATATTTAAGTCAGCCTGTGTCCTTTGTGGGTGCAGGGTGTGTGTGTAATGTGGTTGTTTGGGGTTAAATGTTAGTGTGCTCTCCTGTCTTGCTAATGCTTGCAAACAACTAGGTGGATTTGTCTGTGGTGCCTGTACAGCGCCACTTGTTGGTTGCTATTATTATTATTATCGCCATTTATATAGCTCCAACAGATTCCGTAGTGCTTTACAATATAATAAGAGGGGGGGATGTAACTATAAATAGGACAATTACAAGAAAACTTACAGGTACAATAGGTTGAAGAGGACCCTGCTCAAACGAGCTTACAGTGTAACAGCTATATGCACTACCTAAATAGCAAGGTAATTGCAAACAGGAGAGATATTGTAAGTTCCTGTATGTTTTCTGATATGATTTGCTTAATTGTATTTTATTGGGTTTGTCACAGCAAGGTTGCTGTAACAAACATAGGGGGCTAGTCCCAAGTAAAATAAAGTAATGTATGTCAGTTGAAGCGGTCCAGGCTCCCTCCCCAATGGAGCAGTCTGGGTGGAGGTAACTGGTCTGAGTTCAGGAGCTCCGTCACAATGCCCAACACGCAGAGATTAAGTAAAAATAAAGAAACCCTAAGGCATATTACCAGATCTTTAACGGCCATATTTAACGTAAAAATAGAAAAGTACAGGACAAGCCAAGGTCAGGAATACAGAGTGTATGTAAACGGTAGACAAGCCAAAGGCCAAGGAATAAAGGAGTCAGAATAGTAAAATAACATGCCAAACTTCAAGGGATACAGAACTCAGAATAGTCAAGAAACAAGCCAAAGTCAAAATACACAAGAAACAATACCATAAATGCACTCTCGGATAATCACAATGGAAACAACGACAGGGCACTGAGAAATTTTCAAAAAAGGTTTAAATAGCCTATGGCACTCTAGATATGGCTGCAGGGGAGCGTGTGATATTGGAACGTGCATGTGTGACGTCACACCCATGTTTCCAATGGTCAGGGACTTAGAGGGCTTGAAAGGTTCTGACTTGCAGCGGCCTGTGTCTAATGATTTCATACCTGACTAATGCTTGAATGGAGGAGCGCCTGCCGGGACCGTGACTGTGCTTGGAGTAAGACTGGAAAACACCACAGGAGTCAGGTAAGTGTGAACTAACGGTGTTCCTATTTTCACGTGGGAACACCACACCAACGAGATGCACCCGCCGTGACCGAGAACGCTCTCTGACTGGAGCAGATCCGGCAGTCTCTGTGACACAAAAGCATTGTAATATAGCTGAATAATACAAAAAGAGAATAAAAGTACATTTCTTAGTTCTGAACTCAAATTATTTCTATGAAAAGAAATCAGGGATGGATTTAAGCAATTTAAAGATGCATTGGATATATATGATATCATTCAAGTTATAATGTATTTTTGCCTAATTCATTATTTTCTGGATGTTCAGGTAGGACTGAGTGACATAGGGTCCAAGTTTGATATATTCTAAACCTATTGACAGAGTCTCCTATTTGCACAGCTCTTTTCATCCAATTAAATTGAAAGATGGCTGCCCTATCCACAGCTACTATGAGTGAAACACATTGTGTCAGGTGATACATTGTTTGACAGGAGGCATGACAGGAGGCTTCATATTTTGCTATATTAATGCTTAGTGACAAGGGAAAATGAAGCGTTAGACGACGGCTGGAAATAGAATGTCCTGAACATGGATTCACAAGACCAGTCTGCCGCTTAAAAGACGTCTGAAAGTGACGTGCCCGCCATAAAAGGCGACTATGCCACTGCTCCGTGAACAGAGTGGGGTCTATCCTGGCCAACATAAGTAGCCATCTAATCCATCTGGACAGAGTGGTGACTGAAACCGGACGGTGAGGACTGACATATGAAACCAGCAGTTGTCGGGATGGTGCTGTGCGCAACTTCTCCATCGCCTTCACATATGCCCGCAATGCCGCTACCACACAGAGTTGGGGATCCAAGGCAAAAATGGGTAGAAGACCGATGATGAGTCTGATTTAGTCTGTCGGGAAATACGGAACGTGACTCCCTCTGGAGCAAACCGAAAAGGCATCCATGTCGAAAGCGCGCACCTCCAAGACTCATCGGAATGAGACGAGGCACAGTAGAAATTAAAATTTGGCCGTCAATTGTCGTAGGGATAGGAGTTTGTTTGATGGCCATCCTCTCAAGAACCAAAGCACTATGTCCAGATCCAACAGATGTTGATATTTGGGGGCTGGAGGCCACCTAAGTTTGATGCCTTGTAGCAGTCGACAGATCAGGGGGTCTTGACCAACCGCCCTTCCTTGAACAGGTACATGGGCTGCCGATATAGCAGACCTGTTGATGGTGCGGTATGACTTACCTTCCTTGAAGAGTGAAGACAGAAAGTTCATGATCGCGGCAATAGGTGCTGTAAAGGGATCCAGGTCCCGTCCCATGCACCAACAGGTCCAAGATCACCACGCTGATAAATAACTTTTCCTTGTTCCAGTGCCCATGAGTCCCATAGCAGGTCTCTAGTAGCCGGCGATAAGTCACTGGTACACCATGCACCCTTGAAAGAGTCCAGGCTACTAAGGACAGGTGTCCATCCAGGAACATAGGATGAGGGTTCCCTACTTGGTCCTGGAGTAGTGTCGGGTCTTCCGGCAGGAGGATTGGGTCTTCACAAGACATGTCGAGTAGATCTGGGAACCAGGGTTGGCTCGGCCATAATGGCGTCAGGAGGAGAACTGTCAAGTCTCGTTTCCAAATTTGGTGGAGGACTCTCTAGATCATTGCGAATGGGGGAAAGGCGTAAGCCCCTTATCTCGGCCAGTGTTGGAGGAAGGTATCCACTGCCGTGCATTCCGAGTCCAGGAGCCAGCTGTAAAACTCTGGTAGCTGATGGCTGTTGCGTGAGGCAAACAGGTTCAACAGGAGTGGACCCCTCCGGTCGTGCAGGATTGCAAATATCTGAGGGTTTAATTGCCAGTCACTGGCATCTCTCCAATGGCGGGAGTACCAGTCCACTGTAAGGTTCGATTCCCCCGGTAAGTGTTCTGCCTTGATCGTGATGTTGCGAGAGAGGCAGTAATCGAAGATTTCCTTTGTTAGGTCCGTCAGTGTCCGGGAGCGAGTACCTCCCAGGTGGTTGATGTAACTTACAGCAGAGTCGTTGCCCATTCGGAGGAGAATACAGCAGTTGGATTGCCCCTTTGCCAGGTTGCGGATGGTGAAGGATCCGGCCAATAATTCCAAGCATGAGGTCCCGGGTTGTCCATGCACCTCCAAAGGATTCGCCCCCATCGGTAGCTCCCCACCCTCACCTGCTAGCGTCTGACTCCAGTATGAAGTCCCGTTGGCTGCCAAAGATGGCTCGACCATTCCATGCTTGCATGCAATTGACCCACCATTCGAGTTGTTGACGAACTTCGTTTGTCAGCGGAACGGTTGGTTGTATGTGGGGTTTCGTCTGGGGAGCGGGCTTTCAGCCGTTGCATGGCCCGACCTGGGAATATGGTCTGGATTGAGGAGTATAGCAGGGCAACGATCCGGGCGAGTTGTATGAGCGGGATGGAGTAGCGCTTGAGGACCTTGCGCATCTCCTTCTGAATGGCCGACACTTTTGAAGATGGCAGGTGAAGCGTGCAGGACCGTGTGAAGAAACTGCACCTTTTGTTTCATTACCTTTGGTTTTCCTCGTTCGGTAGATAAAACTACCGAACACCGACTACCCCCCTGGCTCATTAACTACAAAGCAGATTGCAAGTTAAGTGCTCTCTCTGTGTGGCCGCCGTTTGTATAGCCGAACGCCACATGCAGGAGAAAACAGTCGCCATCTTGTTCGCACGAAAGGAGACAGCGGGACTTGGTCGTCCAGTGTCTGGTTAGTGTCAGTGTTATGGTTACAAAAGTATGTGAACCCTTGGATTTAATAACTGGTTGAACCTCCTTTGGCAGCAATAACTTCAACCAAACGTTTCCTGTAGTTGCAGATCAGACGTGCACAACGGTCAGGAGTTTCAGTTCAGCAATATTCTTGGGATGTCTGGTGTGAATCGCTTTCTTGAGGTCATGCCACAGCATCTCAATCAGGTTAAAGGACTACTATAGTGCCAGGAAAACATACTCGTTTTCCTGGCACTATAGTGCCCTGATGGTGCCCCCACCCTCAGGGTCCCCCTCCCGCCCGGCTCTGGAAGGGGGAAAGGGGTAAAAACTTACCTTTTTCCAGCGCTGGGCGGGGAGCTCTCCTCCTGCTCTCCTCCTCCGATCCTCCCTGTCGGCTGAATGCGCACGCGCGGCAAGAGCTGCGCGCGCATTCAGCCGGTCACATAGGAAAGCATTCATAATGCTTTCCTATGGACGCTTGCGTGCTCTCACTGTGATTTTCACAGTGAGAAGCACGGAAGCGCCTCTAGTGGCTGTCAATGAGACCGCCGCCAGAGGCTTTGGGGGAAGGCTTAACCCATTGATAAACATAGCAGTTTCTCTGAAACTGCTATGTTTATAAAACAATGGGCTAACCCTAGAAGGACCTGGCACCCAGACCACTTCATTAAGCTGAAGTGGTCTGGGTGCCTAGAGTGGTCCTTTAAGGTCAGGACTCTGACTGGGCCACTTCAGAAGGCGTATTTTCTTCTGTTTAAGCCATTTTGTTGTTGATTTACTTCTATGCTTTGCGTCATTGTCCTGTTGCAACACCCATCTTCTGTTGAGCTTCAGCTGGTAGACAGATGGCCTTATGTTCTCTAGCAAAATGTCTTGATAAACTTGGGAATTCATTTTTCCTTTGATGATAGCAATCCGTCCAGGCCCTGACGCAGCAAAGCAGCCCCAAACCAAACCATGATGCCCTCACCACCATACTTCACAGTTAGGATTCTTCTTCACCTCATTGAGCAGTCTGCGCTGTGCTCTTGCAGTCATCTCTACAGGACGGCCACTCCTAGGGAGAGTAGCAGCAGTGCGGAACTTTCTCCATTTAAAGACAATTTGTCTTACCGTGGACTGATGAACAGCAAGGCTTTTGGAGATACTTTTACAACCCTTTCCAGCTTTATGCAAGTCAACAATTCTTAATTAGCTTTTTGTAACAGAATTAATGTGTGTTGTCATTGTATTAATGCTTAACTCTATGGCACATTGTTAAGGAATTTGTCCTCATAATGGGTTAATTATATACAGTGAGGGAAAAAAGTATTTGATCCCCTGCTGATTTTGAACGTTTGTCCACTGACAAAGAAATGATCAGTCTATAATTTTAATGGTAGGTGTGTTTTAACAGTGAGAGACAGAATAACAAAAAAAAATCAAAAAAGTTATAAATTGCTTTGCATGTCAATGAGTGAAATAAGTATTTGATCCCCTATCAATCAGCAAGATTTCTGTCTCCCAGGTGTCTTTGATACAGGTAATGAGCTGAGATTAGGAGCACTCTCTTAAAGGTTGTGCTCCTAATCTCAGCTTGTTACCTGTAACAAAAGACAGCTGTTCACAGAAGCAATCAATCAGATTCCAAACTCTCCACCATGGCCAAGACCAAAGAGCTGTCCAAGGATGTTAGGGACAAGATTGGAGACCTACACAAGGCTGGAATGGGCAACAAGACTATCGCCAAGCTGCTTGGTGAGAAGGTGACAACAGTTGGTGCGATTATTCACAAATGGAAGAAACACAAAATAACTGTCAGTCTCCCTCGGTCTGGTGCTCCATGCAGGATCTCACCTCGCAGAGTTTCAATGATCATGAGAATGGTGAGGAATCAGCCCATAACTACACGGGAGGATCTTTTTAATGAGCTCAAGGCAGCCTGGACCATAGTCACCAAGAAAACAATTGGTAACACACTACGCCATGAAGGACTGAAATCCTGCAGCGCCCGCAAGGTCCCCCTGCTCAAGAAAGCACATTTAGAGGCCCATCTGAAGTTTGCCAATGACCATCTAACTGATGCAGAGGAGAACTGGGTGAAAGTGTTGTGGTCAGATGAGACCAAAATCAAGCTGTTTGGCATCAACTCAACTCGCAGTGTTTGAAGGAGGAGGAATGCTACCTATGACCCCAAGAGCACCATCCCCACCATCAAACATGGAGGTGGAGACATTATGCCTTGGGGTGTTTTTGTTGCTAAGGGGACAGGACAACTGCACTACATCAAAGGGATGATGGACAGGGCCCTTGTATTGTCAAATCTTGGGTGAGAACCTCCTTCCCTCAGCCAGGGCATTGAAAATGGGTCATGGACTGGTATTGCAGCATGACAATGACCCAAAACACACAACCAAGGCAACAAAGAAGTGTCTAAAGACGAAGCACATTAAGGTCTTGGAGTGGCCTAGCCAGTCTCCAGACCTTAAACCCATAGAAAATCTGTAAAGGGAGCTGAAGGTTCGAGTTGCCAAACGTCAGCCTCGAAACCTTAATGACTTGGAGAGGATCTGCAAAGAGGAGCAGGACAAAATCCCTCCTGAGGTGTGCAAACGTATGACCTTGTGATTGCCAACAAGGGTTTTGCCACCAAGTACTAAGTCGAAGGGGTCAAATACTTTTTTCACTCATTGACATACAAATCCATTTATAACTTTTTTGATATGCGTTTTTCTGGAATTTTTTTGTTATTCTGTCTCTCACTGTTAAAATACACCTACCATTAAAATTATAGACTGATCATTTCTTTGTCAACGGGCAAACGTTCAAAATCATCAGGGCATCAAATACTTTTCTCCCTCACTGTATACTTCTACCGCCAACTTATGACCTGTGCATTACATTAATTATGTGTAATTCAGAAATTATATTTAAACTGTGTACTCATATGGGTGCCCATTATTGTGAAAGCCTGCTTGTGGCTTGTGACCAGCAACGAGTAGATGGAGAAAAGCTATAAAAAGTATCTTATAGAGACAACTGTCTTTTTCACGACTTGTGCTCTTGGAGTTATAGGACTGAAGAAAAAAGAATGGGACAAATACAAAGAATATGAGAACTCTGAGAACTGGCAAAAACGTAGAGAAACTTAGCAGCTTGTCCATTGGTTAGTTCAGTGGTTCCCAAACTTTTTAGGTTCAAGGCACACTTAATATTTTAGTATTTTTCCAAGGCACCCCAAGTCAAAATTTCTATATTGTATAGCTGTACAGCGCTGCGGCATTTACTGGCGCTATAGTGTAATGTACAGTGTTGGTGTTTGGTGTATACATTTATTGTGTTTTAATACAGGGGTGTGTTTGTATGTAATGTATGCGTTTGATTGCAGGGGTGTGTCTTACTGTAATGTTCACTTTTAAATGTGAATGTACATTTGTGTGAGGTATTTGTGTTTGAGTGAAGGGCTGTGTTTGTATATTATTTTTTTTCGTTTGAATGCAAGGGTGTCTTTGTATGTAATATTTGTGTTAGATTGCATGAGTGTGCTTGTATGTTGTGCTGGTGTTTGACTGCTTGGATGTATGCACAAACACTACCACATACATACATACATACATACAGTTGCAAGAAAATGTATGTGAACCCTTTGGAATGATATGGATTTCTGGACAAATTGGTAATAAAATGTGATCTGATCATCATCTAAGACACAACAATAGACAATCACAATCTGCTTAAACTAATAACACACAAAGAATGAAATGTTGCCATGTTTTTATTGAACACACCATGTAAACATTCACAGTGCAGGTGGAAAAAGTATGTGAACCCTTGGATTTAATAACTGGTTGAACCTCCTTTGGCAGCAATAACTTCAACCAAACGTTTCCTGTAGTTGCAGATCAGACGTGCACAACGGTCAGGAGTAATTCTTGACCATTCCTCTTTACAGAACTGTTTCAGTTCAGCAATATTCTTGGATGTCTGGTGTGAATCGCTTTCTTGAGGGCATGCCACAGCATCTCAATCGGGTTGAGGTCAGGACTCTGACTGGGCCACTTCAGAAGGCGTATTTTCTTCTGTTTAAGCCATTCTGTTGTTGATTTACTTCTATGCTTTGGGTCATTGTCCTGTTGCAACACCCATCTTCTGTTGAGCTTCAACTGGTAGACAGATGGCCTTAAGTTCTCCTGCAGAATGTCTTGATAAACTTGGGAATTAATTTTTCCTTCGATGATAGCAATCCGTCCAGACCCTGACACAGCAAAGCAGCCCCAAACCATGATGCCCCCACCACCATACTTCACAGTTGGGATGAGGTTTTGATGTTGGTGTGCTGTGCCTTTTTTTCGCCACACAGAGTTGTGTGTTTCTTCCGAACAACTCAACTTTGGTTTCATCTGTCCACAGAATATTTTGCCAGTACTGCTGTGGAACATCCAGGTGCTCTTGTGCAAACTGTAAACGTGCAGCAATGTTTTGTTTGGACAGCAGTGGCTTCCTCTGTGGTATCCTCTCATGAAATCCATTCTTGTTTAGTGTTTTACATATTGTAGATTCGCTAACAGGGATGTTAGCATTTTCCAGTGACTTTTGTAAGTCTTAAGCTGACACTCTAGGATTCTTCTTCACCTCATTGAGCAGTCTGCACTGTGTTCTTGCAGTCATCTTTACAGGATGGCCACTCCTAGGGAAAGTAGCAGCAGTGCTGAACTTTCTCCATTTATAGACAATTTGTCTTACCTTGTACTGCTGAACAGCAAGGCTTTTGGAGATACTTTTATAACCCTTTCCAGCTTTATACAAGTCAACAATTCTTAATCGTAGGTCTTCTGAGAGCTCTTTTGTGCGAGGCATCATTCACATCAGGCAATGCTTCTTGTGAAAAGCAAACCCAGAACTGGTGTGTGTTTTTTATAGGGCAGGGCAGCTGTAACCAACACCTCCAATCTCATCTCATTGATTGGACTCCAGTTGGCTGACATCTCACTCCAATTAGCTCTTGGAGATGTCATTAGTCTAGGGGTTCACATACTTTTTCCACCTGCACTGTGAATGTTTACATGGTGTGTTCAATAAAAACATGGCAACATTTCATTCTTTGTGTGTTATTAGTTTAAGCAGACTGTGATTGTCTATTGTTGTGACTTAGATGATGATCAGATCACATGTTATGACCAATTTGTGCAGAAATCCATATCATTCCAAAGGGTTCACATACTTTTTCTTGCAACTGTACATACACAGATATTCATGCACATTAACACACAGATGCATATAAATACACCGACATATACACACAGATTCATATAGACACCGACACATACACACATGTAGATACACGCCGACACATACACACACATAGATACACACCGACATATACACACATGCACCGACACACACAAACATTCATACATGCCCACACCATGACACAGATACACACACTGACATATAATCACACACCCTGACACACAGATGCACATATACAGATGTGTGCGCGCACACAGACGCACACTGACATATATATACACACACACACACACAGATGCACACCCTGACACACACACACTCACAGACACCCTGACACAAACACTCATTACAGGGACCCGGTTACGGTCTTAAACGGTGGCGACACTTGACCGAGGGTCCTTGTTGAGCAGTAATGTTTTCCCGGTTCTATAATCATAGCACCGAGGAAATATTCCGCGCCACCCCTGTGGGCACCGCAGCATACAGTTTGGGAACCGCTGGGTTAGTTCCTGCTCAGGTCTCAAAATGGTTTTGCTCACTTGTGCCATTACTGTCACGATTCGGGAACCTAACACGCTAACGGGTCACAGAGAGGAAGGGTGCTATACCGGTCCTTAGAATGGCCGAGTTAAGCACACTAAGAATAGTCAGTAGACAAGCCAAGTAAAGGGAGCCAGAAAACAGGAGAATGAGAAACAAGCCGGGAATACAGGAGAATCGAACTAACAAGCCAAATAATCGGTAACCAAAGAGAAACACGAGCAAACTGCAATACAGGTATCACAAGACCACAACAGGGCACTGAGAGACAGGAAAGGTAAGTATATAACAGCAGTGCTTAATTCTGATTGGATAATTTCCAATCAGAATTAATAATCACACGTGGGAGATATCTATACCTCCGTGGGAGATATCTATACTGTGATTAGGGTACTGTGGCTTTAACGCCGGGTCACGTGAGTGACCCTGGCGTTTACATAAATGCCGGGATTCCCAGCGTGCAGCATTACACATGCTGCCGCTGGGAGGTGAGGAGGAGGACGCGAGCGGCGCGCAGCACAGAGGGGACGCCGCTCGCCTACAGGTAAGAGGAGGAGGGACCGCGTGCAGCCTCCCCTCACAGCCGCCCGCGGAGTCTTGGCATAACCTCCCCCCCCCCCCGAGGGAAGCCGAAGCCTTTAAAGGAAACCGGGCATGAAAGGAGCGGATCAAAGAGGTTGCGTTCAAATCAGAGGCAGAAACCCAAGACCGCTCCTCAGGGCCGACCCCGAGAAAAACAAGAATCAAGCAGAGCAGCCACTTCGTACACGTTACCGGAGACCGCGCGGAGGGAATCCGGCCGCCTGAGAGGACCAGAGAATCGATTACAGAGCAAGGGCTTCAAAAGGGAGGTGTGAAAAGTGTTAAGTATACACATGGAAGGAGGCAAGGCCAGCGAGTAGGACACGGGATTCACCCTACGCAAAACCTTATAGGGACCAAGGAACAGGGCGCAAATTTCATCGAGGGAACCCTGAGGCGGAGATTCTTAGAGGACAACCAAACCCTATCACCCGGGACATAAGAAGGAGCCACACACCTATAACGATCAGCAAATCTCTTCTGAGTAGCAGCCGCACGGTAGAGAGCAGCATGGACCTGATCCCACATCTTCCGCAAGGAGGCAAGGTGCTCGTCCAAAGCAGGCATTCCCTTGTCGGAGAACACACCGGGAAGGACAGAGGGTTGAAACCCATAAGCAACCATAAAAGGACTTAAGCCAGTGGACGAATGAGTCACGGTATTCCTGGCGAATTCAGCCCAGGGAAGGAGATGAGACCAGTTGTCCTGGTGTGCATTAGTGAAGCAGCGTAAATATAACTCCACAGATTGATTTGCCCGTTCGGCAGCTCCATTAGATTGTGGATGATAGGAGGAAGTAAACGACAAGGAGATCCCCATCTCAGCACAAAAGCCCCTCAAAAACCGAGAGACAAATTGAGGACCCCTGTCGGATACGATATCCTGAGGTATACCACGCAAGCGGAACACCTCCCTGGCAAATATCTGAGCCAACTGAACCACAGAAGGTAGCTTTTTAAGGGGAACAAAGTGTGCCATCTTAGAGAACCTATCAGTCACAGTTAAAATTACAGTCTGTCCATCAGATGAAGGAAGATCTACAATGAAGTCCATGGATTAGTGGAACCATGGTTTCTTGGGTACAGAAAGGGTCATTAGGAGCCCCGGGGGTTTAACGTTAGGGGATTTACACTGTGTGCAAACATGACAAGCCTGCACATAATCTACCACGTCTTGTTTAAGTGAGGGCCACCAAAACAGTTGAAGGAGACCCTTGTATGTTTTGGTAACCCCTGGATGACCAGCAGTTTTGGCGGTGTGAAATAAAGCTAATAATTTCTTTCTATCTTTTTCTTTCATGTATAATCTACCAAGGGGTGTCTCAGAGGGTGCTTGGGATTGGTATGTGTTGATACCATCAAGGAAAAGAGACAAAATAACTAAACGGGTAGCAGCTATTATCTTAGATGTAGGTACAATGGGTTCAGGAGCGGGGGCAATCGACTCCAAAGGTTCGTACTGTCTGAAGATAACATCAGCCTTGACATTACGGTATCCAGGCCTATATGTGATAATGAACTGAAAGCGTGAAAGAAATAAAGACCATCTGGCCTGACGAGAGGACAACCTTTTAGCATCTGCTATATAGGAGAGATTCTTATGATCAGTTATAACCAGGATTTTGTGTCTAGCTCCTTCTAATAAGTACCTCCATTCTTTAAAAGCCATCACAATAGCTAATAGTTCCCTGTTCCCAACGTCGTAATTCTTTTCCGAATCAGACAGCCTTTTAGAAAAGTAACAACAGGGATGCAGGGGTTCGGTATGCGATAGTCTTTGTAATAATACGGCTCCTACACCTGATTCTGAAGTGTCTACTTCCATAACAAAGGGAAGGGAAGGATCAGGATGGTGTAGCACAGGGGCAGTGGCAAATGCCTTTTTGAGAGTCTCAAAGGCTTTAACGGCTTCATGAGTCCAAACCCTGGGGTGCAAACCCTTTTTAGTCAGTTTCGTGATAGGAGAAATAACTGATGAAAAGTTTTTAATAAACCTTCGATAATAATTGGCCAAGCCTATAAATCGCTGTATCGCCTTAAGGAATTGGGGAAGAGGCCAAGACAATATGGCTTCTAATTTTGAAGGATCCATGCTGAATCCCTGTTCAGAAATGACATACCCTAGGAATTGTACTGATTTTTGGTCAAATAAACATTTCTCTAATTTGCAATAAAGACCGTTCTGCAGCAATCTCTTAAGTACCATCCTCACATGAGTATGATGTGACTTCAAATCAGGAGAATATACAAGTATGTCATCAAGATAAACTACGGCACAGATATGCAGTAAATCTCTAAGGACATCATTTATAAGGTCCTGAAACACAGCAGGAGCATTACACAGTCCAAAAGGCATGACTAGATACTCGTAATGCCCACTGCGTGTATTGAACGCTGTTTTCCATTCATCATTCTCTTTTATACGAACCAAGTTATAAGCCCCCTGAGGTCTAGTTTAGTAAAATATCTAGAACCTTTAACACGGTCAAACAACTCAGTGATGAGAGGGATAGGATAAGCGTTTTTAATTGTTATATTATTTAGACTCCTGTAGTCTATACATGGCCTCAAATCGCCCTCTTTCTTGGCAACGAAAAAGAAACCAGCACCAGCAGGAGAGGAGGACCTTCTGATAAAACCTTTACATAAGGATTCCCGTATGTACTCCTCCATGACCTGATTTTCTTTCTCAGAAAGCGGGTAGACCTTACCCCATAGTACCAGGTAACAGGCTTATGGCACAATCATAATCCCGGTGTGGCGTTAGCTTATCAGCCTCCCTTTTTTCAAAGACCAATGCGAGGTCTGCATACACAGGAGGGACAGAAACAGAAAGTGGTTTAGCTGTAGGTAAGCAAACAGGACAGTAAGCAAACAGGACAGTAAGCAAACAGGACGTAAATGGGCCATACAGTCTCGTTGACAAGATACCCCCTAGGAGAGTATATCTAAACAACTCCAATCAAGTACTGGGTTGTGTTTAACTAACCAGGGAAAACCCAGAACGATGGAAGCTGTAGGGGAGTCAATTATTTGGAAGGTTAACCTTTCCTTATGTAAGGCACCCACAGCCATAACCATTTCTTGGATTTCATGGGTCACCAGAGGTTTATCAAGTGGTCTACCATCTATGGCCTCAACGGCCAAGGGTGTGGCCTTTTGGATCAGAGTCAAGGCTGCGGTTTTAGCAAAGTTCTCATCCATAAAGTTGTCTGCAGCGCCTGAATCGATCAAGGCTTTGGTTTTTATGGTAGTCTGATTGATCAAAAGAGTAACCGTAGAGATGGAAACATGAGGGGAAAAAGACATAACACCCGAGGCCGACCCCTCTCTAGGCCTTAGGTGCTGAAGACTACGCCTCTCTCTAATACGGTTGTCAACGAGAATGATATAGTCTATTAAATCATCCAGGAGAACAGGCAATTCCCTGGATGCTATTTCATCTAATATGTAAGTGGCCAAACCCTCCTGAAAGGCTGTTATGAGGGCGTCGTTATTCCATGCTACTTCAGCTGCTAGAGTGCGGAATTCAATAGTATAATCCGCTACTGATCTATTACCTTGTCGTACCCTAAGCAGAGCTTTGCCAGCAGAAGCAACCCTACCGGGTTGATCAAATGTGCGCTTGAAAGCTGTTAAAAAATCTGCAAAGGACATTGGGGACGTATTCTCCCACATGGGATTAGCCCCTGCTAAAGCTTTCCTGGTCAAGTGGTTGATTAAAAAAGCAATTTTAGCTCTATCAGTGGGGTAGGAACGAGGATTCATCACCAAATGAATATCAATTTGGTTGAGGAAACCACGACACAACGCTGGATCACCGCTATAGCGCTGTGGTGGCGTCATGTGAACCACGTGAGCAGGAACGGGTACTGGATCGGGAATGGGTTCGGGCACAGCAGCAACAGCTTCTTGAACGGCAGGTTGCAAGTGGGCAGTACGAGCCAGTATGGTTTGCAAAGCCTGGGCAAACTGATCCATACGGTGGTCTAAACCATCTATTCTAGCCTCCTGATTCACTAACAGCTGTGGAATGTCAGCAGGTTCCATGGTGGCCCTGTTGTAATGTCACGATTCGGGAACCTAACACGCTAACAGGTCACAGAGAGGAAGGGTGCTATACCGGTCCTTAGAATGGCCGGGTTAAGCACACTAAGAATAGTCAGGAGACAAGCCAAGTAAAGGGAGCCAGAAAACAGGAGAACGAGAAACAAGCCGAGGTCAAAGGAATGGAGAATACAGGAGAATCGAAATAACAAGCCAAATAATTGGTAACCAGAGAGAAACATGAGCAAACTGCAATACAGGTATCACAAGACCACAACAGGGCACTGAGAGACAGGAAAGGTAAGTATATAACAGCAGTGCTTAATTCTGATTGGATAATTTCCAATCAGAATTAATAATCACACGTGGGAGATATCTATACCTCCCACTGTGATTAGGGTACTGTGGCTTTAACGCGGGGTCACGTGAGTGACCCTGGCGTTTACATAAATGCCGGGACTCCCAGCGTGCAGCGTTACACATGCTGCCGCTGGGAGGCGAGGAGGAGGACGCGAGCGGCGTGCAGTGCAAAGGGGACGCCGCTCGTCTACAGGTAAGAGGAGGGGGGACCATTACACAGTGAACCTATACCATTTGCTTATCAGACTGATCCCACACATAAGGGTAGTCCAGAACCGAAATGCCAGCAAGTTCTTTCTCTCTTTTTTTTTCTTTGTCCATTTGTTGCAAAAAAAAAAAGAATGGAAGCCTAAAAATGTCAGCCCACAGTAACTGCCTGTTTTGCCTGAATGTTAACCTATTCTTGTATCTTTAGAACTATGGAGCTGTTACAGGAATTAATTTAAGCAGTTATACCAAACTACAATAGAAAACACACAATGCTATTTATGGCTGCTTGTGAAGGTACATTACACTATTTGTTTAATGAAACATTTCATGAGGACTTTAATGGGACTAGCCCCATATGCCCTTATGTTTTGTTTTATTTTGCAAATGTTTGCCGGTTCTAACAGGTGTCTGTGTGTGTAAATTGCCAAGCTGTTAATAAAATATGTTCCATTCTCTGGACAATGTACAGGCATATTATGGTTGTGAATATTTATCACAATCATTTCCTTGCAGAGCACTCTGTCCTGACTTAATACAATAATTCTTTTGCTGTAAAGAAAGACATTCTTACACTCATTTCGACAATATTTCTGTAACACACATCTCAAATATGTCATATATTATTCTGCACAAAAATTTAAAACTATTTTCTCAACATGAAGAAATTCACTCATAGAACTTGAAAATAAACAAAATATCTATTTTATTTGAAGCCGACATGCAACAGAATACATTAACATTCCAGCCCCATTACCTTGATGTCTTGTAAATCTGATAATCAGATTCAAATGTTATCTGTATGTCTGCTTAATGTGGATCAAACACTTTTGGGGTCTTTGCATATACAACATTGAAGTTTATGGAGGATACAGCAAGACTTTTGGAGCCTTTGTAGATCAAGGTTTGCAATAAACAAGACAATTCTTGATTCCCACAGCCATCACTGGAGAGACTTTCTGGGACTTGACATAAGTTGACAGCAAAGCTCTGTCTTTGGTCAACTTTAGGCTTGTCCATAAGACAAAGTATTTCCAATCTTTGGATTTCTTAGAATTCTAATGACATTCCATCACAGTCAATATAAGTATTTCATATAGGTTATATCTCAGAAGTGACAGAGACACTTTAAAATAAAGTACTATATCTTTCAGTGGGTTCCCAGTGATAGGCTGAGAGCCTCTCACCAGTGGTTTGGATAAACCTTCCAGATACTGCAATGAAGGAAGAAAGCTGGGAGGCAAAGGCGCTGGGCGCCAGAACCCCAACTTTGAGGTTAAACCATTGCAAAATGATGTCACCCACAAAGGAGAATTTCTGAATGTTTAGAAAAAATCCTACGTTTGAGATGATCATAGCCAAAGTACGAACCGCCTGTTCTTTAAGACTTATAAATGATACCGTTTTCATTTAATGAGGCAGGAAGTGAATTGAACAAAACCCTAAAGTGTATGAATGATAACACATGGGGAATTTCATTAAAAGTGTAGGACTCCTGGATTTGATTGAATACGTGGCAAAAACTGTGTTAAAAACTAAAACTTTTTTGCAACAAGTTGATGTGAATAATTACATTTTAACCAGTAGGTGTCACTATTCTTCTTAAATAACTAACATCTCAAGCAATTTAAATCAGCTCTGTCATTATTATTATTAATATTATTTTATTATTTATATAGCGCCATCACATTCTGTAGTGCTGTACATTGGGTGGACTAACAGACATGTAATTTTAACCAGACAATTGGACGTAAAGAACATAGGGGTGGAAGGCCCTACTCAATGAGCTTACATTCTAGAGGGAGTGATGGGCTGACCATATTTTTTATGATCCTCCACCCCAACACTCTGTGTACTCAATGTCCTCCTAATGTATTATTTGTAATCCTGTCACTCATGTTTACCTCTAATTTTTGCATTGATTGTGGTGCCGGATCTTTTTCTTATCTGCTTCCATGTTTAGAAGCCTTCATTTCTCTGCCCTGTAATTCAATTCCTGCGCATGCACTCTGCATGACTCTTGAAGGAGAAGGGAGCAATGCAAGACTGCAGTCAAGGAACGCAATGGGGAGGTAAGTAATCTGTGAAAAATCGAACTTGACAAAGGGAATTGGAACTTGCACCTTTATCAAGTTTCGTCAAGAGGGGGAAAAAATAAATAAAACAAAGTAGTCTCTAGTAAAATAAAAAATAAAAATTCAGAAAAGAATGGATTCAGAAACAAGTTTGGGGTGACAGAGCCGCTTTGAAAGAAGAAGAATTAATTCTACAGAAATTCAGCTATTCCGGGAAGAAGCTTAAGATTAAAACAAGGGAAAGATAGATTAATGAAGAAAGTATACAATAAAAACAACTGTAAATTATGCAGAAAAAATAACAGGCAAGAACTTTTAATACATACAAGTTAATAATGAAAGTGATGTACTGTTAATTATGGATTATACTAATCTGAGATGAAGACCCTTACTAAGAAAAGATGAACTCTGTGTAGTGTGGCCTTGCAGACCAGGGCCGGACTGGCCCACCAGGATACCGGGAAATTTCCTGGTGGGCCGCATTAAGCTGAGGCCAGGCAGACAGCCCTAATGATTATTATGACAAACAGTAAATAGTGACAGTATCCCAGTGAGAATCACAAAAAATAATCAGTACTCAAACACCTTAGTGAGTATCCCTTTATTTTCACAAAAAACTAAATATACATACAGAATAAGGTGGAGTTTCCTCTTATTTTAATAGCTTATATTAGCAGGTATACCTAAAAATAACAGAATATAACACATAATAGTGCAATAATGCCTGTATTCAATTTTGGAGTTTGACAAATAGATGAAATATCACTCACAAAAAAAGAGCCTGTAAGTAAGGCTCAAATATCCAGCTTTGTGGGATGTCAAGGTTCCCACTCCCTTCATACTGCCAGAACATTTCAAATGATGAGGTATCCTCTCAAAGGTGAGTGTAAAGATAAGGTGCTTTATTATAAGTGCACAAGTAATAGTGAACAAAATAAATAAAATCAAAACCTTACAGTTGGAAGGTTAGTCTTTTAGAATAGTCCTTTGCAGTAGTCCTTATTGCAAAACGCGTTTCGCCTCGTATCAGAGGCTTCCTCAGTTACTGATGTCCTGCTGGTCGTGAATGTCCTTTTAAATAGTCCATATTTGGCGCTTACTTACTGCCGTCGGTTCATGCGTTCAAGTGGCATTTCCGCTTCCGGGTTTTGCATTCCATCAGTGGAATGCATGTATCAGCAGAGTGCATATTTCCTTTTCCTATGCAGTGGAACACATCCTTGCGTTCCACTGCGTATTCGCGATGTATTAGTCTCTTTCATAGCTTAAGGCAATCCATAATGGATATAATATAAATAGATCAAATGTTTAGTATATAAAGGGAACAGATATATCAGTCTCTTGTACAGCATTAGGCAATTCGTAAATATATCAAATGGTAGGGAATATTCAGTGTATAATACAGAGCAAATATTCAATAGTGTTATTGATAAAAAATGGAGAATAAAAATACTGAATGATACAATATCTTAATATTAAACCAAATTAAATATTATAATAAGATAGCATAGGTGAACAAATAGTTCATATTAAAATAAATAATGTGGTACACCGTATCCAACTATTTTAAAATCATTGTAGTAATCCAGATTTTAACCAGAAAGGTGGTCTATTGTGCGTAATTCCAATGAAAGAAGAGAAGAAAGTATATAAAAAATACTACTATATAAAACGTTAAAAGGTAAAATAAGGGTCCTCTTATTAAAACGTGTATAAAAAAACATTATTAATATAAAAACTATTTAAAAGTGGCAAACCTCAAAATCTGAATTTAAACCATGGGGAATCAAAGTTTTAAAATTATAAATAAAGCGCATTTCTTCTTTGCCCAATTTTTAAATATAATTACCCCTCGCCAGTCTCTTTTTACTTCCTTTATTGCACAAAAAAACTGGTTTTCTGGATTTTGGTTATGAATCTGATTAAAATGTAAGGACACACTGTGGGTTTCTAAGCCATTTCTAATGTTACGGATGTGTTCAGCAATCCTAACTTTCAAAGGTCGAATGGTCCTTCCTACATATATGAGATTGCAGGAGCATTTCAGGATGTATATAATGCCCTTTGTGTGGCAGGTTAGGTGATCTTACCCACCTCACAGCCCCCTACCCACTATACAGCCCCCCCACCTACATCACAGTCCCCCTACCCACTATACAGCCCCTCACCTGCCCCTCACACCCCCACCTGACTATACAGCCCCCATACCCACCCCACAGCCCCCACCCACTATACAGCCCCCATACCCACCCCTGCACAGCCCCCTCCCTACTATACAG
>OW240913.1:323002379-323019715 GCA_933207985.1 Pelobates cultripes
CCACTATACAGCCCCCTACTCACTATACAGCCCCCTACCCATCTCACAGCCCCCATACCCACCTCACAGCCTCCTACCCACTATACAGCCCCCTACCCAACTTTCAGGGCTACTTTGTATCCCCAGTCCAGCCCTGTTGCAGACTACAATAGATGAGCATAATTTTCCTCTTCGAAGACTGAGATTGCCGATCTCAGCATTCTGTGAGTTTCATATCCCCACCCTCTCCTGTCCCAGCATGCTGAGAGCTGGGTAGAAGCAGCTGTGTAAAGCAAAATTAATAATAATACTAATTAAAAAAAAATTAAAAAAAACAACACTTATATACTCCAAATTAATAATAAAAAAAACACCCAAAAAACACTTATATACTCTTGACACCTGTAGAGGGTCTGGGGCTTCAGATCCCAAAGCACCTCCTCTTAACCCCCAATCTCCTCACTCCTCCCTTCTCCTCCCCACAACAACCCTCTGTTAAAATCCACTTTTCTTCGAGGTTGTAACTCTACATAAGAAGAAAAACAAAATACACCTACTTTTATATTACCCTTACATCAGATAAATACACGAGGAGAAAGTCAGCAAACTGTTAGCCTTATATATTGCACTACTGATTTGTAGAAGTGTAGTTTGTGAAGGCTATTCACGAATGTCAGAATTGTCAGAATTGTCAGAATTTAGAGTGATTTCAAAGAGATTTTCAAATTTAAGTCCAAACTAGTTGAAATTGGAAAAACATACTAAAATTCTTTGGTCTTAAATTTTAATTCGACTTGAAATTACTGTCGATTTTCACTCTGGTGACTAATCCTTTATAAATTTGCTCAGCAACAATAGTTAATGCACAAGCTACTTATTTAAGCAAAATCGCAATAGGTCTGGCCCTTGTCACTTCACTTCTCAAAGTGACTTCATGTAGACTTTAGGGTTTAATCCTGGTTTTTAACTACAAAGCTCACACAAATGTACCACAGATTTATTTTAATCTCTTATCAGCAAAAACAATCTATTTCTGTCCTTTCACTTTGCAAGAGACCTCAACTGTCCCTCTCCACACCCCATCACCAACCCTGGCTTACAGGACCTTTCCAAGGCTGCAACATTCTATTGGAATGCCTTTTTAATGAATTTGTATTTTATTTTATACTTTAAATTTCAAGAGATGGTTGTTATAAGTAGTGATAGATGCTACTACTTTGCATCCATATGTCATTGTTAGAAATCCAAATTTTAACATCTACTTGGGATGTAATATTATTACTTCCCACCAGAGGGGGAAGTGTAACCCGTTTGTCAAAAATTGTATTGAAAAAAAATAGATTAAATGCTCAGGAAATACTACAAAACCTATTGTGATAATACCTTTTTGCTGTTCTATAATTTCTTAGCGGTTACGATAACGAACAACGTAAACTCCATTTTGCTAACAAACTATTTCATGAAAATTAGCCTGACACTTAATGCTATGCTGAATCAAAATATGCGGCAAAAGGCAGATAATTGTTGAAATAACTTTATGTTTTATCCATGGGCGTCCGCAGGAATTTTTCCAGGGGGAGGGGCATAATTGTTTTGACAGTGTCATGAAGGGGAGGGGCATAGTCATTATCACATAAAGCCAGGGTGAATAGCGTTTTCACAACTATGGTGTCAGGAATAGATGTTTAATCAAATTAAAGGAACATCCTGGTCATCATAACAACTTCATCTAAATTAAAATGCTTTACCTCTGTGCTCCTTCTGACCGTTCCTGCTCCTTGCTGCCCTTTCCGCTCCTTGCTGCCCTTTCCGCTCCTTGCTGACCCTTTCTTCTCCTTTCTGCTCCTTGTATATTCTTTCTGTTCCTTTCTGCTCCTTCTCCTACTTTACCTTTGTGCTCCTGATTCTTTCTGCTCCTTTACTGTTGTGCTCCTTGCTGCCCCTTCCTACTCATTTCTGCTCCTTCTCCTTTCTAATCCTTCTCCTACTTTACCTTCCTGCTCCTTGCTGCCCTTTCTGCTCACTGCTGCTCCTTCTCCTTCTTTACCTTTGTGCTCCTTTTGATTCTTTCTGCTCCTTTCTGACCCTTCCTGTTCATTTCTGTCCCTTCTCCTTTCTGCTTTTTCTCTTACTTTACCTTTGTGCTCCTGATTCTTTCTGGTCCTTTACATTTGTGCTACTTCTGTCCCTTCTTGCTACTTGCGGCCCTTTCCAGCTCCTTCCTGCCCCTTTCTGCTCCTTACTGCCCTTTCTGCTCCTTCTCCTACTTTACCTTTTTGCTCCTTCTCATTCTTTTTGCTTCTTTACCTTTGTGCTCCTTCTATCCCTTCCTGCTCCTGCTGACCCTTCCTGCTTCTTGCAGATGCTTTCTGCTCCTTGCTGACCCTTCCTGCTAATTTCTATTCCTTTCTGCTCCTTCTCCTACTTTATCTTTGCACTCCTTCTGCCCCTTCCAGCTCCTTGCTGCTCTTTCTCCTACTTTACCTTTGTGCTCCTTCTGATTCTTTCTGCTCCTTTACTTTTGCGCTCCTTCTGTCTTTTCCTGCCCCTTTCTGCTCCTTGCAGACCCTTCCTTCTCCTTGCAGACCCTTCCTTCTCCTTGCTGCCCCTTCCCACTTCTTGCTGCCCCTTTCTGCTCATCCTCCTTCTTTACCTTTGTGCTCCTTCTGATTCTTTCTCATCCTTTACCTTTGTTCTCCGTCTGTCCCTTCCTGCTCCTGCTGACCCTTCCTGTTCCTTGCTGACCCTTCCTGCTAATTTCTATTCCTTTCTGCTCCTTCTCCTACTTTACCTTTGTGCTCCCTCTGCCCCTTCCAACTCCTTGCTGCCCCTTTCTGCTCCTTCTCCTTCTTTACCTTTGTGCTCCTTCTGATTCTCTCTGCTCTTTTACTTTTGCACTCCTTCTGTCCTTTCCTGCCCCTTCCTTCTCCTTTCAGATCCTTCCTTCTCCTTGCTGCCCCTTCCTGCTCCTTCTCCTACTTTACCTTTGTGCTCCTTCTGTCCTTTCCTGCCCCTTTCTGCTCCTTGCAGACCCTTCCTTCTCCTTGCTGCCCTTTCCTGCTTCTTGCTGTCCCTTCCTGCTTCTTGCTGCCCCTTCCTGCTCCTTGCAGACCCTTTCTGCTCCTTGCAGACCCTTCCTTCTTCTTCAGCAAGGACCACCCTTTCTGCTCCTTGCTGACCCTTCCTTGCTGACCCTGTAGACTGCCCCCCCATGCCTCACTTACCTGATCTGTAGGCTGCCCCCATGCCTCACTTACCTGATCTGTAGTCTGCTCTCCGATTCCTCACTTTTCTGATCTGTAGGCTGCCCCCCATCCCTCACTTACATGATCTGTAGGCTGCCCCCCCCCATCCCTCACTTACCTGATCTGTAGGCTGTCTCTGCAGCAGGGCGGACAGGCCCACCCGGGATACCGATTTCCCGGTGGGCCGTCGGCACCTGGGGCGGCCCTTTAAATACTGCACCGCCCGGCTCTTGAAGGCGGCCACAGCCTCCCTCCCTCCCTGTATGGCGTGGCGAGCTGCACTCCGGTCAGCGGTGGCGGCAGTGATAGGAAGCACTTCCAGGAGTGATTCTTCCTGTCAGTCGGTGACGGCTCAGAAAGATGAGGGGAGGGAATAAGATGAGGAGGGAATAAAAGAGGGAGGGCGAATAGAAGGGGGAATAGAAGGAGGAGGATAGAGGAAAATGAGGGAGGGGAATAGAAAGAGGGGAGGAGGATCAAGAAAAGAGGGGAGGGGAATAAGAGGGAGAGGGGAGGGGGGAATAAAAAGAGGGAGGGGAGGGGGGAATAAGATAAGAGGGGAGGGAGGAATAAGAAGATGGGAGGGGATAAGATGAGGGGAGGGAATAAGGAGGGAGGGAATAAGAAGAGAGAGGTAGGGGGGAGGAATAAGAAGAAGGGGAAATAAGAAAGGGGAGGGAGGAATAAGAAGAGAGGGGAGGGAATAAGAAGAGGTGGAGGAGAATAAGAAAGAGGGAGGGAATAAAAAGAGGGAATAAGAAGAGGGAGGGAGGGAATAAGAAGAAGGGGCAGCTCTATAGGACAGGGGCCAAGACAGGGAGCTCTTTCACACTACGCGCGCACACACACACAATGCATCCCTATACATACACAGAAACACAACATGCTTCCCTTACACACAGAGAAACACACAATGCATCCATTACACACACACACACACAATGCAACCCTTACACACAAAGACAATGCAACCTTTGCACACATACACAGAAACAGACAATGTAAACCCGTACACACGCATGCAAACACACACACTTCTTTTCTTACATAAACACAGAAACACAATGCATCTCATGCACACACATACAGACACACACCTTGCATCCCTTATGCATACAAACACAGATTCACACAATGCATCCCTTACACACAACCAGAAACACATAATACATCCCTTATACACAAATACACACTGCTTTCACTACACACAAACACACTGCATCACCTGCACAAACTGGTAACCCTAAACACTACATACCATAAGCACACATATTAGATCCTCTACAATAACACATAACACATCCCTACACACTCCACTCCCTGTGAGCGAACTCATGGGTGGGTGGAACATATAAGTGGACTTATGAGTGGGCCTTGTGGGCATACTCACCGTCAGGCCCTGGGGCCCAGACCTTGAGCTGTGTAAGGGGCCCCCCAAAAATTGAGCTGCTTCCAATTCTCCCAGAACATTGAATTTTGTGACCACAGTTGCAAACAGCCTCCAGAGATCCTGTTCTACACCAGACCAGTGGAGCCAAACTACAGCCCATCATCATCCTCATCTGCTTGTAAGTAGGCAATCTAGTATATTATTAGTGACACTAATCTATAATTTACCTCACATTAAAGGGACACTATAGCTTAATGAAGTGGTTCTGGTGTCTATAGCTGGTCCCTGCAGGCTTTTTAATGTAAGCACACACTGTGTGCAGCACTGGCGTTAGTTCATATGGCAGATCATATGGGTGGGGCATTGTGATGTGACATGTGGGGGAAGCAAATTTTTATTTTGTCTAGGGCGGCAAAAATCCTTGCACCGGCTCTGATCCTGGGCAGGTGCACCAGTCTACTTGACTGGTTTTGCCCCCCAGGCCTAAGGCTGCCAGCCGTCCCCTGGCCGCTGGGGAGATCTTTTGGCGGCCGCTGGCGGACTTGTCCTGGCGGCCGCTGAGGGAGCTGCGCGAGCTGCGCTGGCTTTGCTCCCCAGCACGCAGCTAAATGAGACCGTCGCCGGAATATGACGTCATATTCCGGCGCCAGTCTCATTCAGCAGCGCGGGAGGGCACTAACACAGGAAGCACCTCTAGTGACCGTCTGAGTGACTGTCGCTAGCAGTGTCACTTTGAAGCAATGTAAACACTGCCTTTTGTCTGAAAAGTCAGTGTTTACGTTGAAAAGCCTGTAGGGACATGCTATAGACACCAGTACCACCACATTAAGCTGTGTGTGTGCGTCTGCTAGTGAGTGAGCTTGCTTGCATGCGTGTGCCTGCTAGTGAGTGAGCTTGCTTGCATGCGTGTGCCTGCTAGTGAGTGAGCTTGTGTTTTTATGTCAATGAGTTGATGTATATCAGTAAGATTGTTTGTCTATGAGGCTGTGTATCAATGAGCTTGTGTGTGTCACTGAAATGTCAGTGAAATTGCCTGTGTCTGCATGTGCGTATGCTTACTGTATAATTAAACGTTTTACCCTGAAAGGACCAATATTTTATATTAGAAAAAGCAATATATATATATTACTCAATCATATGTCCTGGCAAGACATAGCCTTACATATTACACGCAACAATATATGGCGCAGTGACTTATGGGGCTGGCACAAATTTTTTTTCCAGGGCTGCTTTGTATCCCCAGTCCGGCCCTGCTCTGCAGTCTGGGAGTTGCTGCTGCATGTGCTGCTCCCTTGCGTATTCAGTCAGGAGAGAGAAGCAGGGATAAGATGTAGCTTCCTATCCTTGCCTTTCTCCATAGACAGCACTGGTATTGCACTGTATTCTCAATTTCATAGGAAAAATAACAGCACAAGCTGAAAAATCCAGGGAGGGGGGGGAGGTGAGGGGGGGGGCGGGCAAGTGCCCCGCTTGTGGACGCCAATGGTTTTATCCTTGTTCCATCTGGTTTTAGATCATTTTCATATCTACCTTGCTATTTAAATAGAGCAATTTTTGGTATCTAAGACCATTCTTTATGCAGACAATTAGAACCAATTGGATTAATGAATATTATCGGTAATTCTGCATATTTAGTAGGTATATAAGCCTTTGCTCAATGCTTACAGCTCACTTTTCCGTACTGATTCTGGTTTTACTTTGGATGAGTCATATTGCGATATTATTAAACAGATCAGCCCTTAAAATTGTTTTCAATATTTGAACTGGTTTAAGTGTACTATACACCTGGAACGAGCCATTCATTAAAGGGATTCACACAACACAAACTACCTTCATCATAGAAACCACCAAATTCTTATGTCAGTCCACTTCTAATTTGTTTGAATCTATTCTGGGTTTTTGGGGGGTAGGGGTGGATGTTTGAAAAGTAACTGAATTTATTTTGCAATTGCCGCCCTACAAAGTACAAAATAATTAAAGGTTTAATCTAAGTGCACCATAAGGTCTTTGTATTATTGCATGGTGACTTTGTATTATTGCATTATTAAGTGCATGGTACTTAGAGAACACTGAACCCGTTCTTAGGATTATGAATAGGTTATAACAGCAGCACTTTATAAAAATCACTAATGCTTCAAGATAGCCCACCTAGAATGTAAGTTTCCGGTTTCAGGTTGCCAATGACAATTTTACCCTTTATCTGCGTGTGCCCTCAGTTTAAAGAGCCATTCAGATAATAATCTCTAATAGTACTCTGGACCATAAGGATACAAGGTAATTATGCACAATGCTTAAAGGAACATTGTATTCAATATAGCAACTTCATCTAATTATACAGTAGTCCCACATTGTTATATCCGCACAATGTTGTATTTTAATGCTTAGAAGGCTTGGAAGAGAGGCTGCAAGCCACGTCTAAAATGCCTTTGGATAGGAGAGCTGGAACTGTTAATTCCCTGCTCTCTTACCCAGGCATAACGTACCTTCCATGACAAAAGAATCATTAATGGATCGTATCGAGTGCCACACATGCACCTATATTCCTCGATGCTCCTCTATGAGGAGATTTAGATTGGAGGGCATGCCTCCAGTGTCACGCAAGGAGGGGCCAGCGGCAGCACGGAGAGAGATTGGGAGGTGGAGAAAAGGTGAGGAAAATCATACTTAGTAGACACAGGCAGGCTGTAATTAGCTGGGGACAGAGTGACTATTGCGTTAGGAATACAAAACGCTATAGTGTCCTTTGAAGCATCTACCACAGAGTTTTGCAAACTGGTCAAATGATAATAAAATATATTACTATCTTGTACATGAGGAGAAAAATAAATGCCTAAAATGGATCCTCATATATAATTATGCAATTTTTTTTCTTTTAGCCTAAGTACTGGGAACTTTTTTTGTAAATTAAAAAGATTATTGCTTTTTTTGTTTTTTTCCAGGTAACCTCCAAATCTTATACTTAGTCGTGAAATCGTCTGAGCAATTAGATATACACTGTATGTTCTCATTATATATTAAAGCGGCGCAGAGTGCAAGATGTACTTTGAATGTATAATTAAACAGATGTAAATAAATTATGATATTAACAATTTTAACATTTCTCCCATGTAGATGATATCTAGTCTATCATCCTTAATTAGATCTTAATTTTCCAAGATTTGCACATTCAGTTTTGTTTTTTGACAATCTTTGTTAAGATAAGACTTTTCATATAAATGTAAAGTAAAATGAAAAAAACAAGATTTACAATACAGTAAACGCTTTAGAATAACTCAAGGTTATTGGGCAATACATTGTCAGGCTGCCAATACAAATTGTCCTTACTCAACAGAGCTGAGTAAGTAACATGGCATATGTCAACGTATCACATGAAGAACAAAAGGGAACTTGTAGGACTCCATCCCATCTTGTGGAACCATTCACGGTCTAAATTTGAGGCAGTCACTTCAAAAGTCCAGTTATGCACACCAACAAAAAAAAAGAGGAAAAGGGGGAGGAATGGAGGGGATAGTAAAGGAAGGTAGGGTAAAAGGAGGGGCAAATACCATCTGTCTTCCCTCTGGGAACCAGTCAATTAGAGCAGGATCTTACACATATATTCGAGCCAAGGCCCCCACAACAGAGCACACATTTCAGACCTAGCATGGAGTCAATGACCACCCTGGACTGCTAATGCCGGAGCATGGGCACTGCTTGTTGTTTCCAATAAATCGGAATGAGGGCCTTTGCTGGATTTAATAGGTGCTATCATAATAGCCTTTTTGTATTTAGAAAGGGAGACGGACGTATGATAAAGAAGCATAGCGTTGAGTGTAAACAAGGAGATTCTTCTGTATCTTTCAGGTTCAGGTCATCCTAGATATTTCACTAGTAAGGAGATATCAATGGACAGCTCCAATACATGTACAACAGTGATACAACATCCACCCACAACGCAACCAGCATGCATCTGGGACATTTGGGATGAACTTGTGAATGTTCGATACAATCTGGAGATAAGCTTAAATTTTGTTTCTTGGGTTTTAAACTCTAGAGACAACTTATAGGGCAGGATTAACATTGTCTCCCACTGCTTCACAGAGAAAGATTTCCCCAAGTCCTCCTCCCACTTAGCCGTGAACCATAAGAGGGTATTCTGCGCTGAACTTTGGAGAACCTGATATCCCGTGGAAATACCCCTGTCAAGGTGTTTCTCCAGCAAGCACATCTGTTTTAAGTCAGTTGAGCTCTATGAAGATTATGTTTTTGAGACATTGAATTGTAGAGATGTTGCAACTGATGACCCAATGTGCATTCCAATCACGCCGGATATCCACGTGACCGGATATGACGTAACCAAGCATTGCGTTCCACCGAAGAAAAAGACAGCAAATCAGAATATAAACAGTATATAAAGGACTGAATGGACACGTTAACATAAGCAAAGCCAACTGAGGAAGCCGCGCTAGGCG
Source organism: Pelobates cultripes (assembly GCA_933207985.1). Lineage (NCBI taxonomy): Eukaryota > Metazoa > Chordata > Amphibia > Anura > Pelobatidae > Pelobates > Pelobates cultripes. The sequence goes on from OW240913.1 coordinate 323,011,445, forward strand.
AAACGGGTTTTGGCAATACATTGGACATCATTAATGGATTTTTATTCACATTTATTTTATCCATGTGTTTTACTAAATACATTTTTGTTTTAACTCAATTTGGATTTCCTGCAATTTACTGCTGGGAGGAGATTACAATACTCCAGGTATCCAGACCAGGTATCCAGCTTTCCAGACCATCCACAGGGGGATTTGGATCACCCTTAAAGATCCTAAGGTCATCCACACCAGAGCCAGGTTAAATATATGGCTCTACTCTTGTGAGTGTATTCTTGTAACAAGCAGTATTTACATATATAGTTTTGAGTTATCTGCACTACTGTATACCTCTCTGTCTTTGCAGCATTGCTGGACTTATTGAGAAGAGAGGAAAGTATATAATTTGCTCCACCTATCATGTTTGTATTATATGTGATTTTAGGTGTTGGTATAGGGCATACCACACAGGTGTTCGAGCTTCTTGTCACTACTGGATATACCTACCACTTATGTCTTTTCTTGTAAAATGTGGAACATTGTGTTCATACTTTGCTTAATATATGTCAGTGATTATTATTGCATATGATTAGAATGCTATGATAGGCTAGATTTTTTTCAGTCGGTAGGAGACATCTTTCATTAGCCTCCTTAGCACCCAATTTTATCAATTAATTAATTTATTCACAGAATAGATACTTTTAGCCAGTGGCGTACTAAGGGAGGGGTGGGGGGCGGTCCGCTCCGGGTGCCACTCAGTGGGGGGTGCTACATTCTGTACCTCCTGCTGGTTCACAATAACAATCCTCTCCCTTGCGGCTCCAGCGCTCAGTCAGTGAGTCAGAACACAGGGAGGGGATTCCCAGCCTGAGTCATCACTGAGCTCCAGGGAGATTGTTATGGAGTGTGCCAGCAGGGAGCGCAGAGCCTGTATTCTGCCAGGTTTCTCCCTTGCGGTCACTCTGCCTGCACCTGCTGCACTGCCTGACCCTGGGCTGGGATGGAGAGAGACAGCCCCTGAATCATGGTAAGATAATATTATTATTTTAAATTCACCCTCACCCCCTCCCTCAGTCACCCTGTCACCCCTCCCCCAGTCACCTGGCCCTCAGTGCAGTCACCCCCCCTCCAGTCACGTGTCCACCCCCCACCAGTCACTCTGTCACCTTCCCAGTCAGCCCCAGTCACTCTGTCACCAGTCACCCCCCCCTCAGTCACCCTGTCACCCCACTCCCTCCAGTCCACCCACACACTCCCTCAGTCACCAGTCACTCCCCTCAGTCACTCTGTCACCAGTCCACCCCAGTCGCACTCTGTAAACCCTTCCCACAGTCACCCCCCCTCAGTCACCCTGTCACCCCCCGAGCCCCTCAGTCACTCTGTCACCAGTTACACCCAGCCACTCTGTCACCCCCTCCTTCAATCACCAGTCACCCTCCTCAGTCTCTGTCACCAGTCACCCCCTCAGTCACCCTGTCACCCCCTCCCACTCAGTCACTCTGTCCTCCCCCCTCCAGTCACTCTGTCACCAGTGACCCCCAGTCACTCTGTAAACCCTTCCCACAGTCACCTGTCACCCCCCCCTCCAGTCACCGTGTCGCCCCCCTGAGCCCTCAGTCACTCCTGCCCAGTAACCCCAGCCACTCTGTCCACCCCCTTCCTCAGTCACTTTATCACCCAGTCACCCCCCCTCAGTCACTCTGTCACCAGTCACCCCCTCCCTCAATCACTGTCACCGGTCACCCCCTCCCTCAGTCATCCTGTCACCCCTTCCCTCAGTCACCCTGTCACCCCTTCCCTCAGTCACTGTTTCATCCCCTCCCTCAGTCACTCTGTCACCAGTCACCCCCTCCCTCAGTCACCCTGTCACTCCTTCCCTCAGTCACTCTGTCACCAGTCACCCCCTCCCTCAGTCACCCTGTCACCCCCACCCCAGTCACCCCTGTCACCCCCCCTCCCCTCAGTCACTTGTCACCCCGTCCACTCTGTCACCAGTCACCCCCCTCATTCCCTCCCCTCTGTCACCAGTCTGCCCCTTCCCTCAGTCACCCCCCCCCTCAGTCACTCTGTCACCAGTCACCCCCCCTCCCTCAGTCACCCTGTCACCTCCCTCCTCAGTCACCCTGTCACCAGTCACCCTGTCACCCCCTCCATCAGCCACCCTGTCCACCCCTCCCTCCGGTCACCAGTCACTCCTCAGCCACCAGTCACCCCTCAGTCACTGTCACCCAGTCACCCCCCCTCCCTCAGTCACCCCTGTCACCCCCTCCTCCAGTCACCCCTGTCACCAGTCACCCCCTCCCCTCAGTCACCCTGTCACCCCTCCCTCAGCCACCGGTTACCCCCCTCCCCTCAGTCACCAGTCACCCCCTCCCTCAGCCACCAGTCACCCCCCTCAGTCACTGTCACTAGTCACCCCCTCCCTCAGTCACCCTGTCACCCCATCCCCCAGTCACCCTGTCACCAGTCACTCCCTCCCTCAGTCACTCTGTTACCCCCTCACTCTGCCACCAGTCATCCCCTCACTATGCTACCAGTTACCCCTCCCTCAGTCACCCTGTCACCCTCTCCCTCAGTCACCAGTCACCCCCCCTCAGTCAATCTGTCACCAATCACCCCCTCCCTCAGTCACCCTGTCACCCCCCCCTCAGTCACTCTGTCACCTAGCCACCCCCTCACTCTGCGACCTGTCACCCCCTCACTCTGCCACCTGTCATCCCCTCACTCACTCTGCCCACCCTCCACTCTGCCACCCTGTCACTCCCTCCTTCCCTCCTCTGCCACCTGTCACTCCCCACTTCCTCATTCTGCCTGTCACTCCTGCCCTGCTCTGCTACCTGTCACTCCCTCCCGGCTCTGTCACCCCCTCCCTCAGTCACTCTGTCACTAGCCACCCCCTCACTCTGCGACCTGTCACCCCCTCACTCTGCCACCTGTCATCCCCTCACTCACTCTGCCACCCCCTCACTCTGCCACCTGTCACTCCCTCCTTCCCTCACTCTGCCACCTGTCACTCCCCACTTCCCTCATTCTGCCACCTGTCACTCCCTCCTTCCCTCACTCTGCTACCTGTCACTCCCTCCCACGCTCTGTCAGACCCTCCCTCCAACGCTCTGCCACCTGTCCTCGCCTCACTCTGCCATCCCTATCCCACAGCACACTATGTGCCTTACAATGCCCTACACACACTACATCCCTATCCCACCCCACACTATGTGTCATACCCATACTACATCCCTATCACACCACACTATGTTCCCTACACCAGGTCTGTCTCCTAAATTACTATCAATAAAGATTTGTATCAGGACAAGTAGATTGTCACGGCAGACAAGTAGATTGGGCAAACACTTTAGTCCCTGGACAAGTAGTTGTTTTTTTAATTTCAACACCCCAGCCTTGTCATAATACCCTCCCTGCCATTTACACCCCCGCCTTGTCAGAATACCCTCCCTGCCATATACACCCCCACCTTGTCAGAATACCCTCCCTGCTATAAACCCACTGCCTGGTCATAATTCCCACCCTGGCATATACCCCTTTAACATGTCATATAATACCCACACTGCCATAATACCCTCCTATATATCTCCACCCTGCTATATATCTCCACCTTATCATAATACACACCCTGCCATACACCCCTGCCTTGACATAATATCTTCTCTTCCATATAACACCCAATCCCATTGTTCCCACCCGTGACATAAAACACCATATACTCACGACCTCACCTGCAGTCACCTCCTTCAATCCACTGTGTGCAATGGCACACACTGTCATAGTATCCACCACACTGTCCCACCCTGCCATATACCTTTCTCCTGCTAGTAATACTCACCCACTTACATATACCTCCACATTGTCACATTCCCCCAGACAGATAGGACAGATGTATACTGGGAGGCAGTGAGATTGCACATGTTTTATGGACCATGTAGGAGTTTGTGTGCGCCCTGCAGTAAGCCGGCAGCCGGGGTATGACGTCATCCTGGCATCGGCATCACTACTGGTCGTGCAAGTGAGTTGTGCAGGAAGAGCACAGAGATCCCAGCCCAGCAACAACCGCTGGTCACTCCCAGAGTAAGGTAGGGAAGTTGGTTGGACCTCTTAATAACTAGATGCGTGTGTATATCTGTGGTTGTGTATGTGTTTAGTAGATAGCTCCCTAATTTGGTGTCCTTTAATATGTCAATCCCACATAAGGATAACAAATAAGTGAGTTATCTACTAAACAACCTAAAGATTAAAATTAAGAAAAAGGCTTCTTACATTTTGATCTTTTAGCTTTTTAGTAGAGAATTCCCTAAATTGGTGCCCTTATGTGAGATTCCATATATAAAGATACCAAATTAGGGTGCTGTTTAGCAGATAGCTCCCTTATTTGGTGTCCTTAAATATGGCAATCCCACATAAGGATAAGAAATAGGGGAGTTATCTGCTAAACAAAGATCAAAGTTAAGAGATGTCAGCCATCCCAGAAATCTAGGTGGCTAATGTGTCGAAGTGCCGAAGTTCCGAAGTGTCAAAGTTCCGAAGCACAGTATTGCCTAAGAACTAATATACTTACCCAGTGGAAGAATGAAGAATGTTACACTGTATACAATTTTAAATAAAAAGTATACAAACATAGCTAGGATTCAGCTGTAAGCATTTGCAACACTTACAACAATCAAGTAACACACATTCATATAAAATGTAAGTTACTGACCCAGTCAATGGAATGACAGGAATGAATAAGCAGATAACTCCCTAATTCCCACGGTATCAGGGAGCTATCTACTAAAAGGCTGAAAGACCTAAATTGGTCTTTCAGCCAAATTTACTAATACTAAGTAAAGATTACTTAGTATTAGTAAATTATGCCCCTACTCGCTATACCGCCTGTGGCTGCTCACTTAAAAAAAAATAAAAAAATCCCCCCTCCCGAGCTTCTAAAGTAAAATAAGAGGGGGGGGGGAACCTATTGTCCTCTCCCCAGCCCCCACCCCTGACCGGTGGGTGGGGGCCCCTAATTGGGGGAACCTAATGTCCTCCACCCTGGCCCTAGTTAGGGTTTAGTTTTTTGGGGGAGGGGGACCCCTAGTAACCTGAGGAGGGGTACGTTTTTTATTTAGGGCCCAACCCGCCGCTCAGGGGTGGGGGCCAGGGGGGAAGACAATAGGTCCCCCCCCTTATTGGTATTTAGGGCCCCCACCCACCTCTCAGGGGTGGGGGCCAGGGGGGAGGACATTAGGTCCCCCCCTTATTAGTATTTAGGGCCCCCACCCACCGCTCAGGGGGGAGGACATTAGGTCCCCCCCCTTATTAGTATTTAGGGCCCCCACCCACCGCTCAGGGGTGGGGGTCAGGGGGGAGGACAATAGGTCCCCCCCATCATTTTACTTTAGGGCCCCCACCCGCCGCTCAGGAGTGGGGGCCGGGGGGGAGGACAATAGGTCCCCCCCTTATTCTAATTTAGGGCCCCCACGCGCCGCTCAGCGGTGGGGGCCAGGGAGAGGACATTAGGTCCCCCCTAATTGGTATTTAGGGCCCCCACCCACCAGTCAGGGGTGGGGGCCAGGGGGGAGGATATTAGGTCCCCCCCCTTATTATAATTTAGAGCCCCCACCCGCCGCTCAGGGGTGGGGGCCGGGGGGGAGGACAATAGGTCCCCCCCATTATTCTGTTTCAGGGCCCCCACCCACCGCTCTACTTTATGGCTCCCACTCGTGCATCGCGGGTGGGGGCTCAGGAGGGTGGACCCTTTTTTATTTATTTTTTTAAACAGTGAGCAGCCACAGGCTGCTCACTGTTTAATAGACATGCCCCTACTCGCAGTAAAGAGAGTAGGGGCAAAATTTACTAATACTAAGTAATTTTTACTTAGTATTAATAAATTTGTCTTAAAGACCAATTTAGGTCTTTCATCCTTTTGGTAGATAACTCCCTAATACTGTGGGAATTAGGGAGTTATCTACTAAGCGGCTGCAAGAGAAGTCCCGAATTTCCGAAATGCAGAAGTTCCGAAGTGTCGAAGTCCCGAATTGCGGAAGTCCCGAATTTCGGAATGCCGAACCAAAAATTTTCCCCATGCACATGCCTACCAGTTAATAATGATGTTCTTAATCAGTTTCAAAGATCAATATCGTAATACATCTGGGCTAGTAAGCACCCCAGGGTCTCTCAAAATATTCTAGGCAGTTAGAGAGCTTGTCATACATACATCTATATCAGCAGAGGCCTGGGTCTTTTCCTTCCTTGTTCAAAAACATGACTGGGAAGCTCAATCAATCAATCAATTAATCATTTCTGGTTTAGTGGTAACAGAAACAGGTTACATGACCAAATATTGTGCATCTGGAGTTACATATTAAGATTTGTTTAGCTGGTACTGTAACATGACTGATATTAGAGTAAAAAGAATTAAAAAAAAAAAAACAGTTTACTTTCTTTTCATACAAAGTACCAACTGCTTCTGTATTAACTATTTATTAATGTGAATATTGCACAACAGGGGTCTACAATCCTCATTAATGTTTTCTATACATCCCTAAAAAGCAGATTACATAAAACTGCAATTCTTTCTCCAATAAATGCTGGCTGAGCCACAGCTCTATGCATTCTTTGTGTAAAATGCCTGGTCCAGTGTGGTTGCTAGGCAACCATGCATCCCTATCATCCAATAACCATTTCATGCAAGTACCCTGGGATGCTACTGTAAAGGTAAGTCTTAATATTCTATTTTGTATAAAGCATTTTTCTCTCACATCTGATTCATGCACATTAATGCAGACTAGAAAATGCTAGATCAGTTGCTGATTAATAGAGGTTAGTAAATAATGCTGAATGTTTAAGGAATATCACCAACAAGCCTCAGGGTTCAATACATTCTACATTTGGTGCTTTACCAAGTACGGGATAATAAAAACACAGAAATCAGCCCTGCACTCAAGCTCCCACATCTCTTTCAGTCTATGAAGTAGCTTAAACTGGACCCCCAAATCTGTGCAGCACACAATTGTTCATTGAGTTAGCCACGAAATGCATTATGCAGGTTACAATTTTTCTACTATTTTCACTCCTTCCATGTTCTCCGTAGTTTTCCTTTTCTTTCTAGCTTTTTTATTGGGTGGTATACCGACTGATATCTGTGTTGCCAAACACACACACAAAAACCACACACAAGCTTTTGATGGTGCAGTAGTGATGAACTCTCACAGATTCTTTTCTTACTTTTTTTTTTTTATTTGCAATTTTTATGGTTTTACAATGTGTACAGATTTACATTCCAACATGGTACATTGGTTAGAGTAAGCGTTACAATATGCACATGCTATCAGTTCACATTTTTGAGATGAAAGATTCTTAAGTTACACCATACTTTGTTACATCATACATATTGTAATTCTGGAGTGTCCCTTTAAGGGTGCAATATGCATCCATGTCTAGTGATGTCGCGAACATAAGATTTTCGGTTCGCGAACGGCGAACGCGAATTTCGGCAAATGTTCGCGAACCCGCGAACCGGGCGAACCGCCATAGACTTCAATAGACAGGCGAATTTTAAAACACACAAGATGTTTCAAGGGGACTAACACCTGGACTGTGGCATGCAAACTCCGATCCGCGGCTGCATCTTGCAGCCGCTTAGTAGATAACTCCCTAATTCCCACGGTATTAGGGAGTTATCTACTAAAAGGCTGAAAGACCTAAATTGGTCTTTCAGCCACATTTACTAATACTAAGTAAAGATTACTTAGTATTAGTAAATGATCTGCCCCTACTCGCTATGCAGCGAGTAGGGGCATGTCTAGTAAGCAGTGAGCAGCCAGTGGCTGCTCACTGTAAAAAAAACAAAACAAAACAAAACAAAAACTATTGGCTCCCACCCCTGTGCAACGGGTGGGGGCCATTAATTACAATGGGGGGGAGGCCCTACTGTCCTCCCCCCCGGCCCCCACCCCTGCGCGGTGGGTGGGGGCCATAAAAATAATGAGGGGGGGGACCTACTGTCCTCCCCCCTGGCCCCCACCCCTGAGCGGTGGGTGGGGGCCCTAAATTGGAATAAGGGGGGGACCTAAGGTCCTCCTCCCTGGCCCCCACCCCTGAGCGGTGGGTGGGGGCCCTAAATTGGAATAAGGGGGGGACCTAAGGTCCTTCCCCCTGGCCCCCACCCCTGAGCGGCGGGTGGGGGCCCTAAATACTAAAATGGGGGGGGACCTAAGGTCCTCCCCCCTGGCCCCCACCCCTGAGCGGCGGGTGGGGGCCCTAAATACTAAAATGGGGGGGGGGACCTAAGGTCCTCTCCCCTGG
>OW240913.1:323019815-323164471 GCA_933207985.1 Pelobates cultripes
ATATTACTGCAGTTAATTAATTGTATATATATGAATTATGTCCGCAGTTCTCTATGCAGGCCACATAAATAATGTTTTTATTGTATATAATATAGGTGGTCCTCCCTTTACGACCTACCTGTTTTCCGACTGCTCGCACTTACGACCAGCTCTCTAGCATGGGGATTGAAGGGATCCCCCACATTAGAGAGCTGGTCTATGTTCGGGGAATTTTTCTCCAAACGTAGATTTCAGAGATTCCCTACTAGAGATGTCCCGAACAGTTCGCCGGCGGACAGTTCCCGGCGAACATCGCATGTTCGCGTTCGCCACGGCGGGCGAACATATGCGATGTTCGGTCCGCCGCCTATTCCATATCATTGAGTTAACTTTGACAACCCCCCCACCCGCCGCGCAAAGTTAACTCAATGATATGGGGGGGGGGACCTACTGTCCTCCCCCCGGCCCCCACCCCTGAGCGGTGGGTGGGGGCCCTAAAAAAAACAATAGGGGGGGAACTTCTGTCCCCCCTGGCCCCCACCCCTGAGTGGTGGGTGGGGGCCCTAAATACTAAGAAGGGGGGGACCTAATGTCCTCCCCCCTGGCCCCCACCCCTGAGCGGCGGGTGGGGGCCCTAAATACTAAAAGGGGGGGGGGGACCTAAGGTCCTCCCCCCGGCCCCCACCCCTGAGCGGCGGGTGGGGGCCCTAAATACTAAAAAGGGGGGGACACCTAATGTCCTCCCCCCCGGCCCCCACCCCTGAGCGGCGGGTGGGGGCCCTAAAAAAAATTTCCCCCCAAACCCCTAGTCACCCCCTCCCCACCAAAAAAAACATTATCCCCCTACCTACCCCCCTCACCCTAAAAATAATAAGGGGGGGCACCTTTAACTAAGTACCTGTAAAAAGAAAAAAAAACAACTTACCATTCGATGTTTTCTTTCTTCTAAATCTTCTTTTTTCAGCCCCAAAAAAGGCCAAATAAAAAACCATAATAACCGGCGCAATTAAAAAAAACAAAAAAAAACCGAGCGCAAAAAAAAAATAATCCATCTTCACCCGGTGAGGGCTCCGCGCAGACTGAGCTCTGCAGGGCGGGGGAAGGCTTATAAAGCCTTGCCCCGCCCTGCAATTAGGCTCAGAGCACTCTGATTGGTGGGTTTAAGCCATCCAATCAGAGTGCTCTGACAGGTAAATGAAGGGACTGACAGGTAAGTCTCTACATTTACCTGTCACAGCACTCTGATTGGTTGGTTTGAAATCCACCAATCAGAGTGCTCTGTGTCATTTTACACAGCGTGGGAAAGTTCTGTGGAATTTTCCCACGCTGTGTAATTTGACTCATAACACTCTGATTGGTGGATTAAGCAACCAATCAAAGAGTTATGAGTCAAATTACACAGCGTGGGAAAATTCCACAGAACTTTCCCACGCTGTGTAAAATGACACAGAGCACTCTGATTGGTGGATTTCAAGCCAACCAATCAGAGTGCTGTGACAGGTAAATGTAGAGACTTACCTGTCAGTCTCTTCATTTACCTGTCAGAGCACTCTGATTGGATGGCTTAAACCCACCAATCAGAGTGCTCTGAGCCTAATTGCAGGGCGGGGCAAGGCTTTATAAGCCTTTCCCCGCCCTGCAGAGCTCAGTCTGCGCGGAGCCCTCACCGGGTAAAGATGGATTATTATTTTTTTGCGCTCGGTTTTTTTTTGTTTGTTTTTTAATTGCGTCGGTTATTATGGTTTTTTATTTGGCCTTTTTTGGGGCTGAAAAAAGAAGATTTAGAAGAAAGAAAACATCGAATGGTAAGTTGTTTTTTTTTCATTTTACAGGTACTTAGTTAAAGGTGCCCCCCCTTATTATTTTTAGGGTGAGGGGGGTAGGTAGGGGGATAATGGTTTTTTTTGGGGGGAGGGGATGACTAGGGGTTTGGGGACCCCTAGTCACCTGGGGGGTGGGGGAAAAATTTTTTTAGGGCCCCCACCCGCCGCTCAGGGGTGGGGGCCAGGGGGGAGGACCTTAGGTCCCCCCCCCCATTTTAGTATTTAGGGCCCCCACCCGCCGCTCAGGGGTGGGGGCCAGGGGGGAGGACCTTAGGTCCCCCCCATTTTAGTATTTAGGGCCCCCACCCGCCGCTCAGGGGTGGGGGCCAGGGGGGAGGACCTTAGGTCCCCCCCCATTTTAGTATTTAGGGCCCCCACCCGCCGCTCAGGGGTGGGGGCCAGGGGGGAGGACCTTAGGTCCCCCCCCCCTTTTAGTATATAGGGCCCCCACCCGCCGCTCAGGGGTGGGGGCCAGGGGGGAGGACATTAGGTCCCCCCCTTCTTAGTATTTAGGGCCCCCACCCACCACTCAGGGGTGGGGGCCGGGGGGGGACAGAAGTTCCCCCTATTGTTTTTTTTAGGGCCCCCACCCACCGCTCAGGGGTGGGGGCCGGGGGGAGGACAGTAGGTCCCCCCCCATATCATTGAGTTAACTTTGATAACCCCCCCCCCCGCGGCGGGTGGGGGGGTTGTCAAAGTTAACTCAATGATATGGAATAGGCGGCGGACCGAACATCGCATATGTTCGCCCGCCGTGGCGAACGCGAACATGCGATGTTCGCCGGGAACTGTCCGCCGGCGAACTGTTCGGGACATCTCTATCCATGTCCTGTCAGACTGAAAACCAATCAAGTTGTTAGTAAACAGATCTTTTAAAAAGTATATTGTTGCATCCAATTGATCTATCACTATTGTTCATTAACTTCGCAGCAGATCTGGATTTCTATGCTACTGTGTTCAGTAACCATGGAAACAGGGCTAATGTAAACATTTCATGAGGTTAGGCACTTTCGGAACAAAGAACAGCATATGGTAGAAAGCAAGGGACGAATGAATGATAGCTTTTTAATCATTCAGAAATGCATAATGTGTATAAAACCGCTTTATGATGTATATCTGGCACTCTATACATACACACCATGTGTGCAGATTTTATCAACTAGAATTGTTCTAAATGGGAGGTATTTGCCCACTAAACATGATTTAATAGAATAAAGTAAAACTCCTAGACAAATAATGGATCTGTTGCCTTATATTAAGGAGCACAATTGGTGACTACAAACCAGTTTATGTAGGAAACATCCTTTTTACCATTCTCTGAACATCATAGTGAAATGGATTCAATAACAATATCTGGATGGGTTAGTATTTAAAGCTATTATGTTATACTTTACAAAACTAAGAAGGTTACCTGCACACTATCCCAATTCCCTATGGACATTTAAATAACAGAGGTGTTTTGGTACCATCGAAAGGGCAATGCAAGCTCACCTGCCAACGTTAAGATATGTCCCACACCAACAATCTCTTTAGTTTGGAAAAACGGCGCCTCAGAGGGGATATGTTAACATTATACAAATATATTCGGCTCCGTACAAACCATTATCTGGAAATCTATTAATACACAGGGCTATACATAGGATGTGAGGTAAGGCATTTAGGCTGGAAGGGAGGAGATTTAATCTAAGGCAAAGGAAAGGTTTTTTTTTTTTTTTGGTTTTTTTTACACAGTAAGAGCAATAAGGATGTGGAATTCTCTGCCTGAAGAGGTGGTTTTATCAGAGTCCATACAGATGTTTAAACTGCCATTGGATAAATACTTCTAAAACATAACATACAGGGATATAATTTCTATTTAGTGGGGTAATAGCTGCTTGATCCAAGGATTAATCTGACTGCCATTTTGGGGTGAAGGAGGCATTTTTTTCCCTAGCTTGTTGCAAAATTGGAAGCGCTTCAGACTGGGGTTTTTTTTGCCTTCTTTTGGATCAACAACAAAAACATATGTGAGGAAGGCTGAACTTGATGGACACAAGTCTCTTTTCAGCTATGTAACTATGTAAAATTCACCTTGCTGCTTTCAGCTGAAAGCTCTAATGAGACAGAAGAGTGTGTACTTATGAATCGCTAGCAATTAATTAACCCTTAACACAGCAGCACGAAGACATGGCTGTGCGAAACAAATCCTGTGCTCAAACCATCACTATTCTTGAGTTGCAGCAATGGCTATAGTCTTATATACAGGTTTCTGAATCTTCATGGAAGCCAGCTTGACAGACCACACTGATTATATCATTGTCAGATCCACTTTTGTATAATGGAATAAGAGGATACCAATATGTCGTTGCAGAGTTACCTGCATTGCAATACAAAAGGATGTTTGGATTTTGGTGGTAACCCAGCTGTTCTGTACCTAATTGCACAAATCATTGTCTACACACATTTGTTTTTTGACAAATATAAGGAAAATGTTTGAATTTGTGAGGGGATCTCTGGGTAAGTACTATCTAAAAAGCCACAAACAGTGAATGGGAAAGCAGTATGCCTGAAATTGTGGGATGGGTTATCGGGCCTATTTCTTAACCCTCCCCAGCTACCTCCAGACATTCCTTTGGCATTTGGAACCCCACCAACCACTCCCCATAACAATTATGTCCTGGGCCCTCTTTATTCAGGCCTACCCATTTCTACCACAATAGACTTTCATATATACAAATTTCTGAATTGTTCAGCTGCACAGTCAGATGTGTAATGGGCCACACAGTTTGTGTATATACACATCTGTCCAACATCACACCATTGGTGTCATTTGTTAATCCCTCACACTACCAGTCCTTTACCTCCAAACCCTTCATACAATTTCAGGCTACAGAGCAACGTAAAGACTAAACCTGCAAATTATACATCTTACTATAAAACAAGGCACAAAATACACTATATTTTCTTCCTTGAGCCATTACGAAGACAAATACACAATGCAGTTTCCTCATAGTTCATTTAGTTCACGAAAAACCATGTAATAGATTTTATTTTTTAGAAAAACGAGCAATCATGAAAGAAAATTATGAAACAGAAAGACGTTGCTGTTTATTTGTAACATAAAGAATAGACAGACAGTCATATTGGGTAGTTTTTGTTCCCTGAATTGAGAATATTAGAGGCACTTTCATCATGTCAAATCAGAAGAGATAAAGAACTTTTTCAAAATGGGACTAGGACAGTGAAGGATAATATATTAAAATATGGGTTTATTTGGCTCATTTATATCAGATGTGAGGATAGCTCCCCACTCGTAAACCTGGTTAAAAAAAAAAAAAAGATGTACAAAAGTAATACTCGGAACCTGGATCAATAGTCTGTTATGAGTAGCTGTTGCAGCTATAGAACATCTGGATTAAAATTTATTCAGCTTCGTGACAATCAGCACTCTAACAACCTGGTCAAATGATGTAGAAACGCACAATCCTTGCTTATCTGGACTCCAGTCTAAGCTAGATATCGGCTGTGTCGATAGAGTCACATTCTGTAGAAGACTGACCGTTCCTACAACTCCCTTTTCCACACCATCAGAGTCTTTTTCTGATCGATGAGCAGGGTATTCACTACAAAAGCAAAATAAATATATTCAGCAAATGGCAATGACAAGACCGCAATTCCTAACAAACAAACTATTCATCCCTTCCTTCATATAGACGCATAGAATACAGAATATATTGTTCTAATATTATTGGAATAGCTTGATTTTAGAACGTCATTTACTTAACTCACTGACTGAGGAAGCCTGGATTTGAGGTGAAACATGTTTAAGAGGTTATACCCCCTACATTTTATTGTTGTATTCCAACAACATTCTGATTGAGAGAATACTGAATTCTGGAATACAATGACAACTGCATGTTAAAAGTGTGAGTGTAATACTATACTGAGAGATATGAGATAGAGAAATGGAGATAAAGATACACACACACACACACATTTCTGGTTAAAATGGTGGGGAAGAGATGATAGAGAACATAGAGCCAATGACAGGAGAGACACCCATAAACCGTTCTTCATAAGGGCTCCGGTATATGTGAGCTGGTATACCCTAATATGGGAATAGTGTGCTTATAATCTTCCAAATTTTCCCTTTTTGGTCTATCTGCACTATTGTGTTTTTTTTTCTCCTTTTTTCTTGAGGCAAACTATAACATCCCAAGGAATTGTGACATACTGGTAGTAGTCAGTGGGATTCTGGCACTTGATGGTGATGTGTGGTTGTTTTTTAACATTGAATAGGGTACTTTCTAAGGTAGTATTAATCTGTATTTTGTTCGGTTTTTAAAAGTTGGATTTCTATTGAAATAACAGACAGTGAAGCACTTTTACTGTATTGTCCCTTTAAACAATAAGAAAAAGGGAGAAAAAAAAAAAAAGAAAAGAATATTATTGGCCCAAGAATTTTGATGGTGGCTACTAGATGAGTGTTCAAGTCACTTTTGGACAATTCATGGAAAACTGGCAGGATGAACCTGGACACCCCTTATCTAGAAAATGTTGAGCGAATGCAAGCAGTTCAGTTACTTACTATTTCCAAAGATGGAGACTTCCTGCTCCTCCTGCTGTCATGAAGATATCTCTATTCTGCGGAAGATGTCGAATTTGCCAGAGAGTGGATTTATTAACCTGGTTTTATTTTTTTAGAGAAGAAGAAAAGTTAGAAAATAACATCATTACATCCGATAAAACCAAAAATGAGTCAGTTCTGCAAAAAATTATCACGGTTTTGTAATTCAAGGTACAGGCATTATGGTAAATAAAATAAATGAAAAAAATAAATAAATAAACCAACTTTTTTTATTGCCGTGTCGAATCCAACAAGTAAAATAGGGACAAAATCGATATTGCTAAAGAATAATGGGATCTACTGCTGTCCACAGGAACTGGGCACAGTACTGAGAGGGTAGTGGATGCATGGAATAGCCTTCCAGCTGAAGTGGTAGAGATTAACACAGTAAAGGAGTTTAGGCATGTGTGGGACATGCATAAGGCTATCCTAACTATAAGATAAGGCCAGGGACTAATGAAAGTATTTTTAAAAATTGGGCAGACTAGATGGGCCGAATGGTTCTTATCTGCCGTCACATTCTATGTTACATGGAGGACCCAGAAAATTGTGAAGCCATTACAAGACGGCTTGACTACTTGCCACGGGACAGCATCAGAGCACTCCTGGAGAAATAACCACTACAGTAGGCTTAAATTATGTCTATATAAAGTACTATAGAGTCTGGGCAAGATAAAATATATATATAAAAAAAAAAAAAATGCTGCCTTGGCATTCCCCCTCCCCTCTGACATTAGTGTTTACAAAGAGAGGAGCAGGAGAGGCAACCCCCAGTTGTTTTCTAAGTTTACCGTCATATTTTACGTACACTTTATTTTAATATTAGCTTTAAGAAATCTAGGCCTTGTATGTGTCTGTGTTCATGTCTGTGTTGCAGTTGGAAGATCAGGGAACAGTTTTTGGCATCCCAGCTGCTGTGCAGGAAAAAATCTGTATCTTTTTTAATCATATAACATTAAAGATACAATAAGATAGCTGAAGGCAAAGTTAAGATATTCAGTAAGAGATTCTAAATGTATTGTTGCTCAGCGGAAGGTGAAAGACATGAATTCCACTATTTTCATTTTTAGGCTCACTGTGGAGCTTTGCAAGAAAAAAAGGTATGGAAATGAAGCAAAACGCACTTACCTTTTCAGTGAGACTTGCAAAACCTTTCTTAGGATGTTCTGTTCTCATGTCATAAATATGGAATTTCCCTTCTAGTGACGTAGCAACCAATTTGTTCATTATTATGTCCTTCCTATCGAACTCCAAACTGCAGACCTATAAAATGTAGGGAAAGCAATATCTTAACAGTTCGGATCCAGTAGAAGTGGATGTGTGCAAATAATGTGAAAAAAATAAATAAATAAAATTTAAAAAAAACTTTGAATGAACCGTTTAAAAAAAAAAAAGTCACAAACAATAATTATTAATATCTTTATAAGGTAAACTTGAATGAATAGAATAAATACTGGATATGCAAATACTAATTCCTATGTGTAGTACCATATATTAGTCACTAGGGGTCACAGTTATAAAATAGCTCCAGACAACCTGCGTACTTTTGACTAATAACCAAGATATAGCACAAAGGTGTGGTACCCACAGTTAACCTCTGGGGGTCAGACTGCTCAGATACTTTGAGTAGCTATATAGGGTATATCGCACCAATGAGGACACTATAGGGTGGGAGTTGGAGAAAATGTATGAGACAGGCGGATCCCCAAACTAGCCCTGGCTAACAGACTCAGTTCAGCAGAATATACCTACTTGCTTGTCAGCCCTCTATGACATAAAAAGTATCTACACATCTAAGGGAAAAATAAAAAAGTAATACAAAAGGATCACGCACGCAACGGGCGTTTCCCCTTCTATGTCAAGATCATCAGGAATGCCGAACAAGGCTGACCATACACGGGCTTTAAATAGCCCACCCTCTATCATGATAAGCTGTTAACCTGGTCACGTGACCACGTATTATTAGTTAGTACTACCATGTTGCTAAGGAGTAAATTTGGATGATCGTAGTAGATTAATCTATAAGGTACACCCAAAATTCATACACAAGATAACGCGAATCTCCGGACAAAACAAATAAATAAAAAAAAATCTTACCCCATTTTTAATATTAGTTTCCCATCTTAAGGCCATTTTCCGGAGGTCAAAAAGTTTAATATCCCCATTGTCATATCCTGCACACACAGAACGTTCTTCCTGATTATAGGCATTGCCTAGAATAAAAGATAAACAAATTTAATAAGAATATATATATTACCCACTATATTTTATGCAACTATCAAACACCGAAAAACATCACAGTAAGCCTTAACTAAAACGATTTATAATATGTCCAGAGGATGTGAACTTATTAAAAGAACACTCCCACTCTACAACAAGTCCCGATAATTGAAGTTGTCAAGGTGACAGGAGTGTCTACGCAACATCTTACTTTCAAAGGTTAATCCATTTTCCAACATTTTAACCTCACATTTGGTCACCCAGTGCCTGAAACCTCTACCTCCTCTCTTCATTTGTCCTGAGCCACCAGAGCGAACAGTAAGGCTTGCTGGGCAGCCAGTGATGGGCTGAGGACTCCAGGTATAATTTCTCCAACCTAGCAGACCCCTAATACGTGTTTAAACTGTACAGATTAATTCACATATACCTGATGTTCCATTTCTGGATATGTTCTTTAGTACAATCATGTGATAAAGAGAGTCTTGTATGAAATAAATATCAAATGAATATATATCTGTCTGGGCTTTTCAACTTATTTACATGACAAGGTTGCTATTGGGCACTTTCTGTGTATTTTGGGGTCTTTTTAAATCTGTCTTAAAGGGAGACAATAATCAACAGCCTATTGTATTTGTTCTGGTGAGTAGAATTATTACATTCAGGCATTTTTGCAGTAAACACAGTCTTTAACCCCTTAAGGACCAAACTTCTGGAATAAAAGGGAATCATGACATGTCACGCTTCCTGGGGCATCCATTGTCTCCACCCTGTGCATGTAGACACTAAACTTTCCTCATAGAGCTGCACTGATTCAATGCATTTCTATGAGGAGATGAGGATTGGCCAGGGCTGTGTTTGGCCTGTGCTGGCTTTAAAAAAGAAAACTCCATAAAAACACTGCAGCAGAGTGATCACGTTAGATGTTCCATATGCTCATACACCAGTTTATACTATTGAGGTGCTTTCTGGGGTATTTGTGCAGAAGATGCATTGAAATTTGCGATGCAACCTCATCACCATCATTGTGATGCAATCAGTGAGCTCTCTGGCATCTACAGAGAAACGCTGCGCAAGCACATGGCATCCCTTAAATATGTGTGTATATGGCATTATTGGAGATAAATTTGCATGGTATGCTTCAATTACTTACGTACTCATATATAACTTACCAAATGCGACTGTCCAACAATCTCTCTTGGTTTCTCCTTCTACTGGTTCTATATTAGCAACAGGGGTGTCCTTTTGCCTCGTGTCCCACACTTTCACTGTTCCTGAAACACATCAGAAAGAAACCGAAAAAAAATAGACTGTTTTAGTACTTTATTCTACAAGTAGATTTTTTTATTGACTAACCGTAAGTTAGCTGGAATAGGGCTGGGTTTACTTCCTGTTCACATTCTTCTAGACATTCACATTTGAAGATCCTGCTTGCGGAAGGTCGGGCAGAAACTGAGCTAAACTACATGAAAGTAACAGGGAGGGAGGGAGAGAGGGAGACACTAAAATGCAGAAGCTCACATTCACTCTGTACTCTCACATCCTGCAGGACCGAGGGATTCTCCATAGACAAAGCTTTTTTCCACTCAGCCGTCACATCTGTAGGTAGCTCCACCTTTTTGTCAAATTTGTCACGCATAGGAAAATAGTCCCTAACCTGTCTTGATAAAACTTTTGACTGCATTGCAATTTCAGGGGAATTACAATTGTCAATATGAGTATTTCATAAACTCATTTCATAAAGGGTTTAGTGCCGCTTTACTACCCTAGTATAAAATCAGATGCAAAGTGAAATTCAGACTTTTTATTCATACATTTTATGCTGCAAGAAGCCCTGTATTTTAGTCAATAAAGACTTACCATCACGGCTTCCAGTGACAATCTCTGGGGCTCCTTCACCGATGCCTAATCCTCCCACTCCGTCTATACAGTTAATGATTTCTTTGTGGCCTTTCACAGAGTAGACAGGGGTGTCAGCAGCTTCTAAATTCCTGCGAACATAAAGGAACAGGTCATGTGACTAAACAATCACAATTTTAGCTTTTTCCACATAAACCTAAAACAGATTTTATGTAACAGGGAGACAATCACAGAAATGGTGGGACAATGCTGATTTTGGACCCATATATATTTTTTTATATATATATTTTTTCCTCAGTGTGTGCTACTGGTGAGTCTGAACTACTTTGTAGGTTTGCATCTTGATTCACATCACTGGCATGACTCTAATCAGCTACACACACTCTTGTCTCACTTTCATACCTACCATTATAATGAGGCATGCAATGATTTGTACTTGCAATTCGTCCATGAGTAGATTATTTTAAAGAAGCACATAAGTATCATAACCACTTTAGTGTGAGGTAGTGGTTATGGTGCCAGGAATTCCCTGGTGCTCTCCCAATGTAAGCAGTCAAACCATTTGCTAATTGTTTGACTTCTGACCAGGCACCAATCTCACTCTCCACTCTAGCCGGGAGCTCTTTTCATTAAGAGAGCAAGGCTTCGCTCATTGGATAAAAGCCATTAGTCACTATTCTCAGCCAATGAGCCGGACTGCACAGCAGGGTCTAGTTCAGAAAAGCTGATGAAAGCTCCTTGCTGGAGCTTCCAGCTCTCCATGGAGGAAGAGACTGGCGCCCAGCAAATACTGACCGTAATACTGAGCTATGGAACACTCCCTTACCACACATTGAGATTTCCATCAAAATCACCAGTGGCTAAATATCTCTGCTGCAGAGAACTGGCTCCAAAGGTCCCGCATTTTAGAGGTTTAGCTTTCTCAATCTGTGGGATACAAAGTAAAAGTACATCAACATTAAATTTATAATTCTATTTCTTCTGCACTATGAGTTACTAAGCGACACTATATTCTACATTAATTGGCAGCACTTTCACTCATCCGTACTACCACAAACTAACGTACAATTAGACCATCACACATACAGACCTACACTTCACTTTGAGTTAACTGCATTTGATTGTAAAAGTATTCAAATGAATTACACACCCATTATATATGTACATGTCTGCATAACTACTATGTCTAAATTCTAATCTCTACTGGATATATATATATAGAAAATACTAATCACACTGTACAGTAAATAATATATATATATATATATATATAGAAAATACTAATCACACTGTACAGTAAATAATATATATATATATATATATATATAGAAAATACTAATCACACTGTACAGTAAATAATATATATATATATGTTAATTATTAGCTAGTGGTTGAATTGTTGACAGAATATTTGTTATTATTTCAGTCACAGCATTATTTGTTATTATTTCAGTCACAGCATTATTTGTTATTATTTCAGTCACAGCATTATTTGTTATTATTTGTTATATTTTTCCCAAACTCCTGTTGTGCTCAGGATCAGTTGCCATGACAACAGGTGACGCAAACCCCGCAGACTGAGTTAAAATCTCCCAGATTCGGTTAATTCGGTTTTTTATCCGGGCATGGTGAGCGCCCCGGGGATGGTGAGCCGGTGACACCCGGCCGGGGCACACTGACCTCCCGGAGCAGCTTGGCCTCCCCGTGCTGGATCTCGTAGACCTGCATGATGCCGCTCCCGCGGGCCAGGTTGCCCAGACACACGAACTTGGCGCTGCTCGGCAGCCATTTGCAGTCAAACAGCGTGTAATTCACCGACTTCTGCACGTGGGCGACGATCTGCGGCTTCTCCAGCGGGGAGGACATGGCTGCGGGGGACACCGGCTGCCAGAGGAACAAACCAGCAACTCTCCGAGCTCCGCCCACCTCTCAAACTGCCACACTGGCCCCTCCCCCCCGGGCTGCCCCGCGCCCGCCTGACTGACTGCCCGCCAGAGAAACGCAACTGGGGGGAAACAGGTACTGCGGTTATTTAGTGCTAATTCACCCATGAAAGTCAACCTGAAGGCTGACAGGGAGGAGAAAACGGTCAAAATGCGGAATTTTGTAGGCAGGCACTGTGCGGGACAGCTTTCCGGATATGACGTTTAGGGGGTCCTGTTCGCATTACGTCATTGTGAAAGTGGTCTATCCGCTGCAGTGCTGTAACTCCGCCCTGTTCGGTGAGTGCGTCATGGCTGCCGCTCTGCACGTGTAGCACCCAGAGAGTCAGCATGGAGGTCGACAGCGCAGCCAGCGCCACCGAGGGAGCCTTCACCAGCGTGAGGGCCAAGCGCAGCAGGAAGAGGAAGGCGGCCGAGGATGGGAAGGCCATGGAGACCGGGGAGAAACCGAGGAAGAGGCCGGATTTCCCCCCCGTGTCCGGTGACAGTCTGACGGTAAGTGCGGAGAGCAGGACAAACCGTGACCAGAGACCCCCCGCAGGCAGGAGGGGGGGGAGAGAGACTTTCTGTTATCTGCCCCACACCAATTCTGGGATATTCAACCTAACCTCAATATAGTTTGAAACTTTTTACTAAATATACAGTATAACAAACTAGGTAAAAAATAAATAAATTATATTTTAAACTTTTTGTGTGGTTTTTTTTTTTTTTTTTTGGTCTGATCTGCAATAAATTTTGAAACGTTTTAAGAAATACAGCATAAGAAATGTACATTTATAACAAATTTTATATATAACTTGTTATAATGTACATTTATTATACTGTGTGTGTGTGTATATATATATATAGACACACAGTAATGTCACTCTTGGTGCCAATACGCTATGAGCTTTCTAGAAATTTAGAAATAAATGTCATCATTGTTTGACTTTTTTCCGTCACGTAAATTCACATCGGTACAAATCCAATGTGCTCCTAGGAGTGTCCAAGCGGATTTTGTTCTTAAACTTCACCTTTCTCTACTTGGATTCCACTGCCTGCGAGTGGGCATCTGTCTTTGTATTTATAATGTTCAGTGAGTGATTTGCACGGTAAATATAAATTTTCATCAAATAGATTGTTGTACGCTCGCCATTTGTCAGACATTATGGTAGTGCCAGGTTGAATATACAGTTAAATCAGAGATTGACAAATTTGCTTGGAATCTAGGAGACAGTCATTTTCAACTAGCCATTAAAGGGACACTATAGTCACCAGAATCACCACAGCTTGATGTACTTGTTCTGGTGACTATATACGATGCAGGCTTTTCAGTGTAACCAAGCCTTTTCAGCAGAAAGTCAGTGTTTACATTGCTGCTTAACAACACCTCTAGTGACAGTCACTCAGACGGCCACTAGAGAGTCCTGGGTCACTGCTGCACCATGTGCAGCACCTAAATTCAGGGTTTCCATCTCTGCATGTAGGCACTGAATGTTCCTCATAGAGATTCATTAATTCAATGCATCCCTATGAGGAGTTGCAGATTGGTAAATTTGCTGCGCATTCACAAAATCCTCCCAATGATTTCCTAAGGGAAAGCATTGGCTTAGCTGAGAGCATAAAGATTGATCATCTCAGCCATGGAGGTGGTACAGCGTGGAGAAAAATAAGGTGAGCAAAAACACCTGCCTCATGCAATCGGAGGGGGCAGGTACCTAAATGCAAGCACAAACACATATATTCTGACAGGTGCACACCTACACACACACACACACACACTTGCTCGCTCTGACAGGCTTGCGCACTGTCAGACCAGGTATAGGGTACAGAACCTTCTCTGCGATTTATAAACCAAAACCGCTTCATTAAGCTAAAGTAGTGTTGATTCCTATAATGTCCCATTAATTTGTTATGGTGCCAGGAGACTTACCACTAAGGGTTAAACCATACACAGATGCTTTAAATCCCAAAGTCTTGAAACAAGTTATGTTTCGCTCTGCTCCTGCCCTTCCTCTCTTCTCTGATTTTTGAAAATGGAAACCTCAGACAGGGGGTTTCTCTCAGCTGATTGACGGAGAGAGTCATCTGGCGCTCTAAGCAAATCCATAGCTATACATTGTTTTAAGAAAATTCCTTGAAATAATATGTACGTTTCTCTAGCTGTTTTTTATAAGTGGGCGCCAATGATTGGCTTCCTGTTTCAAGAAGCGGAAGGGCAGTGGCTGAATTCAGTATTCTGGGGTACTTCTCATGGTAATCTAGCACCATGGACCTCACGCACCATAACCATTTCATTCCAATGAAGTTCTGGTGCCCCTAGTGTTCCTTTAAATTAAGGGTTGTTTCATATGTATATCTGTTCCTTTTATTCTTAATAACATTTTTATGTATTTAATTCTTCATATGAAAGACTCAATGTTTGATTGGGAAGCTTTTACTGGGACTGTAATAACTGGAGACTAATACATGGAATGAAAAATTAAATGAAAACAGTCAGCTAATGCAGTACGTCCTTTTAAAGAGAAACCAGTCAATACATGGGATTCTGTGAATCATGTGTATTGTTTATTACATTTTAAACGACTTTTACAATAAAAAAGCATGTTTATGATATCCATAAGGAGAATAACCGCAATAGATTATTACAATTTGTATATGTAATGTGAAATGGAACAAACACTATCGTGTTGGGAATACACATTTCATGTATTTACTCGAAGCCTCAGCTAAAGGTTAATGTGTGACAGTGACACATACTTCATTACAAAGCAAAGTTCACATATTATTGGCATTGCTTTTTGTATTGTGTATGTAT
Organism: Pelobates cultripes; assembly: GCA_933207985.1. NCBI lineage: Eukaryota > Metazoa > Chordata > Amphibia > Anura > Pelobatidae > Pelobates > Pelobates cultripes. The sequence goes on from OW240913.1 coordinate 323,035,041, forward strand.
TACTCTTACATGATATTTGTTCCCCTATCTGTTCATTTGGGGGCTGTAAAAACACTGTAGAGCTGTCACTGTATGTGGATGGAATATTATTTCTGCATGATTTTTATCAATGCTGCTCTCGTGTGTTTTGTAGGGTGGCAGAGAAGAAATGAGAAAAATCCCCGTACCTTCTCACAGATACACCCCACTTAAGGAAAACTGGATGAAAATCTTTACACCCATTGTGGAACATCTACAACTGCAAGTTCGCTTTAACTTAAAATCAAGAAATGTGGAAATAAAGGTAAAAGTTTGCCAAGTTTCCACCTATTTTTTTTTTTCTTCTTTCTAATAAAGCGTCATTCAATCATTATAAATGTATTTTTTTCAAATGTCCAAGCGGCAGTCATAACAAGTGAGATGTATTTCTCACAGGACAGGGGTAGCATTGAAAAGGTTAAAACAACAAAATGCAGTCCCCAGTCTCCTCCCCTCCTAGCCTTATAAAGAACAACTCCACCCTGAGCTCCCCAGTATTTGCTTGTCCTCGAGCGAGAGACAGGTCAGGAAGTAGAGCTCTGCCTTCCCTTGGCAGAATTCCCCCTTTTTTTTTGTGTGTGTGTGTTTTGGAAACACTTGGTGAGGGGGCTGCGGCTCCGTCTTGCTTTTTGAAGGTTTGCTTGGCCAGTGCACGTGTCTTTCAATTATCATAGGATATGAACACACGACAGGCTCCTGTGGTTCACTCCTTTATCATTCTGCCCAATCCGTGATGGAAGAGGCGAAGGTGCGTCTGTACGCACAGCTGGGAGGCTCCATATGTGGACAACACACTGGAGTGTTGTTGCATTCTACTTACAGATCTCAGAGTGCTATGCGCATTCACAAAGCGATCTCGGCACCTGGCAACAACTCTTGAATCTGGAGCCTAATAGCAGGATATTTAAACACAGCAGTAACTAGCCTCCGGGTGTGTTTCAGATTAGTTACCAGTGTGCTCTCCCCAGCCCTCCAGCACACCAGAGGCTTATTACGGTGAGACCAAGTAGCTTTCATCTTAATAGTCTTTTTCTTTCCTAAATAAATTAATTTGGATATGTCTGTGGGCAGTGTTCAGGCCCACCTATGTACTGCCTAGCTGCATGTTTGTGGGCAGTGTTCAGGCCACCTAGGTACAGCCTCGCTGCATGTTTGTGGGCAGTGTTCAGACCACCTATGTACAGCCTAGCTGCATGTATGTTGGCAGTGTTCAGACCACCTATGTACAGCCTAGCTGCATGTTTGTGGGCAGTGTTCAGGCCCACATATGTACAGCCTAGCTACATGTTTGTGGGCAGTGTTCAGGCCCACATATGTACAGCCTAGCTACATGTCTTTGGGCAGTGCTCAGACCCACCTATGTACAGCCTAGCTACATGTCTTTGGGCAGTGCTCAGACCCACCTATGTACAGCCTAGCTACATGTCTTTGGGCAGTGCTCAGACCCACCTATGTACAGCCTAGCTACATGTCTTTGGGCAGTGTTCAGACCCACCTATGTACAGCCTAGCTACATGTCTTTGGGCAGTGCTCAGACCCACCTATGTACAGCCTAGCTACATGTTTGTTGGCAGTGCTCAGACCCACCTATGTACAGCCTAGCTACATGTCTTTGGGCCGTGTTCAGACCCACCTATGTACAGCCTAGCTACATGTCTTTGGGCAGTGTTCAGACCCACCTATGTACAGCCTAGCTACATGTCTTTGGGCAGTGCTCAGACCCACCTATGTACAGCCTAGCTACATGTTTGTGGGCAGTGCTCAGACCACCTATGTACAGCCTAGCTACATGTCTTTGGGCAGTGCTCAGACCCACCTATGTACAGGTTTCTTTCTTGAACAAAGTGAATTCCTCTATAGTTTGACCATTATGGTTGTTTTAACTCTGTTTGCTGTCAATATCAATTACTGTTGGAATTTTATTCGAACCTATGGTTATCCTCAGTAATGTCTGATTAGTATCAGATCCACTGCTATCTGTGCAGGAAAGGGTTTAATGGGGTAAAATATCTTTTACTCTTGAGAATACAATTCCTAGAACATATGAGATGCAGCATCTAGACCAGTTGTTAGACTTAGAATGTACCTTCCTGTAAATCATCTAAAGTTTGGTTCTAGTTTTATTCTACTTATGGAAGGCGGCGTATCTTTAGTCGCAATCAAGGGTTAAATTGTCAGCTACTAATACAATTGAGTTACATCTACATTTAATTGATTCCCTATTTTACATTTCTGATATGTCAGATTCAGGTCAGGTGAAAAGCAAGGGTTCTGGTACTTGGCTCTCTTAGTCGATCTTTCTTTTCTATAGTGACTGTTAACATGTCAGTCTCTGAGCGTTCAAGCATTAACTTGTGGGGCCCTTCTGCGTTCAATCTTAGCTGTGCTTTGGATAATAGATGTGGTTACTCCCTTGAAGCAATCAAATGTTTATTTTTCTTAGGTTTATATTTTAGACCATATATAACAATTTTAGGCTGTGTATTCCTGTCTAGTATGAAACCCAGACTTGCTGGTAGTAGAAATTTGCAGCTTTTTATTTTTACTTTATGTCCATAATGAGCATTTCGTTTTTCTAGTTTCTTTAAATAATCTCCATACACTTTCCCTGGGTCACATCAAATTTATATCATTATCTTCCAGCATGACCATGTTTGGGACGGTCAGCCAACTGTGAGTTGGGCTAAAACTAAATATTCGTTTCCAGTTTGGACCCTTTAAGGTCAATCTGTATTTTATCAAACCAGATTTCAGTATTTTTTTTTGATTTTTTTAATTCTTTATTTTTGGTTTGACAAAGTAGATGGTAATCATGAAAGCAGTTACATTTATGTACATGACAGCGCAGTCATACATTAGCATATATAATGCAAGTGACAGTTGTCAGTTTAGGCATATCATATACATCAAGTTTTCTGTGGGTGACTTCGTCTGAATTTTTGGTATAGGTGGCAAGCAGTGTTAACTATGTACAATAGCTTTGCTGTGAAGGGTTAGGCTTATAGAGTGGAGTGTCGGTCTCGCCGCTTCCTGGGGTATGTAACTGCGCCCTCCCCCCCCTTCTACGCACCACAAAACGCTGATGTGCTTTTATCTGCCTTTCCCCTTCTGCCTACTTACAGGTCTTGGGTGCCTGCCTACAAGAGAGAGATAGAAAGGAAAGTAAAGAGTTGGAGACAAGTACCTGCGTGGTTAGCCATATCGGTTTGACATGGTTACCGAGTGAGCTACCGACGGGGGTAGTCAGTTCCCTTAAGTTGTGTTTTATGTGCTGGGCCCGGCCCCACCCCCGTCTAGCAGTGGTGCCTCTTCCGCCTGTCCGAGTGTTGATGTGGTGGTTGGCGTTTGGTGGGCCCCCGCCCCGCCAATTGAAAGTTGCGTGGATGCTGCCCCGCGCCCCAAGTTGTTGTGCTAAGTATCGTATTGCTCCCACAGATCCCAGACTTTTTGGAACTTAGTCATGGTGTTTCGCACCTGAGAGGTCAATTTATCCATTATGTAATTGTCTCGTATTTTTGTGTTAACCAGGGATATATGTGGGAGATCTGGACATGACCACTGTTGTGCTAGGGACCTTCGGGCGCTAAATAGAGCATGTTAAGAAGTCTTTGCTCGTGTCTGGGGAGATCCTTTGTGGGTCTTGAGAGCAGACATGCCCATGGGTCTAATCCCAGTCGCCTTTGCAGGATTTGGGAGCTAAGCTCCACAATGTTACTCCAGTAGTCTGCGACCTTCGGGCAGCCCCACCACATATGTATATACGTGCCCCGCACCCGTGCCAGCAGTCGTCTGTGGGACTTAGCCCCATATGTTTCTGTTTCACGGGGGTCAGGTACCATCGAAATAGTGTTTTATACGATTGCTCTTGGAGCGTCACACATATTGTGGTTTTGCTACATGCTTCCCATATGTCCTGCCACTCTGTTCCCTCTAATACCTCCCCCAGGTCGGCTTCCCACTGGTCGGTGTATCGCAGCGTGCTCTCCTCGTTCGAGTTCCCATTGAGGTGGTTGTATAGTAGCGTAATGAGTTTAGTTTGTGTTGTTTCATTGTAACATAGTTTTTCGAAGAAGGTTAGTGGTGTCAGAGCCGCCTTCCGTATGTCAGGGTTTTGTGCAAAGTCACGGATCTGCATGTACCTAAAGTAGTCTCTTGTTCGTAAGTTGGCTTTGGTGGCTAGGTGTTCGTAGGTGACTACATTTTGGTTCACATATAGGTGTACGTATCTTTGGAGTCCCGTGGCCTCTCTCCCCTTATAGTCTCTCGCCTGCATTCCGGGAGGGAAGGCCCTATTCCTAAGGACTGGTGTCATGGGGGACGGGTGGGAGCTGAGGGCGTATTTCGTTTTGGTTTGGTCCCAAATCTGTATGGAGTTGAGTATGGCTGGGTTCGCTGTTCTTAATATGGCTCTTTGCGCTTTGGGTGCCCATATTGAAAATTGCGGGAGATCCTGACCTGTCATCAGCGACTCTAGATCCACCCACCGTCTCCTGTCAGGAGGTGTGTGCCACTGTGTCAGCTGTGCAGTTAGATAATAGGTGTAGACATTGGGTAGTCCCAGCCCCCCCATGGGTTTCGGTCTGTACATGAGGGCGCGCGCGATTCTTGGGCGTTTGTTGTGCCATATGAAGGCATCAATCGCTCTTTGTATTCCCGTCAGGTCCCTCCGTGTTACTCTTATTGGGAGTGCTTGAAAGAGGAATAGCATCCTCGGCAGCACATTCATTTTTATAGAGTTTACTCTCCCCAGCCATGAGATGGGCCTGTCCGTCCACTGCTCTAGTTCTGTGAGAAGGGTCCGGAATAGGGGTGTATAGTTGCGGGCAAATAGGGAGGATGTGTTCGCTGTTAGCCGTATCCCTAGATACGTGGGTTCGTCAGTGGTTATCTTGAAGTGATACGTGTCGCGTATATGGGTGAGTTCCGGGGGCTCCAGGTGGAAGGGCATTGCCTCGGACTTGGAGTAGTTAATTTTGTACCCTGCTATATTGCCAAATCACTCCAGTACGAGCGATAAATGGTGGAGAGAGTGTCTCGGCTCCCTGAGCGTCAGCATGACATCATCGGCATACGCCGAGACCGTGAATGGTGTTCCCCCCACCGTGACGCCCCTGATGTGCGGGTGTTGCCTGATAGCTTGTAGTAGTGGCTCCAAGGTTAAGGCGAAGAGCAGGGGGGACAATGGGCAACCCTGTCTGGTGCCGTTTCCCAGGGTGAAGGGTGTTGCGCGTGCCCCTGTAATGAGTATTTGTGCCCTCAGATCGGTGTATAATGCTCGTATAGCTGTTACGAAGGTCTCCGGGAACCCCTGGAATCGGAGTAATTCAAATAAATAAGGCCATAACACCCTATCAAACGCCTTCTCCGCGTCTAGTGAGAGCGCCAGAGAAGGCGCCCCGGATTCCCCCATGTGCCAGATTGTGCTGACCCCTCGTCTCGTATTTTCATACAATTGGCGGCCTGGCATAAAGCCCACCTGATCTGGGTGGATCAAGCGCGGGAGCAGTACGTTGAGTCTGGACGCCAGGATTTTGGCGAATATTTTGAGGTCAGTGTTAATAAGTGAGATTGGCCTGTAGCTCGAGGCCAGTGTGTCTTCTTTCCCTGGTTTTGGTAGGAGGACAACATTTGCTGTCGCCATGTCGCCATCCGGTGTCCCACCCTGCAGAAAATGGTTGCTAAGGGTCGTCAGCTGGGGGGCTAATACGTCTTTGAATTGTTTGTAATAGCTAATGTCATATCCGTCCGGACCTGGTGCCCTATTGCCTTTCAGGGAAGCTATGGCTGCCTCCACCTCGAGTTGTGTGATTGGTTCTTGTAGTGCTTCCGCTTCAGCCCCATTCACCTTTGGGATAGTGAGTTCAGAGAGAAATTGGCGTATGTCTGCAATGTAGGCCGCATTGGTGGCCCGGAGGCGGGGGGAATGGTTGTATAGTTCTGAGAAGTAGGAGGTGAACACTGCATTAATCTCGTCGGGCGTTTCGGCTAGTGTATCTGTTGTGCGTATTTTTGTTATGATTTTGCCTTGCGGTCTCGGGCGGAGCGCCCTAGCCAAGAGTGTATCTGTCTTATTTGCTTTCTCGTAAAACAAGCGTTTGGACCATAGGATAGAGCGTGATACCGCCTCCAAGGTGAGGTCCCTGATAGAGTGTCTGAGGTTATTGAGTTCCCTAAGGTTCAAGTCTGTCGGATTCGTTTTGTGTTGTTGCTCTTTTTTACGTAGGGCAGACTGTAGGTCGAGTAGCTGTTTTGTTTTAGCCCTCTTTTTCTGTGTGGCTAGTTTAATGAAGTGGCCGCGTAGTACTGCTTTATGCGCTGCCCAGATCGCGGTAGGGCTAGCTTCGGGGGTTGCGTTTATCTCAAAGTATTCTGTGATGGCTTGTCGGGTTGTGGCTTGTGTTGCGTCGTCTCTTAAGAGGCTAGTATTAAGCCTCCAGGATCAATTGGACTTGTAACATATGGTTTGATTTTTACCTCACCAGTTTATTGAAATACCATGTCTTACGCCACAAAGGTCTGCTGCGTAGCCCAGCAGGGCCAGATTATTATAGGTGTCACTGGAGTAGCTAGTCCAGGCCTGTGCTTTAAAACAAGCTCAAATGGCTACCATATATGTGGACAGTTTTATTTATAATTTCTTTGTTTCCATTCTGAAATGAGCTGCACCCACTACAATGGTGTTACAATCAGATCAAACTGACTTTATTATCAGTTTTCCACTAGTCAACCTGTGCTGTGCAGAGGCTGGGCTACATTGTGTGTGTGTGTGTGTGGCTTTACAGCGAGGTGGTGGCATCTCAATCACATCTGGAATCCAGACACTGTAAACCAGCAGTTGGTTTGATTTTATTATCCACGAAGGCCATAAATGCTATGCAGTGAGAATGGTAATCCGCTTCTCTTGTTAGGCTCTAGGCCCGGCACAGGCAACCTTCGGCAATCCAGATGTTTTGTACTACACCTCCCATGATGCTTTGCCAGCATTATGGGTGTAAGAGCTTTATGGGGGATGTAATCCACAACATCTGGAGTGCTGAAGGTTGCCTATCCCTGCTCTAGGCCTTTGCAGCCCAAAATACCACACCACAGTCCAACATATTTCATGTCCAGAGGTGTAGAGTTTGGGATATATGCATTTTTTTTTGTTTGTTTTTTTACTTCTGAAATGTATGTGCTATTATATGTAGGTTTTTGTTTGTTCCCCCTAGTTATATCACATTACCTATGTGCAGATATGTTGCAGCTTTCCTTTCATCTTTTTCACAAATGATTTTCCAAAGATTAAGCCACAGTGTACGGTATTCGGTGTACTGCGAACATTTTGATATCAGGACTGTATAAGCTTGCTACATTATGTTTTTATAACACCTAACTCTAAAGTTGGGATCTGCACAATTCTTCCAGACTTGAACGCCTCCAGATGCGTTAATTCCCCCTCATCCTATTTTGTAACCGCCAACTCACAATCCATTTCTGGGTCCATTCTCTCTCTCCCTCTATATCTGTGTTCTTACCTTGTATATTAGGGGACCCTTTGTAGGTTTAATTTTTCTTCTACATTTATTCATGGAGTTTTCTCCATATGTTGACAGTATCTCTATAATGGCTAGTTGTGAGGCTGGCCACGCTAATGGTTTAATTAGTGGTCTTATTAGCCACATGTTCATCACGGATAGGAATTTATATCAGTTTTTTTTTTTTTCATGTTTTATGTTTGGTTTTGGTATGTATTGGGCTACGTTAATTACCCTATCGCAAATATATATTTTTCCTATATAGGTATGTTTGTCTGTAGAAGTGACAAAAAACACTAAAGTAAACACCTTAAATGCCACCAGGGAAAATCTGAATAACAAGCAATTTCCCTTCTCTATTCTGAAAACTAAAGAGAGTGTAAGATTTCTCCAAATCTTGGGTTATGTCTGTAGAAGTGTTTAGTTCCATTTTATATGAAAATTTAAATGAAAGTGTTGTAGGTCACATTTGGATTTAAGCTCTGGAAGAGCTGATTACGAACTGTGTATTTTCTTATCCCGCAGATACGAATAAGGTTCTAACTTACAGTTTAAAATCCCTTTTGTACAGCGCTACGGAATTTGCAGGTGCTATATAAATACTGGTGTTCCAGAATTACTCCAGTAGGCAGTCCTGTTAGCTGGGGATGGTATTCCTTGTGATTCAGGAGCCATAATCCACAGGCTCCTGTATGGTGGGTTCTCTAGGTGAAATTGTTTCCACCCTGGGGTTTAACTTGCTATATCATCCCACTTATGACTACCGCTTGGATGTTTGGAAAAAACAAAATTTTACTTAAAGTAAATTTTATTTTTCCATAGTCAAGCGGCAGTCATGATTTCCCTCCCTTTATAATATAGATCGAAAAATGTAAACCCAATATCCTTCTATTAGCTTGTTATATATGGGGGAGCTCCGGGTGGAGTTGCCCTTTATAAGGCTAGAAGGGGGTGGGGACTGCATTTTGCTTTAACCTTTTCAATGCTACCTGCCCTGTGAGAAATGGGCTACTACATCCCACTTGTTATGGCTGCCGCTTGGAAAAATACATTTACAGTAAGTAAAATTTAGGTTTTTGGCCTTAGAAACTTGCCTCTCATCCAATGGATGGATAGTTCCTTTCGCCAGCTGCTCCTCCCTCGATGAGGGAGCAACTCCAATGCTTCTCTATGAGAAGACTTAACAGCATTTGACATCACATTGGGTATCCCCCACACTCCGTATGTTGAAGTCATTTGATTTTTGAGATCTTGAGGAGCTAGTGGCTCTATTGTCTGTCTGCCAGCCGTTATAGGCTTGTTGTTGGACAGATGTAAACATTGTATTGCTTTAGAGTGATAACATTACTTTATTGCACACTTACATCATAATATAATGAAACCGACAGACAATTCATGGTTTGACCGTTCATAGCATTGTGGTTGTCATATTATATATTTTAAAAGTATATCTTGTATTAATCATTGCAGACTTGTAAAGAGACAACAGATGTTGGTGCACTGACAAAAGCTGCTGATTTTGTAAAAGCTTTCATTTTGGGATTCCAGGTTGAGGTAAGTACTAATTGCATGTTTCAAAAGTATCTTATTGACTGCAGTTTTTCTGGTAATTCCGTGACTTGTCTGCTTGATATGTGGCAGTCCCGGGAGAAACTTAGGGAGATATACTTACCGGAAACTCTTCCTCATGAGTGCCACCATTTTCCTTTTTAGGCCCTGTTGTGGGATCCGGGCACTTAAACTACTGCACGAGAGTACAAAACAGATGTTTATGAATGTGATGCTTGCTAGTCCCTACTTTTGTCTTGTGATTTCATTTAAATTACAATGCAGTCAATGACTGTTTTTGTTAAAGATTTTATCGTTCATCTATGAAATACTCAGACATGACAGAACCCCCTTTAAACATGTCCTGATTTTTGTATAGATATATTAAATTTTATTCTTTAAAATGTGCCTGTTTGGCCTAGATGTTCCTGAAATGTTAAGCAGTAGTTTCAACAATATTTAAAGGGGCAATAATGTCTGTATGTGCTGTTTATATATAGCATTAAGCTGGCGAACTGTTGACTATACATGAGGTTAGGATAATTTTACTGCCGCAATATTTTCTACCTCTTAAAGAAACAATGTGAGCAGTGTGTTAAGAGAGTCCATGAAAACTTACATTCTGATTATATTTTAGGTGGGAAAAAAGTCTACATATTTCAGAACTGACTTTATTTGATGATAGACTTCTGTGATTTCTGTGTTTTTTGTAAATAAAGTTTTACACCTTTTGAAAAGACAGGGGAGGTATATGCAAATGAAATAAGTTCAAAGCAGAAGGAAAAACTAGCTTAAGCGAAAATATAATATACCATTTTGTGTTGCAGGATGCCCTCGCTTTGGTTCGACTCGACGACCTCTTCTTAGAAACATTTGAGGTCACAGACGGTGGGTTATTTGGAAAGACTTAATTCTCATATGTGGTTTATGCGTCTGTGTCTTAAAAACAATTTTCAGAACCCTGACTAGTAGGGATGCACCGAAATGAAAATTCTAGTCCGAAACCGAAAATTTAGGATGCCCTTGGCCGAAAACCGAAAATGACTTTTTTTTTTCCCCAAATGATTTTAAAATAGATTTTTATTTTTATTTTTTTTTAATATATATTTTTTCTCTATAATTGTATTAATATTGGACTTCCAGCATCAGTTAGGTGACACTTGGTCGCCTAACCACCCGGAAGTCCCTATGGTTGACTAGAGGTGGGGTTAACCCCTCAAGGTTATTATTGCCGTTTCGGAGAAACGGTAATAATTACACTTGCAGGGTTAAGGGGACTGGGACACTGCACCCAGACCACTTCATTGAGCTGAAGTGGTATCGGTGTCTACAGGGTCCCTTTAAAGAGATACTGTAGGCACCCAGACAACTTCAGCTCATTGAAGTGGTCTGGGTGCTGTGACTCTTTTGCACCTAATGCTGCAATGTTTACATGACAGCACGAAGTCTGCTCTGCATGAGGACCTCCAGCGTCAGATTTTCCCCCCGTAGGAAAGCATTGAATCAATGCTTTCCTATGGGAAGGACTAATGTGTTCATAGCATTTGCTGCGCATGCGCATTAGACCTCACTTGTCGCCAGACAGAGATGGGGCGGAGCTTCGATAAGATAAGTAAAGGGTTTACAACCCATTTTTTACCGGGTAGGTTGAGGGATCGGTAGTGCCAGGAATACAGCTTTTTAAGCACACACACTGACAGTCTCACACACAGGCTCACTGATTTGACACTCACTCATTAACAAATACACTGACCGACACATGGATAGTCACACAATGACGACTCTCACTGATTTGACACTCACATACACGCACGGGTGCGGACACTGGCACTTGGACATTTATTAGAAAGGTTATAAATTAAATTAACATTCTGCACCCAGCGGCGAGGGAGCTGTGATCTCCCTGCTATGCTCCCTCGTGCACTGTCTACTTATGTCAGGAGCTGAAATATGATGTCATTCCGGCTCTGACTGCATCAGCAAACTGCGCGGGAGCAGAGCAGGGAGATCACAGCCCCATTGGACCCGAAGGTGAGGGGGAACACCAGGTAAGCCGGAGTGGGCGTTTAGGGGCGGCATTTTTTGCTGCACAAATTTCGGTGCATCCCTTCTCACTAGTATTCCTTTCACAGCCTTATATTTGGATTTTTATATAAAGTGTCTCTCACGTTCTTGCTCACTTGGGTAATGCCGCTGATTACATGGTAAAAGTGAACCGTAAAAAAACAGGACTTGGCCCTTCATATTGTATGTACCAAACTGAAGATAGTAATGTATAGATCAATTTTATTTACTCGTGTTTGAGCACAAGATGATCACACAGTATGCGCAGTAATGTGACAATAATACAACAGCTGATCAGCCTTGATATCACAGCAAAATGGGGATTTGGACGACAATTTGTAGACCACAACTTAATCTTATTTTCTCTTTAATATAGTTAAGCCTTTGAAGGGGGACCATCTTTCTCGTGCAATTGGAAGAATAGCTGGGAAAGGAGGAAAGACTAAGTTCACAATAGAAAATGTCACAAAAACAAGGATAGTTCTTGCTGATTCGTAAGTCTAAATTAAATATTTTGCTGTCAATTTGTTTGCTTTCTTGGATGGAATAAATATTTTGGAAATGTCACACTTATTGTGAGTAGACCTGTGTGTGTTTATAGACTATGATTTAGAATTATTGCTAATATTTGGATAAGTGTTTTGTTAACTTGTGTTTAAGACTAATGTAGATGTTGGTGATTTTTATGACCTTTCACGTGTCTTGCATGTGTGTTTTTCTTGATTTAATTTTAGTTTTTAGCAATTTTTACCCTAAGTTCAGTTTATGGCCTTATCCTATGACAGATATTCGGTAAACTCCATTATGAGGATTGGTTTGGTAAGAGCCACTAACAGGTCATTAGGTGGCTTCACCAGTTACAGATATACATAAGGGCCTTTCGAATTATAGGGTTAAAACAAATGTGGAGACTCACATGTTGATTAAAATGCAGTTTTTCAGGAAATCCATCTTAATTGGAAAACATTCCTTACAGAATGTTAATTCACTTACTGCTGATTATAAATTTTTTTTTTTTTAAATAACCTAAAATAATTTTTCTAAGTGCCAGAACCTAAAATAAAACAAACCTATCTGCTTGTTACATCGAGTGTTTGTCAGTTAATTGGAATAAGGGCAATTCGTAATCCTTAAATTTTGGAGATAATTTAAAATGGTGAATGGCGTGACAAGATTTAAAAAAAGAGGGGGAGGGGGGGAGATGGTATAATTAACTCATTCTTCGACATGGGGCTTTAAATGGGTAGCTTTGATATTTAATAAATGGAATAATTACACAGTTAATCTGAATGTGGTATATTAGGTGTAATGTAAACTAACATATATTTTATTTAATTTGTTTGCAGAAAAATACACATTCTAGGATCATTTCAGAATATAAAGATGGCAAGGACTGCAATATGCAACCTTATCTTAGGTAATGAGAAAACTGGAATCTTAAATGCTTACAATGTCCCATCCATACTTCTGACTTTATTGTTCTCTTCTCCCCTAACTGCTCGATGTCATATGATAATCCCAATACTTGCTGATGCCAGTCAGTTGCTTTTGAATATCCATTCCCATAAATAAAACGGCATGTGTTGGAATAAGGTGGCTGATTTTCTCCTCCCCCTTCTTTTCTCTCAACAGGAAGCCCACCATCGAAAGTGTATGGTAACATACGGGCAGTGGCCAGTAGAGCAGCAGATCGCTTTTAATGCTGAAGTCAGACCACAAGCAGAATCCTCCAGTGACTCGCCATAATGGTTCTGCAGTTTTAAAGAGGCACATTTCAAGCTCTTCAGGAATTACATGCCAAGACTATCATGATATGATGGATTTTTCCTATCACCCGTCAGGAAGGTGTTAATGGACTTTGCCAACTTGACTTCAAGGATGAAAGCCAGACTGGTGGCATTGCATTGTTTCATTCAGATTATTACACGGTGTTAAATACTTTCAGCCAATGGAGCCTTCTAAAGTTAATGTTTAATGCAGCAGCTGTAAAACAAATCATCAAATAAATTATGACTTCCATAGTGTTAGCTGTAGTGCTGGTTTATTTTTGTATTACTGCTTTGAATGTTCAACAAACAAAATATCGTAAAGGAATGCTATAGGGCAAGCATAGGCAACCTTCGGCACTCCAGATATTTTGGACTACACCTCCCATGATGCTTGACCAGCATTATGGGTGTAAGAGCATTATGTGGGATATAGTCCATAACATCTGGAGTGCCGAAGGTTTCCTATCTGTGCTATAGGGTCAGAAATACAAATATGTACTCCTGACCCTGTAGTGTTAAAGCCACCCTTAAAGCGAAACTATAGTGCCAGGAAAACAAACTAGTCAAGGTTAATAACCCCTTCTGTCACTTACCTGGGTCCAGTGCTGGCTCAGCTCCACCTCCTCCTGCCTCTGGCCGGTGAGACCAAATGCTCGCATTAGGATTTCCCCATAGGAAGGCATTATTCCATTCTTTCCTATGGGGATTCCAGTGAAGCTGGAAGTCCTCATGCATAGCAGCCACTAGAGGAGGACTTAACCCTGCAAGTTTATAAAACTGTAATAATTACATGCTCAGGGTTAAGGGTGATGGGAGTTTGCACCCAAACCACTTCAATGAGCTGAAGTAGTCTGGGTGCCTACAGTGTCCCTTTAAAAAGCTGCAAAACCTTATTCGTATGGAAAACCATTGGATTGGCTGAGATTGTCAATTCTGAGGATCTCAGCCATGGAGGCATGCCAATCAACATCTCCTCATACAGATGCAATGAATGCGGCAAACTGTGCATCACTTACCCAGTAAGCACTTCTAGTAGCCACCTGAGTAAATGCTCAACACCTGATACACCTTTTCTCAGAACAGGTAGTGTTTACAGCAAAAAGCCTGCAGGGACAGGCTATAGACATGTGAACAACTACATTAAATTGTCCAGAGATCCATCAAAAATGCTAAAGTCTTACTGGCCTTTTAACTAGTTGTCAGAATGTGTCAACTGTACCCCACATAATGTTATAAATGTCTGTGGCATCGGGGTGTTAATTTTGGGCTTCCTCCAGTATAGAATCGAAAGTCACTGGTGTATGTCTAAGGCGTGTGCCCGGTATCATGAAAACCTGGTATGTATGTATTAAAATAGGCACAAACTATGGTCTTGTTTATATCAGGTGTTGAGCATTTACAGATTGTTACATTAAGTATATTGTTGTAAAGCGCTGTGGAATTTGACGGCGCTCTATAAATATCATCATCATAATGTTGCTAGCATGGACCGCCATCTATTACATCATGATCCAATCAGGTAAAGTGAACACTGTATATATAGAAAATTTAGAATGAACTTGTAATTGGCTGCCCATTAATAGAAATACCTTTCTAAACTATTACTATCAGTGGGTTTAAAAAAATAAAACAACCTAAGGTTATTAAAATCCTATTCAATCAAGGCACTTACTCAGTGTGATTTTATCCATGACTTTTGAGCTAGTCGTGGAAAGAGAGAGATTAAAGGTCCATATTTAAACCACTTAAATTACATTTCTCTTAAAATGTTTCTGTAATTTCCTACTTTTGTTCTTCCAACTTGCCTAGTTTTACCTCAAGATTTATTCCAAGAAGTGAACATCTTTTATTTCTTTAATAAATTAACTTCTCTGCACAGTAGCAGGTCTAAGCCTTTTATTTAGAAAAAGGTCTACCAGTCAGCAGCTTTTGCCCTTACATTGGACATACCTGGCCCAAATCCTACATAATTGAGGTAAATGTACAAAACTAACTGAATGGCATGAAATGTTGAAAAAGGATAAGGAAGTCTGTACATCACAATGACCATTGATATCAAGAAAAACTTAAGTGGGTGTAGTGGGAAAAAGGGAAACATCCTTAAACCGCCAAAGGGAGATTTCTGGCTATAAGAGAGGACACAATTGATTGCTTCTAGATTTGTGGAGTGCTGGGAATTGTTCCTTCAGACAGTATTTATTTCATCATTTGCAATGTAGGCCCAAGCTGTGCCTAAATAAATTGAAGAGAGCATCAAATGGAAAAATTTAAGTTTACAGGGTATGGGGTAACTTTAATTAATTTACGAAGTCCAAACACCTCCACCAAGACAAGTACGCTAAACAAAGTGTGAACAGAAACTGATGTTTGAGATCTTCAGCAGGGTTCTCTAATAATCAGGTGGGGATACTAACCAGGATTTTGTTAGTTGGATAGATCTGGGTTGCTTAAGCTATATGTATGTGGATCATGAACAGATATAGCTTGGCACCATCAGGCCTCATACACAGCTGTGCACCTCCCTCCCCATTGCAGGAAAAAATCCATAACCAAAGAATTTCATGTTGAGAGTGGCTTTGTGGGTTCTTACTTCACTTGGTGGATACAATATTCCAAGTAATGGATTTTTGTGACCCTTAACCTCATTCAGATGAAAACTGCTTAGGAAGCAAACTGATAATCTAATAGAATATTAAAAGGGACACTCCAGTCAGCTAAACAAGTTAATCTTATTAGCTTTACTTTAATCTTAACTCTGGTCATTTTTCTGTTTTCAGAAGTGTAACTCCGCTTCCTTAACCACCCCCTCTCACATTTCAACATGTTCCTTATTCATAGTCTCTGAAAGAAACACAAAAAATAGGGGATAATCTACTTAGCTAATGAAAAGCAGGAAAACATAGCATTTAACGGTCTAGCTAATAAACCACTAATGTTGTATTCCCAAATGGCCACTCACATTCACTGAAGTTTTGTCTTTGATATAAATCCCCTCCAAGGGATACTTTGTATTCAGATCACCATGGGTTGGCTGAGGTACATATACTCAAAAGAAAAAATAAAATTGTAGTGCACAATAGTGTGTAATAAAATCTATTCACTTACATAAGTTAAAAGCAGGCGGAGTAGCTCTGAACCACCACCAGGGGTCCTACGCATTTCATCCGTGTATAGGACTTCCTTAGGGACTTTAGTAGTGTTCAATAACAATACTAAATAAATAAGAATTCCCCCTTCCCCTAGTGTCCAAGAATCTTACAGGTATTCCGGTTTTGTCCCAAGCAATGTGAGATCACGCACGCCGTCCGATGACATACGTTCCGGTATGCAATCTGAATACAAAGTGAAGATTGAACCCTATTTTTTGTTTATATATTTCGTGGAAGACAGGAGGAACATCTTATTTGCACTAATTGCACTTTTGGTTTGCGTACAC
This sequence comes from Pelobates cultripes, assembly GCA_933207985.1. Classification (NCBI taxonomy): domain Eukaryota; kingdom Metazoa; phylum Chordata; class Amphibia; order Anura; family Pelobatidae; genus Pelobates; species Pelobates cultripes. The sequence continues at coordinate 323,051,390 of OW240913.1, forward strand.
ACGTTTTGTTTTACCTGAAAGAAAGGTCCCTTTAGCAGCCAATGGAAATAGAGGCATGTCTTATCTAGTGTACGGACTCTCACAGCACAGACTAAAATGCAGGCATGGCTACAGCCCATATGTGCTCCTCTCCCATGTTAATACATTCTCCTCCTGCCAGCCAGCCTCCCATATGTGGTTAAGTTCTAGTGTCTGATAGCTGTATTTGTAGTGTAACTTAGAAGGGGAAAATTCTTGGACAGGCATTGTGGGCATATCATCACAGAGATTCACCGGAGCATGGCCATGGGTGGCAAGTCTGGCTGAAATACAGGAAGCATGGAGATATGACAAGAGGAAAAGAATATCTGATAAAAGTAAAGATTAAGCAGGTACTTCTGAACCCTCATTTTTACACTATTTAGGGAAAGGATATGCATTTGCCTATACAGTTAATTTAATTTCTGGATATATATCCAGTAAATCTAAATAAAGTGAGGAAAATAAGACTCCAAATTTTGTGTAGTCCGTGCACAATTGCAACAATACTGTTAATTTTTGCAAAGGAACCCTCCAAAAAAAAAAAAAAAAAAAAACCAAAACATATATAGAGAGATTTTAATGAACATTTAGAAATGTTAATATGTAAGCAGACACCCACTACACTTTATGGCTGATCGGAAAGAAAATAGCTCAGAAGCATCCATTTTCTTATAAGAAAAAAAAATATATACGTACTGAACATTAAGGTGCAGTGTTACCACATTAAATATATTTGTCTCTTCAATATTATTGATGCTACGGGTTATTGACTTGTTTTAAGTTTTGTACATGCCAGTGCTATATGTTAACATTTTATAAAGCAATAATTTTACTCCAGTTTTAAGTTACTATGGTTGGTGGTCACCTAGATAGACAACTGTGGAAGAAGACTAACAGGGTTATTCACTAGTGAGAATTGGTGGGCATTCCTAGTAAATTACAACAGCCAAACTGGAGGAAAAGAAATCCCCAGGCTAGACCTGCTCCAAGTATGAATTGCTGACCATTCTCACGTTAATTAAACCTGTAAACCATTAAAATAGTTTTGCTTAAGCATAGACTAAAGCGTTTTTCTTTTGTTTTTAAGAATTCATTATTGGTAACTGTACAGTCATTTAAATACCCAGCTTTATCCGTATTGCTTCTATCGAAATCTGGGTAGTACGGATCATGTCGAAAAAGTTCTTAAAGCCTATGTGAATCTAAACATAATATACTATCAAGTGTCATGTCACTGAAATAACTCTTCTTAATTTGGTGCATCTGACCTTACCATAATGAGGCAGCTGTTCTGCCGTGAAAACTATACGTTCCCCACTTAGCGAGTCCTGAGTGATAGCCCAACAATCATTCTACTAAAGCACATAATTAAACAAGAGACAGAATAACAAGTTTCATCTTTTTATTCATACAGTATGAAGACTTCTACTGTCCCTACAAGTTCTATTGCATGCAGAGGAAAACAAAATTAAAACACTCAACATTAACAATTTTCCCCACACAAACTAGAAAAAAGAAAAACAAAAAACCCTAGAAAAAACCCAATAATGGAAAAAAAATCTTTGCTATATTTTTTTAAACGCCAGCCAAAATATGCACAAGCAAGAGAAGGAGAAAGCTTTTGCTAAAAAGTTTAACGAAACTTATGTACAAAAAAAAAAAAATTAAATGGTTTCCCCTTGGAACAGAGCACATGGCAGCTGCGACTGAAAAGTGATGACCACTGGCTGGGTTAATATAAACCATGTACTGATCCAGAGGAAGAAAGTTACTTGTAGTGGAGACGGTTTGAACATTAACATGTACATGTACCAAAATTTGGCAACATTCCTTTTTTTTCCTTTTAATTATATAGAATGCAAATTATGTAAACAAGAGGAACATTTCAAAAATCGATCTACATGCAAAACTCTATGTCATGCAAGGACACCAAGCAACTGGATTTCTCTCGCACAGACAGAGCCCATGGTGTGCAGCACTCAGTTGAAGGAACAGCTATTGCAGGTAGATACTTTAATACCAGGTATAATAACCTGCCACTTTACATATATACCTCACAAAAAAAATGGATATGATTCCAAAAGATTTACCCTTTTAATTAGCTTTTTTTCCTGTATTTTATATATTTTTTTTTTTATTTTCCAGCCAATAGTACCACAGCAGAAAAAAGTGACAGTTGCAGAAAATGTCTCGCTACTTTTAGATCACATAAAAAGGTGTCGAAATATGAGCACACAAAAACATAAAACCAAATTAGTGAATGAATAAATTCCAGATAAAGGATAACAGTTTTCTTACAAAATAGACAAAAGAAAAAAAAAATCCTATCCTGTACCCAATATACATATGTAAATTGAAATATTACCAGTCAGGCTGCCTGCATTAAATTCATTTGGCATGGGGTGAGGGGAGAAGTAAAAAAAATAAAAATAAACTACTACACTGTTTAAGCTGAAAAGAAATTCAATGGTTCGATTATTAAAAAAAAAAAATCAAAAAAAAAAAAAATCAAGTCCATGTAATAAACGTCAAAATAGACAATTCAGCACTATTGGATAAGTAAATCAGTTTATGTAAATGGGCAGGTCCTACCAGTGTGCACCCATTTACAGAGATAAGAGTTTTAGACATTTGCTTCTGTAACTAGGCAAAGCAGAGCACAGGGCTTAAGCAGCTCTATGAGCACAAAAAGGGGATCTTTACTTGGCAGAAACATTTAACTACATTTCAAAAAGCAAGAGACACACACAGTCCCTGGCAATATATATCTTAACACATAAATTAAACATACAAATTTCCTGTGTGAAAAAAGAAAAAAAAATGAAATGTCAAGTAGATTAATAGGAAGCAACCGTGTTGATCAACCAGTTAATATACAAACATTTTAACAAATGAAAAAAAAAAAAGAAAAAAACATGCCTATTGATCGTATACATTCTCCTACTATATTATGAACTGCGTGAAATAAAAGTAAGGATTTATATTCATGTATTGAACGGCTTCTGTTCTGCTTGGCACTTTGTATACTAGTATTGTTTTTGTAGATTAAATTAAAGCCCACCTAATGACTACATAGAAAGCTATATATATATTTCTTGTTATAAAAGATGAAAAAAAAAAACATAATAAATAAAAAGCCAACTCCCTTCCTTGGTTTTTTCCACAACACCGATATGCCTTTCCCCGTCTTGCTGTCCTTCAGACTTTAAAGTGCTACACTGAGTTATTGAGAGATTAAAAAGTTCAATAACACTAAAGTTGGCTTCATGAGGCTCATGTTGGAAAATGTGGCTTCACAGAGAAAAATACTTCCATTTAAAAATACACAGAGAGCGTTGCTGGACGTCTTGAGCAGATCTTCAGAGATGGAGGGAAAAAAAGCAGAAGTGTTGGTACTGCTCTGAAGAGTCACACATCTACCACCATCTTTTTGTGGATATCTAGACCTCCTACGACCTATAACAGATGACACATGAAAAAGGTTCAAATGGAAGTCACGTCTCAGTATAATATTTATATTTGAGTATTATTATGATCAAAAAGCAGGCGAACATAACATTAATGTATCACTTCAGACTAGCTGGATAAAAGGAGTGCCATCATATCATTTTGAGGAAGAACAAATTGTTCACATTTACAACTACTGATTCCCTAAATAGGACATGCAAGACCACTTTGATGAGGACTAATTTCAGCAGTTTATAAAAGTGATTCTGTTCTACCACTAGAGGTGACACTGAATATAACCTCTTGTAATATTGCTGAGATATTCCACTCCGAATGTAACCAACATGCTTTAATTGGAGATGACATTTATCTGCATATGGCTAAGGAAGTGTTGAAACCATAATATACTTACAAATGCTATTGTTATGGAGGCTCCGTCATTTCCCCCACCCCGAAAAAAAAAACCGAGTCATATAGATCTCACATTGACTGGGTCACTGAAATTCCAATGCATTCCATTCTAATTTGCTTATGTATTTTACAAAAAAAAATGCCCTCAGCAACACATTCAGGTAGTTTATAAAGCCATTAACGAGAAAGGCCAACATTTCCTACCTACTTGTAGAAACGCTGCCCTTTCATTTTGATGACCGAGTAAACCACCTGCATTTATTGCGGAGTGCCGAGGACCTTTACTTTTTTGTTTGCTCATTATTGTGGATCCAGGTGGACAGAAACCACACCTACTAGCAAGAGCACCAAAATTTGGAATTTAGAGAGTACCTGCAATACATTACTTACTGACTAATACTTGACAAAGGGCACCGCTACTTTGATCAATTCTTATTTCACTAGTGAAAGCTGTATGGGAAAAATGCATGGTCTATGGAGGTCTCGTAGGATCCTTGATAGATCCCAGTATTGCACAAGAGTGTACAGCATTGACATGGGCTTAATCTGGCAGATTAAGTACCAGGAGCTGAAGAGGGCAGAACAAATGAAGATGGCAGTGACCATGAGTGACAGCTCATGTTACCGGTAAGTAAAATCTACCTTCCCCCTGCTGCCCCAGGTCAACGCACTGCAAGAGGTGAAGTCACCATTTACGGTCTTAAAATATTTTACAAAAGACCCAAGTAGGTGACAGAGCTGAATTGAACAGAAAATATTTCACATCCTGAACAGTGTGTAGTATATCCTAAGCAACAAAATTAAAGTAGGTTATCAAAGATGATAGGATATGCAGTGTGCACCTTAACCGAGGGAGCTAAAACACCAAGACTCCACGAACCATTACCAATACAATAGACTGCAATAATTAGCTAAAGTACATGTAAATCCATGTCACTTGAATATATTATACAGTGTACCAAGGACCCTCCAAGCTTGCTGTGGCGCCTAAATAATGGAGTTCCTATTTATTTACCTACCCCAAAAAAACATGCACAGCATGTGTTAATGGCATTGCAGCTCAGTGTTCTGAGATTTACACAGCCTACAATAAAACTAGCTGTATTTAACTTAAAGGACACCCCTACCTTTAGTTTATGACAGGATCCCTCAGCCATATACAAGCAACTTTGGTCAGGCAGTGTTTGAATCAGGAAAAACCATATAGACTATCCATTTTCACTTATTGCACGTAAGCAGGGAAGACCATATAAACAGTTTTTTTTTTTTAACTTTTTTCAGGGAATACCATAGAGACTTTTCAATGAATGAAATCAGGAAAGACCATAGAGACTAACAGTTTCAAAACACTGACTAAAGGCACTGTGGCTGAAGGTTCCTCATATAGTAAACATTAGGAATGAGCACCTCATTTTCTACATATACATCATTTAAAAAAAAAAAAATACTTGATGAAAGGATGATTATTTCGTTGTATGAATGAATTTAAGCACATCTAGGTATAAACTTGGGATTTCAGTAAAGTTGCAGATTTTTTGTTCCACTATACTTTCAATAAACAGTGACCGAATGAATAATCCCTTAAATTGAATATTTTGCTTCACAACCCAATTTTGTAGCCAATACTTACAGCACAGAATTCTTCAAAAGATATCCTCCCATCGCCATCTTTATCTGCATTGATAATAGTTTTGTCTACTATTTGCTGTAACTGCGTATCCTTGAGATTGTTTCCAACCATCATCTTCAGAACCTGGAAAAGCTCACCATTTGAGATATAGCCATCCTTGTCCATGTCATATATACGAAAAGCAACTATAAAAAAAAAAAAAAAGAAAATATATATATATATACAAAGGAAACGTGTTACCACATATCAATTTATCCATACTACAATGTGACATTATTACTTTTAGTATTTTATTATTTATATAGCACCACCAAATTCCATAGCGCTGTACAATGGGGCGACATGCCAATGTTCAGAGTTCAGAAATGATCAGCTTCTTTTTTGAAAAAAATATTCACATAAGCATAGGATCACACTTAGGCACTTACACTGGGGTAAAAAATAGATGTGCCAAGGAAAAAGTGGTTGGTACCTTATTAAGTGTGTGTTCTATTAGGCAATAAGAACTGGCCTGTTTAATAAACTAGAGGTGGACAATCCAAAGCTTAAAAATCATGATCTATAATGTGCGCTCTCAAAAATAAACCTTGTGCTAAACTCTTATAAACAAACAAATAGAGGGGATAAACATTGCATGCACCCAGACATTTTAAGGGACAGATCTGTAAATCAGGATCCTGCAGGGGGTGAAAACAAAAAAAAAAAAAAAAATACAAAAAACACTTACATCTCAATTTCTGTTCTTTATCTCCCTTGACACTGAATTGTGACACGCCTTCAATAAATTCTGGATTTCAGGGAAAAAAAACAAAAAACACTTTACATATAACCCTAAAGTTTAGTTTATGTTTCATATTTGTACACTGACCCCCCCCCCCCCAAAAAAAACCTTTATATCTTTTCCACCTCTTGAAAATCCACCCCTATCTCAGAACACTCATTGTTCTTAACCAACATTTAATAGCTAGGATATTCTAGCAATACACGTTCAGAGGAAAGCCTGAATATGGATGAGCAGTATCTCAATACATGATCGGAGGGGACAGCAACAGCACAACAATAAGCATAACAAAAAAAAGAGAGAACAGCAGGTAACAAAATATTCAAATGTATCCCAAAAAGCCATGACTCTACAGAAAGTAACGCTACAATAAAGTGGCTATTAAAAACTGAAAGCCCAAATATTTTTTTCATGAAGAAAGTCTGCAATCAGAGCCTTGCACTTCAAGTCACTGTCATTAAAACAGCAATTTACAATACTCCTACTGGTGCACTCCCACTATACAGTTGGCTATTCCAGCAGGTGTCTAGACAAAAGATACTACACAAGAACTCACTGAAAGAGTATTGAAACACCTTAACGTGGCTAAGAAAACCAAACAAAAAAATACCATGCTGGCTTTAAATGGGTGGCCTTACTTATACGTGTTAAAGGCCAACTCCAGGCCATATAAAAATTAATCACAATGAAATTATGGTGTGGGGAGGTTCCAGTCAGTTTTACCTTAAGGGGTTAAGGAATAGTTCCATCCCAAAAGAAGGGCACCAAATGCGCTTCAGAAATATTTCCTTTCTTGGTAGAAAGCTTCAATCAGGAAGAATATTTATACAGCAATTGCGGATAGATTTATACACAAGCTGCGCATGGGCGAGCTACATTGTGTACCATCTATAATGCATGTTTTTACTGGTCACAAATGAGAAATTCTTTATAAAAAATAAATGTGGGTCACAGTTGTTCTAATATGGAAGAACTCGCTATAGAAACCTACTTCTATTTTGACAAATGTGCCAAAAAAGGACTCCACAATAATAGCGAAAAACAAATTTACATAAATTAGAGACTAATTTTGCCTCAGTACACGAGGGAGCGCAAGATGTTTTGGGGATCATCTATAATCTAGTGCATGCGCAAATGTGCAATTTATGCACCTCACAAAGAGATCGGCATCAGCCATCTGGAGTGACAATAGTGCTTTTTTGCCCAAAACACCTGGTCAAACGGTGGCCTTTCAATGAAATGCAAACTTTACAAGCTTCCCAGAAGGATTAAATATTTATGAACAAACCCAAAAATGACACTGCCATTTTAAAGTCTATAAAACAATCCACTTTCCTTGTTCATAAAAGTAATTTCACAGAGTGAAGATGTTTTCAAATGTGTTAGGTGGGCAGTAGATACAAACAAATTGATTTTCTATTTGCAATATGGATTACACAGAAAACATATCAGGGAAGTAAGAAATTACTTAACATAGTAAACTGCATATATTTCCCCCAATCCATGCATCTACTCCCTTGTTTGAAGCACAAAAATGACGTAATTGTATTGCCGTGTGTGAAATTTCAGGGAACATACGAAACTTCGAACTATATTTTACATTGTAAAGAGATTATATACTTCCAATGGGTCGGTTAACCCTCTCGCCATGGGCAAGTAGAAACGGTGACGTGCTTGGATGGGGGCTAACTCTACCAAAGACACATGCAACATGTAGCTTCGAAACCGAGAAAAGCCGACAGCAGCTTTGTTCCTGGGACAGAACTATCTCCAGCTGCCTCATGTCATAGATCTGGAGAGACTTTGATTAGAAGGCACATGAGAAAGACATTGGGTTGAATGTGAAAGATTTGATTGTTGGGGCGGAGGAAGGGGGGGGTGAGAGAATTTATACTCTAGACTCAAAAGTTAAATGTTGTCCAGATCAATAAGCAATATTTCATGTGTATCATGGTGGTATTTAATTTACACATGCATACACATTTTAAATGATAAATCATTTACCCTCACCTCAGTAAGTACACTGTTTTAAAGCGAATATCAAAAGTTGTCAAAAAAAAAGCCAATGTTAAGCAAAATCTACATTTTTTTTATCTGCTTGCTGGATGCTGAATACAGCATTGTGGATTGGAAAATGAAAGTCTATGCTTTTTTAAAATCATGAATCTGGACATAAACTAACAAAAAGCCTTTTAAAAAAAAAAAAAAACAATTCGAGATCAGAAAGGTAATTTAAGGTGCATTTAGTTTCCATACTATCAAATATTACTAGCAGATGAATAACTGCAAGCATTACAGGGTCAAGTGAATAAATGGCTGTCAAAAAAACAAAACCAAATTACCTTTTTGATAGGGCAAATAAATCTGTCTACAGACTTTTGCATTTACTGAACTGTAAGTACCATCTAGCTTTAATATCTATTTTTATATTTTTTAAATTGGAGGTCTCTGAAATTTCTTACCTTTAAAATCTACCTCTCCATTCCCATCAGTATCAAATATGTCTATTACCCGTTGGACAAGGGGGTTCTGCTGCAGCTCTGGTAATGACATAAATTCCTCCACACTTAGAGATCCAGAGTTGTCTAAATCAAGTTTCTTGAAGCGCTTCCCAAGTCTTTTGATTTCATCTGCATCAACTAGAAGGAAAAAAAAATTAAATTAAATGTGTTACTGTCTAAGTACCTGTAAGGAACAGGAATGAAAAATAATTATCTTTCAAGAGTTTTTCGTTTTGACAGGTCGTACCGCTAAATTCCCGAATAAAACATGAAAGGGTTTAGTCCAATTACCAGTTTTTCTGCCAGTTCCTGCCATAACTGTGAAGTCTGTGGCTCACTTAGAACTATGCCGATTCCTATTCTAAGCAGTAAAGCGCTGCTAAAGCTTAGTTAATACCATACGATCACATGACGTAATTAATGTGGACAAGCTAAGCAGATCATCGGTCACTTTACAGCCACACAGTTGGGGAGCAAAGAATGAGAAGAATGAGCAGGTTTTTACATTGCATTATATTCCTGAAACTACAAAGGAAAGTTTATACTTTCATTTTAATTCATATTGCAAATTTGGACTCATTGGTGATCTCAAATGATTGTAACTCATCATATCCAACAGGGTTCTAGAACCAAAAGATTCCTGATGATCCATGCAATAGCCACCCTCCCCCCACCTTTAACCCTCTCTGTGCCAAGAATCTGCTCTGCATACTGCAAAGCAATGCTTTGCTCACACTGCTGGAGTTGAAATTATTATTGTACATGTGAGGGTCTGTGTGGGTTTACAAATATAAAGTTTAATTTGAAGGGTGTGTTCGTGTGTTCTAGATACCCACTGCAAATTATTTCATATATGTATTTCTTTTGAAGGGGAGTATCCAGATGATAAAGAGAGAGGGGGTGTGTGTACACTAACTCACTCTCTCAATAATCTAGATACCCCCTTTAAATTAAAATTTATATTTATGAACCCACACAGAGAGTTTAAATAGTCATACATACCTCTTAATTTATCTAGAGATTATATATATATATATATATATATATATATATATATATATATATATATATATATATATATATATATATGCTACTTTACAGCTAACTGCATTTAAAAACAAAATAAATACAATAAAAAGATGGGGGTTAGGGGATTTTCTAATCAAAAACTATCAATGTATCTAAAATGTATTGTAAATATAATGGTATTAACAAATTACTCCAAACATCATAGCCACTTAAGTGATTTGAAGTGGTCATGGTGCCTGCAGTCAATATGTAAAACATTTTGCTATGAAGCATTGCACATACACAGAGGTTAACCCCTCTGCTGCTGTAGGTGTAATTGCATTGCTGGCAGTGTCATTAAAGGTGTCAGCCAACCCAGAAGTAGAGTTCAAGCCTGGCTAATGTCAATTCTGTGCAACATTCATTGCACAGAACATTGGTCACTGGCCAAAAGTGGTCAGCTGACCGTCTGCTCAATGAACAGGAATAGCCGCTGTTTCTGGCTCCTGCAGCTCTGTGGAAGTTGGAAGCATGTCACCAGATCACCAAGGAGTCCCGGTAAAGGGGCAAACCGTTAAATGGTTTACCGCATTAACTTGGAACCAGTCAGGGTACTCCTGGTATCCTTGCCACTAGGCGTCAGATTTCATAAAACAAAGTTCTTGTATTTATTTTTTCCTCCCAGAGTGTTTAACCAAAAAAAAAAAAAGTTGTACACTATTTTGTACACTAAAAGCAACTAATAAAAACGATGGGGAATTGCATTGTAGTTTCCCTTATTAATCCAAGGTCCAATAAGTACACAGAAGAGGGAAAAGGACTAAAAGGAGAGAAAGAGGAAACTATCATAAAAAAAATGAAACAAAATAAAATAACTACCAATCAGATTTGGTACATTTCTGAAGAAAATCGATTATATTAACTTAAATGTCAAACTCCCCTTTCCCCCAATACTGCTTGTAAAGGATAAATAAATGAAAATATATATATATCTTCCCTGTCAGAATCTGCAGGTTTTCAAGTACACACAGTAAGCCCATCACCCTCTATTGTTGAAGTCAAACATCTGTAAATAATTGACACTGACCAAAGTGCTATAACATACTATATGCCTAGGGTGGTCACAATTGGATCTATAGGTATTGTATAATTAAAAGTACCATGATTTGTAGATCACTCTACAACATTTTGGGTACTTTTCTTTGGCCACATTGGCAAAATGTGATTGAGTTTCTTACTTTAGGAGCGGACAGAAACTCAACATCCTGAGTAACTGCACAAAGCCACCCTGATATGCCAAGATGCCAGCAGTATCAGTCTGCACCACAAGGTTCTGAAGCCCGTTAAGCGGAATAATGCACAGTGTAGAGTTTGAACATTTTGAAAAATACAAACTGAAGAGATTATTGTCTCATGTAGAATGAGATTTTGTGAAATTAGGGAAATGGTTGCAGAATAGAATGTGACAGCAGAAGCTCTACCAACTGCCTTACCAGTGGACACAAGAGCACAAGACTGATGTGGAATCTGTTAGGTCAAGAAGAGAAATAGCAGCAGCAAAGAGGAACAGCATCATCTAAGTATCTCCCCAACTACTTGCTCCTCATATGCTACCATATAAGCAGATAGGTCAAAAGGGAGGGGGGTCTTTGAAAAGACAATAAATGTAAGGACCGAACATATGTCAGAGAACTTATACTGCACTTCAACCAGATATAGGACACTCTGCCTCGGCCTGCTGCAAGGATTCCAGCAGAGTCTGCATAGTACTGGACCACCCAAGTTCCCTTCTTTTGGAGGGACTAGCTTTGTACAATTCAAATTGCTCTATTGTAGTTTTCGATCTATACTTGTTAGTCCACTTGGGAGTGAATGAAATTATAATACATATAGTCACTACATCTTTTAACATAGCTTGACATAAACTAGGCCTGTTCCTTGCAAAACATTTGTAAACAGTTTGACATATTATGGTCAGATGGTGCCTGTTAAATCCTGGCACCATAACCACTATATCCCTCTGTAAAAAAGAAACACTGTTGCCTACATCAACACTCCTTTTGATTCATAACCACAGTGCAAAAGTCAAAGAAGCATGGCATCTATTTCTATCCCTTGGCTCACATTACAGAGGCGATGCCCTTGAGATATACATAGAAGCTTGTAGTCCATCATGCAAAAACAAAAAAGGGAAATGCAATTTTTTCAACTCTGTTAGATGTGATAAGGCCTCAAACAGTTTTTAAAACGAAAAAGATCTGCACCACAAAACGTACTGAATTTTACAGTAAATGTGTTAAGGTAGGATCTATGACTGAAAAATGCAGAGAAACCGTATTGAAATGTCTTATTTACAAAGTCATAGCTTTCCTGGATATGCATCCTATATTTTTATTCACAGAGTGAAGTATGTACTATGGGAAAATAAAGCCATTGAGTGGTTCTGGACAAAGTGCACATGTGAATAGAACTCCCATATCACTTAGAAGTTGTGATATTGAGGTTTCATATATTTAAAGGATGGCTTGTCAGAGCATTGTATACTTTAAATCACCAGCAAGATGCTCCCAGTTGCCAGTCTGTTCTTTTTATCTGCAGTCCTTTCCAGCAATCACTGCCGTTCAAGCTTGAGCCTAGTCAGTGCATGCAAACTGCACCCAACTCAACTCTGATGATATAATCTTCATAAATCTTAGCAAGATTGGATAAAATGCTTGCCTACATGAAGAATTTGATTGGGCACACCCTACTGTACGAGGAGCATTGGATTGGACAATAATCGAGGAAGTATCACCTCCAGAATAATGTTGCAGTAGAAGGAGTGAGTAAAGGGTGGTGGGGGGGCTAAATCTAAATATGGATTATGACACTATAGAGTTAGAAATACATGTTTGTATCCCTAATGCGGACATGTCCATTTAAAGTATCGACTGCAAAAATATTTTTATATACTGAAAGCAGGGCTTAAAGTTACTTTGGTCTGGCTTTATGCTCTTTAAAAAAAACTGGGATTGAACGGTCAGTCTGAAAAAAAAAAAAAAAAAGGAACACTCCAAGCATTAAAGAGACTACAGCACGTTGTAGTTATGATGATGCCAAGAGTACCCTACTGCCGCATCAATTTAAGCAGTCAAACAGTTTGTGCCAACGGCTTCGTTCATTGGCTGATTGTAATCAGCTGATGTTCTCCACTAATGAGCTGACACTGGAGTACTTTGCTCAAGAGTGCTAGCAGGAACTCCTAGCAGAATCTTTTACACTCCCTAACAGAAGGGGAGAGGCAGAGAGTAATGGAAAGAGGTTTTTTTATTTTAACCAACTGAATAGGATCATTGATGTACTCCGCAAAAGTAAGCTGAGCAATGATAATTTAGAAAAAGCAGATGGTTCCTCTCTTTGACAACTCAGTGGTTACATTGACGCAAAAGCTGCGAAGCTTCCTTTTGAATGCATCATGGAACGTACTTACAGAGAATGTTTTTTAAAAATCCTTTTTTTTTTTTTAAATATGTGGGGATGCCGCATGATTAGGCATATAAAAATCAGAAAGTAAATTTAAAAATAAATAAATCAGTGTATCAAAAAGAGACACAAAACCGTTCAAACTAATAAGGCTCTCAGTGTGCAGAAGGGTATGTGTTGCACATCTGTTTCCGACTTGCTCAGAAGGGACAGAATACCAAACAACATTTAAAGAGGATTGCCAATCTGAATTTTGACACCCAAAATAGCTATCTCTCGTAAACATGCACAGCAGCACCAGAATATAGTAATGGAACCCAATGCAACCTGCGTGTGTGTTCCATGCTTAGTTGGAATGCCATCCAACATGTTTGCTGTAAAAGCAATCTTCAGCATTGGGGTGAATGCAACTTTTCTGGTATGCATTCCATATACCCAAGAAAGGGATAGTGGTGGAAGAAATAAGCCAACTCTTAGCCCATTAGGCCACTGAAGCACCAGCCTAAGTGGTTACAAAGGTGTAACAAGACCACAAACTGTGCAGTCCTTTCAGCCTACGCAGAAACTACATATCCAGGAAACGAATAGGGATCCTGTTGCCCAATTATCTAAAGAAGAGGGATACCATTTAATAGTTTGCTGGAGATGAGAGTCTAGTTTTTTTTTAAGGAGGGAAAGAATATCAAAATGTGGGTACAAGTAAGAAATAAGGCTTTTTTGTTTAAAAAGCATTACACCAGGATATTAACTAATTTAATAATACATTAGAGTTGTAGAGTGGAGTGACACATTTATAACATTCATTAAAGACATTTTGCTGGTCAGCATAGTGTATCCAGTTTACTGGCTACTTACAATGTGAGCACATTTCCAACGGATAGCTTGCCTCATTGCCCTGTAATGAAAATAAATAAAGTGTCAGGACATTATATTGATTGTATATCAAATGCAAAATGAATACATAAACCACTTTCTAAAATAGGTCTATTAAACAATTGCATAAATGTTTAATTTTTAATAGCATCCCCCAAACGAACCACCATTTAATCTACCATTTCTCTACGGTGATCATCAAAAAAACAAGATGTCAAAGACAAAATTTAAGAACCAGTTAGATTAGAAAACATGACACATTAGAGAAAACAGCGCTTCCTCCTGCCAATCACTCAATGTAGCGTGGCCAGGCGGCGCGGACCGCAGGACAGGAACTTCTGTTTCCTCTACCCGGCCGGAAAAGGACCACTGTGGAGGTGGGGGAGAAGGGGAAAAGGACCACTGTGGAGGTGGGGGAGAAGGGGAAAAGGACCACTGTGGAGGTGGGGGAGAAGGGGAAAAGGACCACTGTGGAGGTGGGGGAGAAGGGGAAAAGGACCACTGTGGAGGTGGGGGAGAAGGGGAAAGGGGAGGACCACTGTGGAGGTGGGGGAGAAGGGGAAAAGGACCACTGTGGAGGTGGGGGAGAAGGGGAAAAGGACCACTGTGGAGGTGGGGGGGGTGGGTGGAAAGGGCCACTGAAGAGGTGTGAAATTTTTTGCAAATTCTGTCTGTAATGCAAAAGTCTGTAAAGTGACTAACTCCCATAAATCATGGGATAATCTGAAGCATTGCATTTTGATACCAGTAGCTGCTGCATTTCCCACCCTAGGCTTATACTTGAGTCAAAAAGGTTTCCCAGTTTTTTTAAAGGTAAAATTAGGTGCCTCGGCTTATATTCGAATATATACACAAACACACAATCCAGAGTAGTTTTTGAGAGAAGTAATATTTTAGGAAAACCTGTTCACGGGGCTAATGGCTCACAAGAATGGTAAACCTTTCTTAAATCTCAGTTTAAACAAAACTAGAAATGAATAATTAAATCACTAAGTACACCCAATACCTTGGATTTGCAGTATACCAGCATTTTATAACAACCAAACAGAATTAACCCCTTAAGGACGGAGGCAATGGTCCAAGTCCTGAACAAAAAACACAACCTAGAATTTACACGATTTGTTCCAATGTAATTTAATGGTTTTCTTTTAAGTGCACCCATTTTATATATAATTTTTAATAGACAGAAATGACTATTTTAATAGCTGATATGTGTACCAAACACAGCATTATTTATAGATAAAAGAGGCAGGGGTAAAGGACTACAAATTTTTCCCAGATTTTACATATTCAGTGCAAATAAATAAAAATAGCTCAAAATAAAGGCACATCCCAGACCCATCGAGTATTTTAGCTTGTTGAAATGCATCATGTGTTAAGAGTGTATCCTTTTTTAATTTTACAAAAAGGGCACATACTTTTATACATTAAACTTGCTTTGCACCCCTTGGCTGTGAGACAACCGGTCCAGTTACTTCCTGGTTTGGTTAGCTCAGTGGAGCTAAACTCTGCTAATACTAGTACTGATCAGTTCAATAGTTAAAACAGTAGTGAGTGGTCTGTGACTGCCATATAGTTGTTGCTTTCAACATTACAGGGATATCCCTGTAATGCTGAAACTAAGGCATGTTGATTATACTGTAAAGCCCAGCACCAATCACACTCGACACAGTGCCAGGCTGAAAGAATCATGTTTGTACTAGATTGCAGCCTATGGGCATTTAAATTCCCATTTAAGGGGCTGTATGCAGCGCTCACTTTGAGATCGGCATTCAACTCATCGGTCAGTCTGGGATAACTAAAAAATGGGCCCTGCTGACAGAGGGGAGCCCCTCTCATATTATTTATATAGCACCATCAGATTCCGTAGCACTGTACAATGGGTGGACTAACAGACATGTAATTGTAACCAGACAACTGGACGCACAGGAACAAAAGGGGGTGGAGGGCCCTGCTCAATGAGCTTACATTCATATCAACAAGTTAGGCCATTCCATGAAGTTTTAACAGTTTTAATAACTATGCTGCTTGTGTGCTTATTTTGCATTCATGTAACTATAACTAAACAAACTCAAAGGGGACATTTATCAAAGTGTTCTGAAAATTGATTAGTGATCTAAAAACTGACGATTTTCTGCATAGTAAAATGTTGCTGAAAGTGTCACATTTAGAGTGTCAGTAAAAAGAAAATAAAAACACAACACCGTTCTGTCACCTAAAGTGGTGTTAAGGCTGATAAATCTTTGCCAAAAAAATGGTGTCATCTCAAAAAATGGTGGTTAGGGGGGAAAATAAGCAAAAAGTCATTGTAAATAGACATAAAAGTGTCAGTGACACTTTGATAAACCTCCCCCAAAGTGTCACACTACATGGTCACCACAAGTGACTTTAGAAGGAGCTGATAAATTGTCTGCTAAAAGCACAAAGCCTTCACTGGAGCAATAATTCAGGATGAGCACTGGCACACACTCTTTCAGTGCCAGTTCATTCACTGCAAGTCCTGCGCCTCGGCACTGTGTACAATCTGCACCACACTGCTGATTTGCTTCTGTTTAAGTAACTTAACAGATGTTCATGCAGACAGTGTCTCAACTCAGTTGACAAGATTGATCCTCTTATGCTAAAGGATTCCCCTCAGAGTATCATTTTTCAGATGTGTGCAAAAGGCCAAGGGGATTGCACTTACACAGCAACTTCCAAGGTTGGCTACAAAATCCAGTCTACACGAAGCGCTTTATAAACAGATTTTACAAGCAGCACCTAAGCCAGACTATGAAAAAGTACATTTAGACAACGCACAGACTTCTAGAAATGTCTTTGCTTTCCCCTTCACCTCCTCCCCCCCACAGAATTTTACCAAAACAAAGGAAGAAATCTACAAAGAAATTTCTTGGAAAGAGGAATATCGTTTCACTTGCTTGCTGCTTTACATCTGAAGTTAAATGATCTATAATTTAGCATAGTTGAGAAAAACTGAATGTACACATACATGCTCTTTCAAGGGGCTGACGTGTTACAGTATTTTATTTTTTAAATAAGTGACATTTCTGCTGGCAAGGTGGAGATAAGCAAGAGAGGGGAGGGATCCATTTTGGCCATAGCCATCAACAGCTGCAGTGTTACAAATTTGCAAGAGTACAAGATTGAAGTCTAAGGTAAATTACATAATACTACAAGATCTTTCATTGATAGTCTTAAACATGCACAATGAAATCAAACACCACAATAACGATGCCTGTTCTCATCAGCCCACACAAGTAATGTCTGATGGGATGTTTATCTTCAGGGGTAAAAAAAAAAAATAAAAAAAAAAAATAAAAAAAAGAGGCAATGATGGCCATGTTCATATGAAATTATTGTTTAAATATTGCTTTCTTCCTTGAGACTGTCTATTAACAGGCAGGCTGCACCCAAAAGCAGTAAAGGCCCAGGCATAGGTTGCATCACTTAACAGTACGACTTACATCTTATTAACACTGATCAAAACAGTTTTAGAGTTCAGTGCATGGTCAGTGTCATACAGAATACAATCACTGTCTTTAGCAGTGTTTAAATATGGTCTGATAGGTCTACTGGATTAGTTGACTCCTTCCAATAGCCTGAATGGGATTTCTACACTACTTCAGACTATCATTAGCAGTTACTGTGGCAACAAACCCCCTAAGGATTTACTGTCAGGTATCAAACACCTCTAAACATGACAGCAAAATGTCAGAGGTTCAAAATATCCACAGAAGAACACAGCTTACGGCAAAAAAAAAAAAAAAAAGAAGGCCATCGGGAACATGCCTACATTTTGGATTACATGTTACTGCGCTCACCAGTTCAATATTAAACTTAGGAGCTGGAACAGGTGAATCTCCAACGTGGACCGGGATTCATGTTTAGAAATAACCACATTAACACCACCTATGTTTAAAAATACACGCAGACAGATATACTGGACTAATCTAGCTATTTTATTCCTGTGGTCACACAAAACTAAATTACAGGTAAATAGTGTTTTTGATGTGTGTGGTCTAGTGTTTTTAATATAATGTAACAGTTTGTGTTTTACAACTAGATTCGTATTAAATAAATTCTTAAAAAAGGATGTCCTATCTGCAAATGTAGAATTTTTAAACTCAGATTCATTATCCAGACTGACATCAAAGGACCAGTTTGAGCACCATAAAAATGTTGGAATTTAAATTAAATAGTTACTATGCAAGGAGGTCGCTGGCTCACCATTAGGGGTTTAACCGTTACACATTTTAACCCTAAAGTCTGTGCTCCAGCGCTGAACTGCATCACCCCCCAGCCTTCCACTTTTTGAAATTGCTCAGCCAATCAGTAGTTCCTCATTCATCTACAGTATGCACCCTTTTCCCCTTCTGAAAGCGGAAGCAAAGGTTGGGGAGGTAGAGCGATCCCGAACTGGAACAAACTTCCCAAAAAAATTTGAACGCCTTTAAGAGCTAGCACAAGGGACGTCTTGTGGCACCAGAACAACTTCATTCGTTGGAATTCTTATGGCGTCCAAACTGGTCCTTTAAGGCTTTTTTTCCCCTTTATCTTAGGAGCCAGTGAGCAAGTATATTGACAGACAGAAGATCTATCTATGTAAAATACATTTGTTTTAGGCATTAGTAGTAGGACAATCAAATTTGATTTCGAACGTTGGTTCCATTGGTTTGTTTCAAATATACAGAATTAAATGTTACTGCACCTACAGTAAAGCAAGGCTTTAAGGGATCACTATAGGGTCAGGAACACAAACATGTATTCCTGACCCTATAGTGTTAACACCACCATCTAGCCCCCCTCAAGCCTCCATAAATATAGCAAATTCTTACTGTATTCAAGCCAGAAGCTGTCACTCTGCATGCTGTTTGCCTCAACAACAAAAAAAACAAGCAGTCTACTGACATCATCAGAAGTGGTAGCCTGATCCAATAACAATGTTCCCCCATAGGATTGGCTGAGACTGACAAAGAGGCAGATCAGGGGCAGAGCCAGCATGATTCAAACACAGCCCTGGTCATAGAGATGAACTGAATCAATGAATCTCTATGAGGAAAGTTCAGTGTCTGCATGCTGAGGGTGGAGACACTGAATGTTTGGATGCATTTTAGGCAGCCATGACCCAGGAAGGATCTCTAACAGCTATCTGAGGAGTGGCCAGTGAAGTTATCACTAGGCTGTAATGTAAACACTGCATTTTCACTGAAAAGACAGTGTTTACAGCAAAAAGCCTGAAGGTAATGATTCTACTCACCAGGACAAATTCAATAAGCTATAGTTGTTCTGGTGACTATAGTGTCCCTTTAAACTTCCAATGGCTGGTTTATTTATTTATTTTCCTTATGCTCCTTGCATCTTTTTTCCCTTTTTCATAAAAACACTGGTTTTGGTTGTACTAGCATATTCTGTGCTGGTCTACCTGTCTCAATCTCCCCCCTCCCCACCGCAGGTATTAACTTTGTCAAGGCAAAGTTCTCTCTCAGCCCAAAACTCCTTGACTAAATAATTAGGTGCCTCCATTTTGTTTTGGTTTTCTGTCCATGAATTGTGCAGTTTGCTTTCTGTGGGACAAATTGTGGGAAAATTAGCTTAGCAACTAAAACAGAACTTTGCTTAAAGGACCACTATAGGCACCCAGACACCTTCAGCTCAATGAAGTGGTCTGGGTGCCAGGTCCATCTAGGGTTAACCCTGCCTGCTGTAAACATAGTTTCACAGAAACTGCTATGTTTACATTATGGTTAATCCAGCCTCTAGTAGCTCTCATTTACAGCCGCTAGAGGTGCTTCTCACTGTGAAAAACACAGTAAGAAGACGCCAGCGTCCATAGGAAAGCATTGAGAATGCTTTCCTATGGACTGACTGAATGCGTGCGCGTCTCTTACCGCGCATGCGCATTTGGCGGAAGAGGGAGGAGAGTCCCCAGCGCCGAGGGAGCCCGGCGCTGGAGAAAGGCAAGCTTTTAACCCCTTCCTCTCCCAAAAGCCTGGCAGGAGGGGGGCCATGAGGGTGGGAAGGGACCTATTAACACTATAGTGCCACGAAAACAAGTTTATAGTGGTCCTTTAAGTTGTGCCCATTTCCAGGATCACATTCCACCATAAGAAAAAGTAGTTCCTACTTTTTCTTATGTATTAGTAAAAAAAAGTAAGGGGAATTTCAAAACAAACATAGAAATACAGTGACAAAAAAGGATTAATATAAAAGTAACACCTGCAAAGAGACAGAGCCGCTTTAAATACCGTAAAATAGACCGCTTCTCTTCAAATAACCCAAAATATCACAAACAGCAAAATGTATTAGAAGTTCTCAGGTCAAAAATAAACACTCAGATTTACATTTTAATCAAGCTGTACCACCCACCGCCCCCATTTGGACATCAAGATGTGTAAAAGCCAAAGTATATTTAATTAAAGGAGCCATTACATCAGACATGTTCTGATTACATACTACAGACTACTGATAAATAAAAATGTGGGAGTTATTTATAAAGAGGGGACCAGGGTTAAAAAATTGGAGCAAATGTCACGAAAACCAATAGAATGACCGTACTAATTCCACATTGATCACATTGGCCAAATTTGTTCTCAATAAGGAAATCCTAAAGCGTTTTCTTATACAGGTAAGATGCAATAGGACCAATTCAGTGGTGTGGGCCTATATTAGGAAAGAGGAAGCATGCACTGGAAATATTACAACTTCTTTCCATTTAAAGTTTACCATGAACAGAATGAATGAATGGCATGCGAAGGATAGTTATGGCAATCGTCCATATGCACTATAAGAAAAATAAACACTGTGCAAATTCCAAGCATTACACAAGATCACTAAAAGGAGTTATGGGTAAAGAAAAAAAAATTGCAAAGATTCTCTAATGTACTCCAGCACAGGGTTTCCCCCTCAGTATTCTCAGGTATCCAGTTCAGACTAAGATATATACACCAAGTGTCACAGACTCCAAAGAGATTCTCCAAGCATGATGTAATGCCTGCACTAAAGGGACAGTTCCCGGAATGCATACTACCACCATAATAACAGGCACACTACAATCGGAACAAGTTTAAAATATCTAAGTAAATTTAAAAATGCAAAATACTCAACATTTTCAAAACAAATGATTTAAAAAAAAAATGTTTAAACTAATGATTGTGATGCATATAATTGCACGCTTTCGTATATGTACATGTTCACAAAAATCAATAACAGCTTGGAAAATATAGAAATCACATGCATACATACACAACACTAAATTTTAATCATTTCTGACATTACAAAAATGGCATTAAACAATCATTGTTTCCAGTATACAAGGGAGGGGGGAGGGGGGGGGATTCATTGCAACAACACCTATTAGAATAATCCGTAGCATGAGACAAATTCCGGCTCAAAATGATAAAAACACCCCGCAAACATAGCCTATCAAAATGTAGAAATAACACTTACTCAAAGTTTATTTACAAGAGTTTACATCTAGGGAAGGATAGGGTATAGTTAAAGAGACACTATAGTCACCAGAACTACAGCAGCTTATTGTATTTTTTCTGGGGAGTATAATCGGTCCCTTCAAGATTTTTGCACTAAACACTGTATTTTCAGAAAAAATGCAGTGTTTTCATTACAGTTTATGGATACCTCCAGTTGCCTTTCCTCATATGCTTACCGTGGCAGTGCTGCCCATTCTACATGGAGACGCTGAACTTTCCTCAGAGATGCATTGATTCAATATATCTCCATGAGGAGATGCTGATTGGCCAGGGCTGTGTTTGGCTCTGCCCCTGACCTGCCTCCTTGACAGTCTCAGCCAGTCCAATGTTTTCCTATGGGGAAGCATTGTGATTGGCTCAGTTCACCACTTCTGATGATGTCCGCTAAGCAGGCAGATCAGGGGCAGAGCCAGCAGCAGCAGACTGGAATAAGGGTACTATTTTATTATATTTAGGAGGAAGGGGAGGGAGAGCAGACATGTTTGTGTTCCTAACACTATAGTGTTCCTTTAAGTAAAATGCATATAAGATTAAAATTGCTACTAGATGTACAATACATTAATCCTGTTAGATCTTTTATATGAACTAAATAGTAGAAGTTGCCTAAAAAGTGGGGGGAATGTTGAGGACATGTTGGGAATATAATCTGTGTACTGCAAGATAAAGGATAGAGGAATATCTTAAATAAATTTAAACTAGTATAACGGCAGGGCTGTCATCGGACCTCTTTAAGCCCGTTGAAACCCACTACAGCACTGATGCACACTGCCAGGCAAGCAAGCACTCCTGTTGAATACCTACTGTTTTGCTTTCCCATGGTCTAGTGGGGAGCAGCCCAATACAGAGTTCCTCGGTGCAGTCTGGTTAAGGGAGATCTCTCTCCAAATTGGAGTACAAAGCATAAGAGGACCCTACCCCCCATCCTCCCCAGAACACTAGGTTAGATTATGTTCTTCTAGAACCAATTTAAATACCCTGTGCAGATTGGGGAATACATTATTCTAAGCTTTTCATCCTTTTTTGGAGCAAGAAGAGCATGGTCAAACAATATCAAGTGTACTTTAAAACCTTTCTAATCAACATGTACTAAAGATTACATCGAACAAATACACCAATACACACTTAACATCCCATCAAGTGTTCTCAAATTAATCCTTAGAGGCAGGCAAGCCAAACATCATATCAAGAGCAGACTGACAGATATACCTAACAGCCCTTACTGTAGAGGAGAACGAAGAAAAGAAAAGTAATAAGGGAAAGCAATCAGTCCGTATATCAATTCAAAATTCCCTTTTGCATCATCATGTTCACAATTTATGTTTATTCGTGTCCTTTCGGTGGGTGTAGAGAGAACACAATTCCAATAAAGTAAAATTTTTAAAAATGTAAAAAATAAACAAACGTACTTTGCAGCAGCAGTGTGAAAGTATTGTTCCACCAACGCACTTTACTACAGAGCAGCACAGAGTGTAGCTTTCAAATAAAACTAATCAGTGCTGAAGGCTTCAGGCAGTTGAAAACATTGCGCTCTGGGAGCATGCAAACATTTTTCCCAAAATAGGCAAACTGTATCTCACAAAGAGCAATGCACAGGACAGCCCTTTCTTCTTCATAGTAAGGAGCTCTTTCGCTGGTTTTAGATTTTTGTTGCTACCCTAAAGGGTAAAAAGGGATGTAATGAGTAAATGACAAACCTTAACACAATACCATCTTTAGTATAATAAAACACCAACAATGAGCTGAATAGGCCATAGCAACAGCTGAGTGAGCAGCAAAAACATTAAAGTAAAAAAGACCTGTCACTCACGAACAAGTGTATGGAAAGTTTGATTTAAGGAAATTTGACAAATGCATTCTAGATATGTCGCCTATATGAATAGCCAACTAAATAGTGGGTATTGCACTATGGGGTCAGGAATACACGTTTGTGTTTCTGACCGTAGTGTTCCTTTAAGTCTACCTCTAGTGCTAGTCAGGTGGAGAGGCAAGTCACACTGAGGAAGCCATAGGAAAGGTACCTATGTAAATCCAGAGACGAGGACATATAGCAATAGGAATGCAACTTTGTATTTCTAACACTACAGTGTTCTTTTAAGAGCAGTCAGATTCTTCTGTACTGGAAATTAAACATTATAGCCAAGTCGCCAAAAAAGCTGGCACTCCAGATTAATTTTTTGGATGTCTGACATGGCCTTCCCATTTTTTGCAATGTTTAATGTTACAATATTTACTTTTATACTGATTATTACTGAAATTTGTGTATTACAGTCAAGGTATTTTCCCCCCCTTATAAAACACACTAACTATATATAAGCTACATATGAAAGAATTGTAGGAGTTCCTCTTTCACTTTTATTAGCCTCTCAATGGGGGAAGTGCCCTGTCCATACAAACCACAAAGATATGAAACAGAGGAAATGAACCAGTCTTAACCTATTAGTTATATACCATTCTTGGGAAAATTTTAGTGCGCTAGTTAAACAAACAATAGAAATTCACTCTGATTGCTATTTAACCAAATAATGTCCCCTGTTAAACAAGATGAGGCAAATAACCCCAATACAAGCATTCCGGGCTCAAACACCATAGTCATAACTGACCATGGTGAAAAAAAATCTGGAAAAAAATGTTTGTTTTTTTTGTTTTGTTTTTTTACACCCACACACAGAAAAACATGCAAGATTCATAGCACTGTCACACCGAGGAGATCAAACTCTGCGATTTACACAATGTCTATACCCAAACATGCAGATAGATTTATATGGAAAGCAGATTTTATTTGTCAATCTAGTCTTGGTCTGTGACAACTTACAGACATTGTGGAGTAAAGGATGCTACTACTAATGCTACTAAAAGCAGAGCTGGTGAAATCCAGGTTACCAGATCTCCAATGGCAACACAGAAATACTACTTGGTGCCAATAGTTAGTCTCCCTGACAGTCAGTGGGGTCTAAAAAAAAAAAAAAAAAAATAAATAAATACACACCTCTGACCAGCTTCTATGGTCTTCAAAGGAAAGGGTTGCCAGTGCGTGCTGGGATAGCACTGCTCCATTTCCACTGCCATGTGGTATCCTGACTGACAGCACAGAGAGGTAGTAGTGCACTAATGTTAAATTCCACTGTCTCCTGGCACTGCGACTCAGCATGTGGGCAGAACCTGTCAAGCACTAAAACAACCATGAAAGCAGGGCCATTTTACGTGTTGCTTTCCTTTTTCTTTAAAGTTTCTTCCACAACCATATTTTTTGATATTGACTATGCACACTTTTCACCTCTTTCTTAGGGTGGCTACTTCACCCGTCACACATAAAGAGGGAAAAAGGAGAATGAGAACCCTAAACGGAAGTGAAAAATGTGTATGCATAAGATTCCCCTGCCTCCACTATTCCAATTAGAACAATGACGACTAAGATTAGATTTTGCATCTAGCAGACTTTACACAGTAACTGTTTGTACTTGCAGTTTTTCATTGTTATTTTCAATTAAAGTATTTCACCAATACTTCATGTACATATAGTTACTTTGGTTGTCAAAAGCCAATTGTATATAACATACTAGAGATAGACCAAATATCAGTTCCACCGATTATTAGAGCCAATATTAAGTATTTTACCAATAATCTGTATTGGCATTTAAATTTATCGATAACTTGCTCAACTCTCCCAGTCACCACACGCTGTCTTATGCATCTGAAAACTCTAGCCGCCATTCAATGAAGCATCACAACGTGATCACATACCACCTTTTACTGTGAGATCGCACATGTGAAGTTCAGCTGAAGGCAGGGAGGTGAGACCGTTTCTAATATACCGGTACTGTAAATGTACTAGGCTGGCTGATAGAGTAATAGGAGTGTGATCAGTAACAGCACTGTACATGCTGGGATCTCGCTGATCCCAGCATGCACTGGTTGCCTTAGAGGGATAGGAGTGATTGCTACCAGCATGTTCACTTAATACATGATTTGTGTATACAGTAAGTTGTGTTACTTTTTCAATACTTTAATTGAACAGAATATCGTCAATCGGCCAAAATGTGACAGGAAAAAAAAAATTATATCAGTCAATCCCTACAACAAATGTCTGCTTTACCCAACCCTTCTCTTTGCCCATCCTTACACCCGCTAGTTGTAAATATCTTCATCTGTGTTCTTTATCTTCATTCCTGTCCAGTGGCCAGGCATGTCAATTAAAATCTCAAATTAAGATTGTTGAGTAAGAGATATTATATAATATATAAATATATATTTTTTTTTAAATGAACTTTTACAATTACCTCCTTTTCAACATATCAGAATCTCAAATATTAAATATAAAAAAAAATGTGTACCCAAAAAATAGTCACATACATACATACTTAATAATTACACATTTTAATGTTTTCCAGAATATTAAATACTTTTAAAACCTTATCCAACAATACTAAATGGAGGCCTTCGTTCTAAAATTTGGAACCAATTTGGAAACTGATTGGAACTTAATTCCTTACTAAGTTTTGAATAAATCAGCCTCAAATCAGGGATATGAATCAGGAACATTTGTATTGGTTGCAATAGGGAGTTTATAAAGATAAATTCTACACACACCATGTTCAATCTGCAAGCATGGTAAAACACAAACACATACTTTTCAGGCCCATTCAAGAACATTAAAAGTGCATAGAAAACAATGGTGGTGTTGACACAGGTGTTAACTAAACATAGCAATGGAAGTTTTCCCGGAGTAAAACTACAGAGAATGAACATAGTACTGGATTAATCAGAAACTCAGAAAATAGGTTGGTAAAGCATCTGAGAGGAGGAGAAACTTTTTTTTTTGTTTGTTTTTTTCTTGACTTATGGGTTTTCTGAGTGCAGTGCATCTGTACTGTCAGAGTTTCTGTGGATTGGAGGAACTAAATCACCAACACCAAGGTCTTTGGAAATATCGAGACCGAATTAAAGTGAGTAAATTGTGTTTTTGGAACATTGCTATATAATTCCATATACCACCTTATGCTGGGGTAGCTGCATAATTTGCCATCCGGGATTGCAGACAATGTATTTACACAAGGTCGACAACCTTTTTTTGTTGTTGTTTATAGAGTACCAGTCATGAAAAAAAAAAAAAAAATGGGTGGAAAAAAGTAGGCAACACGTTACAGAACCTGTATATTGAGTTAGCCAAATGGCAAGCAAGCTACTATAAACAATTTATTTCAAACGGCAGATTTCAGCCAAAAAAGGACTTGCCTGCTTACTTGTGACATCTCAAAATGTTCAGGGTTTTTATTTTTTATTTATTACTGGTATTTATAAAGTGCCCACAGATTCCGCAGCGCTGTTCAACTATGAGTACTGACACACAAAGCATTCTAAGGTGGTGTCAAAGATTGTGAAATGCGTACACATCTTACTTGAAATGGCTGTCACCTAGAGGGGTGCTTGTATAGACCCCCGATAGTGAATGCACTTGCACCGAGTTGGCCGCGGGCTGCATTTTTTAATTATCTGAATCTGTTACCCACGAGTGCCACTATCCTCTTTCAAGAGTTCCTCTCCAGCTCTTGACAATTATATGCCAGCAGCTGACTACAGTGCTGTACTCTCACACAGGATCGAAAGTACAATACTGACAGCTATGGACGATCCGACAAGACCCTCCATAGAATTAGCCCTTTGTCCCCTTCAGCCCTCTGGTTGAGGGCTTGACAAAAAGTAGCTCCGCCTACTTTACAATATCATGTGACTAAGTAGAAATTTCAATAAAATTCCAACATCGTCTTTGTATGCATTTCATTAAGCGGTAAATCATTAGAAGCCTGTCAGAGAGCGTGCGCGAGCCTGTCAGTGTGCTTTAGGCCAAACACAAACATTTAGAAATTGTAAAGTTTTACATTACCCAAGAAAAGAGACAGAATATATATTCAACAATATTCTAAGTGGTTTTGGTACTTAGAGAATCCCTTTAAGAAACAGTAAAACTGAATAATCTAGGATAAGAGAAAATGCCGCACACAACATATCTTTTAGTATTGCACAAAATGTGTATCAAGTTTGCAAGTATATAGCTGATTTTACAAATGATAAGAGATAGCAAAAGACATGTGATTGTGTCTAAAAATGAGTTCTTTATGGCAGTTGGTGAAATCGCTCTCCTCACCAAATAAGCAAACTAAATTCATGAATACAAAAAGTAACACTGGAAATAACTAGCTGTTTGTTCCCTCAAGCTAGCCCACAAGATATTGAAGGTCTAAAGGACAACAATATTATATAGATCAAGTTATCAATAGTAGCTACAAAAGGCATTTACAGTGCATGGCGGAGAAAAACAGACTGCACACTAACTATTTCGGTGTTTATATAAGCGTACTTGGTGACAATACACTTGGAGTGTTTTTAGACTGCACTTGTATTTTTATTCATTTAGAGCGCCTGGAACCCTTTATTTTTTTCTACAGGTGTGCAGTGTGTTTGTGTACGGGGTAGTGTTTGTATCAGAAAGTGTATCACACCACACAAAATCACACACAGCCAGCATGAGCACATGTTCACAAGTGGCATACAGCCGGTACACACACACACACACCACACAAATCATATACAGATGGCGCACACACGCACACACACACACACACACACACACATCACATACACTCCACATAAATCACAGTCAGCACTCACACTGTGACAAAGGGAGAGACTATGGAATTGTAGACTTGAGACAGGGTTATTTACAAAACTGTGAATTTTTGCAAAATACATCCAAGTAGTAAAACGGAGGCTAAAATAGCTATGTTGTGTATATAGCAGAGTAAGATATTTTTTCGAGATAAACTATATTTGCCCCAATTTTTCCATTCAGGTATAATTTGTGAAAATTCTGAGTTCAGCAAATAGCCTTGTCAATGTGCAGGGCTCTTGGAAGCTCCTCAATCTTTGTAACTAAAGTTATTTTGTGTCAGGACAAGTATATTGTCATGACTGACAAGTAGCTTGGGCAACCACTTCAGTCCCTTGGACAAGTAAATTAAAATAAAATACAAAAAATAAAACATCTTCACTCTTGCAAACACCTTTTGGGTTCCATAAAATAGGTCGCCACGGTGACTAGAAATTAAACAGCCATACAACAGAATTCTACCTACAAAGCTGTCGCACTTCCTAGTACCCATACATAGAACATCACACTTCTTTAGCCACGCTGATAATGCAGAGGCAACACTTCTGCCCTATGTGATCCACTCCCACCTGGATGGCAATGATACGCTGAGAGTACTGGGCTATGAACCCACTTCCAAGAGGAAGAGAGACAATCAAGCAGGCGAAGAGTTTACTTTGGCCCTTTTCACGAATGGATCACCACCATTGATTATTTTCACATACATACACATTAATTAGGTTATTCACTAAAAAGTTGGTCAGAAATGCAGATTTAGCAAGTGAAGTCATATTTTAGGACAAAGTCAAACTGGAAAAACCGCAGACTTGGACAATAGTTCAATTTCGGTTATTTTGGCCTAAAATTTGAGATTCATATGTTGGTGAATGACCGGTTTTTAATAATAAACAGAGGTTTTAAACCATTGATTATATTAACAGGGATGCACAGTGCATTATATTTCACATATGTCTCAGTTATTAGCACTGACTGACAGAACAGAAATATGGAATGATTTCTACTTAAACAAAAAATATTCACTAACTAGCTATCCAAGTTTAGATTTAGCCTTTACTACCAGTATGTGTGACATCACACAATACATTAAATAAGGAATGCAGATGGGGTAAAGAGACCCACAATACTACAATGAGAGTACAAAGTAATTTACAATTGTAAACACTTATTGATATGCGGTCTCATTTGATCACTGTACCAAAAAAAAAAAAAAAAACACCTCTTCAAAGAATAGATACCGGTCTGAATCTCTTCTACAGGGAAATTATACACTGCACTTGACATTATGCACAGACAGTCTGGGATTTACCAACCAGCCAACCCCTAGATTCCATTTTAACCAATTAGTTGCATTGGTAAGAAAAGCTGTGTTTGTCATCACACATTACCATGTTTACTAACCTAACATCAAGCACGCAAGATTCTCTCAAATCAAGGGAAAAAATAAAAACAATGGAAAAGTTTTAAACCAGGTTGTTATTGTTTTGAGGTTTTCATCCCCTAAGATCTAAAGAAGTGCATAAGACAAAGTAGGGATTACTTTGTCTCGTGTAAGTTTGAAAAAATAAAATAAAAAGTTTCAGCCTCCATTTCATTTCAGGGGTCAGATAGGAATAGACATTACCTTGCAAAATAAAGGTCTTTGGCACCTTAATGCATTTATGCAAGATTATCTATGGAAGAACCCTTTGTTTCACTAAATCCTTCACAGACACCATTTTGTAATCTTCCATGCCCACGAATGTACAGTGGTGGCGATAGCTCATAGCAGATGCAGTCGCCAGTAGTGTTTTGCAGCACATGTGCAATAGCCTCCCATTGCTCCAAATACCTTTTTACTCCATTGTGAGCAGGCCGGTCAGCTTCTTAGGTAGTCCAACATTACAGCGTAAGGAATGTAATTCCCAAAACTATAGCTTTCCTTTAAGGTAAGTATGTATATCCCTAACTGCTTTGAGTAGGTGACTGATGGGAGCTCAAACATGTCACAGTGTATGGTTTTTGTAGAAAATGCAAATACCTCAGAAGTGACAGTGTGCTTTAAAGTGCATGAATGAAAATCAATTGCTTACATTCCCATGAGCATGCATTTATATGTCTGTTTACAGAAAATGCAGGTTGCATATTGTCAGGACTGCTTGAATATTCCATGTAACCCATTGTTAACAGTGCAAGAATATTCTCATTAATGGACTGTAACCGACTGCCTGAAATGAAAATTAATAAACACGAGAGAAAACACTTCTTTGGACTCTCTGACTCATATTCCCGTAACATTATCCACGGTGTTTGTTTTCCCTCTGAAAACACATGTACTTAGTTTGAAATTTTTTTTAGACAAGGCTTATATGTGTATTTTTGTGATACAGATGCTTAAATTGTCCCTTTTTAAAATGACAATCATACTGGGGGTAAACTAAAAGTATCTATTAGATGGCCTTTATTCTTCAGTGTTTTGGGGTTGTTTATAATTTTTTTTATTTTCTTGCATTAACTCCATAAACAACACACAGAACGGCATTATATCTACAATATCCCCCCTTCACGTGATTATTCTGCGAGACTGTAAGGCATGGTGGCATTATTTACCCAGATGTGCAGATGAGGTAAGACTGCTTTAACCCCTTCAGGACCGCTGATGGTTCAGGACCGTCAGCGGTAAAAAGTCCTGAACCGTCATAGCGAAAAACAAGCTGCGGGAAGCGATCAAAGATCGCTCCCGCCAGTATAACACTAACTATCTGCCAGACATCCCAGGCAGATAGTAACAGCCAATTGCGGCGTGTGAGCGATCCGCGATCGCTCACAATTGGCTGTTGTCAAAGTGGGTGTTACAAACACTCACTTTGACAGTGATCTCTGCCCCTCTCTCCTCTGTAGCGTTTTGTGAGTGGAGAGAGAAAGAATGTGATAGTTTGTTGCAGCAGAAGTGTTCCAGAGCTTTATACAGTATCTAGAGTGAATTTAAAAAAAAAAATCCCTTTTAACCCCTTCCCTGCCAGATCTGTTACAGCAGTGCATTTGTACGGTCTGTATTGGGGTTTTTTGCCCTTAAAGGGTTAAATTTGTTTTAAAAATCTGTGTCTTGGTCTGTCAGTTTCCTTCCCCCAAATCTCCATTAAATTTTTGTGACAGGAGTTAGTTTAGGGATTGCTGTTTAGACTGTTTTAGTAAAAAAAAGAGAGAAAAGAGAAAAGAAAAAAGTATTAAATTTTTTTGTGTGTTTGTAATTTGTTTTCGGCGTGTGTAAAACATGCAGCGTATGTATAACTTGCAGGAGGCAAGACGACATGTCATCTGTGTGTGAGCCAGCTGAAGAAAGAAACTGTGCTTCCTCTGCTACGCCAAATGTGGAGGAGGACTGGGTACCTCCACAGTTAGCCAAGCCCAACGTCCCCCATTAATGTTAATGTGGATGGCTTCTCCCCAATGCAGTATGTAGAACTATTTTTAGGAGATACCATCTGGGAGGAGATTGCTTCCCAGACTAACTTGTATGCTACCCAATTTATTGATAACAATCCAGGTAGCTATACAGTCAGGGAGCATGAGTGGCATCCCACAGATGTCCCAGAGCTTAAAATTTTTTAGGCTCTTACAATGCTCATAGGGATTATAAGGAAGCCATCGATTTGCTCATACTGGAGGCACCAACCCAATAATGTCTAGTCCAATATTCTCCCAAACCATGCCTAGAGCCAGATACGAGTTACTGCTGAGATTTTTACAGTTCAGTGACAATACCCTCTGTCACCCTAGAGATCACCCCCAATACGATAGGCTTTATAAAATACGCCCACTGCTATACCATTTTCAGGACAAATTTTCGGATGTTTATACCCCTCAACAAAATTTATCCATAGATGAATCTCTAATGAAATACAAAGGGAGATTAGGGTTCAGACAATACATCCTCTCAAAGCACTCTAGGTATGGCATAAAACTGTACAAACTGTGCAAGAGCGAAAGTGGAAACACATTTGCCTTTTGTGTATATGAGGGGAAAGATGGTCAACTGGACCCTCCTTGCTGTCCTGACTCCCTGGGGACAAGTAGGAAACTTGTATGGGACCTACTAAACCCCTTGTTTAATAAAGGTTACCACCTTTATGTGGATATTTTTTATAGTAGTGTCTCTCTGTTTAAAACACTTTATGGTTTACAGACACTGGCCTGCGGCACTGCCAGAAAAAATTCCAAAGACTTTCCACGATCTCTCATAGAGACAAAATAAAAAAAAAGGCGAATGTAAAGCACTTCGCAAAGCTAAAGTGCGTGCACTAAAATTTAGTGACAGGAAGGATGTCAACATGCTAACCACCATCCATGACGAACGCATGTCAGACATCTATGTCCGGGGCAGAGTAGAGTCCAAACCGGTTTGCATCAGGGCATATAATAAGTACATGGGGGGTGTTGATTTGGCTGATCAGCTGATGCAGGCATATCTTATTTTACAAAAAACCAAAGCATGGTATAAAAAGGTGGCTATCTATATGATGCAAATAGCAACCCACAACTCATTTTTGCTTTAAAAAAAAAAAAAAAAAAAAAATTATCCAGGGAAAACCCACCTTTCTCCAATTTCAGTTGAAAATTTATTTAACAATTTATGGAGATGGACAAGTTCCAACAACGGTGCAAGCTGAGTCCAGACATTTTATTTTTACGTTACCGCCAACTACTAAAAAAAAAAACAAAACCCAGAAACATTGCCGGGTCTGTTTTAAAAACGTGAAAAGGACAGACACCCCTTTTCACTGTCCCGATTGCCCTTCGAAACCAGGACTGTGTGTAGGAACAAGTTTCAAGCTGTACCACACGGAACAGTTGTAAGAAGTGTTCCTGAATTTTTATTTTATTTTTTGTTTCTTTGGAAAGCAGCCATTGTTTGTTAGCAAGTTTCCTTCCCCCAAATCTCCAGTTAGATTCTATTTGCAGGAGTCAGTTTAAAGATTGCTGCTAAATGTACATTTGCTACCTGCACATTTGGTCTAACAAGTTTTCTGGCAGTAACACATAACCAGCTGGCCAAAACCAGAATTATTACCACTACACTTTCTTTGGGGGGCAAAATGGTTGGGGGAAAGAAGTCAAAACACCCCATCGTTATAACCTTTGATGTCTACTTTATAAAAATATATACTATATATACTGTCATGATGGTAACATTAACTGGGGG
Organism: Pelobates cultripes; assembly: GCA_933207985.1. Classification (NCBI taxonomy): domain Eukaryota; kingdom Metazoa; phylum Chordata; class Amphibia; order Anura; family Pelobatidae; genus Pelobates; species Pelobates cultripes. The sequence continues at coordinate 323,084,854 of OW240913.1, forward strand.
AGGGGGGGGGTGCAAAAATATGTCAAACTGAAGATAGACCAAGCATACCTATATATCAAGTTGAAAAACGGACATGTACAAGTACTGATTGTTGCCTTTTGGCCCCCAAACAACCCAGCAACCCTATACATGGGGGGTATCACTGTACTCGGGAGATATTGCTGAACATATTGGGCAGTGACACATAACAGGATCTGTTAATTCATGCCTAAAGTACAATGTGTGTGACAAAGAAACAAAAAAAAGATTACTACCCAAAAGTTTGACAAAGGCTGGTGGTAGAATTCAGTGCATGAAAAGTGTTAAAATACCACCATTTAAAATACCCTGGGTTGTCTACTTTTCAAAAATATATGGTTTGATGAGGGTAAAATACATTGGCTCAAATGGGACATGGATGCAGGTTGATTACATGTAAAAATTCCAAGTTGGGAAACTGATAAGCGCACCTGCCAAAAGGTGGCCTTTTAGCCCCCAAAGAACCCGACAAGCCTATGCATGGGTGGTATCACTGTATTCAGGAGATCTTGCTGAACACATATTGGGGTGTTTGGCAGGGATACATAACAGCATCTGTTAATTTATGCCTAAAGTACAATGTGTGTGAAAAAAAAAAAAATTACTAACTCAATGTTTGACAAAGCCTGGTGGTAGAATTGGTGCATGGAAAGTGTTAAAATACCACCATGTGAAATACCCTAGGGTGTCTACTTTTCACAAATATATGGTTTGATGAGGGTAAAAATACACTGGCCGGCTTCAAAAAAAGTCCCAAATAGGACGTGCATGCAGGTTGACTACATGTCAAAATTCCAAGCTGGGAAACTGATATGCGCACCTGCAAAATGTGGCCATTTAGCCCCCAAACTACCCAACACATCTATACATGGGGGGTATCCCTGTACTCGGGAGATGTTACTGAACACATATTGGGGTGTTTGGCAGTGACACCTAACAGAATCTGAATTTATACCTGAATTGCAATGTATGTGAAAAAAAATACAAAATAAACTACCTATGCAAAGTTTGGCAAAGGTTTGTGGTAAAATGGCTGCATAGAAAGTATCAAAATATTCTTAGATGAATACCCTGGGTTATCTAGTTTAATAAAAATATATACATGTGGGGTGTTTTTTGGAGATTTATGACATAACAGTGTTACAATGTCACTATTGATACATTTGAAAAATATACATTTTGAAAACAGCAATTTCCTGCTTGTAATTACAGCCCTATAAGTTGCAAATAAAAGCCAAAAAAAACAAAAACAAAAAAAAAAACACAAACACTGGGTGTTTTTAAACTCAGGACAACATTTTGAATCTATTTAGCAGTTTGTTTCATTTGATTTTGTAGATCAGTAAAAGATTTAAAGTAAAAAAAAAAATAGTTTTTAATTTTTCACCATATTTTATATTATTTTTTAATTACATGATAAAAAATAATAGTATGTAAAGAAAGCCCTTTTTGTCCTGAAAAAAAAAAAATATATATAATTTGTATCGGAACAGTAAATGAGAGAGCGGAAAATTACAGCTAAACACGAACACCACAAAAGCGTTAAAATAGCTCTGGTCCTTAACGTACAAACATCGCAAAAACAGTCTGGTCTTGAAGGGGTTAATACTTCAGCTTATCACCTCCAGAGGCAAACAAATTGATTTACATTAGGTATATAAAGGTAAACAATCATCAGTAACAGTTACTCTTAAAAATAAAAGGGGACAAGCCAATAATTCAGCTTGCAGCAAAGTCACCAGAATCTGAAGAGCAGGTTGCAGAAGATGATAGTAACACTGCAGACTAGAGAGAGGTACAGATAAGGATATCTTAATTTCCACTCTCCCCCAGCAACATCATATATAGGAGGTCAAATCACCTTGTAGATCTTTGAAGAAAAAAAGACAAGCCCCAAAAATGGCAAAAAGACTAGTTCTAGAAGGGACACTGATGAAGTGATCAACCGATCACGAAACGCGTAAGGAAAGCACTATAGCCGAAGTACTCCGAAGACAGTCAAGTGGAACGCATCCCGAGCCGCAGTGGAATGCACATGGTTAACATCCAGTGTCTGACACCTCACAGAGATCCACACTTCCCCTGATCCGGCCGGAGGAAGCTACTAGGATCTTCTGGACTGTAGGCTCCCGATCTGGTATCATATGCAACCACTTTTGAAAGTGCATTTTTATCTTTTTTTTAAATCACTACCAGCGAGCACTATGTTTTTGTATTGAGTATTATAAAATCTGGCACAGACTCTGTATACTGCAAGAACTTTCTGGTTTCAAATTATTCAATATCCTGATTTAGACTATCATTCTATGATTTATGTATCAGTTTATATTTCATTTTAGGATATAAGACTGATACTCTATTACATTCCGCTTCACCAGTATATACTCCTGCCTATACAATAGTAGGCAATCTTTTTGGGACCACACCTAGCTGATAAAGCCTCAGATTATAAACGTTTAAGTGTTTTACCACTTTAAAATTTGATCAATGTGCAATATACATTCAAGATTGTTTAAGATTTTTTGACTGTTTTACGATATCACTGTTTAGAAGCATACCTGGATCTATTTGTATTTTTCCTTTTCATTCATTTTTATCTTTATTTCTATTTTTCCATTCCTGTTATATTTTATCGTTTATATTTGCATTTTCTATTTCACTATATCTACTTACTCCTGGTTAGTTTATTGGTTTTCCCAGGTAGAATTTTTACTCTAGTAGGGACACAATACAGCTTGCTGTAATGGTTATGGAGCAAGAAGTCTTCAGTTGCTACCCAGTTTGTATTGGGGTTTTAGGTTGGTTTTTTTTTTTTGGTGAGGTGGTGTCAAACCTCTTGGGTTCTCATAACACTCAAATCCAGTGCGGTTTACAAAATGTGAAACTTTCACTTCTGCATTAACCATATAAATCCTTTGGACAACATACATAGGCTATGAGCCCTCGAAACCATCTAATAAAGCCTATCAATATCAAATACTGGAAAGGTAAAGCAAAAGTGACACTTCTGCAGTATAAAGCCAGGTACGAGGGGCAAGACTATAAGCCTGGATAGTATGTATTCCTGGTAAACTGTTCTCAATAGGGGAGATGTGGTATCTAGAGAAAATCCACTTAATTAAGCTGTAGTGGTTACTGTTCTTAAACTCAAACCTGAACAAAAATTCTGAATATCGTGGAATACAAGCAAAACAATGAGTCGTTCCTATATTATACAAATAAACTTTCAGTATTATGAATATATTTTAAATAGAAAATAATAAAGCATATCATTAATCTTCAAAAATCACCAGCATTTTATAGAATATATACGACCAAACAATTACACAAGCACACAGGTATAGTTGAATACCTGAGCACAATCTAATGGGGATATCTAGATATGTATGCACACCAGTGTTTTGAGCATTTACATTAATATTGAAGCACATATTTGCACTGTTCTAAATTAGGAAATGTATGTGTATTCATGTTGCAAAAAAAGGATTTACTAACGTGCTGTATAAGCGTGTAAACAAGTTCTATAACATAGGCCAATACCACCAACACTTAACAAATGTAAAGGTTAATGTGCAAAAAGAAAAAAGCAATACATGACAGCTTATTTTCATAATTACATTAAAAAATATAAAGTGGGTATCCTCTGTAAATGCAAAAAAAAAAAAGCATATAAATTAAAAATCTGTGATATTTCTCCCCATTTAAAGCAAGAAGGAAAACAATGAATCTTCTTATGATACAGCTTCAGATTATCAGAGATATGAGAATAAAAATATATTTTAGGATAGATTATAGACATACAGCAATAGGAGGATGGGTAAAAGAAATACAATTTGTACAATTAAAATATCCATTAACTGTGACATTTAAAAACACATCCAAAATTAGCAACCCTATCTGCTCGATAATGATTTTAAGATAACATTCTGCTAAACTAAATAAATGCCATATGATTCCACTGTATTTCTAGTCTCATACCCACAAAAACACAATGTCTATTTACATTAAAAGGCGGAGAACAAAGATTTATGGGGCAGTAGCTCCAATAGCATGATTCTCACTGCAGTCTTCTTGCAGCCAAAGAAGACATTTAATTTGTGTTGACAAGAATAAATCCAACCAGTATACTGCAACTGTTTGAAGATTACTGCAAAGGGCTTGGCCTTAAACTAATAGCACCCTTGTGTCACAATGCAGATTAATGAAAATAACCATCCAAATAAAATGGGTCAATGCCACTCAAGTCATAACAACAAAGATAGCCAAGGGGTAAATCAGGTAAAGAGTAGAAAAGCATAGCCTGTAGAGAACAAGGTGAATTGGAAGAAAAATAAGCCTCATTATGGTATTTATATCCTCCCATATTCTTCGCTCGCCTCCTCAACTGCACTGACTCTGGATCCTGCGCCATTGTCATTTTTAACCCATTGGCTGACAGAATCCTGAACCAATACACAACGTGTCAGAATAACAAAACAGAAAAGCTTAGTTTTGCTGTATATTTCTAAAAACAAAAAATGCTGCTTGCCATCCCTTTTATCACATAATATTATAGATAACAATCTACTATAATAGATGGTAGGGTTGAGGCACATACAGTTATTAGGTTTTTTCTAGATCACATCACTGATAGTAAACCTTTGGCACTCTATAGTTATTGTGGAGTAAGCTGGTATTCACAGCCATGCTGCCAGAGTATCAAAACAAACATGGGCAGCAACAACTGGACAGCCATCGTCTTTTGTCACCACTGTATCCACACCTTATAAAACAGAGGATGAAGGAAATAATTATCATCAAATTGACAAGTGTCAGGAAATGACACCATACCGCCGCAATATATACATGGCGGGCATATATGCACATAGTAAATAAGAACACGTTAAAGGCAGCATCTCCACTTTCAGACCAACATGTTAAATATTAGGGTTTCCTGGACACAGGATTTATGTCTACAACATGAGTGAACCTGCCCATTTTCAAGACAGGGTCCTCCATACTGCCCCTTCTTCCCCTCCCCCCCATTTTAAAACCTTTATGGGCAGGGTTGGGCAGTAACGTATATTGTCAGTTTAGGAACCACAACACCCTTTTTTTTTTTTTAATTATTTTTATTTCTTTAGGGTGTGAGAACTCGTACCCAAGACGTGAGCAGCCTTAGCAGCCAGAGTGGTAATAAAAATGATGCTGCATTGCAGTATATTCTGCAACATAATAAATATTAAAAAAAAAAAAAAAAAGTCAGGAAGCACAAGGTAAAACCTGTAGGTTTATATAAACAGTGAGCACCCCTCCCTATCCCATAGTATTGGATCCTGTATATTTACACTAGTTATGTTATACAGAATACAATGGCAATCTCTAAATACAGCCATGATATAACTCCCACCATCCCCACTGCAGTCATTCACCTGCCATTAATAATAATAATAATAATATTATAATCTGAGGACCATGCCAGTGACAGCCCAGACAGACAGAGAGACAGCCAGCCAGGGAGACAGACAGACAGCCAGGGAGACAGACAGACAGCCAGCCAGGGAGACAGACACACAGACAGCCTGGGAGACAGATAGACAGACAGCCAGCCTTGGAGACAGATAGATAGACACACAGCCAGCCAGCCAGGGAGACAGATAGACAGACAGCCAGCCTTGGAGACAGACAGCCAGCCTTGGAGACAGATAGACAGACAGCCAGGCTATTCACGGGCCTGGGGCGGGAGACAGGGGATGTATCCAGCAGGAGGCCCCTGAGGGCCGGGGTGAACACACACACACACACACACCGTGCGGTCCCTGCAATGCGGCCCTCACCCAGCTGCCCTCCCCCGCCCTCTCACCATGGTGCCCGGTGGGTGCTGGCGGTGTCGCCCTGACTGGTCGCTGGTTGCGGCTGAGGAAGGCTGTGATCGCGGCTCAGCGCTGACAGACGGCGTCTCCACTGACCCGCAACCTCGGAGAAGGGGGAAGAGCGATAGAGCCGCGGGAGGGAGGAGGGGGGGAGGAGAGGCGGGGCGCTGCTACACGTCATCCAACGGAAGGCGGGGCTCTTGCCGAGGCCGCTGCGCCCCGGGACGTCCTTGTCGGATCCTGCGCGCTGACGTCACCTGCTTCACGCTGGACGCGCCGAGTTCCAAACACTAGAGATTGGCTCTCGGAGACGTATCGCGCGGCGAGGCGCCTGGAGATCCGATAGCTTAGCCGCGATCACAGCAGTCGGACGTCTCTCTTGTGTTTAGAACGCGGTAACTGCGGGAAGAAGTGGCTGCTGTCCGCCATGTTTGTTGTGGGAAAGCGCTCTCAGGGGGGATTACAGGGAGGGGCTGTGGGTGGGCTGCCAGGGTGACAGTATGGCTTCCTGTCAGACGGTGCGATGGCATGGCATGACAGAAGGAAGCTGTCAGAGGAATTGTGTGAAGAAGAATGGCTGAGTTTGCGGGAATCTACGCCACAAGGGGCGATATTCACTAAAATCTCTGGCAGGGCAGCGCCAGCCATTAAATATTGTATTTAAAATGTTAGCCCAATGTTGAAAAATGGCTAATTTGTTTATATTTTTCCACGTGTTGCATAAGATGTGACCCCCCCCCCCCCAATCCTGATTATTGACGTTTTAGCCAACAGCCCCATTAGTTCAATAAGGTGACATGGTATCTAGGGTGGCCTAATCCACCATTTTATTTTTCTGGATACATTGTAGTTTTTCATGTGCCTGTGTAACACATGAATACTGGTATGTAGCATTCACATGCTGCAGGATAGTTAATTATATAATTACTATTTAAACATCCACCTTGTGCATACTAGTGAGTGGGACTGTGGTGAATAACATATCCTTGACCTCACGCAGTATTAAGACCAACACACGCTTTTATACCTTCATCAGCAAGTTGTGAATGTCACATTTACGTGTAGTCTTTACTAGAGAGCTATATAGCATGTATGTGCTATATATATGCCATCACCTCTACCTCGCAGTCTCGCTGCCTAGGTGTTCTCTTTGACTCAGACCTCTCCTTCACCCCTCATGTCCAATCAATCTCTAAATCCTGCCGCTTCCATCTCAAAAATATAGCTTGCATCCGCCCCTGTTTAACACCAGACGCTATCAAGGTGCCGGTCCATGCCGTTGTTCTCTTTTGCCTTGACTACTGCAATCCCCTTCTCAGTGGTCTTACGTGTTTCCAGCTTGCACCGCTGCAATCTATAACGTATGTGGCGGCGAAGCTCATTTTCCTGTCCTCCCACACCTCTCCCCTCTGTCAGTCCCTACATTGTCTTCCAGTTAGCTATAGGGCTCTTAAGATTCTGGTGCTTTCATACAGGTACCTACCTACATAATGCTGCTCCAACCTACCTATCCTCCCTAATACATAAGTATGTCCCTGCGAGGCCCCTGCGCTCTGCCAAAGACCTACGTATATCCTCTGTCCATACTCCGACATCAAATGCTCGCCTCCAAGACTTCTCCATGGATGCACCTTTTCTGTGGAACTCCGTTCTCCGTTAGACTTTCACCCAGTCTCCATTCCATCAAAAAATCTTTGAAAACACACTTCTTCAGGAAAGCGTATCAATTAAACTGTTGGCAGGTTTTCATTCCCCCTCCTCCCCCCACCATGACTCCTTTCCTGCAACTGTCAAAAATAACTTACAAAGTTCTCAGTGAATACTTTTCTAGCAACCTATTTCGTCACCCCTACTTATACCCTTTGTGTCACTATACCCTATTCCCTCTAGCATGTAAGCACATTGAGCAGAGCCCTCAAGTCCTTTGTTCCTGTGCGTCCACTTATCTGGTTACAATTAGGTGTGTTAGTCCACCCTTTGTACAGTGCTACTGAATTTGCTGGCACTATATATACTATATATATATAGTATACATATGTAGTGCCTACTAGTTTTATTTTATTTTCAATACTGTGATCTTCTAGTGGAGTTAAACCCAAGAGGCAGCAATTTCCCAGAACATCTGTTTTGCAAGGACTTTTCATTGAGCTGCATTGGGAAGTCTGTGATTGGACAGCCACAAAAAATATGGACGGGGTAAGAAGAGGAGGTCTTGCAAAGGCTGCAGACAAGAGATCTGCAGTTTTTGCAAGGTGTTTTTAGATATACCCCCTTTAAAGTGTACATTTCGTGGTACCTTAAAATTGTATTTAAAATTCAAAGCATTAAATTTCTTGTAAACATTATGTTAGCAAACGTGTAGCATTTTTTTATTTATTTTTTAAAGGGTCAAAAAACATTTATGGCCGTGCTTGCCATTGTAACCATTTCTATCTTTCCATTGCAATTTCTGGCAGCCTTGCTTGCAAGGTATGCCACATTTACTGTTATCTTGTATATAAGGAAATAAAGTATTATACAATGAATTATGTTTTATATAAGAATAAAACAGTCTACCTTTTGTCGGCTGGATGAACCTCTCCCACTTTTCTGCATTCTCACTTTGTCCATAATAGGTAGTTGTTTTACTGGTAATCCTTTATCGTAGAGACTTTCAGGATTTGGTTTATTGACTTGATGCTGTAATTCACATCACAGGTATTTATGCATATGAGACTCATACATTTAGTTATTGTATTTTTGTGTTGAATAATCAAAACTAATTTTGTTTGCAAAAAAAAAAAGTGGATGAACAAACCTTGCGTATTAGTGGCGGTAGTTGGAGATCTCTAACGAACCCTGCAAGATATAATTATTATTTTAAGTTATTTATATAGATTGAATAGATTCTGCATCATTGTATGGGAAATGGGCATATCATATGTATTTTAGAAATATTTGTAAAGATAGTGAATATGACCCAGTTTTAATGACTACTGTACAGTATAGACCAGGCTTCCCCAAACGCTGGCCCTCCAGAGGTTGCTGAACTACAACTCCCATGATTCTATGAATGAAATAGGCTGAGAATCATGAGAGTTGTAGTTCAGCAACATCTGGAAGGCCAGAGTTTGGGAATGCCTGGTATAGACCATAGTTCCTCATTGCGGGGCTTTTCTGTGCACCCTTTGGCGGTTCATAATAGGCCTTAGAGTCCTGATATATGAGTGTTCTAATATACTGAGGTGTGTTCTAAGCCCAGGTGACAGTTGGAAAGGAGTGCTCTCGGCACACCTCTCACAGTTTCAGAGAAACTGCTATGTTTACAAATGGGTTAATCCAGCCTCTAGTGGCTGTCTCATTGACAGCCGCTAGAGGCGCTTCCGCGCATCTCACTGTGATTTTCACAGTGAGAAGAAGCCAGCGTCCATAGGAAAGCATGCGCATTCAGCCGATGAGGGCAAAAAGGAGGAGGAGAGTTCCCCTGCAAAGGAAGCCCAGCGGGGGGGGGGAGGTAAGAAATTAACCCCTTCCACCCCCTAGAGCCCAGAGGGTGGGGGGGACCTAGAGACCCTATAGTGCCAGGAAAACAAGTATGTTTTCCTGGCACTATAGTGGTCCTTTAAGGGGTTAGGAAGGTGGACAAAAGTACACACTACAGGGATAAAAAAATAGAATGGTGATTGGGGGGGCAGTGACAAGACAAAAGCACAAATAGATATTAACAAAATAAATTATGTGAAGAATATGGTGACATAGTGGGACAAAAGGACATTATGGGCAGTAATTATAGTATAGTAGTAAATGTTTTGCAAATGACATCATAATCCAGATCAGACAAGGCAAAACCAAGGTAAACATTAAAATTGAGAAAAAGACATAAAAACATTGTTTCATATCTCCCCTTCTCTCTCTGCATATATGCTGACTGCAAAGTTTCCAAGCACAGCTCTTATATCAACGATTGATAGGGAGCCAAGATGGAGGCGCCCAGTTGTTGGATAAAGAGATGTGGATTCATTTTCTTTTCCGCATCTCACATACATATTTGTTAATATATAAACATAATCACTGTACGTGACCGTTCCCCTTTAAAACAGTTCTCCGGGACGTTTTGTATTGCGAAAAATTTGTAAACCGAAATGCAGTTTCCCATAGGAATCCATTGAAAACCAATTAATCCGTTCTGGAGGTCAGAAAAAAGTCAAAATGAGCTGGCATGGAAATCAACCTACATGCAGAACACACAGTAAAATGCATGCAAACGACAAAGCTCAGATGACCTTTCCACCGCTTGGAAATGCACCCAAAAAGTCCCAAAACTGCTGCAAAACATTTCCAGAATGGCTCCAAAACCCACAGACTCCAGCAGGCACGGGTGCGGCGCTTTAAACCTCCCAGTCGCAATGCATCCTGGGGACACATGCTTTGTATTGCGAAAAAAAATTGTAAGCCGATTATTTTCAATGGATTTTCATTTGCAAACCGAAAATTATGTTAACAGAGGCGTTTGTAAACCGAGGTACCACTGTATATAGAGAAAAACCGATCCGACAATACCCTCTGATTGACGGCGAGTGTTAAGAGATGAAAAACATCTGATTAAGTATGTCTTTTGTGCCTTGCCTAGGATAGCCATGGTTGGAATGACAGGTATTGGCCATAAAGATGAACAAAAAGAGAGTAGAACAGAAAAGTAACAGAACATACAAAACACAGAGAAAGCAAGGTGAGTATGGATGGGGGTTGTAAAGGTTATCAGTGACGGTCTCGAAGTAACTGCTGTCAGCCCAGTTCAGGGTCGCTATTTTTGGGGCCTGGGATTACTGATCGCTGAGTGGGTGCTCTCGTACTCTCGGAAATCAACTCACCGGGGGTGGGGTTAGGGATTCTGTTTACTGGGCAATGGGGGAATGATCCCTCCCCTTTCCCAGCTTCCGCCTCCGCCGACCCCTCATTCCTCCACTTTTTTAAAGAGCCCCTAATCCTCATGACACCCCCCTAAAAAAGAAACATTTATTCTAAGTGTAGAGTTTAATAATTACTTGCACTCTTTCCAAAAATACTGTACCTACACAGATTTAACAGATGCAAACATATACAGAGAGAGAAAGGAATGCTTTAGCCCAAGGGTTAGTTAATACCAACATTTAAAGAACCATAGTTAGGCTTTGCATTATAATGGTATTTGAGTTGGTTTACCCAGTTAAACATAAGAGTCACCTACTTGTTTTTACATTCCCAGAATTTTCCTGTACAACATTATCTACAATATTATTCAAAGAAATAGAGATGCTAAACACTGCTATAAGCAATATGCCTGCTTAAAAAAGGGGATCATAGAAAAAGCCTGAATGCAAGGAAAATAAACCATTTAATACGCATAAATATTCAGTCAATTAATCTTTTGGAGAACTGATCATTTTAATATCTCTGTACCCATTTCAAAGTTTTACATTTTATATTTTTTTTTGCAGTAATTGGTTTATTTGTACTCATTTCTTTTGATTCTATAATATTGTGTATCACAATATCGGGGGATTTCCTGGGTCTCACGCACATACATACATTTTCCAATGGAGGTAGATTCCCTATTGCTGTCATTGGACTTCTGACCATATAAAATCACATCGAAAATAGGGGTGCCTCGTTTTGGTGGAGACCCCTGTCTGACTTTAACCTTATTGGAATTAAAATAAAACATTGTTGTGATACTATAGAAATTAGAAAGAAATATAGCCTTTTCTATGTTAGTCTCTGGTGTAGATAAATATATACATTGGAATAATGAAGTGTGTAGAATTGATCATGCTACGTGTAAAGTAATGGCAATTGGCAAATATATGTACATGGTAAATTTATAAAAAAATAAAGATTGTTAAAAGTATCCTTTTCGTTTCCCTTACAAAAAGAGTATTTTGCATGAAATGCACAGATAAAAAAGTACAGCTAGGCAGACATATATTCAGTTAAGTAATACAAATATAAACATATATTGATCTACAAGCATAAAGAATAAACAAAGTCCCGTACTCACCAGTATCAGTATGATCTTTTATGATTCGAACAGGGATTAAATGTGAAAAGAGAACATTCAGTCCCATCACATGAACATTCACCCAGTGAGTTCTGAAAGCTTTGCCCTTTTGCCTTACATTTATGCCAGTGTTTACAACTTTACGTGTAAACCCAACCCATGGTTTGACCAACCTGATATTTTATATCATTCGATTTGCCATAAACCGATCTGTACCACTGAACAACAATCTGAATATAATATTTTTCATATATGTATAAGAGGTGATGTGTAAGGCCAGAGGCTGGGACTAAAATATGTCCAATGAAATGTTAGCTACCATACATTGACCTCAGTGAAAATAAATGGTTTATTAATAAAGAGGAAGTGAGTTAGAGATCCAGATAAGTTATAGCTTTAGAAAGCAGAAGATATTTCAATAGCTTGCTCTGTTTTTCCCCATAAATCATGAGTTTGAAGAAAACACTGAAAGTCAGCAGGACTTACTTGGCATGGCTGAGCACTTGTTATGAGGCTATAAGACTTTTGTTTGCCCCTTGGAACATTTTTTCTATAATGTTTATTTACAAAATAATTGGGATTTATCCTTACTCCAAATCTTAATAAAGAATCTCCAGGAATCCGATCTGAACTTCACTCCTGAGGATAAAACAGACAAACTGGAACTGAAGCCGAGTTGGAATTGTTTTACACTCAATTTTTCTCATTTTAATCCTATTTGCTAGAATTCAGAGCTTAATGGATAAACCTGATTGTTTGTGTGTTGCTTCCCTTTCATGTATATTGGGTCTCAATTTAAAGTTTTTGGATAAGCATTTGAAATTATTTAAAGTGAACATCTGCACACAATAACTACTTCATATGAATAAAGTTGCTATAGTCCCAGGTAATCCCTGATGCCAGCTTACCTTTAGGGGTTAAATTGTTAATGGGAAACTGAATCCCAAAGTCTTGAATCCAATACCAGTTAACTCTGCCACTCTTCTCCTACTTTTCTTTAAAAGCCTTGGGCAGGGCCACTGCTGATTGGCTGACACTCTAAGCCAATCAGTAAAACCCCATTCACAAATCTGTTTGAGAAAAATATGTACGTATCACAAGCCATTTTGTAAATGGTGATCTATGATTAACTTAGAGCACAGCAAGACTTCCTTATTCAAGCCCCAAAGAAAAGGGTAGGGAAAGGGGCCGGGTTAGTCAGAGCTTGAAAAAAGACTTTTGGGTTAAACAATTCATTAACGGCTATATCAGGAGCTCAAGCAAGATCAAGAACAGGTTCAGATGAATTCCGAGCTATGGATTTTTCTAAGTAATATACTGTTCAGCCACAACATTAAAACCACTGACAGCTAAAGTGAATAACATTGATTACATTGTTATAATGGCACCTGTCCACCCACGCAGCGATCAGTATTCCAGGCCCCAGAAATAGTGACCCTGAACTAGGCTGATAGCAGTTACTTCGAGACCGTCACTGGTAACCCATACAACCCCCATCTATACTCACCTTGCTTTCTCTGTGTCCTCTATGTTCTGTTACTTTTCTGTTCATCTTTATGGCCAATACCTGTCACTCCAACCATGGCTATCCTAGGCAATGCACAAAAGTCATACTTAAGCAGATGTTTCTCATCTATTCACACTCGCCGTCAATCAGAGGGTATTGTCAGATCGGTTTATATCTATATATTGGTACTTGGTTTCCTACTACTGTTAAATTATTTTTATATATTACAACAAAAACCTTGTCGTCAGATAATGAGCTGTTCATTCTGCATTTCTGGGACTCCACTGTGTAAGATACAGCTTCCCTGGATTTAGTACACTGTTCACTGTATTGGCACGACATCTGCTGTGACCATTTCATCAATGCTATGTATGAATTAAAAAAATAAAATAATGACACCTGTCAAAGGGTGGGATATATTAGGCAGCAAGTGAACAGTCAGTTCTTGAGTTTCATGTGGTGAAAGCAAGAAAAATCGGCAAGCAAATATCTGAGTAACTTTGACGAGGGCCAAATAATGGTGGCTAGATGACTGGGACAGAGCTTCTCCAAATGGCAAGTCTTGTCGGGTGTTCCTAGTATGCCGTGGTTCATGACTACCAAAAGTGCAAAGTAGAACAACTTTATGAATCGGCCTCATTGGCATCCAAGGCTCATTGATGGGGAGTGAAGGCTAGCCCATCTGGTCTGTTCACAGAGAAGAGATAATATAGCTCAAATTGCTGAAATACCTTATGCTAGCCATGATAGAACACACAGAGCATCGCAGTTTGTTGCATATGGGGCTGCGTAGCCGCAGATGGGTCACAGTGACATGATGACCCCAGTCCATCTACAAAAGCACCTTTAATGGGGATGTGAGTGTCATAATTGGACCAAGGAGAAATGGAATAAGGTTGCCTGGTCTAATGAGTCACATTTTCTTTTAGATCAGTTGGATGGCCAGGTGCACGTGCGTTATTTACCTGGGACAGACTAGGCAGGAAGATGCAATGTGGGAGGTAGGCATGCAATTTTTATGGTCTGGGAAATGTTCTGCTGGGAAACCCTGGGTCCTGGCATTTATGCGGATGTTACTTTGACACGTTGTGCAGCACTGCTGTTCAGAGTATCCAGGCTCTGCCACCGGCCCACCTCCTTGCCTGTGATCATCAGAATTGATCATCTTAGCCAATCCAATGCTTTCCTAAAGACGCTGGAATAAAGGTAAGTTTTTCACTTATTTAAGGGGGACAAGGGTGGGTTAGAGACTCTACATTTGTTTTTAACACTATAGGGTCAAGAATACATGTTTGTATTCCCGACCCTGTGGTGTTCCTTTAACCTTTAATCTTGTTACACTCCTCCTAGCTGTCAAACTGGTAGTTTAGCTCAGTGCAGTTAAACTGAAGAAGCTAGCAATTGCTCAGAGCACCTGCCTTGCAAAGACTTCTCATTCAGCTGCATTTGCAGACACAGAAAGTCTCGGCTGGGGGAGTATGGGGAAAAGACAGCAGATAAGATATCTGAAGATATACCCCTTTCTTTAGGATGTATATCTACTAAACAATATATACTAAATAGTGAAATATTTTTTTTATTCGGGCAGTGGAGTGGGTTTATTCTCTAAATGGTTATTTTTAATGTAGTGCAAAATTTAGGTTAACAAGGTTATTTAAAAGAAATCTTATTTTGGCCCTGTTATGCAAACTAGTTATCCATTTGCTATAGATGATTGTTTAATAAATAGACTCCTGCTGTGTGCAGGGATCAGGAATATAACATAACATGACATCATATCCCTGCTCTGTATTGGCAGTCACAGTCCCAGCAACTAAATGGACAGTCCTGGCGGACTCCAGCCATGCTACGTTTTACAGAATAAAATGTCTGCAACCTTGCCCTGCTCCATGTCAGAAAGAAATTCCTTGTAGATACATGACCAGGATGGTCCTCCCAGTCGGCCCCTAAGCTTAAATATTTCTTTTGATCAATAAATTTTTTAATTCGTCTTTAGGTGCAAGATAATTTATTTGGTATCTTTTGGTGCAATATACTGCAGAATCTATTTGTGGCATACAATTACAATGTGATTTTATCACATTGTTAAATTACTAGGTGAATCTGCCAGTACAAAACCTTAATCCAGAGAAATGTGGCTCTAATTGTTACAAATATGTTTTGAAAGACACCCCTTGTGTCCTCAAGGGATTTGTGCAATGCTGACAAATATGTAGCAACATTCAATTTGGCAGAAATGCAATGAAATAAATCTATACAATCACTGAAATATAAGGCAATAAAAAGAAACGGCTTTGGCACTGCAGCATGCTATAAAAGACACAAGTTTAAATGACGACTGTCACCTCAAAATATTTTGTAATATAATAATCCTTTCATGAATATTGGAAGGATTTCTTTTTTTTTTTTTTTACTAAAGTAAGGAAAATAAGAGGAAAAACTAGATCCATTATCCATGCATATAAACCTTTAGTCAGACAGTGTTTAAAATCCGACAGTCTCTATGGTATTTCCTGCTTCACTCCCTGCACAGAAGCAAGGAAGACCATAGAGTCTATCTCTCGTTTGTACACACAGTCTGATCCAAGGTGCATGTATATGGCTGAAGGATCCTTACATATACACTTAATATTTTTTTTTTAGAAAAAACAATTCAAGTATTTTTATATTAAAAAAATGTTTTGAGGCGACAGTCTTTTAAGAATTTAAAATGTCTAATAAACCTTCTGCAGTAATGTCACTAAGAATTGAGGGACTATATCCAGTTTACACTACACCCTGTTCCAAATTATTATGCAAATTATATTTAAGTGTCACAAAGATTAAATATTTAGTTTTGCAGTTTAACTCATGGATGGCATTGTGTCTCAGGGCTCTTTTGATCACTGAAAACAATCTCGGACACCTGTGATAATTAGATTGCCAGGTGAGCCCAATTTAAGGAAAAACTACTAAAGGAGGGTGTTCCACATTATTAAGCAGAGCACCATTTTCATGCAATATGGGGAAGAAAAAGGATCTCTCTGCTGCCGAAAAGAGTGAAATAGTTCAATGCCTTGGATGAGGTATGAAAACATTAGATATTTCATGAAAACTTAAGCGTGATCATCGCACTATTAAGAGATTTGTGGCTGATTCAGAGCACAGATGGGTTTGTGCAGATAAAGGCACATTGAGGAAGATTTCTGCCAGATCCATGCATCGAATCAAGAGAGTAGCTGCTAAAATACCATTAAATAGCAGTAAACAGATATTTGAAGCTGCTGGTGCCTCTGGAGTCCCACAGACATCAAGGTGTAGAGTCCTCCAGAGTCTTGCAACTGTGCATAAACGTTCTATTCGGCCACCACTAACCAATGCTCACAAGAAGAAACGGCTGCATTGGGCAGAAAAATACATGAAGACTAATTTTCAAACAGTCCTGTTCACTGATGAGTGCTGTGCAACCCTGGATTGTCCAGATGGATGGAGTAGTGGATGGTTGGTGGACGGCCACCCTGTTCCAACAAGGCTACGACGTCAGCAAGGCGGTGGTGGAGTCATGTTTTGGGCCGGAATCATGGGAAGAGAGCTGGTCGGCTCTTTAGGGTCCCCAAAGGTATAAAGATGACCTCTGCAAAGTATGCAAAGTTTCTGACTGACCACTTTCTTCCCTGGTACAGAAGGAAGAACTATGCTTTCCGTAATAAAATCATCTTCATGCATGACAATGCACCATCTCATGCTGCAAAGAATACCTCTGCATCAATGGCTGCTATGGGGATAAAAGGAGAGAAAGTCATGGTGTGGCCTCCATCCCCCCCTGACCTCAATCCTATTGAGAACCTTTGGAGCATCCTCAAGCAAAAGGTCTATGAGGGTGGGAGGCAGTTTACATCCAAACAGCAGCTCTGGGAGGCTATTCTGACATCTTGCAAACAAATTCAAGCAGAAACTGTCCAAAAACTCACAAGTTCAATGGATGCAAGACTTGTGAAGCTGCGATCAAATAAGGGGTCCTATGTTAAAATGTAACATGACCTGTTAAAATGTTTAAAAAGTTAAAATGTTGTTTGATTGAAATAGCTTTTGATATCAGTAAATATGTTGCAAACACAACAAATGACAATTTTCAGTTCTTTACAACCTATAAAGTGTTTTGAAACTTACTGTGTGTAATAATTTGGAACAGTGCATTGTAAGTTTTTTATATTTAAAGAAAATACTGTTATCATTAGGAGGTTTGTTCAATAAAATTTGAATTGTACTCTTAATAGTTGATAACATGAGAATTATACTGACTGTTATTTACATCAATTATTTAGGTAAATGAAAAAAATATCATTTGTATAATAATTTGGAATCATATGTTGACCACCCCTAGTCCACAAAACAAGTTAAAGGGACATTATAGTTACCAGAACAACTACAGCTTATTGAATTTGTTCTGGTGAGTAGAATCATTACCTTCAGGCTTTTTGCTGAGAAAATGCAGTGTTTACATTACAGCCTAGTGATAACTTCACTGGCTACTCCTTAGATAGCTGTTAGAGATCCTTCCTGGGTCATGGCTACCTAAAATGCATCCAAACATTCAGTGTCTCCACCCTCTGCATGCAGACACTGAACTTTCCTCATAGAGATGCATTGATTCAATGCATCTCTATAAGGAGATGCTGATTGTCCAGGGCTGTGTTTGAATTGTACTGGCTCTGCCCGGGATCTGCCTCTTTGTCAGTCTCAGCCAATCCTATGGGGAAGCATTGTGATTGGATCAAGCTAACACTTCTGCTGATGTCAGCAGGAAGTGGGCAGGTCAAAAGGAAACAGGGACAAAGCCTGCAGCTTCAGGCTTGAATACAAGTACGATTTTACTATATTTAGGGAGGCATGAGGGGGTGGGGGCTAGATGGTGGTTTATCCTTATAAGGTCAGGAATACATGTTTGTGTTGCTGACCCTATAGTGCTCCTTTAAAGAAAGTTAAGAAATATATAGATACTAGATCTATATTAGAGTGGAGCGCTACATGGAAAGTGAACCATGCATAGATAATAATGCTTACCCTTCAAGGTATGTAGGGGGAAGTGTAGCATTAGACAAAAATATGTAAAAATAAAAACACATAAAGAATATAGTGCTGATGGTATAAAGTGCTAGTACTTGAATATTTTGTGGTATATATCAACTCACATGGATTTGAGCCTATATAGTAACTGGCTCGGTAGAAGGAGCCTTTATGCTCTCTTAGGGCAGCATCACACCTCTGGTATATATAAGATGAACGTTCTTGTTCAGAGCCTGAGAAGCCTGGCTCTGAGGTGGAAAAGCGAAGTGTCAAGTTATGGGGTGACATCATCTGGACACCGGATGAATCCAAAAATGATTTATTAGCAATAAAAATATGTATAAAAACAAATAAATATAAAAGCAAATGTTGAGATTAGTCTAATAAATGCAGATCCTGTTGCCAAAATAAATTTCGCTTAAAAATAAGCTTCCTCAGTTGGCTATAGCCGACTGAGGAAACTTAGTCCAATAAATGCATATCCTGCTATAGCCGACTGAGGATTTCGTATCAGCTTTTACCCTGAAAATATTGGCTTTAAGTTATGTAATTTTATAGTTGGTATTATTGGCATATATTAACCGATAGATGTTCTGGATGTTATTTTTAAGATTGTTTCTTGATGTTTTCTTGTCTGTCTCTTGTCTTGTGTCCTTTCTCCTTTCTCCTTGTGTGTGTCTCTCTGTCTCAGTGTGTGTGTATCGTGGGGTTATATGTCATTCCTTCTTACACAATATCTCTGACAGAACCCTCTTTTTAGAGTATCATAGCAATGTTTAATTACGCTCATGTATACTTGAACATGGCTTTACAAGAGATATCGTTTACTCATAGCGTATTTTCTGGTTGTGGTCAGGGACAATAAGCCGAGTTATGTTAGTGGTGCACAAGTCGGTTGTGGTGTGCCGGAACCGACATTCGGGTAGGCCTGTAAAAAGAGGGCAAAAAGTTAACAGTCTATCACCTTTATACGTGTCTACATTAAACCATCAATACATTTTATCTGCATTTATAACCATACCTGAAAGAGAAAATTGGTTAGTGGGAGATACTCTATAACTCAAAGATACTGGCTGACCTATGTTATACCAAGTGGTGAAACAATTAAGCTTAATTGGTGACTTAGGAACCTAACTAGTTGCCAAGTGGCGATAAGAGGCACTACCTATGATTTGGCCCATTGGGTATGTTTGCCACCGAACGTTGTGGCGGGGTTTTGGCCTCTTGTTGAGGATTACAGAGATTCAAAATAAGTTGGCTGTGACAGGTGAGGCCCTAACTGCTTTGCCAAGAGGGCGGAGATGCAAGGCAGTAACTATGATTTGGCCCGAGGGGCGAATACCTCCATAGTTGAGGATGGGAGTTGGCCTCGCAGGTCAGCTATATAATGGCACAAGAAGCCGAAAACTACTTATGGCCACTTAGGGTTCCCTAACAGCCAGTCCAAGCTAAAGATAAGTTTTGTAGAGCGCGTGGTTATTGTAAGAATGGAGGTAGGATCGTAAAGCGAGTCACTTATGTGGTGACTTAAAAAACTTAAATGCAAAAGAATAAATGTGGCATAATAAGATATACACCTGGCAGATAAATGAAAGCTATGTTAGAAATTGATGGTAAGAATAGGTCAATGGAAAGTGGAGGGCAAAAGAAAAAGGTTTACCGAGATCCAAAACCAAAATCCAACCAGAGAGAGAGAGACCCAAGAACTTAGTGTTCATAATTCAGAACTACGACACCAACACCAATGAAAATGCAACAGTTTGCCGGTAAGGTAAGTAAAGTAAGTGCAAGGAGCCCAGAACCCAAAATACTCTATTAATATCTGTTACCAAACTAACAAAGGAAATTGAACAGTGTGATAAATGGCTCAGTTGACTAAACCCACAGATATGCAATGGTCAGCATAAAGCATACCTGGTGAGACTTTACTTAATGATATAGGTCATGAAAGAGTTGGCCAGAACAACAAGACCCCTGCGAAGTATATGTCAGGAGGCGAGGGTGCGGTTCCCAAATGATCAAGTTGAGGATAACCAGCCGCAAGTGGCATCGTGACAGAAAGGCATATTATAAAACATAACAGTGCATACATGTGGAGTAACTGAAAATTAACAGTTTTTATCAAAAGCCCCGACCCAATACCCGTTTGTACCGAATTTAGGCATGAGTTCCCTCTGCACATCTGAAATACCAGAACTAGCAAGTGCCTTAAGGTGGAGGTACTAAACAGTTAAAATAGTGACAGACCAAAGAAGCCTGGATATGTTAAATGCATAGTGATAGGTACCAGGTTCTCAGGTGTGTGCCAGGAGAGGGAAAAGACTTGCGTGGGCCTAACGAGGCCATGTGTAATATTGGAATGTAGTATGAAAGGTTGTATTCCTTTGACCCTCGTATATTAGAAAATTTACGTATGTAAGTGCCAAAATCAGTGGCCGAAATAGACGTATTTAATTGCCCAAATGTGGGGCCGAAATTGACGTATGTAACTGCCCAAATGAGGGTCCGGAATTGCCATAGTGCCTGTAGTGGGCCATGTGTAAACGTATGGAGTGAAGGCTTAGTGAGGGCCATGTGTAGAGGTATTGTAGTGGAAGGCAGAGTGCTCAATGTTAGTCCTGAGCTGCTGGATGGAGAAATAGGGCTGTATGAGGGGTATGGATGTATGGAACGCACAAAAGAAGGATAAGCATACCAAGGTGCAGGTGTTGTAAAATGGCCAATAGTGAATACCTATTTTTTCTTTTTTGGTCCAGTCCATTTGTAAAGGTAGGATTATTAGTTAGGCTAGAAGGATAGTAACATGGCATGCAGTGGAGGCCAACTATAAGGCCCATGCCAAAGGATGACAAGTATACAATGAACACAATAGATTATATGGTGTCTCAATGTAGTTGACTTGAGACATAACATTGCTAATACTGCGCAAGAACAAAGTGACAGTATGTGAAGTAAGGATACAATGTATAGAATAAGGGATTAACATACCATTGAGTTTTGCAGGCAGAATTAGGGCTGTGTAGGTCTAGCGAGTATAAATGGTGTAATGAAATGTTGTAAGAAAGAGTGGTGTATACATATAACCCCCATGCATCGAAAGGTACTTATGCATTCAGTCATATTGGGCTGCCCACATATGATGGGAATGAAATGAAGGCCCAGTACGTGTGAAGTTCTTGGACCCGAAACAAGACCAATATAGCATTTTTTTTACAACCTTGCTATCTGTAAGCAGTTTCAATATGAGATCTATGAAGGATTTAATAACTCGTCTAAATAGATATAGGTGAACCGAAGTGCTTAATGTGAAGTCAGTATAGTGTACATAATTGAGGGATTACAACTACCCCATGAGAATGGCCAAATGAGGGTCTTAAGGATAGATATGTTGCCGATAACTTAGAATAATGGGGTAGTATGCAACCACTGTAAGATCGATGTAATGCAAATGAAATGCCTAAATGAGGTTTTGAATTAGGACATGGCATGTAGCCCACTGTGGAGCATATGACCTCACATTGTAATGGCCTAGTGAAGGCCATGAGTAAGATATTGTGTAGAATACCAGAAGGTGTCCCAATTTGTGTCCTGAGTTACAGGAGGATTGTGCCGCTGTGTTGGGATTAATGCAGGTGAAGGTAGGATGTGAATCAGAGAATTGTTGTGGAGAAGTTGTATGTAGCCAAGACATGTTGGTGATGAGATGGTAGAGCACCTGATAGAGTAACTAATAATCATCTAGTTTATGAAATGGTGAAACTGCATAGAACTTGTATGTAAACACTTATAAAGCATCATATAATACATACCCACGGAGCCAAATAAAACAGGGTGTTGGCAGACAGAATTAAACAGGAACAGAGGCCTCTAGAATGCCACAGTGGCTGAACAGGTTAGAGGCCGTGACAACCGTACTTAATCGATAGGAAAAGACAGGAGATATAAGATATACATTAAAAAAAAAACCCTACATGTGGATTTCTTAGGAAGCTGAAAATACTTATGCATACACAACAGGCATGGAAGACTAGGGTTGAAAGCAACAGCAAATGCTAGAACAATAGTAGAATATCTCAGTAATATTAACATCAGCTAAAACATGCTTAAATTGTGTCAGGGTCTTACCTGAGTTGGGAGTCTGTAGCGCAGATATGATGCTCACCCTTGCAGATAGCCACAGGCCGAGGTGGTCAGGTAAGAATTCACCTGGCCTGTGGGTCTGTGCACGGGGGCTGTGCAGGATGCAGTACCAATACACAGGACAGGCAAGGACTGAACCAGCAGGATGGTCGAGGGATAGCCGAGGTCAAAGGATGCCAGAGGACAGGAACAACGAGGAGTAGCCGAAGTCAAGGGATGCCAGAAGTCAGAATAAACGAGTCAGGAAGCCGGGGTCAATAATGCGAAGCGATGAAACAGGAACACTGGAACAAACAGGATCAAAGACTTGACCCTGAGCACAGGGCGAGGCTGGGTTTATATACCCTGCTGATGACTGATCAGAGTCAGGTGAAACACAGCCAAGTCAAGGTGCAGCCCCCAGAGTAGTAGCCATGTCAGGATGAACAGGACTGGAATCAGTCTTCACTGTAAATAGCTGCTGTGGCTCAGAGGTAGAAAGCAGGACCAGGACTGAGAAGATCCCCAGTTCAAGTCCCCTGTTGGGAACTCCAAGAGCGACCACGTCTTGCCGTCTGTCTATCAGGTGAGAACCGTGACAAATTGAACATGACTGAATGAGGTTTACATAATGCGTGTAGACCCTACAAATAAGGCAGTAAAAGTAATCACAATACCTAAGCCGGCCTGATATGGCCAAATATAATTGACATGTGTTAGTGCAACCAATAAACGACCTAAGTGGGCCGAAATGTTAACAGTGTCTAAAAAGTGGATAAGGTTGTACTGTATAAAGAAACCAGCACGGTCAAATGCGGACTGAATTTATGGAAGGTGGAAAATCGATGTGCTTGAGTGGAATGAGGCCATAGCAGACAAATCATAAAATGCAGTGATCGAATTGAAAGCCCCTACTAGGCAGAGTATGAGGAATGAGGCCATAGCAGACAAATCATAAAATGCAGTGATCGAATTGAAAGCCCCTACTAGGCAGAGTAGGGCTTAACTGTAGGGTACGTTAAAACACTCGTAAAGTAGGGCTTAAGAATTACTTGTAAATTGCTTATGACTGGAGAAAACTAACTCAAAGGGGCACTCTTGACCCCCAAAGCACTTAGTGTGTGATTGGACAACCACAGAAATACAGGCAGGGTTAGAAGGCAGAAGCAGCAGACAAGAGAACTGCAGAGTTTGCAAGCGGTTATAGATTATACCGTATGAAAAACTTACATAAATAAATGCATGCATGTTGTCATTCAGGGCACATACACTAAACAGTGATTTCCACTTAGTTGTATTTGGGCAGCGGCGCGTCCCTTCAAGTGCATGCAGCATTAATAGAGATCATATTGAGATGTAAGCAGTAGACCATACAAAATGACCCTAGAATAACCTAAAATAGCAAACTATTAATACAATGTTATTTGCAGAAAAATGTGAAAGTAACTTCGGGCAAACATGTGAGAAAACAGGACAACATTGGCGAGCCACCGTTAGTTAAGGCTTAAGTATGCAGGGATGGCTTAGTACTTAGTAAGCATGCAATAAACAAATCCCAATGACCAAACACATATCAAACAGGCTGTTACAGTGAAACAAATCCAGTATACCTATATATATATATATTTTTTTTTTTATTTTTTTTTTTTTAAACCACATGTATAGGCCAGAGTTTGGGCCTGACATAAATTTAGCCAGTCAGTTGCAACACCTAGCCACATAATTAATAAGATAGGTTCAATGAGTGCCTGAATACTCAGAGGGCAGACAAATAAAACATTAAAAACAGGGTGGCAACTGAAATGCATATGATAAATTTGAAGAGTTTGAGTTTGTTTAGTTAGAAGATTTTTTAGACATTTAGAAGATATTCCCCTTGAAACAGGATAAGGATTTTTTCTTTTTTTCTTTTTGTATACAGAGAATGCATATAAAATGTCTATATTTTTCTTCCCTCAACAACATGTATAGGCCCGAGTTTGGACAGTTGCAACACCTTGCCACATAAATACTAAATGATGTAGGCCTAGTGAGTGCATGAATACCCGTAGGACAGACAAAGAACACATAAAAAGAAGGGTGAATTGCATAATAAAAGTCGATATGGCCAAATACAGTAAGTAAAAGCATGACCTTAATTGAGGCATCGCTGTAATGCTATGTACGATTGAAATAGGCTGAATTTGCATTACTGAATGAACAACTTAAAGGAACACTATAGTCACCTAAATAACTTTAGCTATATAAAGCATTTTTAGTGTATAGATCATTCCCCTGCTATTTCACTACTCAATTCACTGTCATTTAGGAGTTAAATCACTTTGTTTCTGTTTATGCAGCCCTAGCCACACCTCCCCTGGCTATGATTGACAGAGCCTGCATGAAAAAAAAAAACTGCTTTCACTTTCAAACAGATGTAATTTACCTTAAATAATTGTATCTCAATCTCTAAATTGAACTGTAATCACATACATGAGGCTCTTGCAGGGTCTAGCAAGCTATTAACATAGCAGGGGATAAGAAAATCTTAATTAAACAGAACTTGCAATAAAGAAAGCCTAAATAGGGCTCTCTTTACAGGAAGTGTTTATGGAAGGCTGTGCAAGTCACATGCAGGGAGGTGTGACTAGGGTTCATAAACAAAGGGATTTAACTCCTAAATGGCAGAGGATTGAGCAGTGAGGCTGCAG
The DNA here is from genome assembly GCA_933207985.1 of Pelobates cultripes. NCBI lineage: Eukaryota > Metazoa > Chordata > Amphibia > Anura > Pelobatidae > Pelobates > Pelobates cultripes. Next base: position 323,110,102 of record OW240913.1, read on the forward strand.
GGGCATGTTCTATACACCAAAACTGCTTCATTAAGCTAAAGTTGTTCAGGTGACTATAGTGTCCCTTTAAAGTTTGTAGAGAAAAAAATAAATAAAAATGTGTGAACAGTAACAGCCACAGCTGGGCCAGACAGGTAGCTGTGCCCCATGAGCTTCTAAGGTGGAGGCTGTTTACTAGAGTGAGGTAAAATGAATACCAGCTTGTCTGGAGGCCGTTTGTGTTGATGACCTTTGACATGGCAGTAGATGGTTCTGTACTGAACCAGACAGTCTCAGTCCAGAGGGAGGGGTGATCTGTTTATTTATAGCAATATCCCCTCCCACAACTACAGGCTCTGCCCATAGGCTCCCCCTTCCATTTGTGGATTTTGTCGTACATAACGAACAGTATGATACAGTGAAGTACCTGTGACAAATTTCTTTTCTAATTGACATTTCGATAGTATGGTTGGGCTTGTGATAGAGCAGGAATTTTAGATTTGGGTCCATCAGGATTTCCAAACCTTGAAAGGGATACACGGGGTATGGTGTGACATCACCAATAGTGATACAGAAGCCTGGTGGTACCTTGATCAGTGATACAGGGGCTGGTAAGGCAATAGCTTTATTGGTCACCTGGTCCCTGCGAAAAATACTCATGTTGTGAAGACAAGTGCTAACCAGCATTATCATCCGTTTTTGACATAGTTACTTGACATGTTTCAGAACCATGTTTAATGTACTCGATTCCGCACAAAGCATTGGTGGAATCATATATGAAAGGTTTTCCTTCGCATTGGAAGTTATTGTCTTTGAATTTCACACAGCCATTCTAAATGGGTATCAACTACCAATCTGGTACCCACGATTGGAAAGCCAGAACATTAGGGGTTTGAACTTTAACGTGGATATCCTCCTTCCATGTACCGACATTATAAATTGTTTTCATTTGAAAAATGTTTCTGGGTGTGAAATATGGATTGGCCATAAAGCAAATCTCCATGTGTTCAGGGTCAATTAAGAGAGGGAGAGCACTTCCCATCTCGTAGGCTAATTTTAATTGCAAGGATTTGATTGTTTCCCCATCCACATTAGCAAGCATCGCATGCATTATATCCTTGGACACAAAATACAGAGGTATGCGTCCCCCTGCTAATTCACTCATTACGGTTTGCACTTAGTCGATGAAAGCAAGTGTGTGGAACAAGATCGGGTCATGCGAGAAAAGAAGTTCACGTTTAAACAAATCGTGACTTAGATGTAACTCAGAGTGGACTTAGCAATTAATTCTGAATGCAAATTGGTTGTAACAACTGTGTTTTCCACAATGGTTCAAACATCTTGAAGAAGTGATTTTTGTTGGTGTATTGCCTGATGAATATCATTAATGTGTTGTTTGAGTGCAAATATTTCCGTATCTAGTGTTTGCACTGTGATAGAAATGGCTGCAGAAAATCCTGTTGCAACAACTGCACCAATGGCGGAACAAACCAAAGCAACGAAGATTACCATTACGAACCTTTTTGGTCGGTTTTTCATCGAAACAGAACTGGATACAAAAGGTTTCCGAGCTTGCTCCAAGATGTTTTGCACACGGTCCTGTGCTCTTTGGAGGTGCGTCTGGTACCAGGCTTGTAACTCGGGGAGCTGTATCTATGAAACATTGTATACCTTCTCAATAGAAATCTTTGGGTCCAGGCTGATGAACACACGCTGGGTCAGGATCCTTTTCTCGGTCAAGATAAATCCTGGAGTTTCCTAGATCAGGATACCGGAGGATGGTCCTCTCTCTGTTATTGGATTGGTCTGTAGCTGCTGGCGCAGGAGCTGCACGATCCAGAGACACGCCACATTGTTCTCGGTCATCTTTGGACATGTACGGATCAGGATTGGGATCAGGAACACGTAGAAGACTTATCTACTAATGATTCAAATTTCATAAAGTAAACAAACTAACAAGAGTGTGACTTCATTTTTTATTTTATTTTAAATTCTTTATTTTTGGTTTGACGAAGTAGTTGATAAACATGAAAGCAGTTACATGACATGTCGTACATTACAGCGCAGTGTCATACATTAGCGTAGTGAATGCACTTGACAGTTGTCAGTTTAGGCATATTATATACATTAAGTTTTCTGTGGGTGTCTTCGTCTGAACTTTTGGTATAAGTGGCAAGCGGTGTTAACTATATACAATAGCTTTGTTGTGAAGGGTTAGGCTTAGAGAGTAGAGTGTCAGTCCCCCCGCTTCCTGGGGTGGTGTGACTTCATTTTACCTGGGACTACACATTATTTACACACATCATTATGTATTTATTTACACTATTGACTATCTATATTGATCTTCATCCTAACTATGTTTCTGACTTATTTATCAGTGATTTGCTTATAGCGATTAAACAAGCTATGAACTTGCTTAGAAATATAGTTACTGGATGGCAAGGAAATGGTTAGTAACATGAACATTGCTGTTATCATGAAACAACAACATTTCACATCATACGATACCACATAGATCAACCACTCTTTCAGGTTAGTCATTCATCCTTCTGCATCCGAATCGACATCTACAACCCTTAGTTGGGATTTGGGATGACAAGCACGCAACTGGTTAATGTAGACCCACTTTTCAATAAAATCACCATCTTTAGGAATTTTTATCTTATATGCTACTGGGGAGATTTTATCAGTGATGACATATGGTCCCTTCCAAGAAGGTAAAAATGTATTTTCCTTGGCTTGGTTTCTCGCAAAGTTGCACAGATAAACCTGATCTGTAATCTCATATTCCTCTTTTAGTGGTTTTTAAATCGTAATAGGTCTTAACCCTTGTGGCTGCTTTTTCAAGATTTTTTTGTGCAAAAGCAAACGCATGCTGTAAATGCTTGCGCAAATTATCAATGTATTGTTGTGTAGTGGCAGCGTTAATCAAATTATGATCTGATGTGCACCATTTTTCTTACGGTCATTAATTCAAAAGGTGATATTTTGGTAGCTGTGCTAAGTCTAATCGCCATTAAAACTAAGGGCAGTTTAATGTCCCAGTCTTGCCATTCTCTTTAACATACTTTTTCAGAATGTTAACGATTGACTGGTTATATCGCTCCACCCCTCCCCCCTTCCCCCACTAGACGCAGCGCGGTACACAATATGTAGCTTTCTTTTTACACCTAGTATCTTCCACATTTTAGCCATTACTTCGCTAGTGAAATGACAACATATATCTGACTCAATTCTTATGGTCAGCTTAGCATTCCTACTTCTACCTAAGTCATTTATATGAAGAGGGAAGAGAAGGTTATTAACCCTTTCAATTCTGGCAAGAAATTGAGCATGACCTGCCAGATCTACAGCTTCAACATAGTCCCTGAGATAAGAAATGGTTAACATGTCACCTTCCAGAGAGACATTCTGTATTCATTCTGGGGCGAATCTTATGGAATGCTCATCTACAGGTGCGATTGCATCATTTACCTGCAGGATAGTCACTTCAGGTGACTGACTATTCCTAAAATAGACCTCAATAGAGTCAGGTTTTTCTTCTATCACATGGCAGTTACGTTCAGATTGTATATGAGATTTTTCATAGGTTATAGGAACCTTAGCTTGTGACCATGCAATTCCATTCACACAGTCAATAATTGTGTTAAGCCTTCTAAGTATATCTATACCTAGAATCAGTCGGTCATAGGGGAGATTTACCACTATTACCGGGTGTTTAAAGGTTTTGTTACCTATTTTAAACTTTAACCATGCATTGCCGACAACATGAAGGGCATTTCCTCCTACACTTAGTAAAGCATTGGGGAAACCTTTTAGCTTCTGCTTAACCGTTGCTAAATCCATTACCTGCTGGAAGTAGGTATTGGATAAGATAGTGGCCAGTGGCGTACATACCAGGGTCGCAGGGGTCGCGGCTGCGACCGGGCCCAGCCCACCAGGGGACCCGGCCGCCCCTGCGACCCGGTATGTACCCACAGGGCCAGCCTCTTCTCCTGGGGGCCCAGGAGTCGGCCACCTCAGGGCCCCCCCGGAGGCTGGCCCTGCTGACCCCGGTAGGCAGGCGGGCTGGCTGTCTGGGTGGCCGGCGCGCGAGGGAGCACTCTCCTCTGTGTGCTTCCTCTTCAGCTCCCTCGCGCACCGCACTGATACTGGAGCCGGAAGATGACGTCATCTTCCGGCGCCAGCATCCCTATGTGGCGTGCGAGGGATCTGAAGAGGAAGCACACAGAGGAGAGTGCTCCCTCGCGCGCCGACCACCCAGACAGCCAGCCCGCCCACCTGCCCGCCCGCCTGCCCGCCCGCCTGCCCGCCGGGGTCAGCAGCACCACTGGACCCCAGGGAATCCCCCCAGAACTCCAAAAGGTAAGGAGGCTGGGGGGATTACATTTTTAAAAAAATGTGTGTGTGTTTGTTAGTGTGTGTGTGTTAGTGTGTGTTTGTGTGTCTGTTAGTGTGTGTGTGTTAGTGTGTCTGTTAGTATGTGTTTGTGTGTCTGTTAATATGTGTTTGTGTGTCTGTTAGTGTGTGTTAGTGTGTGTGTGTGTGTGTGTGTGTGTGTGTTTGTGTGTCTGTTAATGTGTGTTTGTGTGTCTGTTAGTGTCTGTTAGTGTGTGTGTTAGTGTTTGTGTGTTACTGTGTGTGTTAGTGTGTGTGTGTTAGTGTTTGTGTGTTTGTGTTAGTGTTTGTGTTTGTGTGTGTCAGTGAGTGTGTCTATTATTGGGTGTGTGTCTGCTAGTGAGTGTGTTACTGTGTGTGTCTGTTACTGAGTGTGTTTGATGTCTGTTAGTGAGTGTGTGTTTGTCAGTGAAAGTGTATGTTTTGTAAGTGAATGTGTATGTATGTCTGTCGCTGAGTGTGTCTCTGTCAGTAAATGTGTGTGTCTGTTAGCTAGTGTGTATGCATCTGTTTGTGAGAGTGTGTGTGTGTGTCTTCAGCATTTACCTTTCTCCAGCGTCGGACTCCCTCAGTGCTGGGGATCCCTCCACCTCTCAGCTTCAAATGCACATGCGCGGCAAGAGGCGCGCGCGCATTTAAACCGCCCATAGGAAAGCATTACTCAATGCTTTCCTATGGACGTTCAGTATCTTCTCACTGTGATTTTCACGGTGAGAATCGTGGAAGCTCCTCTAGCAGCTGTCAATGAGACAGCCACCAGAGGCTGGATTAACCCTCAGTGAAACATAGCCGTTTCTCTGAAACTGCTATGTTTTTAGCTGCAGGGTTAAAACTAGAGGGACCTGGCACCCAGACCACTTCATTGAGCTGATGTGATCTGGGTGTCTGTAGTGGTCCTTTAAGTGTGTGTGCATACTGCGGTCGCGGGGTCGCAGCCCTGCGACCAGGTGCCCACTGCCATGTGTTGCGGCCCCGACCCGCGCCAAGTAAGCACAGGGGGGGGGGCCACGGATCAATTTTCGCACCGGGGCCCCATGGGTCATGTGTACGCCACTGATAGTGGTGTGTGAACCAGTATCTATTAACCGTTCAAAAGGTTGAGGTAGCGAACCTACAGACATGTAGTACCTTCCTTCATGTTCTTCTAATTCACATAATTTACAATGCATCAGCATTTCTCTTGTTTTCCATACATTACCTGTCACAGCAGTAGTTTCTATCTGTACTGAGGAATGCTCAGTCTTACCCACTGGCCCATTGTTCTTAGGAATATCTTGAACTATTAAGCGGGAACTAGTGGTTGGCATCTTATCAGTTAACCCTTGAAGGTTAGGATCCTAGAAGCTAGAGGCTGTTAGGGATACTTTAGCCTTTGGCTGAAATAAAAAAACAGAGGGGATCATCGCGCCTCCTTCACCCGAAAGTGAAGTGACGGGGTGTGCAATAGTTTTTCCAACACAACTATTGTTTGTCTGACTGTGAGTATCTGGAAATGAAACAGGGCTAGGCATTACATCTATTGACAACCTAGCCTGTTTAGTCACATTGGCTTTGTAATGGGGGCTTCCCCTAAAAAAAAGTATTTGAGGAAAGGACACGACTAAGCTTAGTTAGTTATTCCATGTTTTTTTCTTCCTGATCAGTCAATTGACCTTCCTGGCGATGCAAATTATTCCCCAGCAGAACTTTAGTCTCTGACACCATTTTATCATTAGGCCTTTTAACCTTTTTATCAGTCTCGTCATGTGTATAGTATATCGTATATAGTGTCATATACTGACTGACGAGCCATTCTACGGGTAGTTTACAGTCATAATCTCTTGCGAGATTCAACTGTATGTTAACTGGCATGGCATAAAAATACAGATCTTTAAATTCTGTACTTTCATACCTGGGTTTCTTGTGAACATGGAATATGCGTTTTAAAGAACTATTAAAAGTTCTCTAGGGCTTTTGTTTGTCCTACACTTTAGGTTATACAATGTCCTTTTAGCTGATGCTAGATTTTTAAATTTCCCAAATTCCATTATTATTTCATTTTTCATTTTTGCCCAAGACATTGTTTGCATGCATTGGAGACCCTTTAGGTAAATACGGCAAGTAAATCAACAACAGAATGGCTTAAACAGAAGAAAATACGCCTTCTGAAGTGGCCCAGTCAGAGTCCTGACCTCAACCCGATTGAGATGCTGTGGCATGACCTCAAGAAAGCGATTCACACCAGACATCCCAAGAATATTGCTCAACTGAAACAGTTCTGTAAAGAGGAATGGTCAAGAATTACTCCTGACCGTTGTGCACGTCTGATCTGCAACTACAGGAAACGTTTGGTTGAAGTTATTGCTGCCAAAGGAGGTTCAACCAGTTATTAAATCCAAGGGTTCACATACTTTTTCCACCTGCACTGTGAATGTTTACATGGTGTGTTCAATAAAAACATGGCAACATTTCATTCTTTGTGTGTTATTAGTTTAAGCAGACTGTGATTGTCTATTGTTGTGACTTAGATGATGATCAGATCACATTTTATGACCAATTTGTGCAGAAATCCGTATCATTCCAAAGGGTTCACATACTTTTTCTTGCAACTGTACATGTCAAGTGAATTCATTGCCCTTTCATAACTTTCCAGGGGTTCAGAAATATTTCCTGTACCCTTGGAAAATTGTGGGACTGTCTCTTTAAGAAATCTTATTACTTTTAGAACCTGATAAACATGAGTAGTAGACTTGCAGCTCTTGTCTTTGATTTCTTTGCTTTTAGAAGAATACCTGTTTGTTCTAGCTGTATTGGATGGATTAGGTCCTTGCAACCTTACTGATTGTTTAGCAGATACATGACCTACAGACTAGAGAGTGGAATCACTTTCACTCCCATCACTCTGATCCTCTCACTTACCATAATCACTCTGATCAGTATCAGAATTTTGACAGTGCTTTGGGCCACAGTTGCTTTTGCGTCTACCCTCTTTAATGGGATTCTTTTTCTCATACTTGGCCAAGACAGTCTTTTCAAACTGTTTCTGCCAAGATTGCATTTGCCCAGCAATCTCCTGAGAAAGAGAATTCCTTTCTAGGGAAGTTTTTGCAGGTTTGCCCAATACAGTCTTTTCAGATGGTGTTGGGAAAATCTGGCTTGGTGTGGGCATATCATAGTAAAGAGGGGATTTATAGGTAACCCTTTCTTGCATTTTTGTACAGATTTTTGGTACACAGGGACGGCTACTAACCTCACTGTCTGAGCTTTTTAATGGTGCCACACTTGGCCTTATATGACAATCCCCATTCAAGTGGTACGCCCACATGGACCTGATGGATAGACTGATTTACAACGTCACAGACCAATAACAATATGGTTACAAGGCAGGACACTCCCACACACAGCACAAAATCCCTCCCCTCTGCTTGGGAGATAATTGAGTCATATACTATATTAACTCAATTATCTCCAGGCAGAAAAAACACATATTATTATAAAATCCCAAAAGTACTCCAAAAACACATAATATCCCCATAAATGTTACATTCCCTGATAGCCCTGATCTGAGTGACCAACATATCCAAGAATCACCAAGATTAGTTCAGGGGTTCAGGAATTCTATGGAAGTCATTTATTTGACCGACTGCAGGCATGGTTCCATGCCCTAAACAGTTCCAGAGAATCAGGGCTTGCGGTCGGTCTAGTTCGTTAGTTTGAAAACGAAACTACCAAATAGAGTCAGTAGTCTTACCCTGGAGCTTGTTCCCTTCGAACGCAGGCAATGATGGAAGTCCATCGGTGTTCAGGAGTTTCTGTGTCCGATTTTAGTTCCATGAGATTCATGCCTAAACACTGCTGCCTGCGTTCATGCGAACAAGATGGCCACCACCTCTTGGTTGTCCATAAGAATTGCGGCCACCCAGACGAACAATTAGAACAGTGCGGTGAGAAATGTACCAAGTTGTTAATAGGTGTTAACAAGCTCCAGGGTGGTCTCTGGTTCGTGCAGTTGTTCGGGAGTTCAAAGTGCTGCTTCGAACCGCTTCGGGAGTTCGAAGTGCTGCTTCGAACCGCTTCGGTTGTTCAAAGTGCCACTTTGAGAATTTGAAGTGTAGCCATACAAGTCCAAAAAAGCACAAACAGATTTAACCAAGGTTTATCATAGGGGCCATAGTCACAGGGTAGGAGGCTGGCAAACTTGCCCCTCCAAAAGCTAGTGGCGAGGTTACTTTCGTCACACATGTATTACACAAGTTTGGTTTAGCGCCTCCTTTACAGTATGAAATATTATTTTAACAAACAATCTCAGCAGTCTGCCTCCAATATCTGAGGTTATTTATGAGGATTAATTATTATTAATTAATTTTCATTAATTAAAAATGATAATCTATAATAAAATATCAGGGGTTGATATTTTATTGGTGCTAATTCCCAACTATTAATTTAAAAGCAAAGAATTCCCACTATTTAACTTTAATTATGTTCGAATTTGATATTTCATACATTATCCCAACTTTTTTATAAAAATTATAATATTTATTTTTGTCAATAAATGTAATTATAAATGGTATTTAGTGAATAGTTTTCAATAATATTGAACAAGATATGGCATAGTACAGTATCACCATCTCAGTAAAGCAATTTTAAGCTCTTTAGAGTGATAGGCTTGTTAGTTCATGATAAATTCAATCAAACGTGTTAGTATATGGAATATTTTCTTCATACACTATTGATTGACAATCAACAAATAGAATGTTACTATTTGTTCATTTATAAGGAACCATGTGAGTTTATCAGAATATGGATTTTTATAATTTAAAGACAGAATTTTTCAGGATCTTAAAATACAATCTTAGCTTTTTACTTCTTAGTACAATTTACAAACACATGTGGATTGTTTGCTTATTGTAAACACCATTCATTAGACTTAGCTGGACAGAGTTTGTTATTTACTCAGGTGATCTATACACAAAGTTCTACAACAATGTTGTATCAGCTAGCTAAGCATTTTAACCAGCTCAGTGCTGTTTCAGAGTAAATAATTATGATTAATTAATTCATCCAGTAAGTAAATTCTTGCAGGTTTAGTTAAAACAATTCTTATCTGATAAATATTTCCTAGATTGTTATAGGATTAATATTCCCCTGGGTAACTGCTGATATTTTATTTTATTTCATGATTTTGATTAATATTCCAGTCTACAGTTTGAGATATCAACCTTTATCATGAGCTATCATGAAACCCAATCTGGCGGATTTCGTACCAGCTTTTACCTAGAAAATATTAGCTTTTAGTTAATAGTTATGTAATTTTATAGTTAGTATAATTGGCTTATATTTACCAATAGATGTTCTGGATGTTATTTTTAAGATTGTTTTAAGATGTCTTCTTGTCCGTCTCTTGTCTTGTCTTGTGTCCTATCTCCTTTCTCCTTGTGTGTGTCTCTCTGTCTCTCCGTTTATGTGTGTTTTTTGTGTGTGTGTATATCATGGGGTTATATGTCATTCCTTCCTATACTATATCTCTGACAGGTACTTAGTAGCTTGGTGGGTAGTGGTACCCGAGGGTGGCTCGCGGGCTCCATCTCCACCCATCCTCCATCCATTTTCCCGGTCTTAGGATGCTACCATGATTCGGGCTTCCAGCTGTGCCCAGAAATGGGCAAAGATTTAATCCAAACACTTTAGCATGTGGCCCAGTGCTGAGCATCCAGCAGGAGCTGCGTGCCATTTCCGGAGATCAGGAGTGGTAGGTCCATCAGCCATTTTGAAGGGTAGCCTCTAGCTTGTTCCCGAACTGTGACTGCTGCGTGCGGTAAGCGGGAGTACTGAGGCCAGACAGCGGAGACGGCATGACCCCCTCCTCCCCCCCGGTCCAAAGGGGGGTAGGGGCGCGGATCAAGAGACTTAGCTGCAGTCAAGGAACTGGGAGAGCGGCTGTCTCGCCCCGGTTCAGTCAAGGGTAGGCCATATCTGGTCTTGTCGGCTGTCAGGCTCTGCCCCCGCCATCTGCACTATATTCTTTATGTTTTTATTTTTACATATTTTCGTCTGACGCTACACTTCCCCCTGCATACCTTGAGGGGTAAGCATTATTATCTATGCATGGTTCACTTTCCATGTAGCGCTCCACTCTAATATAGATCCAGTATCTATATATTTCCTAACAATTTTAAGTGTGGTAAGGAGGTATTCCCACACGAGTGTTGTTAGAGCTGCTTATTTCATCTTTATTTTAAGCGCTATATACACACTAATCTTGTTTGCAAAGTTAAAGAAAGTGCATCCTAACCTAAAGGAAATAGAATCGGGGGCAGCCAGGAGCAGATTAGTAGGCACAAATTCAGAATGACCTTTATGTCAACCTGCACTCTGTCATCATACTATAGCCAAACTATACTATGGCCAAGGCAGCATCTCTTTCTGAGGCTGTGAAGTTGTGGGCAAGCGTATCTAGTCATGGGCATGGCCAGCCTTAAGGGTGTGCGAGCTGTGCGGCTGCACAGGGCGCCATGGAAGCAGGGGGCGCCATGCGGCCCACACAGCTTACACATGGCCGGCCGTGATTATAAAACAAAACAATATTGCAGCGGGGGCAGAGCTAAATTGACGATGGGGCGGAGCTAAAAGTGCCGGATAACTGCTGCAGGCGAAGCAGGAAGGAGTCACTGCTTCCCCAACAACCAGTCTCCAGGAGCTGCACTGCCTCCACTCCTCCATAATAAACAGAGGTAACTATATGTGACTGACTGTCTGCCTGTGTGTGTCTCTGTCTGTGTGTTTGACTGTCTGCCTGTGTGTTACTGACTGACTGTGTGTGTTTGTGTGGCTGTCTGCCTGTGTGTGTGTGTGTGTGTGTGTGTTTGTGTGGCTGTCTGCCTCTGTGGTGTGACTGCCTGCCTCTGTGTGTGTGGATGTCTTCCTGTGTGTGTGTGTATGACTGTCTGCCTGTGTGTGTCTTTGTGACTGTGTGCCTGTGTGCGTGTGTGAGACTGTCTGCCTGTGTGTGTGTGTGTGTGGCTGTCTGTCTGTGTGTTTGACTGTCTGCCTGAGTGTGTCTATGTGACTGTGTGTGTGTGTGTGACTGTCTGCCTGCCTATGTGTGTGTGTCTGTGTGTATGACTGTCTGCCTGGATGTGTGACTATCTGCATGTGTGTATGACTGTCTGCCTGTGTGTGACTGTCTGCCTCTGTGGTGTGACCGCCTGCCTCTGTATGTGTAGATGTTTTCATGTGTGTGTGTGTGTGTGTGTGTGTGTGTCTGTCTGCCTGTGTGTATGTGTGTGGCTGTCTGTGTATGACTGCCTGCCTCTGTGTGTGTGTGTGTGGCTGTCTGCCTGTGTGTGTGTGTGTGGCTGTCTGCCTGTGTGTGTGACTGTCTGCATGTAAGTATGTGTGTGTAAGACTGTATGTGTGGCTGTGTGTGTGTGGCTGTCTGCCTGTGTGTGTGGCTGTCTGCCTGTAATTGTGTGTGAGTGTGTTTAACTGCCTGTAACTGTGTATGACTGTTACTGCTTGTACCTGTGTGTTTCTGCCTGATCCTGTGTCTGTGACTATCTGCCTGCGACTGTGTGAATGTAGTGGATTTGACAGTGTATATGCATAACTGTGTGCATCTGATTGTGGGACTGTGTGCACATAACTCTGCAAAAATTTACACCTGCATTCACACATAGGCCTTAATGCATATTTTTATCTGAATTAAATACCCATCACACACAGCCAATAAACCCAGCACAAATATCACATACAACCAATAAACGCATATGACACACAGTTAATTTAATACACCCATTACAAATATCACACACAGCCAACACATAGCATACATATCACACACAGTCATCACACCTATCACATACACAGACTACACAAACATTACATAATATTATAGTGAGATGTATTACAGTGGAGCTCTGGTATATAAAATGCACATTACTCTGTGTTTTATAGTTAGGGAGCTCGGTGATACACTAATAAACACATTACTTAAAGTTGTATTGTTGTGTAGTGTATGATCTTGTCACAGAGCTCCACATTACTGGGAGTTTTATTGTTGTGGAACTCTGTGATAAAGTGGAGGAGAAGTAGCGCATTACTATACATTTTTATTCCAAAGAGGTCAAGGTAATTAAGTATAATCCAGAGCTCTAAAGCAAAATCACTCACAGTATTACATGACATATTTAGCCTGCTCCTCTGTAATGTAGGGGAGGCAATCTGGCACTTCCGGTCTGCACTTCTGTTGGCTGCAGACGATAAGTAGCTGTCTTCCTAGCTTGGGCCAATCGAAGCGCTGCCGCAGGTTACCACAGGACGCTGCAAGTTCCTTAACTTGCGAGACAGTTACGCATGGTCTGTACCCAGTGGAGGGGCAGACCAGATTCAGATCAGCATGCCCCTCTCCCAACTAGGTAACAACAGGAAGGGAGGAATTAATATTTGTTTTGAAATCATTATTAATTTAATAAATCCCCTATAAAATCACTACACTCCTATAAACACACTATACATGGATGATGGGGGGGTGCATGGGTAATGCCCACTGGAATCAGTAGGTTGAGGTAAGGGTAGGATTAACTCACGTATGTTCTGCATTCCATAACTGACATTCCATAACTGACCCCCTTTTTCAGCCTTGTATCTATGTGTAAATTAACTCGTATTTTCCAGGAGATTTTACTTTGTTTTTGTTTTTTACCTTGTCATATGCTTTGTTTTTCCATATATGTTGAGCCTTTCCACTATATAGTATATTGCAGTGTAGGTGCACATTTTCTAGACAAGTTCCACATATCACAGACATACTATAGACAGTAGAAAGCACGGCTTATTTTGTACTTTGTATCTTTATACATACAGTATATGCATTTCTTTTGTGTCACGTTTTGTCTTTTAGTCATTTTTTTCAACCTACGTGTGTGTTTGTAAAAAATAGTGGTGTTGATTTAATAACATTCTAAAATATGCTGTAGAGAATCTGCATATCTATGTTTAAGGGATACTATAGTGCAAGGAATACAAAGTTGTATTCATAGCACTATAGCTCCCTTTTGCCACCTCACCCCGCCTTCCTTTTCCCCCCTCCCCCACTGGCATAGTAAGAGCTCTTACTGTACTTACCCGATTTCAGCGCCGATGTCCCTCTGCACTCTGCTGATGCTGAATGTACTCATGCAGAGCGTGAGGATGTCCAGTGTCAGTTAGGCAACCAACACTAGGAAGTGCCTCTAGTGGCTGTTTGATTGCCAGCCGCTAGAGGCAGTCTTAACCTTGCAAGTAATTATTTATCTGAAATTGCAATAATTACATGAAGGGATAAGGGGACACAGAAACACTGTACACAGACTACTTCAATTAGCTGAGAGGGTCTGGGTGCCTATGTTAGTGTACCTTTAAATTTCAAAATGACCTCAAAAACAGCATCTCTGAAAGACTGTGTCTCCACAAACCACCCAGAATGCCTTGCAAATAAACGCTGACAGAATTATTCAGATTACCCTCCCTTAGCTATAAAAAAAAAGTACCAATACTATCTGGGCTTATTTGCATTTTTCAAGTAATACAAATATATATTTTGCTATTTTAAAACTAAATCAAAACAATAAATTTACTGTTAATGAAAAAAGACAAGCAATTGCTATGACAGCAGCATTTAACCCCTTAAGGACACATGACGCAAATATTCTGTCATGATTCCCTTTTATTCCAGAAGTTGTGTCCTTAAGGGGTTAAATGTGTAAGATTCATATGAAGACTGTGTACGTGCAGGCATTGTAGGAATGAGAATGTCTATTTCATGTGCACTACATCTCAATATCCATTATCTATCCAATCAACATTCAAAGACTAGTACACACAAGATTACATAAACTGTACATGAAACTGGTATATTTTGTCTGGAACAGCTTGCGTAAACTTGTGTTCAGCCCAAAGGGAATACTGAGTTGCTCAATCGAATAAAATCGGTTAGTTCTCATGAACAATTTGTTGAGAAAGTGATTGTTCCAACAAATGATGAAAACTTAATTACACTTCACATTTTTCCAGGTTTTGGCAGGTACTAATATAATTTTACACGTGTTAAGGGATGATATAAAATGAAGAAGTACAATTTGGCGTATCTTAAAGGGACACTCCAGGTTGAAGAAGACTGATTGTGTTTGTCAAAGGGCAAAAAGCAGAACAGGCGTTTACGCTCTGGAAAGATGCTCCTTATGTTATTCCCAATCTTCATTACTAATTTCTCTAAAGATTTTGTCGTGCAGATAGATTCTTTTGGTGTTGGTTTGGGCAGTTCTTTCTCCGGAATACCACTGCCAAGAATTCCGTCTCCTTTTTCTAAGAAAAAAAATAAACCAACAGGAAAACAATTACAACACCATGGAGAAGGTCTTGAGACCTTCAATACTGTTAAGGAGAAGGTCATTTGGATTTATCACACTCTAGCCCTTTTCATATAGGTAAGAAAGAATTGCAATATTTCAATAGTGACTAGTTCAGTGGTTCCCAAACCAGTCCTCGTTGCCCACCAACAGTCCAGGATTTATGTATTTCCCTGTTTTATTCCAATGGAGATACTAACAAAACCTGGACTGTTGGTAGGTCTTAAAGACTGGTTTGGGAAACGCTGGACTAGTTGATTCTAATGTTCTTTGCAAAGCACTGACATTAAAGCCAGCCCTGTAACTGTCCATTGCTGGACATTGTTACCAGTGGGGTCAATTTTATGTTATGTAGTACAGGTAGTTTAGTTAGAGACAGGTATAGGGTGGTTTTTAACTAATTTTTGCTGCAAAAGTAATGCAAAAATCCAATAATGTGTTTGGGAAGAGTTTATCAAGCAGCACTATAGTTAGTATAGAAAATGCTGGTGGTCTAAAGCTCTTTCCTCAGCTTACCGGACAAGCATCCCACCCTCCCAATTATCTATTGTAGGCTTTATGTCAAGAGGTAAGATCTCCTCCAATTTTAGTGGTGGATGGATTCACAATGATAACAATCTGGCTTTCAGGGTGGATTGTATTTGTTTAAATCTGGTTTGAAAGTTATTGTAGGGTTTATTTATTAAACTGTGGTTATATTTTTATTGGAATAGTTATGTGGAATACCTCTTGAACCCTTTAAATAAAAGCTACGACCATTAAATCCTCTTACAGTATCTTTGTGTTGTATTGTGTATGTCTTTACTTACTTGGTTATTGCTCTAATAAGTTATATATTGTCCATACAATGGAGATTACTGTCCTCGTTCTCTTACTGTACTGGATGTGAACTGGTGTGGATTGATAGGTGACAAAAAACATGGTATATGTTGGATGTGAGATAATATTAGAGTAATTTGGATTTACTGCATTTCCCATGATTAACATTTTCTGTACAGTTTTGTGTGGAACCCTGGAGTGAAATATCTGGAGAGCAAGTCAAGCCAGTACTTCAACTACAACTACGACATAATACAAAAATTTAACAGAAAGCCTGTTTAGTCAGATAGATTCACTCAGCCAAGAGCACTGTCGGCGTTATTGAGTAAAGTGAGAATTCAAAGTAAAATTCAAATTCAAGGCTAAAATGGCAGAATTGGAAGCATAGCTGAGTTTTAGATTTTGTTTCCAGTTTAGCATTTTTTTAACCTTAAATTTCAAATTGATCACATTGAATTCTCTTTGAATTCTCACTTTACTGAATAACCCTGTGTGTGCTTAATATTAACTTGGTGATCCTGCCCTAGTACATACAATTTCAGTGTTTCTTGGAATGATAAGAGCAGCATGGGTAAGTGAAATATACATACTTACCTTTGCTGCACTTTAGCATTTCAGTGTTTCTTGGAATGATAAGAGCAGCATGGGTAAGTGAAATATACATACTTACCTTTGCTGCACTTTAGCATTTCAGTGTACACTGGAGTGTTTCTTGGAATGATAAGAGCAGCATGGGTAAGTGAAATATACATACTTACCTTTGCTGCACTTTAGCATTTCAGAATCTTCAATGCCCTATAATACCTAGGGCTCACAATGCCTTTTTCCCAGAGAAATTCTGTATTTTGGAATTCTTTGTAGCAATGCTGTACAAGTACATGCACCATGCAATGGCATTACAACCAAGAAATTGACACTTCCTCTTTAAATCTTAATTCGCTACTTGTTTGACCCTAGAAGTCAGTGTCACGTTGTATATCATTGTATATTATATATATGTGTAGACATACATTACTCAATCACTATTATGAAAATGTATTACTGTTTGCAGATTGCTAAGAATGTATAAAATGTCACCTATCAGTTACTTAAAGGGACACTATAGTCACCTGAACAACTTTAGCTTAATGAAGCCGTTTTGGTGTATAGAACATGCCCCTGCAGCCTCACTGCTCAATCCTCTGCCATTTAGGAGTTAAATCCCTTTGTTTATGAACCCTAGTCACACCTCCTGCATGTGACTTGCACAGCCTTCCATAAACACTTCCTGTAAAGAGAGCCCTATTTAGGCTTTCTTTATTGCAAGTTCTGTTTATTAAGATTTTCTTATCCCCTGCTATGTTAATAGCTTGCTAGACCCTGCAAGAGCCTCCTGTATGTGATTAAAGTTCAATTTAGAGATTGAGATACAATTATTTAAGGTAAATTACATTTGTTTGAAAGTGAAACCAGTTTTTTTTTTCATGCAGGCTCTGTCAATCATAGCCAGGGGAGGTGTGGCTGCATATGATTTAACAAATGACAGTGAATTGAGCAGTGAAATTGCAGGGGAATGATCTATACACTAAAACTGCTGCTAAAGTAATTTAAGTGACTATAGTGTTCCTTTAATGACACATTGCCAAACTGCAGCTAATAAATCTGATGATAGCCCAGACACCTCCCTTCACATGACAGACATTTTCCATAGCCTTCAGTTGTATGTGTCATGCTCAGCTACTCATACAACAATTTATGGACTTTAATATAAAATGTGTTGAAAATCCTGCCAAACGTGTTGGATACAGTAGATGACAGATGTATGAACAAGCTGGAGCAACAATGTGATGTGAAGTTGGTAACTTGAACACAAGGCCAATGTATTTGTGTTTCTTCATTACAAGTGTAGAATGAAATATGAACTATATTAAAGCACATGAAATGTGCTGAAATATATTTAAATGATAAATATACAGTGCTAATGTAGAGGATCTGCATCAAATCCACTCCTGGCACCTTACCAGGATATCTTTGTCTGTCTCCCAATTAGAACGATGACTGTACCTATTAATGGAAAGGCAAAACTGCAACTGAAATGGCATAGTTAGTGATCAATTTACTCTCTCTGCTTTTTACTTTTCAAGTTATTTACATTTGAAACCAAACACGTACAAGTGAGTACCACATTGAAAGTTTAGCTCCAGCACTCTTAGGTTTAAAGGGAATCTATATTTCCAGAACCACTACAGCTTAATGTAGTGGTTCTGGTGTCTATAGCATGCCCAGACAGCCTTAGCACTGTAAACAGTGATTTTTCTGAGAAAAGGCAGTGTGTAAATTGCTGTCTAGTAACACCTCTAGCGGCAGTCACTCAGACGGCCACTAGAGATGCTTCCTGTGTCAGTGCTGTACAATGTGCAGCCCCTACGTTCAGCATCTCCTCGAGCTGCACAGAGGTGCTGAACATTCCCCATAGAGATGCATTGATTCAATGAAGGAGGGGCCAGCCTTGTCAAGACTAGCGCGGCCTGGGAGAAAACACCTTTAATCGTTGCAAAAATAGGATTAGTGTTGCACACAAGGAATGTGTAAGTTGGAGTCCTGTGAAGTGGGGTCCACAACCCACAGGAAACAACAAAATCAGACGTCCACAGGGGTTACAATGTAGGATGAAAAGAATAATTAAAAAAAGATTTTAAAAACCTTTAATCTCCAGAGAGAGGGGAGCCAGGGACCTAATGATGTATTCCATCACTATAGTGTCAGTAATACATATTTGTATTCCTGACAATATAGTGTTCCTTTAAGTCCTTCTGCCAAGATACTGACTCACTATTTCCCTTCTAGTTCTTATCAAAACTATAAACAATTCAAAGAGCCGGGAACAACATCAAACTGGGCGAAGAGGATGTTGTGTATTCCTAGTTAGATAAACACAAGATTTGGAAAAATGTTCTTTGGTTTTGGAATATACAGCGATTGTTTATTGTGACACCAATGGTGTATTACATGATACTTAGCTGCAACAACTTAAATCTGGTGCATGGTAGTTTGCTTTGGCTTCCAGCCTTCTCAGTATTTTACAAAGCTTAAAAGGTCACTCTAAGTACTACCGTGTACCGCTAATTGTAATTGTGGATAGAGTATCCTGAACAGCTAAGACAGGCCCGCACAACTGTCAATCAGGCTGCCAAGAACTCTCTGTGGTTTTCAAAATAAGTCACATTTCGAAGTATGGACTAATTGCAGAAGTTCTAGGATCATAAATTTGGTTACGAAGGACAGGTTAAAAGACCCAGCACTGTATCTGCAAAAAAAAAAGAAAATATTTTTTTTACCTTTCTTACCAATTTTGCGCTTTTATACATGATCCTTGTCTACAACTGTTATAACATGGATTATTTATATTTTATTTTTAAATTTTATGTGGAGTTGTTAGCCTACTGTAGCATTGTCAGTTCTGCCTGTTTGTCTACAAGTATTAGAGTTTGGGAAAGTCTTCTCTCTCAAATATTGGTAATAGAGAAGAGGTCCAGGCACTCCAATAGCTTCAGGCACGTTTATTGGAACAAAAGGAACACTGCAACATTTCGACCAAAGATTGGGTCAAAACATTACAGTGTTCCATTTGTTCTGATAAATGTGCCTGAAGCTATTCGAGTGCCTTAACCTCTTCTCTATTACAAGTATTTACTATAGTTGGACTTGTGCTGGCCCATGGTCTAGTTTAGCACTCTAGGCTTATGTGGGTTGAGTGCGGTTCCTATTGATATATTGTAATTTTCTCCCAAATATACATACACTTGTAGATTATTTAAGCCATGTTTACAAATCTTGCTCCCTGATTTGACTTGACTTAAAAGATCTGAAATACCTGCCAGACCTGGCTTTCCCCTCTGGAGCCCATTAAATGTGTGATAAACAATAACGTCTCCTGTGTCTGTTCTTTCGTGTCCCAGGATTGCCTACAGGTTTGACTGCCTGCAAATCTTACTGAAAAATAACAAGTTCGAATAATACAGAATCCTTCACACAACCTTAGAACACTCTTCATTTTTACCAACTACCAATGCTATTCGGTATACTTGTGCATTTGTCCTGGGGTGTGGGCAGGGTGATTCATCTTAATTCCGCAGCTCCAAAAGGCCATATGGCCCAATCACAAAACAAACAAAATTAGGCCCTTGTTGAAATTTAAAAAATTGGGCACAGATGGGGAAATCGCTTGCAGTGAGATGGCTGCAGGGTGCAGGGAAAGATGAGGTTTACTTACCTGAACTTGCCCCTTGTGACCGTTGCCATCATCTTCCTGCCCTTCCTCTTCAGCTCCTGGTGCTCCATCTGCCAGGAGCCGATGTCAGTGGTGTACTTTCGCACAAACACAAGAGTACAACACTGATGCCTATGGACGACCCCGCAGGATGCTCCACAGACAATGTTTTTATTCTCCTCAATCGTCACTTATGAAGGTGAGGACAAAGGAGTAGCTGTTCATGTCAAGCTTTGTCAAGCATAATAAAAATACATAAGAGAAAGAAGTCCCTACTTTGTCTTATAATATCTTTTGACTGCGTTGGAATTTTCGAGACATTCCAGCACAGCATTTATGAGCCTTTCAAAAAGATCTCTATGAAATGCTTATTTTTTGGAAGAGGGAAGGCGGCTAGGAGATGATAGAATCCCTTTAATCATAAGCCAGAGGACATATTGGTGGAGCAAAATATTTAAAGGGTTCAGATCCACAGTGCTGCAACAGCAATGATACTGAGACATTAATGTTCACCTTTATGACCTTGTTTATGCTTTTTAGCCCTCTTGGTAGGAATTGTTTTTTGTTTTTTTTCAAGAAGGAATTGCTAGTTTTTAAAAAGAGAACTTTTTAACTATAACATTTGAAATCCATTTTTTTCATGAGATGCTGATTTTTTTTGTTTGTTTGTTTTGTTTTTTTAAATATTAAAGATTTAGCAAAATATACCATAATCCAGTTCAGAGACGGCAAAGCCAGGACAAACACTGCAAATAAAGAGAAAAAAAGATACATTGTTTAATTTCTCCTATTTTTCCACGCTGACTGCCAGCTGTAAAAGACAGCGTTTATAACAAATGACTTACAAAGAGCAAACATAAAAGTGCCCAGTTGCAGGTTGTAGAGGTGTGGATTTTGAAAAAAAAAAGTAAAATGTTTTTTTTTGTAGCTCACAAATATAAGAGGTCTGTTCAGAAAAAGTCCAGCCATTGTTAAAATAACGAGAACAGTTTGCGCGACATTGAGTTGCTGTGGTCGGTGGAATGGTAGATATTTTTCTCCTTATCACCCTAACATTGCATTAAAGGCCCCTGACCAGCGTATGGCTTTTCATGTCCTAATGGTGTTGCTGGGGTCGGGTACTAATCCCTTAGCTCCATTCTTTCTTGGCTGTTTTTTTGTTTTTTTTTATGAATTAATACTTACATATCAATTTCAGAAAGAGTTACCGAATATTTCCAAAACTGCTGGATTTCATTCTTGACAATTTCGAGAAATGGAGTTTATGGGTGTGACAAAAGCACCTTCGTCACTGGGATTTGGAGAGGCCTGCTTGCCAGCCTCTTGCCCTGCGACTATGGCCCCTGGGATGCAGTGGCGTACACACGGCCCATGGGGCCCCGGTGCAAAAATTGATCCGTGGGCCCTCCCCCCCCCGCGCTTACTCTGCACGGGCCGGGGCCGCAACACATGGCGGCGGACACCTGGCCGCAGGGGTCGCAGGGTTGCGACCCCTGCGACCGCTGTATGTATGCCAGTGCATGCAGATACACATACACTTAAAGGACCACTACAGACACCCAGATCACATCAGCTCAATTAAATGGTCTGGGTGCCAGGTCTCTCTAGTTTTAACCCTGCAGCTGAAAACATAGCAATTTCAGAGAAACTGCTATGTTTCCCTGAGGGTTAATCCAGCCTCTAGTGGCTGTCTCACTGACAGCCGCTAGAGGCGCTTCTGCGATTCTCACTGTGAAAATCACAGTGAGAAGACGCTGGACGTCCATAGGAAAGCATTGAGTAATGCTTTCCTATGGGCGGTTTGAATGCGCGTGCGGCCCTTGCCGCGCATGCGCATTCGGAGTTGAGAGGCGGATCGGGGCGGAGGGATCCCCAGCGCCAAGGGAGTCCGGCGCTGGAGAAAGGTAAGTGCTGAAGGGGTTTTAAAGACAAACACACAACAGACGCATACACACTAGCTAACAGACACACACATTTACTGACAGAGACACACTGAGTGACAGACATACATACACACTCACTGACAGACAGACACACACTAACAGACACCAAACTCACTAACTAACAAAACATACTCATAGAGATGTCGCGAACCGTCCGCGAACTTCTCGCGAACGGTTGCCACGAGCTGTTCGTGGCGAACTCCGGTCAGCTGACACATCCCGGCCAATCTCCAGCAGACCCTCCCTCCCAGACCCTCCTACTTCCTGGACAGCAGAGAAACTGCTATGTTTCAACACATAGTAGGAGGCTCTGGGAGGGAGGGTCTGCTGGAGATTGGCCGGGATGTGTCAGCTGACCGGAGTTCGCCGCGAACAGCTCGTGGCGAACCGTGGCGAACCGTTCGCAAGAAGTTCGCGGACGGTTCACGACATCTCTACATACTCACTGACAAACACACACTCACTAACAGACACCAAACTCACTAACAGACACTCTAACAGACACACACAACCTAACACACTCAGTAACAGACACACACAGTAACACACTGATACACACACACTCACTGACACACAAACTAACACACACACTGACACTCACTAGCAGACACACATAAACTAACACACAACTAATACACACAGTAACACACACTAGCAGACACACACAGTAACACACACACTGGCACAAAAACTCACACACACACACTCTAACACTAACACACACACACACACACACACACTTTTAAAAAAAAATCTGATATCCCAGCTTCCCTACCTTTGGGAGTGCTGAGGGCAGGCCCGGACTGGCCATCGGGCACACCGGGCAAATGCCGAGGCCAGCAGGGGAGGTCACAGGATCTCCCGTGCCGGTCTATTCAGGGCCGGCACTATCCGAGCGCCGGCCCTGCTGTTTGCCTTTATGGGCCGGTGGGGAGATCAAAGATCTCCCTCACTGGCCCCCTTGTGATAGACATGTGGCTGGGGAGGGAGGGAGAGGACCCAGCGGAGCTCTATCTTGCAGCTCCACCAGGTTCCACTCACGAGGTCTGGAGCGTTGCCATGGCAACGACCGGATCTCGCGAGAGTGAACTCTAGCCCGCAGGCTAGAGTTCACTCACCACTGGACCACCAGGGTTGATGTGAGAGTGCCGGTCCCCCCCCACTCTCTCTCTCAGGTACCACCGTGCCGGTCCCCCCCTCCCAGGATATCTTTACCCCCAAACACACAATCCCTTTTAATATTCACACACAGCACTATCACACATAGCACTCTCACACCCATCACACACAGCACTCTCACACACAGCACTCACAGCACTCTCACACACATCACACACAGCACTTTCACATCCATCACACACAGCACTCTCACACCCATCACACACAGCACTCTCACACCCATCACACACAGCACTCGCACTCTCACACCCATCACAAACAGCACCCTTACACACATCACACACAGCACCCTTACACACAGCACCCTCACACACATCAAAAACAGCACCCTCACACACATCACACACAGCACCCCTCAAACACAGCATCCATCACACACACATGCTGCACCCTTCACATACACACTACATCCCTCACAGACACCCACTGCACCCCTCACACATACACACTGCACCAAACACACACACAGAATACAAACACAATGGATGGAGCAATGCTGTTCTCTCCTCTGCTTTAATATAATACTGCAGAGATAGAGAGATAAGCAAAATAGTGTAGACAATTTACAACAAATATTAAAGTTTGTTGTAAATTGTCTACACTATTTTGCGTATCTCTCTATCTCTGCAGTATTATATTGAAGAAGAGGAGAGAACAGCATTGCTCCATCCATTGTGTTTGCATTGTATGTATTTTTGTGTTGGTATAGGGGATACCACACGGGTGTTCGAGCTATTGTAGTCACTAACTGTGCCATTTGTATTTGTTGTACACACACACAATACTTCTGAACATATATTATGTATATATATATATATATATATATATATACACACTACATCACCCCTCACACACATACTCCTAAACACACTACGTTCCAGACACACACTTACCCTTACCCAACTCTGGATCATATACACACACTAGATCCCTTTATACACTCTGAATCCGTTATATACACACACTCACTAGATCTCCTACACATTCTGGGTCCTTCAAACACAGACCTGTTCTACCCTTCATGAAGACATGGCTCATGTTTTGGGGGATTGGAGAACTACCTACACTCTGGGGATTGCTATAATCACTATACTCCCCAGAGTAAGCTCTTGTAAGAGCTTGTTCCTGTTCCTGCTCTCTGGATTCTAAGAGAGGTCTGCCCACTGGAAGATGGATCCTGGTCTTGGGTCCAGAGTGGGTGGAAGACGGTGAGACCCCAACCAAGCTGTGGTTGTTTGTGGTATCTGCAGTGGTTATGGTGTCTGGAGTGCTTGGAGCCCTCAGGAAGCACTTGGAGCATCCGTCAACAGAAGGTACCCAGACGGGGTGCCAGGCGTTCCGTTACAATGGGCTTTGCTAATACAAAATCACTACTCAGTGTTATGATATTGGCAGACGTCAACTTCATGTGAAATTGCCTATGTGATATCAGTATGGCAGTGCGACATCATGTGATACCAGTATGGCAGTGCGACATCATGTGATATCAGTATGGCAGTGCACCAATATAGTGCCAAAACTGGTGGAGAATTCTGTGATTAAAGCAGGTGAGGATATTTGTCCCTCACTAGTGAGTCAGAACTTATTGATTGCTATTGCTGATAAGATCTGTTCAATATCTTATGTGCACCGTATTCTCACTGTAACAGAGTCAATTAAATTTCACTAGCAGCCTGGGACACATTTTGGAGTACAATAAAAAGAGGAAACAAGAGACACCCATTTAGGAAATACAATTGAAGCAGTGATTTAAAAGGTATAATTTTAATTAAATAAAGTAATTTTCATTAGAAACATTACAGTATTTCGGTTCCGGATCCTAAAGGCATTTAATTCAGTTCTGTAAATGTAATAACTATGTCTATAAATCAGTGTACACCGTTTGTTGTTTCAATGGTTGCATGGAAAGTGCTTTTTAGAGTGATACCGCCATTAATTATTGGGTAGAACAAAGAGCAGGTTTAGAGACTGCATGATACACAAATGCTCTCAAAGCCATAAGCATTAAGCAATCCATACTCCTGGGAACTCTGAAACATTATAATTTAAGCAATTATCTTAAGCAAATCTGTTTTTTACGTTGCTGTCCAAGTTGTTTTTCTGTACTATATGGGCAAGTAGCTACTTGTGCTGGTGAAATGAGAGACCTCTCCAGAACAGCATTAAGAATTCCTATACCTTCTGCTTTTTAATGCCGTGTAATAATCTCCCTAAGGAATAAAATGCTCATGCAATTTAAATTCTGTCCAGCTCATCACAACTAAGATGTGCTAATAACAGTGAATATCATTGATGTATATGGGTTTGTCATTTAAGAAGTAAAAATACAATGAAGTTGTTGCGCAATACAAGATGCACTCATATAAGCATGATGTAAATGTTATTGAGTCGGTTTTTCAGTGCAATAAACAAATTGAAAAATACAAGAAGATTGTGCAATATGCCTGGAGCCTGGTTTAAATCTCTAAACCATAAAAACAATTACACTAGCAATAAAAGAACAGAATCAGTTCACTATAAAGGTTCCATTTGTACACTGGTAAAACATGGAATTACAGACGACACTGATTCAAATAGGAAAAAAAAGAAGAAGAAATGTATGTGTATAAAAGTAGAATATATTAAAATAAATATAAAAATTCCTGCTTATGAGCTTCTGTTAGCTTACTTTAGCAAAGTCCCGCAGTGCATGTCCCAGCTCATTGGATGAAAGCATTAGCTGACCTATTGTCACAGGGTATGAAGTCAAACTGTTAAAAAATGGTTTGTCTACTTACAATGTGCGGGGAGGGCAGTGTTCTTCTGACGCCATCACCACTAAAGTGGGCTGTAGTGAAGTGTCGAACCTACAACAGTTGCAGGGGTCGCAGATGCAACCGGGTCCTTCATTCTAGAGGATCTGACCACCCTGTCAACCCCTGAAACTGTGGGCCAACATCACTTTGGTGGCTGGTGTACAGATGCATTCGGCCCAGGGTATGTGGTCGTCGGGTGACTGGCGGGAGGGGAATGCTGTGCTGTATGTAGCATGACCAAGCGAACTGCGGTTTGACAGGAAGTTCTCACTGAGAGAGCACTTCCTGTCAGACCAAGTACTTCTGTCAGAATTGAGAAGGTACAGGAGGTGGATAGGGAAGAGACACGTGGAGGAGCTGAGTGGGGATGGGAAGGACATATGGGGGAGCAGAATAAGACATGGAGGGGCTGAGGGGGAATGAAACACATGGAGGGGTGGGATGATGAGATACGTGGAGTGGCTAGGGGAATGAGACACAATGAGATGCTGGGGGGGAGAATGAGACACAAAGAGAAGCAGGGGGGGAGAATGAGACACAAGGAGGAGCTGGGGGGGGGGGAATGATACATATGGAGAAGCTGGGGGAAATGAGACACATGAGGGAGGCCCAAGCATTTGAAAGCATTGGTTGGCTAAGGTCATCAATTTTGATGATCTCAGCCAAGGAGGCAGATCAGGACTTGAGCCAGGCCCGGCGGACCCACACAGTGCTGGAATAAAGGTAAGTAAACTCACCTTTTACAGGGGGGCCAGAGGGCTAAATGTTTGTATTCCTGTCACTATAGTGTTCCTTTAAGCTGCAACCCCAAATATTTGTATGTGTATGTACACAAGTTAATTTGTAAATTGTTCAGTATTTGAGTACTGACAATGTTTAATAAATCACTAAACTGAATGGGAATCGTAAAAAGTGCATTTATTTGTTGTGTACACAATGTTTTTTCTTCCGATCCAAATATATATATTAAAACCTTTAATAAAGATTGTAAAGAAATAGTACATTTAAGTACATTGAAAATTCATACAGCCTGTGACAAACTGGGCCATATACAGGGACATTTTAGATGCGAGGCAAACAAGGCATTTGCCTTGGGCGGCATTTTCCAGGGGGCGGCAAAAAAAGTCGCCCCCAAATGCCCAGGACAAATGTCTTGTTAGCCTGGCGGCTAACTGACAAGCCAGGCGGTGGGTCAGTCGGGCGGCGCTGGTGAGGGAGCACTTTCCTCTGAGCTGTCTGCTCAGCTCCCTCACGCGCCGCAGAGTGATGCCGGGAGCCGGAATATGATGTCATAGGAGGAAACAAATAAATTCTCCCAAGCCTATGAATGCTGTAGACAGTTGAATAGGAACCATACGAATAGGTGTACTCTCCTAGCAGTCAAACTGGAACAGCATACAATAAATCCTTCCCCCAATAATGAGACGACACTTCACTTTGAGGGATAAAAAAGGAACTCCTGTGCTGGCACACCCAGCCTGGTTTTTATTACAGCCTTTCACATACAGGACCGCCCACAGGGAGGTATAAAACAACCAATCACATATCAGTTACATCCCACATATTCCCTCCCCTTATCCTGAGAGGAAACTCAATTACACATACAGTTAAAACATACTTTCTACCCAACTTTCATAACTTTAAAACCATACATCACATTCACATAAAATTACATATTCACAATCAATCCATTCAGGGGAACAACATATTAAAAAATGGCATGAATCCGACCAGGGGTTCAAAAGTTAGTAAAAGTATCTTTTGGGCCCTGGCTGGCACATGGCTATCTGGCTCAAACAGGTTTTACAGAGCCCTCTATCCTGGAGACAATGGGGAAAGTAATCCAATTATCCAGGGATAGAGGCAGACTCCATTGAGCACATGGTTGCAAAAAGACATAAAACACTTTAAAATACATAAAGTCACCTTTTACACATAACACACAGACATTTCACATATCCCCAGATAGCTGGGATCTGAGCGCACAAAACTACCGAATAGCGCTCAGATCCTATTCACACAGTTCAATTGCCATGGAGCCGAAGTCTTTAACTACACGAATGGGCTCCATGGCATAGCTATCTGGGTTAACACATTCACATAAAGTCTGGTCCATAGTCCAAAGGCAAGAGGCGGGCAAGCAGCCCCCTCCAAGGACACGTGGCGAGGCCGGTTTCGCCACAATCCTGATCTCTCTACTCCATGATTATTTGCTTGTTATCAGTATACTCTAATATTTCCTGCCCTTGGCCTTGGATGTATCTGACTATTTTTTTATGTTAAACCCAGCCACTATAACACGTATATGATCTTCCTTTATTCTACTGAGGTTTGTGAGTTTGGGGTTCCTACAAATCATGACATGTACAAAACAACAGCTGATATTGATTAATTTTGACTAAATTCACACTTACTGACTTTTTATTGAAATGTCTCCCTTTTGCAGTTCTTGTATAATAAGATCAGATTGTGTGCTAAATAATACAATATACAAAATACTACCTATACAGGTATCTGTGTGATCTGTTGGAGTGAAAAATTTATTATACCGCTGTGAATGTGTGCGGTGTGTAAGACAAGTAGAAAATAATATTTGTTTAAGAACTGGCATCTATTCCATTGCCTAATATTTCTGCCAGAGAGATGCAATCCCAGTGAGAGAAGGCAGTAACTACCTGAATTTTATTAAAGGACACGGAGGCTCTTATTAGGCTTTATCTCTTTCTTTATTCCTCAGCAGCAAAGAAAAGGATATTGATATTTTTTAATATAGCAATAACAAAAAGAAAAACAGATACCCTTAAGGGTTAACCATATAACATTCCATATCCATTAACCAATAGGATCAGTCCTTGTACTATATCCCTTCATGTGAGGTAAACTACTCCCTCTTTCTTTGCTGCTGCCTCAGCTAAGTACCACATATTTTTCAGCTCCTCAAATATTGTGTTGTTTAGATTCATATTACTATTTATTTATTTATTTCTTTGGTATATCTGCTGTTTTTGTTTGTGTCTATTATTTTTCATTTGTTTGTGTATTTTACTGAAGTTTTTGCTTTTTCCTCCTGTTCCCAGTGCAGGGTGCTTGCCTCCTCCCTGAGGCAAGCCCCATCCTGCACTGCCGTTTTTCGGGTTGTTTATAACCCGTTCCTCCTTTCACTTCCCCGGGTGAGGGTCGCTCAGGCATCCCCTCCCCTCCCCCCCCTCACCCCCTCCGGCCCAGAACGAGCCGTTTTTACTGTGGCGGCCGTTTCCGCCGCTCGCGCATGCGCGGTCTACACTCGCGCATCGCGGCGGCCATCTTAACTGAGGGCAATTTTGCCGCTCTTTTCGCCCGCGGTCCGCGCCACTCTGACAGGGAGGGGCGCGAGCTGATTGGGTGAGGGAAGTGTTGGGCAGCTTCCCAGTGTCCCCCAGGAGTCATTCCTGAGGGAACACTCGGTAAGCTGCCATATTATTGTGCCAGAATACTTGTGCCTTGTAGAACTGTGCCTGCCTTTACTTTTAGTCTAGTGCTCAGCCACTTACCTTATACTGCCGGTATATTAACCTCTGCAGTGCTGCCAGTGTGCATTTGGTCCAAAAGTGACTGTTTTATTTCAGTACCTTTCTCCCTATACTACTACTGTGCACATTCCTGATCACTATGCAGTCCCCTGCTGATAAGCAGACAGTTACCCCCCCTCCCACCTCTACTAAACCCAGCAAACGTGATAAGACAGCCATGTCTACAGACGCTGCTGTCATTGAGGGAGTTGGGGACGCATCCCAGGAGCACGTGAACTCAGAGGAGTTCCAGGCGCTCCTGGATGCCACGATGAGTAGGTCTGTCACACAGGCCATTTTTACTGCCATGGGGGCGATGTCGGACACCCTGTCCCACTCCATTTCCTCTGCTATTAGGGCATCCGGTCACAACCCGGGCTCGGCACCCCCTATATCCAGTGATAGCAAGCCAATGGTCCCTAGCGGCCGCAAGGCTACGTGTAAATCGCACCACCTGTCAGGTGCTACCTCCAGAAATACTAAGACGGACAGGTTGCGCCCTGTTGAGAGTGATGACGTGGTGCTCCCACGTAAAAGAGCCCCCCGCCGGGCAAAAACGGTGCGGACTTGGAAGAGGGCAAAAGCCCTATCTGATCCGTCCGACTCCGACTCGGACTCAGAGGAGGTATCAGATGGGTCCGATGACATCGACCCAATTAATTCTGACAATTCATCCCCCGAACGCAGCGACACCGCGCCTCCAGCTCTAGACGCGGAGCGCGAGACGGATGAGTCCGCTGTGTTAGACCCCCAAGGGGAACCCCTTTTTGATCCCGATACCTTACACAATCCGCGTTCAGCGGAGTGGTATCCCACGACTCATGTGGCCGTTTATATTGCGACTAGGGTCAGAAAACCCCTCGACAAGGCCACAAGAAACAAACTAAGGGCGGAATGCCCAAGGCCCACTGTCCCAGACATGGCCTGCGTGACCCCTGAAGTGGATCCCAAAGTCGCCCAGTTCCTGGGTAAGTCAGGATGGAGGGCCAAGAAGGGTTTGGACTACTCCTTAAAACACTGCCAGGACAAGATCCTGGACATACTCGGGCCTATAGCTAAAATCTTCGATATGGTCGAAGCGGCCCTTACTGGGGGGACCCCAATTGACTTGATGGCCATCAGAGGCTGGATTCAGAGGGGCATATGCCTAATAGGAAATGCCTCCTCGGACACACGACCAATTGTTCCATACTCCTACGCATGGACAATGTCTCGGCCGTCCGCTACATCAACCACTTGGGTGGCACGAGGTCCTCAATCCTCACGAACTTGGCGAAAGAATTCTGGCATTTCTGCCTGAGTCGCAGCATATCCGTACAGGCGGAATACCTCCCAGGCCTCTCCAACACCGTAGCGGATTGGCACTCCAGGCATTTACGAGACAACAGTGCATGGCGATTGAATCGCACAGTATTCCAGAAACTCCACCAACTCTGGGGACCAATGCACATCGACCTTTTTGCCTCCCGGCTGAATGCTCAACTCCCCTCATTCTTCAGCTGGAGACCGGACCCAGACGCCACGGCAGTGGATGCCTTCCTACAAAATTGGCCGAACACCAGGCTATACGCCTTCCCCCCTTTCTCACTCATAGCGCGGACTCTCCTACACTTACAGCGCTTCCGAGCATCGTTGGTTTTGATAACACCGTTCTGGACGGCACAGCCATGGTTCCCTTCCCTCATGGAAATGTCAATCGACCTCCCCAGATTGATTCCAGGGAGCACGGAATTATTATCAGATCCCGATGGGAACTCTCATCCACTTCTGGTGCAAGGCCATCTCAGACTCCTAACATGGCTCCTCTCCGGGGACCCTGGACCATGCCGAATGTTTCACAAACGACTTTGGAATTATTGGCAGGAGCTTGGGCCCCAGGGACAAGACGTTCCTATGCTCATGCCTGGAACACATGGTGTAGTTGGTGCGTGGAACGGCACGTGGATCCCATACGTGCTCCTATAAACCAGGTTTTGGGCTTCCTTACTACCCTTTATGACCAAGGCTTGGCTTATCGCACCATAAATGTGTACAGGTCAGCGATTTCAGCTGGGCACACTGGTTGGGAAGGCTTCCCGGCTGGGAAACACTTATGGATCTGTCGTCTCCTACGAGGCATAAAATTTGCACGTCCGCCACAACCTCGTTACACGGCCCTATGGGATGTGAATATGGTCCTTCGGTTGTTGCAAGATTGGCCCCCAAACTCGAACCTCACACTCAAGCAAGTGTCTGCAAAATTGGCGATGCTCCTATGCTTAATTTCCTGCAAACGGGTATCAGACGTGAGGGCCTTAGACATCGATGCACGATCATTCACACCGGATGGTGTCCTGTTTAATATCGCCAGACGTACGAAGTCGAACACCACTTCAGTCTTCTATCCCTCCTTTCCTCACAACGCTAACCTCTGCCCGGTAGCATGCCTGCAGGAATATGAATTACGGACACAGCCATTCCGGAACCCAACAACACATAATTTGTTCTTGGCAGTGAGAAAACCTCATCAACCAGTATCCACGGGAACTCTGACACGTTGGGTGAAATGGATAATGTCAAATGCTAATATCGACACAACCGTTTACGGGGCACACTCTACTAGAGGCGCTATGGCCTCTAAAGCATTCTACATTGGATGTAAACTGGAAGACCTCCTCCGCACAGCTGACTGGTCCCGAGAATCGACGTTTAAGGAATACTACTTTAGACCAACAGAACATATCTCGTCTAGGGTCATATCACAGCTTTAAACTAGCCTAATAAGAGCCTCCGTGTCCTTTAATAAAATTACCAGATTTTACTAATTACATGACGTAAAGTCATGATTTTATAAAGGACACGGAGGCGAGTATTAGCCCGCCCACTGAAAGGTAAGCCGTACATGTATTTTTTTCCCACCCACTTACTCATAAACAAGCTATAGCATTTTGGATGTTTAGAATCAAAGTTCTAGGGTAAGATTGCGATTTAGACTGATTTATGCTAGAATGTCGCAAGCAATGTTTCCAGATATAAACGTTTGTCTACGGACCGGTACAACATATATGTATGACAACGATATTCGAATACATTTTACCATATATCTCTCTGTCTCCTACAGCTTAACCCTGTGATGACATAACCGGGATCGTCCAATATCTCAACATTATTTGGAACATTCGCCGGAACCCCTAAGAAAGATTATCCAAGTTTGAGAAAATGTTTTTCCCTTGTTGATGTGTTCAGCTTTGGCGTCAGCCAGAAAGAGGAAGTAGTTTACCTCACATGAAGGGATATAGTACAAGGACTGATCCTATTGGTTAATGGATATGGAATGTTATATGGTTAACCCTTAAGGGTATCTGTTTTTCTTTTTGTTATTGCTATATTAAAAAATATCAATATCCTTTTCTTTGCTGCTGAGGAATAAAGAAAGAGATAAAGCCTAATACTCGCCTCCGTGTCCTTTATAAAATCATGACTTTACGTCATGTAATTAGTAAAATCTGGTAATTCTCAGAGGGAAATGGATTTTCTCAGTGTCTGTCTAGAAACCATGTCTGTACCTCAGGGATCCTTTGTTTTGTTACTGATCACAGAATAGGCACACAGCCAGACAAATCACAAGTAGCCTTTATCAATGATGGCATCATTAGAGATCATGAGAGTCTGAAGTTTTGTTGGGGGGGGAGGGGGTTGGAGAGTGTTGAGTGGCATGTTAAAGGAACACTAATGCTATAAAATAATACAGTACTTTTGGTTATAATAGTGTTAATTTTGTCCACTAACAATTTTAGTCAACTAAACTTTTGGAGATTTAGTCAACTAAAACGGCTAAAACTAAAACAATTTAGATGACTAGAATACAACTAAAACTAAAATTGATTTTTTTTTTAACACTTGTTTATAAAGTTATAGTGTTCCTTTTAACATTTAGATTTACCACAAATCCATTTGTAAACATAACAAAAACCTGAAATAAACTCACCTGTAATCTACCCCATCATGGTCTCGCCGTCACAGTTGCTCTCCGCAGTATGAGCTCATCATTGTGAGGATGTCTGTTACAATCCAATGCTTCTCATAGAAAAGAACTGGGGACCTACTGTGCATGTGTGGCAAACGCTGCACTCTGCCCATCAGATGCTTCTTATAGATGCTTCCCATGCGGTGTGTGATCACGCCAAATAGGAAGACCTTCGTGTGACGAAGTGCCCTTCACCACTTGTGCCTGGAGAGGACTAATTACCAGCCTCTTGCCTTATGACTATGGTCCCTGGGAGATTTTGCCAGTTAGAAACACCATTTGGATTTATTGGTGTTTTAAAAGACTGTTCAGGCCCTTTAAAATGGTACTGGCACAGTTCTGCAACTTCCAATAACTGTCATATATTCAAACACTGACTGACCTTATAACTGTCATATATTCAAACACTGTCTGACCTTATAACTGCCATATATTCAAACACTGTCTGACCTTATAACTGTCATATATTCAAACTCTGTCTGACCTTATAACTGTCATATATTCAAACTCTGTCTGACCCATTTAACTTGCTACTTCTAAGTGCTGTTTCTAAGTGTCTAGTTGGAGATATTCTGGAGAGTTTTACAGAAGCTTCAACTGTCTAAGAGTTGTGCTAAGAGCTTTCTTTTCTACTGTTACAGGTAAGATTCATCTGTAGGAAAAGGTTACTGATTGCACAAGGTTTGAATTCCTGTTGGTAAGATTCATCTGTAGGAAAAGGTTACTGATTGCACATTTATGAGGCAAATAACTTGAAAAAAAGTGACAGGTTTATCTGTTTTCTTTTGTTTGTTTTTTAAGTGGTAAACTTGATATGACATCATATGGGTTTTAGAATGATAAGGGTATTATAAAAGAAATAATAATACAATAAGGGTTTAATTAGTAAAATGAGAATTTTCATGAACTAAAAGTAAATTAAAAATGTAAGGCCGAAATAGTGAAACTGAAAGGAGAATTGACTATTTTGGCCTAAATTTAAAAAAATCACTTGGATTCATGTTGAATTCTCCCTTTAGTAAAAAAAAAACATGTAAATAATCTCATTTGTATTCATTGTCTAAATAGAAAATATGACTATCTCTAAAAACACCTAGTTATTACCTGTACAAAAGATTTTGTTACTCAATTTCTAAATGACTGTTCTTTGAGCAAAGTTTAGACAGTGTTATTTTCTTGGTATGCATCCTATTGTAAAGTAATGTGCACGCCTGTACATGCATTTATTGCTTTCCAAATTTCCAAGCACACGCTTGCCCTCTGCTTTCTGAAATCTACAGCACAAGCTCTCATATCTCTCTTATGTTACTAACTTTCTTTCATGATATCACACTTGTATTAGTACATAGCTTGGTGCATGCTGGGAAATGAGTAAGATTGGCAGCTAGATTTACATAATGTCAATGCCAGTGTATCATTAAAGGAGCACTATAGTCACCCAGACCACTTCAGCTCAATGAAGTGGTCTGGGTGCCAGGTCCCTCAAGTTTTAACCCTTCACATGTAAACATAGCAGTTTCAGAGAAACTGCTATATTTACATTGCAGGGTTAATCCAACCTCTAGTGGCTGTCTTCCTTCCGAAATTTGTTTTCCTGACACTATAGTGATCCTTTAAAACTCTAAAACTGAGTTACAAAATAGACACTTTTAGATGCATGTATTTTTTTAATTCATTAAAGGACCCAGACCACTTCATCCTGTTAAAGTGGTCCTTGTCATTTTGACCTTTCCATGTAAAACGTTGTTTCTAGTGACAGCCACTAGAGACACATCCTCCTCCAGAACCAAGTGACACTCAGCTCTGGAATCATATGCTGATGATAGAACAGAATTAGACTGTACATGCCTAGTTCCAATCAATTGCTCTTCTATGAGAAGCAATGGATTGGAGGAGATCACTGGTGATGTCAGCTTGGATGCTAACATCTCCAGACGTGGAGCAAGAGGCTGCAGGGTAGGAGTTTCAGCATTGGAAAAGAGTTAAATAATCATTATTCAACTTTTTGTTTTTAATGGGACACTCCACTACCAAATAAATTATTTAGTAGATATGCCCCAAATTAAAACATACATTTAATTATGCATTGTTTAATTGGAGGTATCGCTTTAAACAGTTTGCAAAAGCTGTAGATCTCTTGTCTGAACCATTTTCAAGCCCTCCCCTTCTAATCCAGCCCAATCACATATTTTCCAATGCAGCTCAATGAGAAGTCAGGTGCTGTTAGCTCATTTGAGCTATACAAACAGGAAGTAACAGGACCTGCTGTCTGCTTGAAAGCCCAGGGGGTGTGACTATATTCCCGGAGTTACATAATAACACCAAAACTCAACTGATATTTTGTATAAATAATTTTAGTGCTAAATAACCCCTCAATAAAGATGTGTCTGTTCCCCCTTTGTCCCTCCCCACCTCCCCCAGGGCTGGTGTTCCACACAATATTCAAATCATACACCATTTAAATCTAACATGACAAAACTCTCTTTAACCCCTTGAGGACACATGACATGTGTGACATGTCATGATTCCCTTTTATTCCAGAAGTTTGGTCATTAAGGGGTTAAGTGAATTTTATTTGGATCATTACTTGTCAATATGAATAAAGCTAAAATTTGCAGGCTGTGCATGCTGTTCTTATTTGCATTCCAGCAAGATACTGATTAAATTAAACACGCTCATGGTAGAACTGCCTTTTCAATATTTCCAATTTGAGTCAGTCTAGAAAAGATTTAATCACATGCAGATATATGCAGGATGTAGTTGGTGAAATAATGCATTTATTCTGTTCATATCTATTGCCACCTAGTGGAGATTGTTGCTAAGTACAAGCAGCCACAAAGCTAAGTAAGTACAGTATCTATTTATTGGCATTATTACTATTACATAGCATTATATAGTTACATAGCTAAAAAGTGACTTGCATCCATCAATTTCAGCCTTCCTCACATAGTTTTTTGCTGTTGTTCCAAAATAAGGCAAAAAAAAAACCCAGTCTGAAGCGCTTCCAATTTTGCAACAAACTAGGAATTCCTTCTTGACCCCAAAATGGCAGTCAGATATCTCATTGGATCAAGCAGCTATTACCCCACTAATTAGAAATTATATCCCTGTATGTTATGTTTTTGCAAGTATTTATTCATTTGTTGTTTAATCCCATCCCGACCTTGGACATATCAGGTACTTCCGACAAAAAATGTTCCTTAAGGACTGCGGACGTACCTGATACGTCCGCGGCTAGAAAGAGCACTGGAAGTGATTATGATCGCTTCCAGATGCTCTAATGGTATTGCAGCGATGCCTCGATGTCGAGGCATTCTGCAATACCCCCCCCCCACTGCCGGGGAGCGATCACTTGGCGCCCGGCATGACATGGCTTCCAATGCTCTGCCTGTGCTCAGTGCCTCGAGGGGTCGAGGCACTCAGTGAAAATAAATTTTTTTTTTTTTTTTAATTAGCCCCTTCTCTGCCTCTTTCCCTCTCCCTCCATATGTACTTACCCGATCGCTGCTGTTCCCCTGCCGGCGATTAGTCTTCTTCACTGGGGGGGACTGTCTGACAGCCCAGACAGTCCCCCCTCTGCAAATTAGGACCCCCAGGGGCCATGTGACCACTCTAAAAGCTCTATTTTGATGTCAGGCAGTATGATAATTTTGCTGACATCGTATACATCGTATTGAAAACTATAGCTCCCAGAAGGCTTAGTGGACGATACTATGAAGCTCTCATGACGCAGGTCACATGTCCCGGCTTTAGAAGCTGCTATTATACTTAATACACTTTGTTTATACAATATAATTATATACCTTCACTTCCTATCAAATTACGTATCATATTATATGTATGATTTTCAGATTTGCACTTTACAAAAAGTGATTGTATTTTATCAGAGAACAGCCCATGACTGATTTTTGGTGTAAATTTGAAACTACATTTTCCCTATTTAAACCCCATGTTGCCAGGTTGCATGTTTCTTTACCCCATTTTGAAAAGCCACAATCGCGAAACGCATTATTGGATGTTTTATTTTGTATTTAAATAAAGGATTTTTTATGGGCAAATCTACCTTGGTTTGTGCCAATTTCCTTTAATTATTCAAAAGCGGAGGCATCCGATTGAGAAAGCCCCACGGCGAAAACGCGTCTCGGAACTCCAAGGAAGACCACCCCAGAGACTTTTACTTTTTGGTATCTGTATATACAGTTTTACTTTGCTTAATTGTTTTTTTTTTTTTATAAATTGTTACTTTTACCTTATACATCTGGTAGTGGATCTTCAACTGCTTCCTGCATTTTCTAAAGAAGGGTAGTGCCTCCCTTAAAGGCACCACACGCTTATACATAGAGCCTAGTACAATTGGCTCTATTCCAGGTGAGCACATTCATGCACTGTTATATGTGACCACTTGTTTATTTTAAACATACTTGCACTAGGATTTTTGTCCTTTTTTATCCACATATGTTGTGAGCTGTATATCTGGAGAAGGTCTGGTATTACCAAACATACCTCAGCTGTTGTGATTTGAGCCAATCTCCAGGCTCTTTACCATGTGAGTTGGACATACATCTTCTTCCACTCCATTCACACCTTACAAGCATACTGCACCATGATGTGTATTTTCTTGTTGTAGATTTTATTATGCTGTCTGCCCCTTAAAGTGATATATACGTTATTCCAATAGGGGTAAGAATTTGATATTTAGCGCTCCACTGAGTGATCTTTTGGTGGTAGTACGATCCACTAAGTTCACTTTTTTCTTTCACATTGTGTTTGTGTAGGATTGGGATACCTGCATGCGTGTTTGAGCTGCTGTTCTATTTATATATTATTGTTAAGCGCCTAATTGCACAGAGCACCTTTTTCTTATATATTTTAAATTATTTATTTTCATTTGAATGTATTTATATATATTTTTATTATATATTAAAAGGCTTGGCCTGTAGTTGTGGGAGGGGCTTGGTTTCCCTTTAAAAGGGCTGCCAATCCACTCCCACATTACCGTAATGGTCTGGCGAGTCTGAAACGTTACTTCCGGTTCAGACCGCCATTTTGGATTCCTCTTACCTGTTTCCTCGTGGTCTCCTGGTCCGGTGCCCTCCTGAGTGGTTCCGGGCTCTCCAGGGCGCTTTTCCCGCCGTCACCGCCGACTGCACAGCTTCCCCGGTACTGCTGCCGCCAAAAAAACGTAAGTGGGCCCGCCGTAAAGCAAACCGCTTCACATTTACGGCTTACACGGCGGAGCCCCATTCGCATTCAAACGCATTCGGTTATTTTCGCCTAAATACACTTCGCCGCTAAGCTATGTAATTCATGTTTTAAATTTCATACGAACGCTACATTCGGCTAGATACTTAGGATTTCTACTATACAAAATAGTCATTATATACTATCATCACATTCGACTCAAATTCGTGCATTTCTCACTAATTATACAAGATCCTGCATCCACTTCTTAGGTGGAATCTCGCCCCCTACAGGTCAATAATGATATAGCACCAAAATAAATACAAAAAAAAAAAAATACAAATTAAAATGTATTAAATTATGCTACACTTAATTCAATCCTGATTTCTGACATCTTCCAACAGGTTACCTTACCAGAATTCATATTAAAATTTGGGGACCCAGTGATCGGTATCAATTATACTTTATAGGTTGGTAACATTGTCATATGATTCATATAAATGACCATATAAACATATGATTTTAGGTAAAATGTTATAATTTACTCTCCTAGGTTTAATCATTGGAACGGTAGCTTTTACAAGCAAGGAGCCGGTTTCTTTTGATTATATCTCCTCCGCAGTTATCGGGTAGGTTCTGGTCCACGATCTGGCCTAACTACCACCCCACTTTCCAGATATTTACTTATCATCTTATACCTACAGGTCAAACTACCCGACAAATATCACAGTTACGTCATTGAGAGATCAGCCTGACTCACTATCAGGTACTACGCCAGAACCCAATATACCCTAAAAAAATTGAGGGGTACTGGTCCTAGGTTAGGTGGCCCAATTAGTTAAAATATTTCTGGTCTTAATCCATAGGCTAGTGGTCCCGCGAGGCCAACATCCCTAACCTCACACTCGGAGGTAATACGTCCCTCGGGCCAAATCATAGCTAGCCGCCTCGCATCAATATACAGAGAGGGCCTCACCTGTCACTCCCAATCTTTTTTATGCTTTAAATGACACCGAGAGGCCTACACCCCGCCACAACGTTCGGTGGCCTCAATCTTCCCCTCGGGCCCACGCATAGATAGTGCCTCTCAAGCCGCTTGGCAACTAGCAGGGTCTCATCTGTCACTCTCAAAAGAAGTTTAATTGTTTCACCGCTTGGTACTTAGCTAGCCCACCAGTACCCACCCACAATACATTTCATACGACTGACTGTTTATATTTATAATTTCAGTTATGTCACTAACACCTGATATCCCTGAAGAACTGTCACTACCTAGCACACCCGCTAGGCCTGCCACCCCTGTTCCGGGTACAGATGTGAATAGCCCTGCATCCCTTAGATCATGGACCATCCCACGTCTTACAGCTGAACTAAGAAGACGCTGCATCCCTTTCCCGGCTACAGCTAGGAAGGCGGAGTTGTATAGGCTATTATACACTACCACTGACAACTCCGATGCAGGGGAAGGCACTAGCGGATCGCAAATACCAGCATTTCATGCTATGATGACGTCCCTTATGACATCCATAGGGACAATCAGCGACAGGCTGGACAAATTGGAGGCCGGTAGTGTTACTCAGTCCACAAATGCAACGGTCACCACTCAGCCTCTTGCTAATACCTTACCCGGTAATACCCTGGCAGCTACGGCTGACATAGAATCCATTGATCCTTCACATATGGTCCCAGCTCACCTTAAAAAAGACATTCTGGAAGGCAAGGACGTTAACCTAGCTTCATTGCTCATTGCCTCCCAGGATGTCCTTGAGAACAGGACCTTTGCTTGTGGGGATGTTTCCGTAGTCCTTAGAGCTAGAGACCCTCGCCTAAACAAAAAATTGAACATCCCAGAATTTGTATTAGGGTTTGGCATCTATAGGGATGTATATTGCACTGTATACCCAGGGAAAAGAGCCGAGCTGGATACGTACATGCACAAGTTGGTGGATCTGGGACACAAATACGGTGGTACAGCGTTTTACGATTACCACCGTTCCTTCTCTGCAAAAGTGGCAGCAGCTCTGGCTCAGTTCAACTTAAACATCAATTGGAGCAAGTTGGACACTGAGCTATTCTGTAGGCACTTTGCAGGCCTCAGGCCCCCAACTTGTGCAGTATGCTCATCAGCAACCCACAGCACAAATTTCTGCCCTAATACAGCTGAGGTAGAACAAAACCAAGCAGCAACTTACCCCCCAAGATCAAACAAAGGTTTGAAAGACAAACTAGGAAGAGATATTGTCTTCTTAGGGAAATCCCAAGTATGTAACAATTTTAATGCCGGCAATTGTGGTTTTAGTTCCTGTAGACTAATGCATGTTTGTTCACATTGTTTCAGGGCTCATTCCAAGACAATGTCCCCAAATAAAGCTTTCCCAAAACCCTATCTCACATGCGTGAACCTCAGCTTATTCACCGATTTGCTACGTCTACACCCATCACGACACTTCAGCGACTATCTCATAACAGGATTAGCAGAAGGATTTCACACAGGGTTGATACATTTACCCACAGGCACACTGGAATGTGACAACTTACTTTCCACACGGGATGACCCACAGCTGGTACTTAAACTTATCACAACCGAGGTGAAACAAGGTTTTTGCTGGGTCCATTCCTTTCACCACCCTTCAATTCTTGGAGAACCAATCCCATTGGGATTGTCACGGGGAAAAACTCACTTAAACCCAGGCTGATCATTGATTTATCCGCACCACATTCCTCCACGGTCCCTAGCCTAAATTCACTGATACCATCTGAAGAGTTTTCACTACATTACGCCACTATCGACCATGCCATCGGGGCTATCATTAAAGCTGGCACAGGGGCATGGTTAAGCAAAACGGATGTAGTAAATGCCTTCAAACTACTGCCTATGCACCCTACACTTTGGCACCTTCACGGCATTAAATGGGAAGGGTTATACTATTTCTTCACTCGTCTCACTTTTGGCTCTAAGAGCAGCCCGCGTATTTTCGACACATTTGCAGAGGCTTTATGTTGGTTGTTGCTAAATGTTTACCAATGTCCCTCTGTGATTCACTATTTAGACGACTTCCTCACAATTGAGAACAACACAAGTCCACCCACAAGTTTAAAACACATGTTGGCATTATTTGAGTCACTTTCTGTTCCAGTCTCCCCACACAAGACCCTGGGGCCCGCCACCCAGATGCAATTTTTAGGAATACAACTAGACACAGTACACATGCAGGCCAGCCTCCCTCAGGAGAAAATTGAGGTATCCTGGCAAGTATTGACCACTACCTACAGCAAGGTCGTTGCACTAAGAAAGACCTACAATCATTGCTGGGATCGCTTAATTTTGCAATGAGAATCATTCCCCAGGGGAGATCATTTATTTCACATTTGCTATCACTATTTCCACAATTCACCTCAGACACATCTTACATTTCACTAGACAAACATGCGACATCCGATTTGAGCATGTGGAGGATTTTCCTCACTTCTTGGAATGGGCGTGCCATGTTTATACCATCTCACTCAGACACTTCACCCACAATATGGACAGACGCTGCAGCA
Organism: Pelobates cultripes; assembly: GCA_933207985.1. Lineage (NCBI taxonomy): Eukaryota > Metazoa > Chordata > Amphibia > Anura > Pelobatidae > Pelobates > Pelobates cultripes. Next base: position 323,152,106 of record OW240913.1, read on the forward strand.
AACACGGGGTTTGCAGCCATATGGGGTGACATATGGCTCGTGGGGCCATGGCCAACTGAGGTCAAATCACTCACAAAATTCACAGAGACCTCAGCTTTATTCGAATTGTACCCCATCGTGGCTGCGGCCGTTACCTGGGGCCGCCAGTGGTCCGGTCACACGGTGTGGTGCTATTCTGATAATATGGCTACTTGCCATATTGTCAATAAAGGCCGGTCTTCATCCCTGGTAATTATGAGGCTATTGAGGCGACTCACATGGATAGCAGCCACTTGTCAATTCTTTCTAACATGTATTCACGTTCCAGGGTGCACAAACATCAGTGCTGATCACTTGTCTCGATTTCGTTTTCAGGAATTCTTCACGACACTACCCACCGCCTCCAGACGGGCAACTCCAGTCCCACTTTTCACAGACATGATAATGGATTAAAAGTTTTGTTAAATCACGCACGTCACATTTCTCACATGGCACTCTCTGTAAACACTAGAAACACTTACGACAGAGCTTTTCACATATTCAAAAAATTCATCACTGAATTTCACATTCACGATATGTTCACGATAGAAACAATATTGGGTTTCACTTCCTTTTGCCACATCAACCTTAAACTATCATTTAACACTATAAAACTATACCTTACGGGAATTCAACACCACATGCTAATTCAACAACCCAACACCACGAGTTTCCTGTCCTCATATCAAATCAAGACAGTTCTTAGAGGCATTAAGAAATTAGATACACATATCCCCGAGAAACGACTACCTATTGATAACCACATATTTCATGCACTAGTAAACTTGTTAGATTCCTCTCCTTTTGAGCCCAGGACAAACACGGTAATAAAATCAGCCATATATCTTGCTTTTTATGGATTCCTCCGTCCCAACGAATTCACAACTAGGACTATCACGTCCCCTGATTACCTAAGAATTATGGACTTAGCGAAACAAAACGACCATTACCTACTCACGCTAAAACACTCAAAAACCAGTGCCATAGGTCATACCGTTACGATCCCCTTATACCCTACTCATAACAAATGGTGCCCTGTACAAAATTTTGACAATTATCTTTTATCACTCCACAAACAACCATTACAACCTTTGCTAGAACTGCACGGTAACGTTCTAACTACAGTAAAGTTTATGCTCTATGTAAGACTGCTGTTGACTAGACTCGGCTTGAACCCTAGTCAATTTTCGGGTCATTCTTTCCGAATAGGAGCAGCATCTACAGCTTCTGCTAACCACATTCCTCCGCACATCATCAAAACAATGGGACGCTGGAAATCTTCCGCTTATACTCTTTACATACCCAATCCTGTTAAAGAATTAAGACTAGCTTTCTGTGATTTATCTAAATAAAGTTTTGGTCAACGTATTACGTCTTATGATAATTTATTTTTGCCCACTTTTACAGGCCTACTCCTCTGTCGGTTTCGGCACACCACAACCGACTAATTCCAATATTGATATGTTATCATATGCTATGTTTCCATATACGGCTATATTGCCACGACCACAAATTAAAAGGCTTGGCCTGTAGTTGTGGGAGGGGCTTGGTTTCCCTTTAAAAGGGCTGCCAATCCACTCCCACATTACCGTAATGGTCTGGCGAGTCAACCCACCCACCACTCCCTCTATTATAAACACCCTCTAAGGTGGGCCCACTTTTACAGGCCTACTCCTCTGTCGGTTTCGGCACACCACAACCGACTAATTCCAATATTGATATGTTATCATATGCTATGTTTCCATATACGGCTATATTGCCACGACCACAAATATATATATATATATATATAAAAAATTATAATTATATATATATAATTAATATCATTCTATGTGTATTTTTATATTAATATATATATATATATATATATATATCAAAAATTATATAAGGGTCTTCAGATCAGTGAAAAAAGTTACTTATTGCATTTTTTGAAAATACATGGGCTGTGCAAAAAAAAATGACATTTCGACCCTCCTGGGGTCTTTATCAAGATCTTTTCAATTTTTTTTGCACAGCCCATGTATTTTCTAAAAATGCAATAAATAACTTTTTTCACTAATCTGAAGACCTAGTGTGCTCTCTTATACCATTTGTTTACTATAATTAATGCAGGATTTGCACCTAGGCATCTAAATGTTCTTTTTTCCTTAAGGGAGGAGTGCCAGGTTCTTCTATTTTTGTTATATATATATGTATTAATATTAAAATACACTTAGTGTATGTATGTGTAAGTGTATATATATATATATATATATATATATATATATACTTAGATCATATATATAATATATATATTATATATATGATCTAAGTATATATTTTATTTTACACTGTTTTAAAACCTTATTTCATTTTATTTCAGGCAGTAGGGGAGCTACCTGTCATTCCAAGCACTCCCCCTGCTGGCACTGCTATGGATGGCTTTTCCATCCATGTGATCGTGTGGTTCTCGCAAGGATCTGCAGCAAGGGGACTCCCTGGGATGTCAGGTAAGTCCCCCCATCACGATCGCCGGAGGGGGATCGCCAGCGAACAGGTAAGTGTGAAGGACGGCGTGGACGTTCTATGCCGCCTGCCGGCGTTTAGAGCCGGGTCCCCGATAGCATGCCCGTCGTCCTTAAGGGGTTAATCTATACAACATAGCTGGCCAAACAACATATCCTTGGGAAAAAAGTAGTCCGCCACCCACATCTTGAGGAAAAGGGGCACTCGAGGTTAAAATGTACTTCTTATTTCTTTGTTATCATAGAAAAATGTACACTAACCAAACTTTGCATAAATATCTTCTATATACTTTTTTTCAAAAATGTGTTATTTGTAAAACTGCACTTCTTATAGTTAGTCAAAATGTATATCTGTGCTAAGAACACAGAGAGCAAGACAAATAGCAGTTACCCTAGGATTACCTCCAACTAGTCATGTAGTTCATTATTTTGATGTAATGTATGACCCATGTAGCTGTTTTCATCTGCTCACTTGTAATCATGACCAGTGTATAGTCACCATATGGGCAGTCGGACTCCAGGACAACCCTCCCACATACCTAACCCAATAATGCACTGACACTCGGGTATATGGGAAAATTTGTCCACAGCTTTATTAAACAATCTGAATAATAATAACCATATATTCAATATAACATAATAATAGTAATAATTTAACAAATAAACATGGGTCATTGCCCCCATACTCCGCCCTCGCATCCGAATCCTTCTGTTAATATAAAAGGCAATGACCCCCATATAAATAACACATATATATAACATATACCAACATTATTCCAACATACCAACTTAAAGTGCCAAACATAAATTTAACCATGGCAGGGGTATACCCGGATACCCCTACCCCACCAGGTTCTGAGCCACCGACAGGACTCGAAACCTACCAACCACCAATGACCACAGTTTTCCATATCTGTCACGTTCATCCTAGGGAGCCTATTCCTTCTCCTTCAGCTCCCTGTCCCGCCGCTGTGAAAAAACGGGATATCCCCAACCATAAACAATATATATAGGGAGGGTGGGCGGGACAAACTTGGTCAGGTAGGAAATTAGAAGTGAGTTCACTTAAAATGGCTGCCTATTTAAATATCCCAACCCACTTACCCATAACTCCATACTTCCTTCCCTCCTCCTATGCCCGCCTCCTAACCCCTGTCAAGGCCCTTTTTCGCTTAGCTGTGGTTTGGCTACATGACCGGTGTATAGTCGCCGTATGGGCAGTCAGACTCCAGGACAACCCTCCCACATACCTAACCCAATAATGCACTGACACTCGGGTATATGGGAAAATTTGTCCACAGCTTTATTAAAACAATCTGAATAATAATAACCATATATTCAATATAACATAATAATAGTAATAATTTAACAAATAAAGATGGGTCATTGCCCCCATTACTCCGGCCTCGCATCCGAATCCTTCTGTTAATATAAACGGCAATGACCCCCATATAAATAACACATATATATAACATATACCAACATTATTCCAACATACCAACTTAAAGTGCCAAACATAAATTTAACCATGGCAGGGGTATACCTGGATACCCCTACCCCACCAGGTTTTGAGCCACCGACAGGACTCGAAACCTACCAACCACCAATGACCACAGTTTTCCATATCTGTCACGTTCATCCTAGGGAGCCTATTCCTTCTCCTTCAGCTCCCTATCCCGCCACAAGCTCAGACCTTGACCCCTTAAGCCGTCTGAGCTCTGCCACCCTGAAGAAATAGCGCCCTGATCATTCCGTCTTGCCAACCCAGGTTCAGCAGGTTCCATCCCACTGCCGAAAGATGAACGCCATCCGAGCGGTAGTACCCCGGCAACCCGCCTTCCAACTCGCTGTGCCGCACTACCACCCCCCCAACTTTCTCACGAAGCTTGCCATCAAGCTATTCACTTTCTTCCTACACTTGTCAATGGTCACCGGGTCCCTTGCGTGCCGCCACCGCCTCCTCGGGATAATCTCTGACCATACTAACATTACCCCCGGAAGCACGTCCCTCAATTTGTTGAGGTCCTGCTTCATCCACTTCACCAACCTCCACTGCGGTGTTAGGCCTAAGTCATTGCCCCCCGCGTGTAGCACCAGCAGGTCCGGCCTCTGCCCGCCTGCCACCATCCGGAACACTTCCCGGCAAACTTCCCCCCAACAAAAACCCCTATACCCAAACCATTGCACCACCAACTGGTCCCTTGAAAAGCCCAGCTGCTGGCCCTGAGCTCGAGCTGCGGCTCTCCTTTCGGCCCAGAAAACAAAGGAATGGCCCACGATCCATGCAACATAGCCTGGGGAAGAGAGAAAAAACACAGATTGTAACAACACCCCCCTATTGCCCTCGGGAACCCCCGAAAAAAGGCCTGCCATATCATTCTAACAATCCCAACCGCACGTACGACCGGAACCGTACTGACTCCCACCTCCCAATTCGTTTAACTATGTCATCCCCCAGACCCAACCTTGCGGCTTCCGTGGCCGCCCCAATGCGAAAAGAATGTGTACCAAAGCTATCCGCCCGTAAACCCATTTTTCCCAGGCCCAAACGAAAAACCTTCATAAATTGAAATTGGGAGAGGGAAGACCCGTCCGCGTGCACCAGGAGGGATCCCCCAACCCTCGGCCTCCTGATCAAATACTCTGCCACCGAGGCTACCGGGTACAGAACAGAGCCCGGTAGTGCCCGAAGTGTCACATCACGGCCCACCCAACGTAAACCCGTCTTAGATTCGGCCAGGTGAACCACCAATTTCCCCCCTTGCAGCCGAACCCCCGAGACCTGTAGGCCCCCGGCCGCCACCCGATTGGCACTCACCAACTCGCTAATCCGGAAAGCCCAGAAGAAAGCCAACAGAAACCCTGTCCGAAACAGGGACACCTCAAACTCGTTGAAGCAAATTCCGGGCAGCCCACTAACCAGATCCCCCAACACCCGCACCGACACCGGGCGCCTAGTGTCTGGAAACCTGCGCCCCTTCCGATACCCCTTAAGCGCCTGCCTGATGAAGAAGGACTTAGTAACGTCTTCCTTCCCATGCAGCTTAAACCAGAAAGCCATCGCCGCTATGGACCTGTCAACCACCGCCGGAGAGGCCCCCTTTGCCAGCAATTGACAGGTGTACCACAGAAAGGCGTCCCGGAGCGATTCCCCTTCCGGCACGCTGTCCGGCCCAGCCCAAGATCGTTCCCATGAACCCCACACCTTACTGTAAGCTGCCCATGTGGCCTTCACAAGTCCCCCAAGCAGGACGCTCCCAGCCGCCAAATTTCGTCCGGGCACACCTGGCCCGCTTCCTGCGCCTCTGGTGCCACCGTCCGGAATCGGGACCACTGAAAATGAGAGAGAGCGTCAGCCACTTCGTTCAGGTACCCGGGCACATGGCGTGCGCGAAAGACAACATTGAGGGACATGCACATTAAGACGAAGCGCTGCAGCAACCGGACCACCGGTTTTGATGCTGCCGACTGATTATTCACTGCGTGCACTACCGCCATATTGTCCGAGAAAAAGACCACCTTCCAGTCCCGCAGCCCTTCCCCCCACAGAGCCATCGCGATCACCAGCGGGAACAATTCCAGGAAGGCCAGGTTCCGCATAAGGGCGCTCGGCCCCCACGCCACCGGCCACCTCTCCGCACACCATTTCCCACCAAAGTATGCCCCGAAGCCCACACTACCCGACGTGTCAGTGAACAGCTCCAGCTCTGTCACCGACACCCCTTCCTGATGAAAAAACACTGTCCCATTGAAGTCCCGCAAGAAGGTATCCCACACGGCAAGGTCGGCCCTCATGGTGGACGATACCCGGATGAAATGGCATGGGGATCACACTCCCGCCATAGCTGCTGACAGGCTGTGGCTAAAAACCCTACCCATCGGGATCACCCGGCAAGGGAAATTCAGCATTCCGATCAACGACTGCAGCTGCCGCAGGGTGACTTTCCGCGCCTGCGCTACTGCTGCCACCGCCCCTTTTAGCCCTTGTAGCTTTGCCAGCGGCAGCCGACATTCGCCTCGTACCGAGTCAATCTCCAGCCCCAGGAAACTAAGGCACACTGCCAGGCCTTCTGTTTTATCTGCTGCCAGCGGGACCCCGAAGCAACCCGCGACCCACTCGATAGTCCGAAGCAAACGCCGGCAAGCCCCAGGCAGAAGAAATCATCCAAATAGTGCACCACCAATCCATTCCCCGCCTCCGCCCGTACTACCCATTCGAGAAAAGTGCTGAACTTCTCAAAGTAAGAGCACAAGATGGAACAGCCCATGGGGAGGCACAAGTCCACAAAGTATGCCCCTTCAAAGAAACACCCCAGCAGGTGGTGACATGCCGGGTGGACCGGAAGCAGCCAAAATGCCGCCTCAATGTCCACCTTTGCCATCAGCGCCCTGCGCCCGGCCCTCTTTACCAGCTCGACCGCCCGGTCGAATGATGCATATGAGACCGAGCACAACTCCTTGTCGATATCATCATTCACCGACGCTCCCCTGGGGTAGGAGAGGTGGTGAATGAGCCTGAACTTCCCCGGATCTTTCTTGGGTACCACCCCGAGCGGGGAAATCCTGAGGCCTTCCAACGGCGGTGCCGGGAACAGGCCCGCCATCCTACCCAACAAGACTTCCTTTTCTAATTTCTCCCGCACCACCCCTGGGAACTCCGCCACCGACTCAAGGTTGCACCGTACCCCAGACCACCCCCGTCCCGGAACAGGATAAAGAACCCTTGCCCAAAGCCTGCCCGGAGCAACTCGGCGTCCGCCCTGTTACCGTAGCGGCTTAGCCATGGCTCCATCGCGTCTAGCCTCACCGGGGTTAAGCCCCGGGGCAGAGGATACCCCCCCCTAAACTGTAGCAGCGACTCCGGTATTTTCTGACTTCCCTTTTTTGAAGCATCGGTTAAGCCTGTGTGCGCCCCCGCAGCCTGAGCACTCGTGCTTAAAGCGACAGGTGTTCCCCCATTTGCACTGGCCTTCGTTGAAGAGCCAGCATAAGCCCTTTTACAAGGCGGCCGATGAGGCGGACTGCCCCTTTGCGCCAGCAGTGTGCTGAAAGGGCTGCGCCTTCTGCGCCTTCTGCGCCATCATCAATTTCATCCAGAGGGGCAGGTCCATTTGGTCCCATCTCATACCCGGATTGGCCGCCAAACGCTGCTGGAACTGCTCATCATACCGCCACCACGCCAGCCTGCCGTAGGTGCGGTATGCCTCCCAAATTCCGTCCAAATAGCAAAACAGGGAGGAGCACAGCCTCTGCGGCGGCCTCCTGGCCCGCACCGGACGGTCCTGTTCGCCCTCCTGGGCCGCCATTCCCGCCAGGGCCGGTCCGAGTTGGGCCCGCAACCAATCCGCTCCATGACCTCGCGCCGCTGTCCGGATCGGATCCCCTCCAGCAGCCTCTCCACTTCGTCCATGGCCCTGCAGAAACGAAAAAGAAGAAAAAAGGCCCTACCAAACCCAATCTGCACACACAGAAGTGCCCACAAACTTGGTCAGGTAGGAAATTAGAAGTGAGTTCACTTAAATATTTAAATATCCCAACCCACTTACCCATAACTCCATACTTCCTTCCCTCCTCCTATGCCCGCCTCCTAACCCCTGTCAAGGCCCTTTTTCTCTTAGCTGTGCTTTGGCTACATGGGGCTACAAGAGCGGAACTACTGCCGGTTAACATCGCTACTGAGCCCCTGTAATATTGGCAGCCATCGGTGGGAGGAAGTGAGTGCAGATCAATTGTTCCTAACTAACAAACATGGAGCCTTGAGGAAAGGAGAGTAAGAGGCAGAGAGGAGCAGGTATGTGAACCGACTCCCGATAGCCTCAGCCAGGAGAAGCCACCCTTCTGCACCCAAAAGATAGGAAACAGGAGGGTGGCTAAAAGAGGACCAGTATGTGTGTCTGTATGTTTGTCATTGTGTGTATCTTTATATCTGTATGTGTGTCAGTGTGTGCATCTGAGTTTCTTTGTATTTGTATGTGTGTCAGTGTGTGCACCTGTGTGTCTCTGTATCTGTGTTAGTGTGTGCATCTGTGTGTCTCTGTATCTTTACGTGTGTCTGTGTTTGTATCGCCGTGTCTCGGTATTTGCATGTGTGTCAGTGTTTGTAACTCTGTGAATGTGTATCTGCATGTGTGTCAGTGTTTGTATATTGGTGTCTGTTTATCTGTATGTATGTCAGTGTTTGTATCTTTGTGTCTGTTTATCTGTATGTATTTCAGTGTTTGTATCTGTGTGTCCCTGTGTGTAACTGTGTATTTGTATCTGCATGTTTGCCAGTGTGTGTGGCAGTTTATGTGTACACGTTGTGACCGAAAGCAGGGAATTGTGCTGGATGGAATCTATGTATCTCCCCACATTGTGCAAGGTTTCCACTTTGTGTAATGCAGAAGGCTAGCCCCAGGGAAATGTGTTATTTTTGCATTTTATATGTATGAATGATCAGGGCCCTGGGGTGGAGCACTTGTGGAGCCAGTGCTCTGCTCCACATTTTGGAGATTGCTGTGAGGCTGCAGGTGAGGAATCCCATTCCAACACTCTGGTTTACTTCACCTGCAGAAGAGAATTAATTGCTGGTGCTGTTAAAGCGGCACTGTCATGCCGAATTCTGTTTTTTTTTTTAACCCCTCTCCCGCCTCCACTACATCCAATTGACTCACTAGTCACCCCCAAATGCCCCTAAGCCCCCAGCATTACCTATTTTTTAATCCTTATTTTCTGCCCCGATCTATATTCAGGGCGCAGCCATCTTTGTGTGGGTAGGTGAAGTCCCTCAGGGACACGTCATCAGCCCACACTAGACAGACTGTGAGATTCCGCACATGCCCAGTGAAACACCTGGACATGCGAACGGGAATTTCATCTATTCATTCATTCATCAGACAGACGAATGAGTGAATAGAAATATCAGCCGAACAAACAAACAAACACAATGTATCAGTGTTTGTTTGTTCGTTCAGTTTGTTACAAGGAGGGAGCTACCAGCATGCAGCTCCCTCCTTGTAATATGTAACTATAGAAGCGGCAGGGAGCAGTGCTCCCCACCACTTCATAAGCCCCCCTAGGTCCCCCTCTCACTCTATGGGGGTCAATATGACCCCCATAATAGCACAAGGGAGATAAAAATCTCCCAAATGCCCCTACTCGCTATACCAGGGGTGGGGGCCGGGGGGGGCAGTAGGTCCCCCCCTCATTCTCACTATGGCCCCCACCCGCCGCCCAGGGGTGGGGGCTGGGGGGGGCAGTAGGTTCCCCCCCCCTCATTATCTTCATGGCCCCCACCCGCCGCCCAGGGGTGGGGGCGGGGGGGGGCCGTAGGTCCCCCCCCCTCAGGTCCCCCCCCCCCCTCATTATTGCCCCCACCCGCCGCCCAGGGGTGGGGGCAGTAGGTCATTTGGTCTCCCCCCTTATTTTATTTTAGGGCCCCCACCCGTCGTTTAGGGGTGGGGGCCAATAGTTTTTTTTACAGTGAGCAGCCACAGGCTGCTCACTGTTTACCAGACATGCCCCTACTCGCAGTATAGCGAGTAGGGGCATATTACTTACTAATACTAAGTAATTTTTACTTGGTATTAGTAAACTTGTCTGAAAGACCAATTTAGGTCTTTCAGCCTTTTAGAAGATAGCTCCCTGATACCATGGGAATTAGGGAGTTATCTACTAAGCGGCTGCAAGATGCAGCCACAGCAAGAATAGGATCAGAGTTTCATTCATTCTAATGAAATTCTGATCCGAATAAAGTGCCGAATTGCGTTCTAAAAGAAACGAACATTCAGTTAGAACGCAATTCGGCAGTTTTGTGTAAAATGACAGGAAGCATTGTGGGAACACTGAGGAAAGCTAGGGATCATGGGAAAATTGCTCTGACCAGCGGAAATGAAGCACACTTTGCTCCTCCGCTGGTTAGAGCTGGTCAAGCGGAGGAATCCCCCATAAGGCAAAGAGTCCCTACTTTGTCTTATGATTTTAAAGAAAACTAAAGAAGACAGGAAGAAAAGAATACAGAAATATAAAACTATCAAGTAAAAATGGCGCTATAAAATCAATAAAAAAATAATAACACTCACAAAGGCTAGCAAGCACTAATAAAAGTGAAATAGCTCTAAAACCACTCAAATAGAATACAAAAAAAGAACAAAAGTGCGCTGTGCCTTTAAGTGCTAATATAACAATATGAACAATATGTAAATCAATAATGGTCCAACTTTAGTGAATAAAGTGCAAATACAGTATATGTATATTATTAAAGTGCAAATAAATATAATCCAGTGGTAAATACCCTGTGAATATGTGCTCTTTGTGAAATACAAACAACAAAGAACTTACTCCTTTAAATTTAGACTCTGTTGACACTTGAAGGAGTATCTCTTTAAAACGCTCCACATAAAAACATAAGATAGAGGGACAAAAGAACACAATATAGTGTAACTCTGTATCACAAATGTAACCAGGAAATAATAAAAGAATATCACTCACAATGGTAGAGCAGAATAAAGTCTGCTCTAACTATAAAAGCGTGCAAATCCTCTCATCAGGATTCTGTAGGATAGTAGATAAATGTGCTTAAAACAAGCAGGACGGCACCAAATAAAAATAAGACTTTATTGGTATAAAATTTCACAGTGAGTCATTGTCAGGATACTGACAGGGATCCAATACGCAGAGTGCGCACAGAAGGAGGTACGTATACCGGACCTTAGAATGGCCGGACTAACGTAAGGACAAAGCAAGAATAGTCAAAAGGTAAGCCGAGGTCAAGGGAGCCGGAGGACAGGTAAGCGAGATACAAGCCGAGTCAAAGGAGAGGAGAGGACAACAGGACAAAAGACAAGCAAGGGTCAAAACCGGAAACACAAGATAAAGAACGCGCTGAGTGACTAGCAAGCTAGAACCACGACAGGGCAATGAGCAGTAGTAAAGGTTTCCTTTAAATACCCTGTTACCTAAATAGAGACCACGCCCCCAAAAGGTCCGGAATAGCGGTTCCCGGCACTTAATGCAAATGCCGACGTCATGACGTCGACGCTAGCCGTCGCGTCATAAAAGGGGGAGGAGCTAGCGCGGCCGGCGCGAAAACGGCCGAAATATGCCGAAATGCTAGGGGAAGGGAGCCCCTAAGCAGAGAGGATGTCCTCCCTGGATACATCACCAACAGGTACCCTGACAGTACCCCCCCTTCTAGAAACGCCCACCGGGCGGATGGGACCTGGCTTAGAAGGAAAACGAACGTGGAAGGCCCGTAGAAGACGAGGAGCATGCACGTCTATACCAGGAACCCAAGACCTCTCTTCTGGACCATAACCCTTCCAGTCTATGAGGTATTGCAGCTTCCCCCTAGAAATACGAGAATCAAGGATGGACTTGATGATATATTCCTCCTGACCATCCACACGGACCGAGGATGGAGGAGTAGAGCGGGAGGAAAATCTGTTACAAACAAGAGGTTTCAATAACGACACATGAAAAGAGTTAGGGATGCGTAGAGTAGGAGGTAGATCCAGCAAATAGGAAACCGGGTTGATCCTCCTCAGTACCCTGTAAGGACCAATGTAACGAGGAGCAAACTTCAAGGAAGGAACTTTCAGGCGAATGTGTCTGGTACACAACCAGACCCTATCCCCGGAGAAAAAATAGGAGCAGGACGTCTACGCCTATCAGCATGTGACTTAAACACCGCGGAACTACGTTCAAGAATTTGTCGAGTCTGATCCCACAACTTTCTCAGGTTGGCTATATGAACATCAACCGACGGTATACCCTGGGAAGGAGACACCGACGGAAGAACAGTAGGGTTAAAGCCATAGTTCAAGAAAAAGGGGCTATTACGAGTGGAACCACAAACAAGGTTGTT